>JANBPO010000930.1:85900-747996 GCA_024336825.1 Amorphophallus titanum
CCCCCGGCCCGGCCCACCAGCGCCCCGCCCCGCCCCCCCCCCCCCCCCCCCCCCCCACACGCCCCCCCCGGGCGGGGGGGACGCTAGGTGATTCTTTATGCTCGTCGTGTCCATTTTGTGTTGTATCGGTCTCTGGTCGACCCGGTTGTGGCCCAGTGGTTGACTTTTGGCCTCGTGGATGCCCTAGATGCTATGGGTTCTACGTTCGTGTTTTGGGGTGTCCGGGAGTTCTGTGTTACCATGGTTTCAGACCTAGGGGTTAGGCCAGATTGATGGCGTTGTGTCGTTACGTACGACGGTCTTGACTCGAGTCTCGTGACTCAAGGACCATTGGGTTATTAGGTCTAGTGGGATGTCCAGAGTCTGGTGGCCTTGGGCCACTTGTTACTCCGTGCTTCCTCGCGATGGGTGCGTGCATGATTTTCAATGTCCACATTTAGTGAGCCCCCACTAGTCATAGCTTTCATGCGCACACGTATGCGGACCTACTTGGGAGTGGTGGAGAGCGTGACCCGAGTGAGACTGTTGTTAGGCTGGTTACCATAGGGTCCCCACTCGCAGCTTGAGTCCGGGCTTCAGGAGAAGAACCAGCTAGAGGATCTGACCTAGGTCGCATGATCTGTGTGTGCACACGTGGCTGGGGGCATCAAACCCGTGCTGACGAGCGCGACCTCAACTAGTCCTTATTTTGTGTTCCTGGTTACTGAACGGTGTCTTAGCCTCCGCCTGGGGCATCGTAGGCAGGAACCTGAGGTGCGGACTAAGTCGTCAGTGGACGCATCTGATCTTGCTTATGGTGGGCGGTACTCCTGTCACGTGACATGAGTTATCGTGTCGTGGGTTTTCATTTCCTGTCTACGAGATGGGGTTTTAGTGTGTAGTTTCGGGTGTTCTCCCGAAGTTGAAGTCTAGAGTTTCCAGTGAGCATCACCAAGGGCTTTTCCCTAGACAGCGTAGAGTTCACGACGGCGAGGTCATGATTGCATTTCCTGACTGCGTGGTTTCGGTGTGGGCCCTTGTCTGTGAGGATAGGCCTTCATGACTGTGGCGTCGTGCCGTTTTCCTAGTAGACTAACTAGGGTGGTCCGTGTTCTGGTAGTCCCCCCCCATGCCGTGGTGACATGGGAAAATGTTCATTCCTTGGACCGGGGGCACGAGCAGCTTGCTGTGGTCGTGGAATCCTCGGACTCGGAGACAGATACAGTGGACACCAGCCGCCTCCTCATCATTGGGGGTGATTCCTTCAAGTACGACTGTGGAGATGCTGTCAGGAGGGATCATCCTAAAGATAAGCATCTGATGGCCTTCCTTCGATGATTTAACATTCAAGGGAAGAGGGACTTGATCCTCGTCCACAGGGCTGAGCAAGCATTACTTGTTGAAAGAGACAACCTGACTGATTTTGTTGTGCGGGGGAGGCCCATCTATCTCCCCGGGGAAATTAGGAAACGGAGCGTTGTGCTTAGATTGAAAGACCTGGCCCCAGAGGACGAGTTGTTGACTAGAGCCCCTAAATTCACACCCGCCCGATGGAACGAATCCGTAGGCCATGTTGACTGGGAAAAACTAGTCTTCGGTTTGTTTCTCACCCCGTTGAAATGGGGGAATCGAGAAGAATCCTTCTTGCTGGACTATCTGGCAGTCCATTTCAAGCATCAGATTTCCGTGGGATGGTTTGCTGAGCTGAAGGCCACCAACGCCCACGCATTCAAACCCAGAGCTATGGAGTTTACAGACTATGTGTTGTAGCATTACGCTCCTATCTTGGTCAAGGCTGGCGTATACCATAGCGTGTACACCTCACGGTACCACTACCCTATCTCGAGGGGTCTATGCTGCAGCATGATCGAAGTATCCTGCCTCGAGTACAATGCTTTCTATACTTTGGAGGGAGAAACTTCTTTGGATCTTTGGAGTCTTTCACAGCTCAGCAACTTGCCAATCGACGGAGAGCCGTACAAAGAAGTTTGCTAGCCAGATTGGCTAAAAGATCAGACCGACGATGAAGGTCGATATTTGACAGGCTTTGCTTATCGCTATCTGATGAAGGCGTATCGTACACTTTGCCGTTCATCATACGATATGAGGGAGGCACGCAAGCCTGGAGAGAAGAGGCATGTGCGTATGGGCACTTGGCTTCAACATTTCTTCAGTGGGGAGCAAAAGTATGAAGACTTTCCCACTGTAGCACCGACTGCCTTGAGGCAGAAGAAAAGGGTCCGACGACAAGCCACTTTCCTGGCCACTTTGAAGGGAGGGTAACAAGGAGGCCCGAACCCTGCTGGTGTTGATGCAGTCACTCATTGTGCTGCATATTTGACTTATTGGATTTATTTTTTTGCTTTGCCGCAAGGCTACGAGAGCGTGATCAGCGCAGAGGCCATCTACCCTACTTGTCTGATGGTTTGGGGTATGAAGCTGTCCCTTTGTCCTGTGGCTTTATGCCTGATTTATAAAATGCTGGGAGACTTGCACAGGACCCGTCTTTCGAGGAATTTGTGGACCGTCGGTCCATCACATTTTTTCAATGCTTGGTTCTGCACCCTATTTTCGGAGGCTATTCCTCAGGGGTTACAATTAGATCTCCCTGTTCTGAGGATGATAGAGTTTGCAAGTGCTGAACCGGCTTCAATGGTGAAACAACTCTTCGCCATTCAGGGCAAACTGACCAAGGTTCCCATGGACTCGCCTGGAGTTCTATACTTCTGGAGCCTGGCGGCTCATTCCAGCCCGCTCGTGAACAAGACGTGAAAGTACAGTCTGTTTGAGATAGAGGAGTATATACATCCAATTTCTGGTGGCAAGTGCACGAGGCTAATCCTGGAATCGGAGCTGGTTGATTGGGCGCTAGCTATCAAACCAAGCGTTCTTGTCTTTTGGAAGAGCGGCATCCTGTGGCTGGAGCCGTACTATCCATTCAGGTTCAGTCAGAAATTTGGCTACGACCAGCACATCCCTTCCTCTTCCACACAATTTACGCTGCCAAACAGGCACCGAGCCGGCCAGGTGGCCAATGACGAGGGTCGCGTGTGGTGGGATTTCTTTCACCACCGTGAGGAGGTATCATTCAGGGTGCTGGCCCCTACTCGCTTCCCCCACGTCACTCTTGAATATGTCAAATGGTGGAACGCGCGGAGGGGCTTCTATAGAAACTTCCACCGAGATTGCTGGTCTGTTGCAGAGCACAGATTCTTGGACTCCCAGCCGGAGCCGGTCCTTGACATTGAACCATCTTATTTGAAGAAGTTAAAGTCTTGGACCAATATGGAGGTAATGGCTTATCTGGAAGCTCGGAAGTCTGTGAAGTGTCGCTCATCCAAGGCCAATCCAAAGTTGCCCAAGATCGACAAAGATGACTTTTAGTCATCCTTGGAAATAGAAGTTTGAGACAAGCCCTTAGAGTAACTATTGGTGTATGTTGAGCAAGGTCAAAAAGCAGGTCAAGCTATATAGGAAAAAGCTAAAAGTAGAAAGTCCCATCAACTATGCACAAGAATTTTTGAAGAAGGTATATAAATGCCAGACATATTACAAAGACAACTCAAGCACAACTTGAGCAGTAAAATGGTTGCCCTAAAGTGAGTGCACTAGCCTAGGTGTGGCTCGCCCTTCTTCAGTTGAACTATTTGTGCCAGTCTTGAAGCCATATCTTTCCGAAGAGCGGCAAGATCCTCAGATAAAGTTTTTGCCTCGGCTTGTGCTTGAAGTCCTTCAGATTCATCCTTCTCGGAAGCCGAGGACAAGTCTTGGGCCTTTAGCATCAAAGCCTGTGCTTCAAGCCTCAACCTCTCGGCTTCAATTGTCAATGCTTTGGCGCTAGCTAACTTCTCTTGGCCTCGGGCCTAGATATTCTCCAATTGAAACCCCTTTTTAGCTGAGACCGTCTTCAATTCCGAGACCTTCTCCTCTTGCTGAATGATCGTGAGAGTCGTCCTCTTGCACTCCTAGATGGCATGCAAGCGCACAAATTGATCCCAAAGAGTAGACAACATAGACATCCATGTTTCCTTGGGGAGGCCAAATCCATTGTAGCTTAGAGTGTACCCTTCTAGGCTGCTTCTCATACCCTCTATTGAGTGGAGGGGATTCAGGCGGAGCAATATTTGAAGATTCTGAATGAATAGAGAAGCCATATCTGGAGGCGCCAATGGGATTATTGCCTGCGGTGCATCAGGCCAATCGATCTCCAGGCCTAGAAAGTTCTGGAAGCTTATGTGTGCGCCATCTTTTGGGGCTGCGAACAAGAAGGTGCGAGGCAAACATCGTATGGTCGTCAGGTGAACGGATGACGAAATCTACTAGTTTAAGCTACAATTCACAAGTCTGTACCTGATGCAGAACCTCGCTCATGGCTGGTTGTTGTGGGTCTATCTGCATCGGACCCCGTAACGAATATATTATTAATGGGAGTCGAGGCTGAAAGTGGATCGTCTTGTGCCTTGCTCGCGGCGACCGCTGAAAGAAGTGCCACAACAACATAACAAAATAAGAATACCAAAGAAATGTTTCCCCAAGCGAAATAGAGAACTGGGATTCTATAGACCTAGGTCCGCAAAGATACCTTCAATAGAGGTGGCAGGAAGAATTTAAAGTGGGATCTTGGGCTCCTGTGTCCTTTAACATTTCTTGTAAGTCCCCTTCAGGGCAAGAGGATGTGGTAGGAGCAACTAACTCTGAATCTCCCTCAAGGCGAGGGGCTGTGTGAGGGGCAACTAGTGGAGATATAGACTCAATATCGATAGTGATGGTGTTGCCTTAGCTCCCTAAAGGGATCTCAGGATCCGAGTTCTCCCTAGGGACCCTTGGACTACCTGAAGTCTGTTGTGCATCAGCTTGATCTTCAAATGTATCCAAACAGCTCGATGGGGATAGACAGTCATAACAAAAGGGGAAAAGAGCAAGATGTGATCACTCACTTGGGTGAGCGCCTGTCTCAGACTCCATAATGCTGATGGTGCAAGTTGGGAGTCTTGTCGTAACAAGTGACGGACTCGAGGTTGGGCCATTCACCTATAAATGAGCCCTTGTAGTCGCAACCCCTTCATCGGGAGGGCCGGTGACATCAAGGCTAGGGTCGTCATTTTAATTTGGTAGTCCTGCATTTGGACCAGATTTGATAAGTTCTGCAAATGACCCTAGCAAAGCTGATTGGCCCTCGGCCATGTCATCTACAAAAGACGAATATAGGGGATGAGGTGATTAAAGGAGGCAAGTAAAAAAAAAAACGAATGTGGATAGGTGTTATACTCATTTGTCTTACCTCTCATTTCCCCACTTTCCAAGGAAGATTCAGAACTCATGGTGGACCCTTCACTTGAAGAGGAGTTGGAGTGTTCATCGCTAGTAGAGGGATTTGACTTTTCTTCCCCTGAAGAGCTAGTACTCCCCTCAGTAGAGGTGTGGAGGGTATCTTCATGGCCAGTAGTAGGAGAGGGATTACCTTGCTCGGGATTAAAATAAGGACCCTCTACATTATGAGAAGAGTTTAGAAGACCGATGCCATGATAACCCTCTTCATTGAATTTGCTTGTGCCTCTTGATCAGACAGTTGAACTTGAATTCTAAACTCTTCTATCATTGGGATATTTCTACAATTTTTTCACCATCAGGGAGGAGACTTAGGCTTCGTCAGGCTTAGGTTATTGGAATTTTTGTATGTAAGGTAGGTGTTCTCACTCGGGTTAAACATAAGATTAAAATAGATCTTGTTCTCTCTATGAAATTGTGATTTCTCGTTGATTTAATCCCCCGAACTTGGGTTTCCGGGACAGGACAGTTCCTCCCCTCCGAATAATATGACACGGGCGAGGGTCAAGGGACCTTCACGCCCGCGTCCTCGTCCCCGGCCACGACCTCGGCTATTTTTCACCAGGCAACGTTGATATGTCGCCATTGGAGCCTTGCCTACGGTGCTATCAGCCTGAGTGCTTTGTCCCGAAGGAGAGTTAATGTTGTCGAGCGGCGGGATCGCCACCATGTTGCAGGAGAGCTCTTGCAACATTTCCTCGAGCATCTCGATAGTGAGTTCCTCATCTTTGTAAAATAAGGAGAGCTCCTCCGGGATTAGAAACTCCTCACCTTCTTCGAGACGGTGAGCCATATCTCAGAGTCAACAAAGAAGGCGGGGCTTTCCGCCCAAGCTTGTCCCAGAGAATATATTCGTCTAGTGTGACGACCCTAGTGGGGCGAGAGGGAGTATACTCCTCCAGCTCATCTATGAGCTTTTGTAGCCTTTGCAAAGGAGTTAGTTCCTTGGGGACTTCCGCAGCTGTCGCTTGCTCAACTTGCTTCTTCGACCTCCTCTTCAAATTCTTCCTACGATTCTTCTCTTGTTTATTTTGACGTGTTGCCTCTCGAGAAGAAAGTGGGCTTTGTTTTGGAGGTGGGACTGGTTTGTCCCTGGAATTATGCTTTTTGCTCCGGGCTAGCTCCTTGGGAGCCCTGGCTCCGCGACTTTTTCTGGGAGTAACCTTAGTCTAGTCGGTCTCCTCCGGTTGCACCTGGAAGGTGGCATTGATCGCCTGAGTAATTATTTCGGGCGGCAACTTCTAGAATTCTGCGAGGTCGTAGTGGGGCCCTTGGGGGCTTTGTAATTCCACCGGTCTTGCTTTGATTGGCGACTTTGCCTGTTCGAGCTGTTGAGGTCTTTCTACAATTCGCGACCTTGTTGGCTCGACATAAGATTTGACTTGAGACTTCCTCACCTTGGCTTTGCCTTTATTGTTCGGCTGTGGGTTTCCCCCTATGACGATGCCAGGTTGACTCAGCTTGGAAAGGGGTTTGCAACCTCCTCCCACCGCTTGGTTTTTTGGGCTTTGGACCTTAGGCCTCTTGCATGTAGCCTTGCCTTTAGGGTTTGGTTGAGAGTTGTTGCCTTTAGACTTGCCCGGATGGACCTACTGAGAGGTGGGCTTAATCTCCTGTTGCTTGGTCTGCTCCTGTTGAGCTTGTTGGAGAATCTTATCAGTGACGTCTTTAAGATGTCGCCTCGTCATCGAATTCCCCTGCGTATCGATCTCCCCTTTATGGATGAGGACTTCAATATAATCCCAAACCTCCCGGCATTCCCCAATGGGGTGGGACACCCTGGCATGATATTTGCAATAGCGGGAATGGCTCTTGGCCGCTTCATTGTACTAGGACGGTGGATCACGCGCCATCACTCGACCTTCTTCCAGGAGTTTGTCGAAAATTTTCTCAGTGTTCTCCTTGGGAAAAGAACACTGATGAGAGGGTCACCACCCTGGATATCATAATGTGGATTGGGGCAGTTGGGAACTGACTCCTTCCTCCCTCGACTCCGGGAATTGGAAAGCAACCGAGGCATGTATGACTTTAATGGAGAAATTCAAGCTTTCCCGTCCATGCGGTTGCAGCGGGTTGACCAAGAAGTTGCCCATGTTGATCACTCGTCACCTAATCAAGTCTTCAGCGATGTCCTTGAAGGCCTGGCAATCATGGATAATATGGCCTATAACCTTGTGGTGTGGACAATAGCCCTGGTGCCTGCTGGCTGGGTGACGCCGGGAGGTCTAATAGGCCTTCTCGCCGACACGTGAAGAAGATGTGCATGGTCTTCTCGAAAGGGAAAGAATATGACTTCTCTGTCTCCTCGCCTTCAGATGAATCAAAAGATTCCTCAGAGTGCCAACCCCTGAGCGGAGTCCAGGCAGTGGGTGATACACCTGCCTCCTATATATGGGTTGGAGCTAGCCCCCTGGCAAATGGGCCAAAGGGGAAGGTGGCCAACTGCTCATCAATACTTTCCAAGAATTACAGTAGACGCCTGTTGCACCCGAAATTTGTCCTGTCAAATCCAGGGTCTCAACTTCCCATGGCTTGAAGTTTCGGTACGGTGCATCACACCGGGGAAGGTTGACCTGTCAAACATTGATATCCTTTTATTCTCTTCACGCCGTGGAGATGCTTTATAGTACTCAGCTTGCAAGTCATCTTCATATTCATTGACATGCATGAATGATGCCATTCTTCTTCTTTCTTTGCCTTCTTCTTTTATTTCGGCGCTGATAGTGCGGAGTAGCCTTTTTCGACTTAGGGAAGAACTTTCCAAGGCATAGAAGTAATTCCGGACCACCTGGGCCATTCCTTCTTGATTGTGCTCTGGAGATAGGGCAGGAATTAGCAGTTGGTCTTGCATCGATGGCATGTGGGAGGGCCGCGATAGTCTAGTAACTCCGGTCGATCTTGTCGAACGTCGGAGAACATTGGTTTGCTTGGCACAGACCCTATGAGCGGGTGGAGAGGCTATTGGCATGACCTCTTCTTCCTTTGGTGTAGCTTTATTGCCCCCACTCCTGGGGTCCTTGACAGTTGACGTTGAATCTTGTGTGGTCGAAGTTGGGCCCCGGGTCCTCTTGAGAATCCAAACTTGCTTGAATTTTGATAGCTTGGGAGCTAGCTTCCCTCGGACATCCATGTCTAAATCGACCTTCTGACTTGCTAGTGCCTGGAAGGTGTTATGTGTAAATATTGTCGAGATGATGCAGTCCAGCAAAACTTTAGGATTGCGGCCGTTCAGATATACTCGAACTCCGCCAACCATTACAGACTTCCCAGAAGTCGAGAGTCGGCCTTGGGGAACTGCAGCAACTGCTCTTCTTCTTTGGTTCTTCTTCTTCTCCCCCTCGGACGCCTTGTCATTGGTAGTGACGGCATGGTAGTCCACATGGTGGACAAAGCATGAGATAGTATGGCGAGACAGAGTGGTTCTCCGCGGACAACTCGCCTTTGCAGGGGCTATGGCCTTGGCCGCAATAGTCTTGTTAGCTTCCTGTTCCTCGATCCTCAGCAGGCCGACGAAAGTGACTCTGAGAAAATTAGGGAACCCCACCACTGGTGGCAGAGTTCCAAAAGTAGTGGGCACCGCCAGGTACCCATGCTCCACGTGTGCAGCGACCACTTGGGGGCCGAAAGCAAGTCCAGCAAATCCACCTGTCATCATTACCTATAAAACGATACGTGCAGACAGTTAGTTATTTTTTTTTGTGAGGCCCCAGGGCCTTTTACTTTGGCGAAGAGATGAAGGGAGGTTAAGTCCCACCGGGCATGCCAATTTGGTGGAACGATTTTTATTTGTTTATTTGTTTATTTATATTTATTATCTTTTATTTATGTTTATTCAGTTTATTAATTAAGCATGCCAGTCACTGTCGTGACAATTTATTATGCGCTCATCTGACTGATCAGACAATTATGGGTGATCGTGTCGGGGACCCAAAACCCGTCGTACCGTAAAGGCTACGACGTTAATTACACCCCTCCGAAAGAGGGACAACCCTTGATTAATCACCAAAATGAAGACCATGGGGCCCAAAGAATTAGAAATGCAGTTGCATGCAAGCAGACAATATGATAGTATTTATTTATTGAATCGACTCCTGGTACGAGACGGAGAACTTAGGTCCAAGGGACCACCATCACGCATAGTGACAGCTTCTGGTCAGGCGTAACCCGGCTTTCCACTAGTCACCATTTAATATACCAGATAATTAGATCATGCAAGCATGCAAGATAATAGTATTCAACATTATTGTTTATTATTTGTTTGATCATTTATTTACAACTTTGTGAGAGATTTAGGTAGTGCCACCCCGCTTGGAGGGGCATTAGGGCCTTCTTTTAGTTTGAAACTGTGCATCACATTACGATGCACACACATGGATCCATGAGGTGGGCCGAGTATGACCATGTTCGAGCAAGTCTGTAGATTATCGGGACAATGTATGTCAGGGTACGACAAATTTGATATTTGAGAAGAGAGGAAATACGGTTGAAACCTGATCGGAGAGAATCAAATTCAACGAGTTATCAGCTCGGGACAGGGTCATGCTTTGGCTAAAGTGGGAGTGAGTCCCGAGAACCGGGCACGACCCGTCGGAGCGGCATTAATATTCCATACCCGAGATCCAGGGAAGGTGATGGTTCCAGAGTTGGCACAGTCATACTCATTTGTCTTTATTTATTCTTGATATTATTTTAGGCGCATGGATGCCTTTGTTCTCATTTTATTTATCACCCTTTTTTTTATTTATGTCTTCCCTTTTACATTCTTCATTTTTTATATTTTTATGTTAGATGCATGCATCCTTTAATTCTCTAGCACAAAAAAAGAAGAAGAAGGGGCGATATAATCAAATCCCAGGCTCGCTCCCCTCTAGTGCCGCCAGGTGAGACTCAGCAGCTGCAAGCTCCGCCTCCAAGGTCAACATAGGCTGTACGCTAGCCTCGACCGTGGTCTCGGCAGCCCGCCACTTAGCTCTAGCGAGCTCCACGACTCGCAACTGCTCCTCCAAGGCCATCTGCAAGGCCTCAGCCCTACTCTCTACCTCGCCTAGCCGCACGGCGTGATCTCAGGAAAATGACACGGCCACATCGGCGTGTCCCCTCTGCTCGATCACGACTGACGTAAGCTGGGCTCGCTGCTCCTGTACCTCTCGGATGGCCGCTAGCCACCGAGCCCTCTACTTGTGGGCTTCCAGAAGTCACAGGTACTCCACCCAGATCCCAGCCAAACCAGACATCCAAAGCTCGCGCGGAAAGCCAAGGCTATGGTATCCATGGGTACACGCCCTCAACCGCTGCCTAAGCTCCTCTGGAGAAGGTAGGAGGCCGACTTGCAAGTAGCCTCGAGCTCGTTGGAGCAAGGCAGCGCCCATACTTGCATCCAACAGTGGCTCTGGCAGGGAACGGCACGTAGGCCACTCAACCCCCAGGTCCAGGGAAGAGTGGCCCATCTCAGCCAGCACACCAGTAGGGCCTACACAACCCCACCAAGCACAAAGGGAAATAAGCAACATTCAAAATTTCCTTGGACAAAACAAGGTGGAAAATCTGATAAAAGTCCAATCCCTTACCCGATGTGGCTCCCACGATACTTGGAGCCTCGTTAGCAGGGGTCGGTAAGGGCAGCCTCTCCTCCACATCTGCAACCTCGCCCGCAAGGGCCAGAGAGGGCAAAGGCTTCCCCGCAATCCGGTCATCCTTAGTGGCCATCGGCGAGGTGGAAGGCTCCTCCCGACTGCTCTCGCTAGGAGCTGGCATGCGCTCCCCTTCAGACTCCAGCCCTGGTCATAACACCATGACATCAACACCCAGTCATAAAGTCAGAACCAAAGCTGGGGGCGAGGAGGGAAGGATCCCTATATACCTTCCAAAGTCGCCTTCATCTCAGCATTCCCGGTAGAAGAGGCCTCAGAAGAGGAAGATCCCGAGCTCGAGCTATCTTCTGTCTCCATCGCCACACTACCGCTACTCGAAGAGCCGGACGAGGATCCTGACGAGCTCCTGGACGCGAGCAAGCCAGTGGCGCCTGCAGATCAATTGATCAAGTCAAGTTACTACCCGATCCAGCCACATATGAAGACAACTTGTTGGCTAGGGGTTTCAGACAAGAAACTCACCAATAGGGGGCCCTTCGGAAACCCCCTCAATGTCGATGATCTATTCGTTGCCCCCGATCGAAGCTGCGGCAGTGGGTTTGCCCCCAACTACCCCGACTATGTCACAAGGAAGCTCACCCTCCTCTAAGGGGGAAGAAGCACCTATAGCCAACACCAGAGAAAGTTTAGCACCAACGGGCAAACTAGAAAGCCCACTACAATCTGCTATGTGCCCAGTCGTGTACCTGAGGGCCCCACACTAGAGGACCCGACTAGTCCTACAGTGCAGGCCGAAACCATGGTAGGCAAAGGAGGGAGAGGCATCCTCGCCAACAACTGTGGTAGTATGCCTACTGTGTCCCCAGCAATGGGTGGAGGTAAAGGGGCCACCTGCTCAGATTCTCCCCCAAAGGACGGAACAGCCACTGACAGGCTGGCGCTAGCCAACTCCTGGATCATCTCTAGAGTAGCAGTCACGTCCTCACCTGGCAAACAAACAACACAAACCCAGTCAGTGATTCCTACTCACCAAAAGCATGATAAAGGCAAGACGATTCCCTTCACGATAATATAATGCTTACCCAAGCTGTCATGGGCCGCCACCGGCATCCGCTCTCCCATCTGTGCAGGTGCCCCACTCTGTGTCTCGGATGGGCCCACGGCCGTCGACACCTCTGCCATCCCTACACAGTACGAACGACTATGTCAGTGGCCACAACCGGGTGAAGTCACAGTCAGCATATGTCCAATGTTAGAGGCTCTTACCTGAGCGGGCCTTCCCTAAAGCCTTCCACGACTCGAAGTCGGGGAATGCCTTGATGTTGAGGGGAATCTTGCCCATCACGCGAAGGAACCCCTCCATATCTATCTCGCACTTGACCCCATCATCAGGTAGGGGGTCAACCTCCTGAGGGGGCGAGAAGGCCGCCTCCACGCCGATATCCAGTGGGGCTACAAGAAACAAGTCCGGGTGAGACAGGGCTTGTCAGTTATCATGACCAAACTGGCCAGGAGTAAAAAGGTCAACGCGACACTTACTTAAGGCCGTCTCGGCCTCAACTTGCTCTCTAGTCTCGAGTCCTCCGGAGGACCCGCCAACCTCAGCTGCCACAGCCTCCACATGAGGGCGCTTCCACCTGGGTTGCGGACCTCCATCCCCACTCCCTGAGGACGTCTCCATGGCCAGATAATCCCCCTCTATCGCAGAACCTGTCAACAAACACAGCAACATACAATGCCTCAGTCACATACCCCAAAAAGTAATGAAGCTAAGGTGGTACGCTAACGAAAGAATCTTACCTGAGGCCCCGAAAGGGGTCAACGGAAAAGGGACTAGCTGCTTCGACTTCAATGCCAACACACGAGCAGCCTTTTCAACTGCCTCTCGGATGTCTCTCAGAGTGTGGGCACACTCAATATGGAACACAAACTCCACGTGTCTGGCTGACCCAATCGCGCGGCTGATGTGTCGCCTCCAGTCATCGGCCACCGTATTGGCAAAGCTCCCAGTAGGGAGCACTCGGTCTAACGAACCGTTGCTCCTGAAGCCACAATCATCCAAGAACTACGCCCACCAGGTCTTCGTGGCCCTCGGTAGGGGCGCCCCTAGTCCGGGAGCCGCTATCACTGTCTACGCCTACCTCAGAGGCTTCAGTACCCCACCATTGCCTCGACTCCCTAACGATGAGCCCCGGCTACCCTGGGGCCACTGCCGCACCAGTCGCTCCACCTCTCGGTGGATTTAGGAGACGCGAGTCCTCAGGTACTCGTCATCTAGAGGAATAGGAGGCAAATCCTCCCTCAGAAGATGGCTCTCCTCAGCCTTCCTGATCACAGAAGCCTTCTGCCGTTACAAGTGGCTGTGCTCGAACCACCACCTAGCACAATGGACATCAAACCATCCCCGACCCCCCAATCCCGACAATGGTAGTCGCTCTGGCTGCCGACAGTAGTAAAGATCCCACCACGCTGCATCCAGCAAGTGAGTATCCCTGCCTCTGTATTGCCGGCCCGTCAAAGGGAACTCCCAGTTTGGCGGGATCCCCTGGTCATAGCCGAAGTTCCTGGCGAACCTGTACGGGTAGTATGGCTCCAAGGAACTCATCACGGACCGGTGCAGTGTCAACACCACTAGTTAGGTGCTCATCACCCACTCTGTCCGCAGTGTTGCATTGGGCTCCCTCTGAGGCGGGTGGGCGCTGGTCGCCCCTCTGCTCAATGGCCCCAGGAACAGACTAAAATCCCTCATGACACTGTCAAACTGCAACCCCTCCTCGCCCTGACTGGGTAGGTAACACAGGGCTCTCCTAGCCCCCTCCAGCTGCGCCTCAACGTCTCCGTCGGGCTGACCAATAAAGCTGAACAGCAAGGGTGCCATCGGGTGTGCTACGGTGCCCCGAGTCACTAACCTCAGAAATAGCAAATCGGCCCACACACAGAGGTAGTGGGTCGACAAAAGTAGACTCCTCTCCCTAGGTGCCTGATGCACTTCCAGGATCCCCAGTCCCTGGTACACACTAGCCAGCGTGATAGGAACCAGGGCCAACTGTCGCCCCTCGGCCAGCAAGCACGCTGGCCATAGTAGCATGGCCCTCAGTAGGCCATCCCCCCCGTGTGGGACCACGAACTTCGCCAGCTAATATGCCAAGTAAGCTGCAAGGTGTGTCACGTCAGGCAACCCATGGGGGTTCCACCCCTCCCGCGGCTCATAGATGTACCAGGAGTACGTCTGAAACCACAGCTCCACCTCGGTATACTGCTCCCATAGAGTTTGGACTCTCGTAAACTCCTGATCGAAGCAGAACAACCCATTCTAGAAGTGGCGGACCCACATGTTCAACTGCAGCACCACCTCGGTCTGTGCTGCCGAATCCCTCCCAGCCAGGGCTAGATCCCTCCAGGTCTTCAGAAGATACCGATTGCTGTACGGAACTCGGTATCGTCCCTATTCGTCGGTGTGGCTACGGTGGAGGTCATCCAGTACAACTTCCTCATATCCTTCATCACTGATCGACAACCCGAAGATCCGAAAGAGAGACCATAAGTCAAGTGAGGTCTCTCCCTCAGCTGTCACCATCATGTTCCATCGGTGGTTGAAGCGCTCCAGTAGCGCCTACAATAGCCCCGTGTAGCAAGGGTATGCGTATAGCGCCGCAGTGACAACATACCTAATCCCAGATCTATCCAGTAGCACCCGTTAGAGATGCACTATCCCCATCAGCCACTCAGTGGCCCCCTGGCGGTATCGGTGCGAGGAGATCACTACCCACCGGTCATACCAACTGATGATGATATGCCGTATGACCCCATCTAGGATGCTGTGGTCATCATAGCCCTCTCCGGCATACTACTGGCTCGCAAGCTCCAGCACCAGTCTGGCTATCCCCTCTGTCTCAGTCTGGTGATGGCCATGTAGGTCCCAAGAAGTGGGACTCATCAGCCCAACCCTGACTCCGAACTACTCTGCTCTACTAAAAAACCCAGGCACTCAACGCTTGGGAACTGACACTGCCTCCAGTAGTCCCCTGTTGGTCCCCGGGTAAGCGAGTAGACAAGAAGGGGGGTTGAATTGTCCCCCACGAACGATGGCAAATTAAAAACTAATTAAGCAGAATTAACAACTATGAACGTGATTGAAGAAATTAAACTAAACAATGTAAACTTAGTTCTCTCAATCTCACTGTTCACATTTTTAGCTTGTTTTTTTTTTAAGACCTATTGTGCCAAAAGGCAGAGAGGGTTTGGGACTCCTGGAGGGACATGTGTGCCGCATGGGTGGGACAAGTGGGTGGATTTGACAGCCCTAGTAGGACGCGATTAGTCAAACCCAAAACCTAATAAATTAAACAGGCTGGCAACCCGAGAAGGACGTGTGTAGGCCAAGTCCGGTTGGGACATCAAGGGAATATGTTTAACAGTCCGAAAGGGACATGCGTGTTAAACCTGGAAGTCAAAAGGCGAGATGGGTTGGCAGCCCGAAAGAGACATGCGTAGGCCAAGCCCGGTAGGATGAAAGAGGGGATTTGACACCCCGGGTGGGACATATGAATCAAATCCGTAAGCCAATAGGCAAATAGAGTTGACAGCCTGAGGAGGCATGCATAGGCCAAGCCTGTGGAGACAAAAGAATGAACTTGACAATCCCGGCGGGATAAATGTGTCAAGTCTGAAGCCAAGAGGCGAGATGGGTTAACAGTCCGAAAGGGGCGTGCGTAGGCCAGACCCAACAGGAAGGGAAATAGTGGATTTGACAGCCCTAGTGGGACGTGAGAGTCAAACCCGAAAGCCAATGGGCAGAGGATGGGTGGGTTGGTGGCCCGAAAAGGGTGTGCATAGACCAGACCCAGTGGGACAAAATGAGGGTGGATTTGGCAGCCCTAGTGGGACGTGAGAGTCAAACCCGAAAGCCAATAGGTAAGGGATGGGTTGGCAACCCGAGAGGGACGTGCATAGGTCAGACCCAAAGGAAAGAAAGAGTGGTTTGAAATTCGAAAGCCGATAGGCGAGATGGGTTGGCAGCCCGAGAGGGCATACTGAGGCCAATCCCTAGAAGGTAAAATGAGCCGAAGGGCATGATGGGTTGGCAGTCCAAGAGGGCATGCTGAGGCCGAACCCCGTGGGTGGTAAAATGAGTCGAAAGGCGTGATGGGTTGGCAGCCCGGGAGGGCATATTGAGGCCGAGCCCGGTGGGACAAAAGAGGGTCGGATTGGATAGCCCGGAAAGGCATACGATCTAAACCCCTGGGAGACCCGAAAAATGAGTGAAGCTGACATGCCAAGGGGGGTATGAGTCAACTCTTGAAAAGAAATGGATAGACTTGACAGTCCGAAAGGACATAAGAGTCAAATCCATTGCAAATGATGGTGTTGATGGTTCCGGTGGGACGGAGTGTAACAACGTTGGGATGTCCCGGTGAGGCTGGGTGTTATAGAAATGACATGGGAAGCATGGCCATGACATCAATATGATGGGGCCATCCAGAAAGCAGACTGAGAGAGGATTATTTTTTTCACATTACCAACCTCACCGCCCTTTTGGGTTTTCGTCGAGGCTGGTCCCCTTTAACTTTTTCCGGTGCGCCCTTGCGAGTTTTCACATCGAGGGGTTGCCCATTTTTACCTGAGATGCCTTTTCGGGTTTTCACCTGAGTCGGGTTATGGTCTTTTTGCCCTTGAGCAACCAGTATACCGGCTACCCAAGTTCGTCTGGGCACCTTTATTTTAAACCCTTTTTTTGTGATTGGATGGGGGAAGTGAACCTCCCATCAGCTCGAAGCTGATGATTGAATCTTTTGATGAGTGGCTTTTGGGCCCATCCCCTGGTTGACCTCTGGTAGGCTGAAAGTCGGGGATAAAGAGTTAGAATGTTTACTTTGAGGATTGGACGCTAACCAGCTAGGCGATCTGGAGCCAAACTTGGATTTTTGAAATTGGGATTCGGAGCTGACCGGTGGTTTAAAAGTCGAAATTTGGGATTTAGGAATTAGGATTTGGGGCCGACCAGCAAGCGGTTTAGAAGCCAGAATTTGATACTTGGAATTTAGTATTTGGGGTTGACCACTGGGTGGTTTAGGAGTCGAGATTTAGGGTTTGGGGTTTAGGATTTAGAGCTGACCATTGAGTGGTTTAGTAAGCCAGACTTTGGGATTTGGATTTGGGGCTGACCAATAAGTGGTTTAGTGAGCCAAACTTTGGAATTTGGGATTTAGGGTTGACCAATAAGTGACATGAACCTTGATTTGAAAGCTAAGATTTGGATTTGATATGGTGGGATAAAAATAGAAATTGTCGATTGTGTTCACCAGACTTTTCTCTTTTTCTCTCTTTTTCTTCTTCTTTTTTTCCTTTTTCCCTCTTTTTTCTCTTCTTTTTTCTTCTTCTTTATCTCTTTTTTTTCTCTCTTTTTTTCCTGTCCTTTTTTCCTTATCTTTTCTCATCTCTATGCAAATCATATAGAATAGAACAAGATGTCTTCGTCAAAATACGCCGGGGTACAACAAAGGCGTTACACCTCAATCCTTTATCTGGTATATGAAAAAGTGCTGCCGGAATGATAGGTTACGCCTATTTGGAAGGTAGTTTCCTTGCGTGAGTTGGGTCTTCGGATCAATATCTCCGCCAGGTACTGGATATTGGTTTGAGTCTAGGTTCTCCATTTCACATTGGTTAGTGCATCCCCGCCTTGTGTCATTGCATGCCCACTCGTAGAGGTACTCAATACTCACCACCACCACCACCACCACCACCTATGGCAGATCCCTGAGTCCATAGTCCCGATGAGCCATCTATGGTCGACATGTTTCGAACTCTTATGGAAAAATTGGATGGACTGAGTATGCGAGTGGATAAGTTAGATGGGTTGAGTATGCTTGTGAATGGCCTAGGCACACGCTTCAAAGAGAGAATGAAGGCCTTAAAGGATCGGGCTGAAGAGTCAGACCAGTCTTTTCAGGGTTTGGTAAGGAGAGTCAACGTCCTAGAGAGAGCCTCGATTGGAGCGCACCCCGCACCGATGATTGGTCAACAGGAGCCAATCCAGCAACCTGTTGCAAGGGCTCAAGGGGTAGATGATAGGAGGCGTCAAGTCCCCGAGGTGGATGACTATGAGTCCGATAATGAGAATGGGGGTTATGGTCGTGACCGACGTGTTCAACGGTGGAATCATGATTATGATGAGGATGAGCGGATCCTTAGGACCGTTTGCACGGACCCTCCCACTTTTGATGGGTCTTTGGACCTGAAGGTCTATCTAGATTGGGAGGGTGGGATGGATCGGTACTTCGAGTGGTTCGATATGACAGAATGTCAAAGAGTCTAATTCGCGACCATGAAGCTGATAAGACAGGCACAAACTTATTCAAAGAACGTAGAGAGCCTGTTGTTTCAGCGTTTAGAGCCCCAGGTTGATACATGGGGTGAGATGAAGGTCAAACTCTAGCAAAAGTACCTTCCTGTCACATACCGTCAGTGACACATCGATAGGTGGCAGAGCCTCAGCCAGGGAGATCGACCCATGTCTGAGTACATCGCAGAGTTTGATGAATATTTTTTGTGATGTGACGTCTCGGAAGAGATCATGATGCCTGTTTCCCGCTTCCATCGTGGTCTACGGCCTCCCTTTCAATATGAACTCTTTCGCCGCAATGTAACCACCCTGAGGCCGCATATCCAGTCGCTCTCGAGTTGGAGCAGTTTGAGTCAGAGTTCACTCCCGTTCAGCGATCGGAACCATCTATCAGCGTGGGTCCAACTCTCATACCACGCCCAGTTCTTATAGTCAATTTTCGGTAGCTCGTCTCCCGGAACCCCCTTGCCAGGACCCCACTGCTCTCGGCCCTCACTCTCTCCCTCCAAGGGACCCTCCCCCACGCCAGCAGGCATCCTTCCCCGCCCTCAGTAGCCCACGTTACCTTCCCAACCTCACCTCCCACCACCCCCGACCCATGGAGAAGACAAGGTAAAAGGGGCGATGACTAGTGGAGCATCTTCAAGCACAGGACCACGTGACCAGTGCTATAGGTGTGGTGGAATTGGCCATTATGTGGCCAAGTGTCCTACTCGGGATTCACTAACTATTTCAGACACTCAAGCTCGCGACCCCACACCAGAGCTAGTGCCGGTCAGCTATGAGTCAGAACCAGAACTTGCGGAGGAGTTCTTTGATAAGCTATTAGAAGAGCATGTTGACATCTCGGGTACTCAAAACTAGGACAATGTGCAATTGGGTGTGATCCTCCTAAACCCCTGAAACCTAATACGAAGCCAGTAGGTACATGTTAGGATGTCTAGGAGTCCCCAGCCATGGGTTGCGTCGTTTGTATGGGAGTATTACTATGGGTGTCTATGTTTGTCTATTGTCATGTATGAGTCTATTTTGCTTATACAATTTGTTTGTCGTGCCTATGGAGTTTGCATAAAGTCATCCAAACAAAAGGCCAGCAATGCACATATAAGGAACAAGCTAATGCACGTCGACGTGCCCGTGAGTTCCGAAAGGGAGAGTACGTCATGATCAGGGTCATACGTAAACGGTTTCCCTCAAGAACTGTGAAGAAACTCTAGGCTCGTGGTGCCAGTCCTTTTCAAGTTGAGAAAATGAGTGGGTTCGAATGCGTATGTGATGTGGCACAGCCCTATGATGTTGTGGGATGCAATGACAACCCTAGGACCTAGACCAGCAAGCATATAAAGGAGGCTGCGAGCTCTAAGTCATGAACAAGGTAATTTTCTTCATGCTTCCTCAACTGTCTAGAAGAATAAGCTATCATATTATCTTGCTACATTAGCACACAACCTAGGACAATTCCCAATGCATCTGTATATACTTCAAAACCTCCTTCTCCAAAAGGTAAGGCCAGCACAGGGGTAGTGGTCAAACACTCCTTCAGGGTCTGGAAACTCTTCTTACATTCTTTTGACCACTCAAATTGGTTCTCCTTATAGGTCAACCTAGTCAAGGGTATCGCAATCTTGGAGAAGTCTTTAATAAATCTCTGATAATAACTTGCTAGGACTAAGAAACTCCTGACTTCAGTTATATTCATAGGCCTTTCCCAATTTCTTACTGTCTCTACTTTAGAAGGATCTACTGTAATACCATCTTTAGAAATGATGTGACCCAAAAAGGATACCTCTTGCAGCCAGAACTCTCTCTTACTGAATTTGGCATACAACTGATGATCCCTTAATACCTGCAACGCCATCCTTAAGTGCTCCTCATGCTCCTCCTTACTTTTGGAATATATAAGAATATTGTCAATGAATACCAAGACCCACTGATCTAAGTAGGGCCAGAAAATAATAGTCATCTGCTGCATGAAAGCTGCAGGGGCATTCGTTAGACCAAAAGACATTACTACAAATTCAAAGTGCCCATACCGGCTCTGAAATGTCATCTTAAAATCATCATCATCCTTGATCCTCAATTGATGATACCCTGATCTGAGGTCAATCTTTGAATAATACTACACTCCAGATATCTGATTGAACAGCTCATCGATCCTCGGCAATGGGTACTTGTTCTTAACAGTAAGTTGGTTCAACTGATGATAATCAATGCATAGTCTCACCAAACCATCTTTCTTCCTCACAAAAAGAATAGGAGCTCCCCACGGGGATGTACTCAGATGAATGAAACCTTTTTCTAGCAACTCCAGCAATTGCTCCTTCAACTCCTTTAACTCGGCGGGGGACATCCAGTAAGGGGCCTTGGAAATCAGTGTCGTGTCTGAAACTAGATCAATGGAGAAAACTGCCTCCCTTTCCAGAGGGAGATCTGGCAAGTCTTCAGAAAACACATCAGGAAAGTCTCGGACAATAGGAATGTCCTTCAACTCCAACTCCTTTTTATCAGTCAAAGTGACCAAGGCCAAGAATGCCTAACACCCCTTAATAACTTATCTGTCCGAAGTGTCGAAATGAGTGGCACAGACTTAGGATGCCTATAACCAGAAAAGGAAAGCTCGGGGTGCCCAAAAAAAGACACTGATCCGAACTTGCAATGAACTCTAGCTCTATGTCTAGCTAACCAATCCGTTCCTAGTATTACATCATAATCCTTCATCTCCATACATACTAGACCAGCTCACAAATTATGACCATTAACTAGAACCTCACTAGAGGGATAGAAATATGTGATTGCTAACCCCGCACCAATAGGGGTTGAGATTGCCAAGTGAGAATCCATTAACATAGGTTTCATAGATATAGACTTAGCAGAGAGATAAACGAATGAGTAGCTCCGATGTCGAAAAGAACGAACATTGGCTTGGAAGGAATAGTAAGGGTACCTTCGACAATACCACCCTCCTCAGTGGTGTCAGCTTCTGCTTCCTGAAGGGCTTGGAGTCTGCCCTGCCGCTTCTGACTCCCTTGCAGCTTCTTTGATAGAGCTTGATCAGAAATGAGGGGACACTCAGGGATCCGGTGGTCCCTGCCTCCACAACGCAAACAGGCGCCAAGCTTGCGCCAACACTCTTCCATCTTGTGACCTGGCTAGTCACAATACTTCCAAACTGCCTTGGACGGGGTAGTCGATCCTGCCTTCTTGTCACCTTCTCTCAGTTTCTTATCTTTAGAAAAACTCAGCCCGCCATTGGGCCTCTTCTTGCCATTGGTTAGCTTGAAATTTCTGGAGCTTGTCGCCTGCTCCCTCTTCTTATGTCTTCCTCTAATCTGGTCGGTCATCTCCATGGCATCCTCTAGCATCTGTGACTTCTGCACAATTTCAGCATAGTTATGTGGTATCAGAGCACAATCTCTGATTTTTATTCGCGGACCTCATGGTCTAGGAGAAAAGATCTCTTCATGATGGCTAGTGTGAATTTGGTTCCTGGCTTTGATGGTTTTGATTACATATCATGGCTTGAAAAATTCTGTATTTAGATTTCTAGTATTGATCCAAAACTTATGAATTTAATTACTCACGGTCCTCATGTTCTACCAAAACCAAGAAACATGATACGGAATTAAACTACAAACTCTTAATGAAATTTTGATAGCATCTCCCCCTGCCCCAGAATGTATTGGGGGAGAGGTATAGGAAATCCGTCCATAGTGAGCTGAGACGGACTCCGAAAAGTCAGGTATGTCAAAATGATGGCCCGGATACAATTGCTGGTAGTGAACCATTTGTCGATTAGTTTTGACCCATTTTGGTACCACAGGGTGTGTCCAAGGGCTTTAAGGGAATCTGACACAACTATGGGCCAAAGGGTCTAAAAGGATAGGGGCATTATTTGCCTTTAAGATAGTCAATGTTCTATTTCCCTGGCGAGATCATCAGAGCTCACGTTATGATATGTAACTAAGCATCGTGACGTGATGGGATGATTGGAACACCCCTGAAGGCATGGGATAATATGGCCTCCTAGTTTAATTCTGCCAGCATCTCCCCTTGGTCTCTAGACAAGCTAAGAGATATATAGGATAACCGTCCATGGAGAGCCGAGACGGGGTCCATGATCCATCAGCATATCGAAGCCCAAGAGTCACAAGGGTGAGAATAATGAGATACTATCAGCTGTTTGAGCCATTTATTCATTATTTCCCTCGCAGTCATTGAAGGGCACGGCATGAGAACCGGAGGATCCTCATGACTCGAAGGGGTAATTTGGAAAACACGGTATGATATATCGGCCCATTGAATGAATTCTGGCAGCATTTCCCCTCGACCATGGATCATGGCAAGGATCATATAGGATATCCGTCCACGGGGTGCTAAAACAAAGTCCATGAGATGGAAGCACACAAAAGCCAGATATCAAACTGCGAGACATCGTCCATCATTGGGGCCTTGTATTCCTTTCCCTCCATGCAAGGTTGAAGAAGAACATGTTGTGACTGTTGTGTCCATGTGGTTTTTATGATGTCAAACAATATAAGTCATTTTGAGCCTACATGAGAATTAAATGATGATGATGTCAAACAATATAAGTCATTTTGAGTCTGCATCAGAATTAAATGATGATGATGTCATGATTGCATTGGTTTTTATGAACATAATGTCATATATGTTAGAATGATCTCACTGGATATAGCATGAAGAAATAGTCATTGCAGTCATGAATAGGAAATGGTCATATGTGACACATCAGCCTTTTGCTAATCAGGTCGATGCATCATTGGTTTTCATGGTACTCTGGTCGATGCATACATGGAGATACATTCATGACTTGTAGACTATCAGGTCGATGCATTTTCATGCATCTATTTCTAACATGTCGATGCACATGTTGTTAGATATTCTCAAGTCCGTGCAATAATGGTTATAGAAGGCCAACAAGTCAAAGCAACGTTCATATGCCTCGATGCATCAACACATTCAAGATCATATGCCTCAACGCATCAACAAATTCAAGATCATATGCCTCGACGCAACAACACATTCAATATCATATGCCTCGACGCACCAAGATATTCAAGTGCAATATCTTTGAGAAGGTCATTGCAGTAGTGTTGGCTAATATCACTCAGGTCAAAGCACATCAGCACTTCAAAGCCAACAGGTCGATGCATCAAGACACTCAAGTGCTACATCTATGAGGAGGTTGGTGCACTTAATAGGCTGGTCGACACAGAAGAATAAAACTCCAACTGACAAGCTCTGAGCACTCAAGAGGCAGGTCGATGCAGTAGTTTGACCATTGCTTGGACAGGTCGGTGTAGAAGCACAATCTTCAGCCTGGACAGAGACAGGTCGAGGCATCTTACATCTACACATGCATCAGGTCTATGCAGTAGAAGTGTTGATGGTCTCTAGTGAAATTTAGTCTATAGCAGCATGTGAATACACTCAAATCAAGTCAGCTAAACCTAGATGTTATGTTACAAGCTAGATAAGCTCACGTTTAGTGGCCCATGCACAAATGAGCCCAATTCAATGAAGAAGAGAAATTGTTTGATAAAATGCTTCTAAGAGCAAAGCTTTAATGCGTCAATGCCACAACTCACTGCATCAACCTTAACATCAGAAGATCATGTCCTCTAGGTTGTGATCAAGAGAAACTCAAGGGCTTCAGTAGCCAAATCCTATGGTTAGATCAGCAATCGCAGCATGCTCACACAGTCAATAGTTGTTCAACAGGTCAGCCTAATTCTTCAAGTAAGCAGATTCCAAGCTAGCTGAAGTTCTCTGAAGTCAATAGAACTCAACTGAATTTCCTATTAAATCTGTAGAACTGATTTTAGATAAAAAGGGGATATGACCCATTTAATTACCAAACGCAGCTTTAGAACCATCATTCTTCCTACAGTCAGCTTCATTATGGCCTATCCTGTGACAAAAGAGCATAGGTTACCATCCGCCACCCCTCGCAACACCTTTCCAGATACGATTCAGTTTGGATTTTGACACGTCAAGTTCCACACAAACCCCGGCAACCATAGTGTTTGTGAGGTTTGTTGTGTTGTTATCAATCTTCAAAACCTAACCAATATTATTAGCAATGGGCCTGAGGAAGCACTCTTGATAAAGATTAGTAGGGAAGTTGGAAACACCACCCAGACTGGTACAGCAAGGGAGTTAGCGGATGTGGGGAAGTCCATGAACCATTTGAATAAATGCAACGGAAACCTTGAACATAGAGAGACTCCCGAAGAAGAAGATGAAGATAATCTTCATGAACTTGAAACCGGAATAAGATCTGCTTGGAATCAAGATCTCTTAGGGTAAAATTCCTCTGGAAACCACAACGGCCGGATATATGCAAACGAATCTCCTGAAAAAGGTGGCCTTCTACAATGCATCTTTGCGATTAAAGCATACTAGACGGGATCAAATGATTCCTTTATTTATTTCGATGTAAAGAAAACAATAGGTTCTCCAGCATCGGTGAAGGGCAGAGGGTGGATTCGTAACTCCAACGTTGGTGGTGCAAGAGAAAATAGAAGGGTCTATGGAAAAGACCGTGTGATAGACTCCTTTGATGGTGTTCGCATTGTAGTATGGCGAGCAGCCACGGCCACGCCATGGGCGGGAGCAAGGCAGCCTTCATCAACGGGAGCAAGGGTGGGAGGAAAGGCCGGAGCATATTCTCCAGCAATGGTGGGAGCTGGGCACCCTTCGTGAGAAAGAGGGGAGAGTGGCTTTGATTGCGCTTGGAGGGAGGAAGGGCCAAGAGGTGTAGCAGGGGGTGGCATTGGGCCTATTCCATTGTCGGCCATGGCGGGCAGAGGCCAGGGCATGCTAGGAGCAGCTAGGGCATGCTAGGGAACCCTTGCAAAGCACCCTGGCAGCTAGCCCTGTTAATGGATCGGTTAGATCCGATAATCTGATCCGAATTTAAAAAAAAATTCAGATTCAGATCAACTCATTGATCCAAGATGCTGCACGTTCGTGGATTCGGAGCAAACATTTTCTGATCCGAAATCACTGATTTCGGATCAATTTTGCGGGGCGCCGTTAAAACTCTGATTTCGGGGCAGGGCAACTGGGTGAGCACTCCATCAGCACATCACGATCTCTCTCCACACTCTAGGGTTTCTCTCCTCCGCTCTCCACATTCCACGGCCTCCACTCTCCAGCTCCACACCTCTCCTTGATCTCATGGCGGCAACGACGACGGTGACCTCCCTGCACGCCTCTGAGCGATGGGCAGGGCGCAAAATCTGGGCTTGTGGTGTTGGAAGGCGGACCTGCTCTGTACCCATTCATGAGGGGTGGAGAAGGAAGAAGAGAGTCTAGTTATGGGAGGAGAACAGTGGGACCGGCGGAGGTGACGCTAGGGCCGTCTTCCTCTAAGGCCTGCTCATCTCAGAGGACCTCTGCCGGGAGCAAGGGGAAGTGGAAGGGGGGGTCACGGCTGAGGCCGGGGAAGAAGGTCGACGCTGATGACAGCAAGAGTTCCAGCTCCTCAGTCGTGGTGGAGTGGGGCGGCAGCGGCAGCGGCGGCGAGGAGGAGGAGGAGGAAGAGGGCGGTGGCGGCAGGGGCAGCAGCAGCAGGATCTTCGGGTTCCCCGTTGGCAGCGCCGGCCACACTCCAGAGGAGAGATACTCGGCCGAGAGGGAGCCGTCGGAGGTGGTGACGCACTAGTTCTTTCCCATGGCCGGCGGCGGGAGGGAAGGCAGAGCAGGAGGAGGTGTTGGTGGAGGGGGTTCCGGTGCCGCCGTGCTGTTGCCGCGCTCGCACTTGGTTGGGGTGAAATTCTGGGATGACCCAGTGGTGGGCATGGCAGCCGTAGGGAGGACCACGGCCGAGGCGCCACAGGCGGCCAAGAAGGGCCGCCGGGGACCGAGGTCTCGGAGCTCCCAATACCGCGGCGTCACCTTCTACCGGCGGACCGGCCGGTGGGAATCCCACATCTGGTTAGCTAGCCGCCCTCCGTCAATTTCTTGTTTAATATTTAGATCCAAAAATTTGGATCCAAAAATTTGTGCTAAAGATATCTGTTTAGGTGCAATATCTTGTTTAGTATTTAGATCCAAATTCAACCCAACATGTAAATTCGGATCCCGAGTCAACACTTTTTTTGGTTTGTCTGGAATGCATTTTCTGGATTGGTTGCGAACTCCATGGTCTGAGATCCGATTGGCTTGCTATTTTACACCCTTGCCCTTAGGGTTTCTCTACTTGTCTAAGGGTTGTTTTGAGAAGGTTTTAGCATGGGTTTTCTTGTCATTCGTCCATCCGTTCTCCACCCTATATATGCATTGCAAACTCCATATGAGAATGGATACCTTGCACTAACATTCTTCATCCGGTTGCAGGAAAAGAAGAAAAAGGGAGAGGAAGAACATGAAGGAGGGCGTTGCGCACTCAAGGAGAAGGAAGGAGGAGCTGCAGAGGGCGCCGACCATGAGCTTGAGCCTCTTTCTGGAAGCTGTAGCTATCGCTCTCCACTGTCTGAGGATTTGGGAGTTTCGATCTTCAAGTTCGGCTGCTTCCACTCCAAGGATCAATTTCCAGCGCACCCCACCAATTGATTAAATGGATCCATGGGACATTCAAAGGGGGAATACTATAAATCTGATGTTCATTCGTTTATGTTGTCCCTTTTATTAAATACAAGGTTGTAAGCACATTGATTCATTTGTTCCTTATGGTTGCAGATACGTTTGGAGTTAGGATTTGAAGGAAACATTGTTGAATATCCGTCTAAGCTTGAATCGGCATGATTTGGTAAAGGAGACTCGACGAAAGCTCACCATCCTACTAGAAACTCGAACCGTCATCTCCGACCTTATGAAGAGAAGCTGAAACTCCTTAAGAGAAGTTGTCAGGGGGAGCCTAACACTCTTAGATTATTTCGTATTCTAATTTCTCCACAAAGGCTTACTTATTCCTGGATTATACTTTGTTGTAAGCACATCGTGTACATCCTTTTGTTATTCTAAATATGATAGATTTTTTAACTACCCTTGCTCAGAGGTATGAATTATTTCCAAACAGATCCTCATCAACCTGCAGCAGAATTTCAAACCTATTAACATCAGCCGCATTTATTCGAACAGGAAGAGTACCTGATTGTCGAGGCCTATAAACTTGAGCATTATTCCTTGGAGCGGGATTGGCTGCAGGTTTAGGAGTAGTGCGGCGATTGCTAGCCTTGTATAATTTCTTCTTACATTCTGTATCAGCATGTCCCAGCTTGTGGCAGATAGAGCAGAGATAGGGTAATCGGTGATAATTCACCGACTGCCAGAAACCATGACCATCCAACTCGATCCAAATTCATTCTTGACGAGGGGCTGAAATATCTAGCTCAACACAAGCAAGAGCTTCAGAGGCTTCAGTCAGTGCCAGAGTATGCTCGTGGATCCTCAAGACCAAGCCAAAGTTTCCAGCAATAGATCGCATACAATCCTCATGAAACAAATTAGCAGGAAGAGAGGGGAAACCAATCCAAACTGGCAGAGTGGCAGGATCTGCATTAAAATCGAAATCCTGCATCCAGCGAAAAAATCTGAACAAAAAACCTTTGATGTATATACTCTTTTGTATAAGAAGTTTTAAGAAATCCATTTCATTATCTAGTTTGAGGAGAAGGTGTCTCGGATTGAGACGACTGACTACAAAATCTGAAACCAGGGGAATCCTCTGACTTAGATGGTTCTTGATCTCTGGTATAGCAGGTCTTCCGTAAGAACATTTGGCGATAATGGCAAATTTGAGCATTTCTTGAGAGGCCTCAACATTAGCCTTGGAGAAGTATACGACAGGCACACCAAGATTCCTGAATCCTGGAGATTTCACCGGAATAGATATCTTCGGTTTCTGCTGAGACGCCAGAAAAGTTTGCGCATAGGATCGGCGAGATTCATCCCTGGTCGCAGGAGGAGCCTGGGAAACTATGGGATTTGCTGGGATGGCGATTGTGGGAGGTTCCCCTGTTTCAGCATTCGCCATGGATGATGATCAATCTACCATGGAAAGCTTTGATCGCCCGGTGGGAAAGAAACCCTATTTGCTGTGGACTTGGACAGATATGGGTCTTGGCTTTCTTTACCTATGACTTCATCAAACTGGATCCAAGCTTGAAAAGGTGCATCTTCAAAGATGACTTCCTCCCAGCATCTACATTTAGTGATATCATCGTGCTCTTCTGAGCCCAGACTATCATCAAAGAATAATGCACCCTCTGATGGGTGGAATTCTGTCTCTTCATTATTAGTCGGGTAGTCATCATAAACTACTCCCAGTGAGCTTTTAGCTGTGAAGATGGTAGAAATGACATCCACCTCTGTTTCATAATATTCCTGGAGGGTATTAAGAATTTTTAATTAGGGTGATCTATTCAACCCCTCCCCTTCTAGCTCACCTTCTGCACGGTTTATCAGATGATGTCACTTCACTCAGTGCCCATGTCCTCTTCTGGCCTTAGCCAAGGGGTTATGACTTTGACCTTACGTCTAAGTCAACAACACCTGATGTCCTTGCGTTGGTACAATCCCAGTACCGATGATTTTGTTAACATTGT
The DNA here is from genome assembly GCA_024336825.1 of Amorphophallus titanum. Taxonomy (NCBI): domain Eukaryota; kingdom Viridiplantae; phylum Streptophyta; class Magnoliopsida; order Alismatales; family Araceae; genus Amorphophallus; species Amorphophallus titanum. The sequence continues at coordinate 114,715 of JANBPO010000930.1, forward strand.
TCCCATGACCTTTTTGGTCTTAACTGAGGAATATGGCTCAGACCTTTAGTCTATGGCTAGATGAAACCTAAATCCTTGGGTCAACATGAACCTAATGTTGACGATATCATCACCAAGTCCCACCATGATTTTCACTATGAGAATCACTACAGCTCAATGGCTTAGACCTTGCGTCTAGAGCCATCTTAAATAATTTCCTTTCAAGGTTGGTGCTTGACTCCTGTCGGGACCAATCGCTAAAACCTAATGGCTTAGACCTTCCATCTAAGACCGGCTTAAATAATATCCTTACGTTGTCATATATCCAACACGAATGATGCCATCAAGGTTGGTGCTTGACTTCTTGTTGGGATTAGCTGCTAAAACCCAACGGCTTAGACCTTCTGTCTAAGACTGGCTTAAACAATATCCTTGCATTGGAGTATACCCAATGCCATGATTTCATCAAGGTTGGTGCTCGACTCCTTGTCGGGCTAGCCGATAAAACCTAATAGCTTATACCTTCTATCTAAGACCAGCTTAAATAATATCCTTGTGTTGGCATATACCCAATGCTAATGATGCCATCAAGGTTGGTACTCGACTCCTTGTCGGCATTAGTTGCTAAAACCCAATGGCTTAGACCTTCTGTCTAAGACTGGCTTAAACAAGTTGCGTTGGCATATAACCAATGCCACTGTGTAACACCCTAGAATTTTCTAGGAATTTAATATAACTATTAAGCATTTAAAAAGAATTTATGGGCTAATTAAATGAATTATGGATAATTAAAGGTCCTATATCAATCAAAGGGTTAAGCCCACTTAAGGAGAGACTAAAGACCAATTTCTAAGACTTTCAAGGCCCAAGCCCACTCTAGAAACGTAATAGATGTATTTTCCTAATTTTAGTGGATAATTAGGCATAATAATAGAAGAGGAGTTCGAATATAATTCAAATTCTGGTGCCTTAGATAGTAGCGGTCTATCGCAGGACTGCTACTTGATGGAGGCGGTCCAAGGGCGACCGCTTTCTCCTTCCGAAAATGAGATCGGTTAGAAACATGGAAAAATGGGATTTTTACCATCCTAATCCCCATAGTTCGATGCTATCTAGCATGACATCCTAGTTTATAACTCTTGAGGATTGATTCTAACCCTAATTGGGACTCCTTAATCGATCTAGTCCTCAGCCCTAGGCCAAACTCAATAAATAGGCCTGGAACTCAACCTGCGCGAATCCTCATTTTGGCTCGCCTGGTTCAACAGTAAGATGGTGTTATTTCATGCTAGTCCTTTGGAACTTTTGGTTTTCTTTAGTATTAACTAACCCTCTCCAAATTTCATGTCATTGAGGAGTTAAAGGACTTGTAAGTTACTGTTTCTCTGCAGAATGCACAAGAATAGGCGTGTTTATCCAGCAAAGACTCAAAGCTTAGGGATCTTAGTAGAAGTAATTTCAGGTTCATCCTTTAGAGTTTATTGTTTCCCTTCATGTCTTCTTACTTCCCTCCAACTTTCATGAATCAAGGAGAAGAGGTTAAGGAGATAGAAGGCCAGGAAGTTGCTATTTCTATGCAGGATGTGCAATAACCAGCACCGTCCTCCCGTCAGAAATTTGAAGTCTAGAAGCAATCCCAGAGGTAGGTTATCTCATGATGGCTTAAACAACATGTTAGGAATAAAATTCCTCTGACCTTGTTCAATTTCATACTTTCTACATTGAGTATTTGATATTTTCCCATGACTACGCAACTCGATTTCATAGCATGCACATCCCTGCATCTAATGTAAAAAGGATGATCACTTTGGCCAAAATAACGTATATCCATGCATTAATCTTGTTCTACCATGCTTACCTTTCAATATCATATGCTTTTCCTACATCAAATTGCCCTAGAATAGGCCTTGCATGCCCTAATTACCTTCTGCCTATTGCAGGCAAAAGGCAGTCTCTTAGAGACTGCTACTGTCAAGTAGCGGTTCCAAGCAGACCACTGATGGAAGGATGGACAAGGTTCTAGAGGGGGGGTGAATAGATCTACCCCAAAATTGAAACCTCTCAGGACCGTCTGGTCATTTGAACGGTCATTTAGCTGGCTGTTTTCATCTCTACTGCCTTAATTTTGTCCTTTTTTGCATCATTCCACTCAAGGTTTTTTTCTATCCCTCTCTCTCTCACTCACCCGTGTCAGCTTAGGCTTCGTCGTCAGCCAGTTAGTGTCAAGCACACACATTCATTCGCACATAACAAAAAACCAAAAATATGTCATATCACTATCATATCATATCATAGCATCCATATGTACATGAGTCATGAGGCACATCAGGCCTGTCCCTCTGGGCCTCTGCTGTTGCCCGTCCCCTCGTATCTCTTCGATGGTGGGGCCATCACAGAGCACGACTCCTCCTGGTGCCGTCGGTGCCGCTCCTCCTCCTCGTTCCTCCGACGGCCGGAGGTTCTCATGAAGTATCCCCGGTAGGAGTCATGTCTACCACTCGGAGCTCCACTACGCTCAGATCTCCAGCTCATCCCCTCTACGATCCCCTCCAGCCTTGCCACCTGGAGTCGGGACTAGTCTCACTCAGCCCGGATACGCTCCGTCTCTGCGGCCCTAGCCCGGAGTCGCTCCAACTCCGCACAGACGAGTGTCGTCTCCACCACGTCCATCGGACGGCTGCGCTCTAGCTCTCCTCTCAGTCGGGTGACCTCACCCAAGGCTACTGTCAACTCGGTCGTCTGCATGTGCACGCATCATGGTCAGTTAGTTGCATTTCATAATCGTAATCAACTGGGAAAGTGCAATTATTTACTTACCCTCTCGGCGAGTGCAGCCTCGGCCTCCTCGGCCCACGCCACCATCCTCGGAAACTCCACATCTCGCTCAGCACGGTCTGTGGGAGGCTGGGAGGAGGAAGTGGGTGCGTCAGCTCCTTGACGTTGGGTCCTCTTGGCTTGCTGCATTTAGAAGTCCAGGTTAGTCAACATCATAAGCATATGCACAATTGAGTTTAGAGTTTAGTGAAACTCACCAGGGGGTCCAACACTTGTCAGAGCTCGTCCCTCTACTGGACCGAGGAGTGGAGAAGACCCTGAAGCTCCGCGATCTGCCCTGGGGGTCGAGCTGCATGTAGAAGTCAAATGTCAGTTCATCATGGTCATAAAGCATAATATAAAGTATAAGGTTGGAGTCGTATCGATCGTCGAGCACCACGGAAGACCTGGTCTCCGTAGCGTCATGCGTAGGCCGTCAGATAGACCTCCTCGCTCTCTACTCGGGCAGATACCACTCACCCGAGTGTTGTCCAGTCCTGGACTTGCTCCGCTGCTCAGATGGTCCAGTCCATCTCTGTGGCTAGTCCCCGCGTGTGTCGTCTGACCCGCTCCTCCGGCTTCTCAGGTGCCGGGAAGTCGACCGCTGCCTGGTGGACCCCGATGGTCCTCATCACGAGCCAGTAGTAGAGGGGCTCCACCACATTCATGCAGTGGAGCCAGATGTCCCTCCCCGCGTAGGCCAGAGCCGCTACGACCCATGGCTGGCCCTCGTGCCCCTCACCCTGGTAGGGCGTCCATCAGACCTGTCAAATAGGCAAAGTCCATCAGCATAAAGAGCATATAGTTGCATTAACACAAAGTTTAAGTTTAGGACCTTACCAAGGCGTAGGGCAGGGTGTCGAGGTCATCTTAGATCGCCCGGACCTGGCGTCGCAGGGATCGGACCTCCCATGGTGCCATCCACCTTCTCGCGATGGGCAGTCGCTCTGGATAGGTCTCCTCTCCTCTCCTGAGCTCGGGGAGGTGTACATAGGCCCAAACCTGCATTGCATCATAGCAAGTGTCAGCATATAGCGTTTGTAGAATTCATATAGCAATTGCATAATCATTTAGGAAACAAGTCATACCTGGAGCAGCGGAGAGAAGCCGTCGAGCATGGTGCGCCGGCTGGTGGAGCTCAGTGTGTCAAACAGGAAGGCAAGGACGGTCGCTCCCCATGCATAGTCTCCAACGCGGTCAACATCCTCCAGAAGTGGCAGCAGGCGGCAGCTGACCACGTCTGCTCGGGTGGCGAAGAGAAGCCTCCCGAAGAGCAACATCAAGAACTGCCTCAGCACCACGTCTGCCTCTAGTCCCGCTACTGCTGCTACTCTCGGTCATGCCCGGTCCACGAGTCGGCTCAGGTGCTACTCCGATAGCTCCCCTGTCGCGATCCCCGCTCCCCTCAGACCGAGGCTCTCCTACAGCTTCACCCGCTACAGGGTCATTGACTGTCACTCTGACCGTAGCAGCTCCAGGCCCAGCAGTGTCTAGGCTAGCTCTCGGTAGTCGGGGACGGTCCTCCCTCTGACCATCGCCCCATGCACCCACAGGCTAGTGATGTGCGCGACGTCCTCTAGCGTCAGGACCATGTGGCCCCATGGGAAGAGGAACGTGTGGCTCATCGGATCCCACCGGTCGTGTAGGGTGTAGAGGAGGGCGGTGTCGAGCCGCATGACCTCCATGGCGAGGAACTCGCCGAACCCCATGACTGCCAGCCACTCTCGCTGGAAGTCCGATAGTGCGAGGTACACTGCCTGGACCTGGAGCCAGGAGATTTAGGTCCTACGCTTTCCCTGCATGCATTTAAACAATTTGCATTAGTCATACATTTCATAAATCATGCATCAAAAAAAAGTGTGCATTCTCTCAGGTTAACGGTCTCCTCTAGGCCGTTTATGTCCCCAAAATGGTTGGTTTCTAGCCGTCTTAATTTCTAGAAAGGGTCCCTTCACTGATCTAAGTTTCACGGCCATCCACTGATCATTTTGTACGGAGAATGGTTCGTTGAGGACTGTTTATTCATCTAGATGGCCCAGTGGGGACCGTTTGGTTCATGATGTGCCTGTCCCAAGCATGGCCTTTTTCTAACCGTTTATGTTCACAACGGTCTCTACTTGACCGTCTATATTCCGCCCTCAAGCCCCCTATTCTTGGTTTATACGGACATTACCTTGATCGTTTGCCTAATGAATGGTCTGATGGGGACCGTTTACTGTCTCAACGGTTCATTTTGTGATTGGTCTGGAGTGGACCGTCTATGTTTCAGCGATCTTCGTTAGACCATTTTTGTGCCCATGGTCCCTATCTATTCAGCTCCGTTTGAACGGTCATCCATGGACCATTCTAACCCTAGATAGTTATAGGTAAACCGTTCAGTTTTGTAAGCGGTCCCTGTGAGACCGTGTTTAACCCACCGTGCCCGACGGCGTTCAAACCCTCCCCACCGGCGGTGATGGCCCATGGGGGCCACACAACCGATCCCTAAGGGGTCGTATGACCCTCCCCATCCTTCTAGGATTACATGCAAGCTCTAAAAAATGGAAAAGGGGGGATTTGGCTTTGACCTACCTCGGAGGAACGCCGCTCCTTGGCTGGCGTCTGGGTCACCGTCGTCGCCTCCTCCATCGGTAGGGCGATCTCCATCGCCTAAGCACCCATGGGAGGACCTCCTCCTTCCGCCTCGGCTAGTGGTGGTGTGGCTTCCCCCGTGGGATCCGCCGACGGTGGCGTCATTTTCGCCGAGGGAGTCTCGGCTAGTGGTGGTGGCATCACGTCTTCTCCTGCCATTCGTCACGCCAAGGCTTGGTGCTTGAAGCACATAGGAGGATGGGAGAGAGTGGAGAGGAGAATGTTGAGAAATGGGAGAGGGGGAGACGGTGAGTCTGGTGGTGAAGGTGGGGGAATGTGGGGGCGTTCTCCGTCGGTTACAGTGAGGGAGAAGGAGGGTCGATTTTATTTTTTGAAACTGACAGTATGTACACAGTCTATCGATAGACCGTTTAACAGTTAGACGGTCACTGATCAGACCATTTATTTGTGGCAACTTAACTCCCCTCAAGCGGTCTCCCTATGACCGTTCATACCACTGGGCAGTCTGGCACTTGGCTATGTTAATGCCACAATGAGATTCAAGCTAGCAGTGCCCTTACGGCCCTTTCTGGACCGTTTATATATTTGGACGGCCTTGAGGCAGACCGTGTATGTGTTGAAATGATTATTAACTTTGTAAGCTCATTCTTCTTGCTGCATTATGTTCTTCATTGATAATCTGATGGCTTGAGTGATTTATTTCATGATATACAATTGCAAAACCTTGTTCATGATTCCCTTGCAGCATCACCTTGCCTTCCACTACCATGTCAGGAAGTATTTTGATCCCGTAATCACTTAATACATTACTATATGATATCTATGCTATATTATCTCGAGAATCGGCTGGCCATTCACGTGTTCCAGGATCTGAAGTTCCCCTTCAACAAAAATGATGATGATCTAGGTTCACGTGTTTAATCATCGGATAGGCCGTTAGGTTGAAAAAATTAGGGGACGATGATTCTATCTCACACGCCATGATTGCGGATAGTGTCTTGACCCTGATTGTCCCAGTCTAGCAATACTATTCTCAAGTACTTTCTATTTTATCATTTCTTTACATTCATTTTAATGATTTCTTTTATTTTAGCCCAGCATGCATCATACGCATCTTTTGAGCATTCATGACCCATGGTCTATCTAAAAGTGTCCCATTAGTGATGGATGATTATGCGTTCATGATTTTGAGTAAGAGGAACAATTCCACTCAGAGTTGGAAGGTTCTCTCTAGTCTATTCACCTAGTTTGACTGACTAGGAGTCCCTATTTGGAGGTTTTAGCCTGTTTCTTTACTTTTTCGTTACTGCTTATTCCCTCATTGGTTGTGGATTGTGTCCCCTGATGAGGTTGCTCATTTTTTTCCTACTGTTTGTTTAGTTAGTTTCTCCAGATTGGCGTCGTTTTAGTCTGATCATTCCTTGTGTTCGGTTCAGAGTTTCTCGGAAGATTCCTATCGCTCATTGGTGAGAAAATGGGTGTTGTGTACCTTAACGCCTGCTTTTCAGTCCACTCCGCTTCATTTTCACTTCATCTCCATGTTCCATTTCGCTTTCGCTTCACCTCCGCTCGCTCCCCTACAAAGAGGATGTTAAGGAGGGGTATCTGTTGACACCTGTTTTTGCCTCACTTAATGAGGAAAGTGAAATCACAGTGCTCTCTTACTGGATGAATTTCTCAAGTGAAACCAATATCAAACACTAAGTATGCAAACATAGTCAAGGTGAACACAATGATGAGATATAACCCCACCCACTCAAACTGATACTTCTACATCATTCTGGACAAAGCACTTAGTGTGAATCGCATGCGATGATCAGATAACTGGAATTAAGATCCACCACGATTTAACTATTGATTCGGTCCTGAACATTCATCTAACGAAGATGCAGTAATAAGCAGGGAATCACACAAAGGAGACAAGAGTTTTAAGATGGTCCGGTCTCAACCTTGAGACCTACATCCACCCCTCACTCAAACATGAGTGAGGCTTCCTGCTAATTACACAACGTAATTCTACTGATCCACAGCTTCGGGAACGTATCCCTATAAACTACTAATCCATAGCTTTGGGGATTAAATCTCAGACCACTGAGCCTCACAACTTGCTAAACCCGCTGAGCTTCACAGCTTGCTAAACACGTTGAGCTTCGCAGCTTGCTGTCCGAGGAACCAATCCTCGTCGCTGAGCAACACAGCTTGCTCTGCTTCCTTACAGCTTGAAGAAAGATTCAAAGGAAAATGAAATGAAAAAAACAACACATGGATAGAACAATAAAAATAATGTAGCTCTCTTGAGCAGTCCATTCTGGATCTGATCCAGAAATTGAAACTTCAACGACAGTCTTCTCTCAAACTTCTTCTCATCTCTCCGATACTCTATTTTCAGTAGCTCTCTCTCACCCTTCTGCGAAGACCCTTACTCTCTCAGCTTCTCCCCTCTTTTCTCTCGAGCTCCTCTTCTCTGGAATCTCACTACTCACAAGCTTCGATCTCTCTCTCTCTTACTTCTCTAACTTCTTCTTAGCTCGCAATCCCTCATCAGTCACTCCTTTAGTTTTTCGTTCGAGGGATCCTCTATATATGCTCTTTTTTTCTACTGTCTATTCTTCGAATGAGAGATCTCCCTTTTACATCTACGAGCTGATTCTTATGGTCCCCACAAGATTCCAGTCTGGCGTGTGGAGGGAACATTTTTGCTAATTACTTTTCAGGAAAAAGAAACTCGATCAAATCCACGTGTCAAGTTTGAAGAAGAAGTGAGTCCACGTGGCAAATTATCCTGAGGAGCTTTTAGCCTTGGATCACATGCTAGACTAGTTGATTCCTCAGGCCACGTGATTAGTCAAGTCTTTGACAATTTTTGCACTTTAGAAGTTCGAGCAAGTTGTAGAGGTAGTTTGATGCTTTTATTTGATGTTTCTGGAAACAAAGTGTAGAAACTCATCACGCACCTTGTCATGATGTGAATCATGAAATATTAAGAGATACAGACTTATGTATGTTCAAGAAAATAAGTACACTATAGCTGAATTCATGAAGATAGACACATGCATTGATGTGTCGGCTATATACATTGTCCTGAGAGACAGACAAGCCATTTAGATTTAACAAGTGTAGCAACATCACCTTGATCTGTTGAAACACGAGTAAATTCAGCTGCATCGATGCACCAAATGAATTGCATCGACCTGTCTTCCCATAGGCGTAGTTAGACAACCATATGACAGAATGCAAGAAATGATGCAGATGCATAGGTGCATACACCAAGTGCATCGACCTGAGAGTGTATACTGATGAACGAATATAGCAGATTAACTGCAACTGCATCGACCTGTGTAGAACACAGGTAGGCCTGTTATTCAAAGTGAGAATGGATGAGCACACGAGATGGTGACATGCATCGACCTATTAAGCTAGGACACATGCAGCTGCATCGACTTGACAAGGGTGATGACTAGTGCAGCTTGTGCTTAAGCATAGACCTGATGTCTCAAGCAAACATGAATGCATTGACCTAAGTCCAGTGACTAACATATGTGCATCGATCTGATATGACCCAGACTCTATATGTGCATTTACCTGATATGAGCTAGACTCTATATGTGCATCGACCTGATAGCTCTATATGTGCATCGGCCTAAAACGCTACACACTTGAATTTGCATCGACCTGATTCTAGCGTAATGCTTAGTTGCATCGACCTGTTAGACTGAATGTCCATATGTGCATCGACCTTATGTTCCTGACACTTATGAAGATGCATAGGCTTGAATGACAACCAGACTTAAGAACTAAAAGGACACTCAAGCAATTATTATTTAAAATAATTTTGTCATAACATGATTCATAATGTGACATCATCAAAATCAGGGTTCCAGTGTGTGCGTGTGTGTGTGTGTGTGTGTGTGTGAGAGAGAGAGAGAGAGAGAGTGACAGATAGTGAGAGGGGCCAAGTCCCTCTCTGCACGTGTGTGAGATAGAGAGAGTGAGACAGGTAGTGAGAGAGGGGCTGAGCCCCTCTCTCTTTGTGTGTGTGTGTGTGAGAGAGAGAGAGAGAGAGGGGCTCAACCCTTCTATGCGTGTGGGTGTATGTGAGAGAGAGAGGGAGAGAGTGTGTGAGAGAATGCGTGCGAGAGAGAAAGGGGGAGAGAGGTACCCGTCATCTACTCGCCGTCGTTTGCTCGCCATTCGCCACTCGTCACTAGGGATCCGCTGCGCTGCAGGGGGAGAGAGGAGAGCCTATCGAGAAGAGAGAATGAAGAGGAGAATGAGGGGTTTTATAACCCGGATCCCCTAATCGGGTAATTGCGGGTCACGGGCGGGCGAGCAGGTTCTGGCGGGTCACAGGCGGGCCGACAGTTCTGGGCCGAGGCGATGGAGGCAAGCCAAGCGCGCCGAGGCAGGCGAGGAGGCCCAAAAGCACCCAGGGCGCTCGCCTAGGCAAATTGGGCCCAGGAGAGGCGAGCAGTCTCCGCCTCACCTCGTCTCAGTGCCTAGGTGAGCGCTTCCGGCACTTTTGATAACATAGATTTTGTCCCCCGACTTTCCCTCCCCTACCCCCATCGTCTAGATAGTTCTTAGGGTTTACGGGGGAGGTGGGCAAGCGGCGGCTCCTCCCCTTCGAGGTGGAGGCAGCGGACTGCAGCGGCGATGGCCTCGGCGGCGGTGGCATCAAAGGACGGCTGCGGCTCCAGCGGACGGTAGGGGTGACACCCTCGGCATGGGTCCATGGCAAGTCCACGACTTTGGCAATCTTCATCGTCTCCGGCGACAATGTCGGACAACAGCACCATCGAGCGACTACAGGTATGTTTCATGTTTTTCCTTTTTCTTTCGGCCTTCATCATCTCCGGCAAAAACTAGCGAACAGTTCGGACCTCGCCTTCTTCTTATTCTTCTTCTTCTTCTGTTTTTAGTTTTTCGCCTTTTACAGTTGGCACCTCATGTGGATCAGGTGGATCGGCCGATCCCACACGATCTATGGCCAATTCGCCCAATCTGGCTGATCTCCATGAAGGATCGGGGAACGACGGAGCGGGGTCGGATCGTTTTGCTGGTTTTCCGATCGAATCGACCGATCCAGACCGATCTATCCGATTCTGCTTTCCTTGTCCAGAACATCCTTGCTCATCTGATTAATTTTATGTAATCAACTATCTTTGCCATTAAAACAAGTTTACCAAGTAGACATAGCACAACGTTTGAACGCATAGTTAATCATAGAGCTATATTTTTGAAGATATTTTGTTGTCAATGTTATTTTTGAGGACAACATTTCAGTATATTACATTTGTGGGCATGAAAGCCACTCTCAAATCGTCTGTCAATCCAGCCATTGTGGCACTATTTTACCTTGTTGAGTTTTTTAGTTACCCCCCCTAACATATCCTGTATATATCCACTTACGAAGCAGATGATGTGTATGCAAGCAACCCACTGTAGTATATGTACATGTGAGAAAGAACCTATTGATCAGTGTACATGCAGTCATCCCCTTGTCTGTCCATTGCCTGCCTTGTCATGCAGCATAATCACGTGTAAGTCTGGAGCATTGCCATGTTGGTCAGATACTAAAAAGACTTGGGTCCTAGTTTCTCCTCGTCCCACTTTCTTCCTGCTCTCTTCCCCACACCTCACTCCATAACCCATCCCCCATTCCTGCTGAACTGCACTGAAACTGTGCATGGAGAAAGCCTCTAAGTTCTGCAAGTGCGCACACACACACACACACACAGCATGGAGAAAGCCTCTAAGATCTGCAAGTGCGCACACACACGCAGGGGGAGAAGGAGAATGAGGGGCAAGCAGTTGGCCCCCCATGAAAAGGAGCAGATTGGTCCATGCTGACAAGGTCATCTACCCTGGCAACCAGCATTCAGGGTTTGATGCCTGCTATGCATAGGGTTGACCCTCGTACAGTGGTTGAGTCAACCCGGAGATGCAATCTGTTGGGCCCCGTTGTGTTTACATGGTTGATTCCTGGTTCAGGAGCATGAGCCTTCTACTGGATCTCAGCACACTGGGGAGCAGGTGAGATGGAAGGGAGGGGATTGTTTATGGAATTTCTTTAATAATTTATTATTTTATTTGATAATAACAGAAATTCAGTAGAATATTCTTTCCCTGAACTTCACCCTAGTGCTGCCAAAATGTATCAAGATCTAAAAAGAAAGTTTTGGTGGCCCAACATGAAAAGAGAGATAGCAAATTTTGTATCTCGCTACCTTACTTGTCAGCAAGTTAAGGTAGAGCATCAAAAGCCCGCAGGTAACCTACATCCCTTAGAAATTCCTGAGTGGAAGTGGAAAAGTATAGGGATGGATTTCATCATATGTCTACCTAAGACAAGGGGTGGACATGATGGTATATGGGTGATCATTGACCGTCTGACAAAATCGGCTCATTTTTTACCTATTAAAAGTCGATGGTCTATAGATATTCTGACTGCTTTGTACATGAAAGAGATTGTCAAGTTACACGCTGTCCCTGTGACTATTATTTCTGATCGTGACCCTAGATTTACCTCTCAATTCTGGAAGGGTCTACAACATTCATTGGGGACCGGACTTAATTTCAGTACCACTTTCCATCTACAGACTGATGGTCAAACTGAAAGGACAAATCAGGTAGTGGAAGATATGCTCAGGGCTTGTGTCATTAATTTTGGTGAAAGTTGACATGAACATCTACCTCTAGTGAAATTTACCTACAATAATAGCTATCATGCTAGCATCAAATGGCACCATTTGAGGCACTATATGAGAGAAGTTGTCGCTCTCCTATTTGCTGGAGTAAAGTGGGAGAAAGACGACTTCTAGGCCTAGAAATCATTCGGGATGCTACTGAAAAGATAAAACTCACTAGAGAAAGACTCCATATGGCACAAGATCGGCAAAAATCATATGCTGACAACCAGAGACGTGATCTGAAATTTCAAGTAGGTGACCATGTGTTTCTCAAGATTTCTCCAGGTCGAGGTATTCAAAGGTTTCACATTAAAGGCAAGCTCACTCCAAGATTTATCGGCCCTTTTGAAATTCTTAAAAGAGTGGGCGAGGAGGCTTATCGATTAGCATTGCCCTAACAATTATCTGGTATCCATGACGTATTTCATGTGTCCATACTCAAAAGGTATGTCCCTGATCCATTTCATGTCATAACTTATGACAATCTAGAGATTGGAAAGGATTTAACATATGAGCAAAAGCTAATCAAAATAATTGAACTAGAGGTACGTCAACTGAGGAATAAAGCTATTCCTATGGTCAAAGTACAATGGAACAAATTTTAGCCACATGAGGCAACTTGGGAAACGGAGGGAGCAATGCGCAAATGATTCCTGAAATTATTCAGCTGTAAGTACACTCTCCTTATCAATTACATATTGAATTTGGGGACCAAATTCTTTTTAACTGGGGGAGGGTGTAACGCCCTAGAATTTTCTAGAAATTTCATGAGAATAAATATAATTAAAAAGGCCTTAAGGACTATTAAAATGAAATTAGGAATTTATTTTAACACATTGGAAGGCCTATATTTGTTAAAGGGTTAAGCCCAAACTCCAATAGGCCCATGGACCAATTTCTAAGTCTTTTGACCCAAGATTATTATTAAAAACATAAATTAAGGTAATTTATGAAAAATACAAATAAGGATAAATACCTTAATTAGGAGATAATGGTGGATAAGGAAGAAAATCTAGATTTTTCGAAATTGCCATAGCCTTGCGATCTATCGCGAGACTACTAAGCTCTTGCAAATGGTCCTCTATTGACCGCCAAACTCAGCCTTGCGGTCTGTCCATGACCGCTAAGTGACTCCAATTTCGTGAGATGAGGAAACGTGAAAAGCTTGGATCTTTGGCGTCCAAATCCTCGTGGTTCGAAGTGTGTAGACCTATAAGCCTATTTAGGACTCTTGGGGATTGATCCTACATCAAAATAGGACTCTTAATTCGATCAAATCCTCAGCCCTAACTCCATACCCTATAAAAGGACCCTGATCTTGACCTGCATGAACCCTTGTTTTGACTCTTGTTGTTTGATGATAAGGAGTTGATATTTCAGGTTAGGTCTTTAGAACTATTTGATTACATTAGTTTTATCTAACTCCTCTCAAAATTTCATGCTAGGAGGTCAAGCAACCAGAGAGTTAGGAGCCTCTGATGTAGCTGTTCCGACGTAATACGCCTAGGAACCTATGTGCCGGTCTAAGGAAGGACTAGACATTGGAACCCCAAATCAAGGTATTTAGGAGTTTATCCTTTAGAACAATTTGTTCATCCTTATATCTTCTACCTTCCCTCCAAATTTCATGCCTTTAGGTCAAGAGGGTAAGAAGAATGAGGGACGAGAAGTTGCTGATTTTACACAAACAAGCAGAAGTAGACAACCTCACCCATGGTGCTAGCTTCAAAGGTTCTCTTCATGGTGATTTGGGTGATTTTAATGGAGTTTTCAAGGCTTAAAGAAAGGATTTTTTGTGAGCTGCGAGTTCTGGGTGTATTCCTAGTTATAGGGCTTTGATTCTAGACCTAGTGCATTAGGATTGAGACTAGAAGACCTCAATTTGGGTTAGGTTGGGTCTTAGTGCAGTTTGGGCGCTCCTATCCACGGATTGGGACTCTCCCAGAGAGTCTCGCTCAGATTTAACTAAGTCTTCACCATTGCGGTCTATCGCACGACCACTAGGCTCCTCTAACAATCATCAGACGACTGTTTGTCTCCGCCCCTCACCACCTTCTCTCTCTCTCTCTCTCCCCTAACGGTCACAACGTGACTATTTCTTCCCTCTTGCGGTCTTGAGGAGACCGTTTGCCCACTCTTCTTAGTTCTTCATTGTTTATCCTTAGCGGCCTTTTACATGACCGCCACCCAGGGGGTAGCGGCCCTGTTTGGACCTTTTTTTTCACCTGATCACCATGTTCTTTTTCGTGTTCTCCCCTCTCCCCCAGGCCTCAAGTCCACTCTATCTTGCCCTCTCGCTCTCTTTTTCAGTCATCATTGGATTAGAGTTAGCATTCATACAGTTGCATCCCAAAAGAAAGAAAAAAAAGGAAATCATATTTTCATCAAGTAAAAAGGAGTCATGTACATGCATGTATAAGTCCAAGGGTAAAAACTCATCAAGCTGGTCCCTCTCTTGGACCCCCGCTATCCCCGGTGCCCTCATGCCACTTCGCCGATGGGTCCATGGCAGTGCTCTCCTCCTCGCGACGGCACCATCGCTCCTCCCCCTCGTTCCTCTAGTAGCCGGAAGAGCAGGTGAAGTAACATCGATATGAGCTACAGGGCACACTACTTTGGCTCCTGCTAGGCTACGACTTCTTTCCCAAAAGTCAGAGGGCTTCCTTCAGTCCCGCTATCACGCCCTTCATCTCGATGACTTGCACCCAGGACAGGTCTCACTCACCCCTCAGCCTCGTAGCCTCTGCTCGGAATCGCTCTATCTCCTCTACATCTACACGCTGGTGGGCCGCTCTGGTACTCAGTCGCTCCACCTCCGCACAGAGATGGGCCACCTCTACCGCCTCTGCTCGAAGTCGCTCCGCCTCGCTCAGCGCAGCAGCTAACTCCCTCGTCTGCATGAACATTCATTATGGTCAGTCGTTTACATCTCATAAGTATTATGTCAAAAGAAGAAGTTAGTTGGTTTGCTTACCCTCTCTGCAAGAGTGGCCTCGGCCTCCTCGGCCCAAGCAACCGCCCATGCAAAGCCGACATCTCGCTCAGCCCTACCTGCTGGCTGGGAAGAAGAGGATGGAGCATCCGGACCCTGTCGCTGTGCTCCCTCGGCCCGCTGCCTTTAGAAAGTCAGTCAGGCAAGTCCACAAGTATTACATATTAAGTCCAAGGTTAGGTAACACTCACCAGAAGCTCCAGCAAGCACTGGAACTCATCCCTCTACTGAATGGTAGAGTGGAGGAGACCTTGAAGCTTCGCGATCCACCCCTGGGGGTGCATCTTGTCAATGAATCAAGAGTCATTAGGAAGCATAAGTTTAGAGAATCGTACCGATCCTCGAGGGCCATGAAAGACCTGATCTCCGTAGCGCTTGGTGTAGGCCTTCAGGTAGGCCTCATTGTTGGTAGCTCGGGCTTGCACCACGCGCCCTTTCTTAGTCCAATCCTGAACCTGGTCCAACGCTCAGGTGATCTAGTCGATCTCACCGGTTAGTCCCCTAGAAGACTGCCCCACGTGCTCCTCATCTCTCGCTGGGAACTCCACCTATGGCTGGTGGATGCCCCTGGTCCTCATGATCAAGCGGTGGTGCAGTGGCTTGATGATGTTCATGTAGTGAAGCCACACGTCCCGTCCCGCGTATGCCTGGGCCACCTCCACCTAGGGCTGTCCCTCATGACCCTCGTCACAGTACGGTGTCCAGCACACCTGAAAGGGTAGGCATTAGAGTCAGCATTAGCATTTAAAAGCATTTTAGTGCATGTTAAAGAGTTTTAGAGTTTGAAGTCTTACCGATGCGTAAGGGAGCGTGTCAATGTCGTCCTGGATCGCTCGCGCTAAGCGTCGTAGCGACCCAGTGTCCCGTACTGCCATCCACCGCCTTGCGATGGGTACAAGGTCCGGATGTACCTCCTTCCCTCTCCCTAGGCTGGGGAGGTACATGTAGGTCCATACCTATCAGTGGGGAGAGGTCCAGCACCCGAACTCAAATCGTCTGATACTATGCGCACCCACGAAATGACTCCCCACTTACGGGGGATGCTTCTTTTCAAACAGAACATCTATGTCCTTATTATTTTATCTAACGATAAAATTCCGTGGTCCACAGGCATGAAGCCCTGGGTTCGTTTGCGTCCCCCTCGCCAATCTCTCTCTGCATGGTTCCCCTTCTCTTCCTTGCGTGACACCCCCCATCCCCTTTTTTTTCCTCTCTTCTTCTTTCTCTCCTCGTGCTTCCTCTTGACCAACCACCTCACCTCTGCAGCCCGGTGCCACTGCGAACCCCTCCTCTTCCCTATTTCGGTCACGCCGGCCACCACCAGCGTCCACCCCCTCACCTTCTTCCCCTTTCCCAGCGCCACCGTCTGCTCCGTCGCCATGCACCACCCCTCGTCCTCTTTTCCCCTCCGTTGAGAGCGCTGCCCTTCCCTGCAACTCCGCCGGTTCGCCTTTGCAAACCGGACGCCGCCACCCCTTGCAAAGCCCGCCTAGGCTGTTGCCACCGGTTTTCTTTCCTGCCGCCACTACACTAGAAGGAACCTGCCATCCCCGCCTCCTTTGCGACCACAGCTGGCCCGCCGCAACCGCAGAGGCCGTCTGCCTCCGCCGGAGGCTGCATCACTTGCGAGCAGGGTGTCAACACTGCCTCGTCGGCTTGCCAGCTACGCCCCGTGAACCCGGTGTGCCCACGGCCATCGTCATCTGCCTCCACGGCTGCCAGCGGATCCACGGATGCCTACGCCCGCGCTGGCCACCTTGTAGCGGATGCTCTTGCCGTGAGCTAGCACCCTGCCAACAGTGGCAGTCCACCACCAGCCACCGCCGTAGTGATAGGACCACTCTTCACTCCGGCCCACCTTCCCCTCTGCTCAGTTCGGCAGCGGTGCTGTGAGGACTTTCTTGGACCCACGTGGACTTGGATGACGTGCCTTGCTATTCAGCAAGTCGGTTAGCGTTGGAACACTCGCTCGCTCAATTTGCTTATGTAGTTTCTGTGTTATTACTGCCACCATTGAGTGCGTTAGGTTATCCTAGCTCGTTTATTATTTACTGCCGGATTGTGTGCTTGTTAGTGTTCCACCTGAGAGTGCTGCTTATTTGAGTTTGTTACGTGTGAGGTCGGGACCCTAGGCTGTGGTAGTCCTACCTACCGTTTGGTCCGACGTTTCTCGCTGCGAGAGACAGCATTCCTAGAACGTAGCTACTATTATTTTCACATATTATCTCGCTCGGAATTCGTGTGCACAACGGTTTATTTATTTATCTATTGTAACATATTGCTGACCTCGTTTAGTCGCCTAGTCGGACGCATTTAGGTTAGTCGTTCCACATCAAAATTGCTGTGAAATTCATCTACATTAGCTGCAATAATTAACCAACTGTTTGGATTTGTTGGCTTGTGTTTTTGATAGCATGGTTTAAAAACCAGGTTTAGAAGGGGAATCAACAAGAGTCGATTCTGATTTGCAATCAGAAAGGGCTGGTTCAGGCCAATACATGAATTTATGAAAAACATTAATAAATGTTTTGAAAAAGGCAAAGCAGTAGGAAAAGCAAAAAAAAAAGTCTAGTTTGGTCTGAACTCCGAACTGAACTGGTAAAGTGTAAATGTAAATAGGCCGGTAGGTTTGCTCAGGCTCAGGTGATCTTTTCCTATCCTCCCTGACATTCAGAGTTGTTCTGGTTTGAAAAAGGAGCACCGCAAAGTCCACTAGGGCACCTTGAATGAATAAGAAATGGACAGCTGAGGGAAGGTTTATAGTTTGCAACTCGTTCAAAGCTGGTTCAGGCCCAGTTCAGGCCTAGGTCAGGCTGGTTCAAAACTGGTTTTAGCAAATGTTTATTATTTTAATATAGAACCAGTGGGTTCAACCCCAAAAGAGGCAGATCCAGACCAGCCAGTTGGAGTCCTGACAGACTGGCTTTTATCTCTGCATTTGATAGACAGTAGTGTCATATTAGTTTCTTATCCTATCTGGCACAAAGTTCTGTTAGATTACTTTTCAAACTATACACTAATTTAGGTCAAGGGTACAGTATAGATAATAACATAAACTAATAAGACAGTGTGCTCCTCAACGTTTAAGAGATCATTTATGGGATTTTTGCATCAGAATTTTGAACGTGCAACCTTGCCATCAAGAGTGTGTTGAATATGTCATTGGGAAATTAATTCCTTTTGGTATTGTCATTTTCTTTTTCTGTAAAATCATCGCCTTCTGTCTCCTATCTCTTCTCCCTCTCATCTCTAGTGTAGAGACCATGGAGGTCCTGTAGAGGAGATCGTTCGTGGGGCGTTACGATAAGGAGATTCCATTGTTCGTGCCTATGTGGATACCGCTAGAGGCCGTGCACTTGTGCAGTTGATTGCCGCCACGAGGGATTGTTTTCACTTCGCTGCGATTTGAGCATCACAGAGGTAAAGATCAAATCCTGTAGTTCTACATTATCATTAGGAATCACGCAGGAGCGATCAACCTGGCCGGGTTAAAATTTTAATTTCTAATTTTCGTTGTATTCTTTCTAATCCCGGCCTAGATCCATACAACTATAGTGTAGGAGGCCTAAGACTAGCCTGATCATGCTCGCTATGAGATGATGTAGAATCCACCTCGGCGGCAAGCTGAGAACATGCCTATGAAGGCACCTGGGCGGCTGTCCTCTATCTCAAATAAAAGATAGATTTTAAGCTTGGAATCGCTTTCAAGTATGAACTCTTCCACATAGTAGGGGTTTGAAAATATGTGCTCCATTAGTCAAACAATCCTACTCGATTTTTGATATCTAATTTTTGGGAGTTAGCCAAGTTATTGAGAGGATGTGATTTCAAAAGCAAGCAAGGTTTCCACAGCAATGCCTAAAGCTTTTAACTTTTGTTTAGCCTTGATGAGATTTTTTATTTTTTTTTTATTTTTTATGATGGTTCTCTAGGGAGAAGGGGAGAGTTCTAAGTCAAAGGCTTACTCAAGGGAACCTAAGCAGAGATCCTCATTCAACCCACAAGGATTCTACTAGGACTTCGTTGGTACAACTTACCCAGTGATCATGTGGGAACCCGTGGTTCATGCGGACTTATGAAGGTTCCCAATTGAAAAGGACTAGTTACACCCGAGTGGGAATCCCTTGGTGAAGAGCCTAAACTAACGGGAGGGTGTTCCTAATGGTGTGATGTCGGCTCTTCCTAGGCTCAACCCTGTATTCAGAACCTATAACAGAAGCTTAATCATGCAACAAATAACAAACAGAGCAAATAGAACGAAAAGCAGAACAAAACAATAGACTAGGCAAGAGGTGGCCAAAGATATGGTCGTTCAAGGACCAAGGCAGCCAGGACGATGGTCCTCCATGCTAGGCTAGTCAGCCACTTCTTGTGCCATTTTCAGTGACCAGGGTGACCAGAGTATGGGCCATCCAGAAGCCAAGATAGCCATGATACTGGCTGCTCACAGGGGGCCAAGGTAGCCACTGGTTTGGCCACCCACGGGTCTAAGCGGCCTAGGGTTTGGCCATCTCCTTCCTACAGACACCAAAGCTAAAAAAAATCCAATAAAGAGCTATTGGTCAGTTGACGTTCTTGCTGCCTTATACATCAAAGAAATAGTTCGATTGCATGGACTACCTGTTTCAATCGTGTCTGACAAAGACCCGCGCTTCACTTCACACTTCTGGAAGGGTCTACAACATTCGTTGGGAACAAGACTCAACTTTAGTACAGCATTTCATTCTCAAACGGATGGTCAGACCGAGAGAATGAATCAAGTGGTGGAAGACATGCTATGAGCTTGTATCATTGATTTCGGTGGAAGCTAGCATGATCACTTACCCCTGGTCGAGTTTGCCTATAACAACAGTTACCAGGCAAGTATTCAAATGGCACCTTTTGTAGCATTATACGGAAGGAGTTGTCGATCACCCTTATGTTGGGATGAAGTTGGCGAGAAGCAACTACTAGGCCCAGACATGGTAAGGGATACCACTGAAAAGATCTAGCTCATTCGAGAAAGGCTTCAAATGGCTCAGTCTAGCCAAAAGACTTAAGCCGATACTAGAAGGAGAAATCTCAAATTCCAGGTGGGAGATCACGTCTTTCTTAAGGTTTCCCCCGGATGAGACATTAGAAGATTTAGTGTTAAGGGCAAGCTCACACCAAGGTATATCCATCCTTTCGAGGCATTGGAAAGAGTGGGCGAGGTTACCTACCGCTTCGCTTTACCTCCACTATTGTCAGAGGTTTATAATGTGTTCCACATTTCGATGTTGAAGAAATATGTTCATGATCCATTGCATGTCATCGATCATGGCGACCTGGTGATACAAAAAGGTCTCACATATGAACAAAAGTCTTTAAAGATCCTCGATCATGAATACGTACATTAAGGAATAAGATAATTCCCATGGTCAAGGATCAATGGAGCAAATGCTCAGAGCAAGAAGCAATATGGGAGACCGAAGAATCCATGAAGTCGATCTCACCCCTGTCCAGCCCAAGGTCCTCCGCTTCCCCAACCTAGAGACGGGCCAAGCTTCTAACTCGGCCCATCAGATGCTTGATAATGGAAGACACCGCTCCTCTCATCTTCTTATTCGGATCCTTATGGAACCACTTATCCAGCACCGCAGGCTCTTTTGGGACCGACTAACCTCTTACATTCTCAAGCGGGGGCTGCCCAATTAGCTCACGCGGATATGGGCCCATCCTTGGCCCATTATCCCTCTTACAGGCTTCCCCTTACATCTATCTATCCCTCGGCCCCTTACACCGGGTCCGCCCTTCTAGTCTTGCCTCCTTCATCCCGGGAATGGGAACTTCTGGACAAGTGGGCTACCATGCAACAGCAGCTTGACCTCCTTCACAAATGGGTCGGTCTACAATCCCTAGCTGACATCCCAGTTCCTAATTTCTGTGATATCCATTTCCCTCCCCAGTCAGAGCTCCCCACTTACCGAAAGTACGACGGCACAGGCAACCCCTTCATTCATATAAGGGAGTTCTTATACGAGTCGGTGCAATGCCAAAATGACGATCGCCTTATGGTGTATCTTTTCTATCGCTCGCTAGACAGGGTAGCTTTTGAGTGGCTCTATGCCCTGTCACTAGAGGAGGCAGAGAGTTTTAAAGTTGTTAAAGAAAAGTTTATACAAAGATTTCAAGACAGGGTGGGCCCGGGGTATTCTTTTACTGACCTGGTGGCTGAGAAGATGAAGGCCGACGAAGACTTCGCCACCTATGCTGATAGATGGATGCAGATGGCCTCTCGTGTGCCTAGGTAGATTTCAGAGGAAGAGAATGTTAAGCTGTTGATTTCCAATGCCACCCCCACCTTTTGGAACATATTAGCTATGAATGACATTTCCAATATGCACTAGTTGTACAGTAGGGCCCGATTTATCCAGACCCAGTTCAAGGACTCCCCTATTCACTCCCTGTTCAAGGCCCAGAAGCCCAAACCCACCAGAAAATCTCAGTGCCTAGTTACCGAAGGAGTCCAGACGAATGAGTAGGTGCAGATTGTCCACTTCCCCAACCAAACCGCTCCACCGCATTTCCAGCAACCTCCACGCAACCCCCAGTTCACCACTCCGCCAACTACCAAGCCATCATTCCCCGCTCCTCAGCAACCTCAACCGCCACAATAGCCACTGCAATACCATAATGTTCCTCCACCTAATGGCTGCGCACCTGCTTGACCGGGCCCTAAAAGCACTCGTTACCCTCCTCTACCCGAAACCCTTCTAGACATCTTCTCAGCCCTTATGTACACTGGTGAGCTCCAGCTTCCCTCCGAACACCCGAACTAGAATCCGGTCATCGACCAGTCCAGATATTACATATTCCATCGACAGCCCAGGCACACGATTGAGAGGTGCTATCAGTTCTATGATTTTGTTAATGATTTGCACGAGGGACAGCGGATCGACTAGGCAGAAATGCACAATTTGATTGTAGAAGTTAAAGAAAGGAGAAGACAGGCGCCGTGGCCGCAGCAGCCGGCGCTACAGCAACAGTAGCCACATCAACCCCAACCCTAGTAGCAGCAGCCACAACAACCCCAACCCCTACAACAGCAGCAGCCTGCACAAGAACTTGGGATTCATCAGAATCTGATGTCGAACCACCTGCCCGCTCCACAACCTCAGCTGTCGGCACAGGCTGAAGTAAACATTGTCCACCGCCTAGCCCCCAACGCTGGGTGGTCCTATGATGATGAGACTCTAGCTTATCTTTTGGCCCTCCACCATACCTACAACAATTCCCCTTTGCCTTCTACCCCCACTATCATTCGGCCTACCATTGTCACCTCCACCGCACCTGTCATTCTTTCCAGACCCCTCATTGTACCTACTGCATCGCCTACTACTTCACCAATCCTAACACCGGCACCCATCACCCCCCACATCATCACCCCCTCACCTAAGTCGTCACCTATCATCCTCCTACCACGGCCCACTAGGCCTGCCTCCACCATCGCCACCACCACCTTTACACCCTTCATTCACCCCCTTGGGCCCATCAAGTCACCCATTGTAACTCCATCTGATGCCACACTGGCACAGAACCTTGCCCTCCGGAGCGGGCATCTGTTCCAAAGAAGTTATCCCACTACTAGTGCACCTGCACCCAACCCTCAAGTTCTGTTATCAACAGTTGAACCAGGAGAGGCAGACCATGCGGTATGATTTGTCAGCGAGGACATGGCAGTAGACAGTTTACCGTTGGCTTTGGCCACAATTACAAAGGGGCCAGCCATCTCCTTTTCAGAGTCAGAATTGGCACCGCCCGAGGCACGCCAGATGCCACTCTGCATTTCAATCACCTTAAATAAAGTGGCTGTCGACGCAGCTCTCATGGACACAGGAGCTTCAATAAATGTTTGTCCCCTGAGCACTCTGCACCCATGCAATATTCCTGAAGATATGCTAAGGCCTACCCCAACCACTATTACGGCTTACGATAACTCAAGAAGGACATGTCATGGGGTGGTAACTATTTAGGCCGAGCTCAGGCCATTGATGATGCCTGTAGAGTTCTATGTCCTGGACATTGACCCAATGTTCAAAGCTATTCTGGGTCGTCCGTGGATTGACAACCTCTATACTGTGCCGTCAACCGCTCACTAATGCCTCAAGTTTCCATTTCATGGGCAGGTGATTAAAGTCAATTGTATATCCATAATCCACTCTATTGAAGCTATTTCTGATAAAATACTGCCAACCCTCTTGCCGAGCAACAAGCCAGTCTTGTCTGTGATGGACTTGGATTTTCCCTAGGCATATGCGCCATGCAAGCCCACCCCTACACCATTTAATGTCAAAGTCAAGTCCAAGATAAGAGATTCCAAAGGCTGGAACATGATACTGAAGCTAGGCTACCAGCCCGGCATGGGTCTCGGCACACAGTTGTAGGGGCAGACTAAGCCTGTCCCAAGGGGAAAGAAAATGAATAGAATAGGCCTCGGATACCGAGAGTCATTCTTGTCAGTTTTGGGAGATTCAGGGTCCTTGACGTGGAATTACCGTCAACATTTCGTGAAGGGGCCGCTACAACCCGGTACTCTAAAGACGTCGCCTTGCCAGGACCAGAAGAAATTTTCTGCCTGTACAGTGTCCGGACCGCCTTTGCTGCCAAAGGGGTCGGTTGATGATGCTATTGATTGTTATGATGCCTTTGCCAAGATGTTTCGTGAAGAAGAAAGTTTAGGAAATCCCGAGGTATGGGTTGTGAAGCATTCACGCGGCAAGCCAGCCCGGCGTCCACGGGAAGTGGGGAGCTAGACTATCACTTTGTCTCCTTCCCGCCTCATTTCCATTTTTCAAAGGCTGCGTTTTATCCCCCATTCACCTCCTATTCTTATTGATCCATTGATAATTCAGTCTCCACTTTGGCTTGAAATGCCGACTGAATTCTTGATTGTTACCTATCCATGTGGGTGCTGCCCATCGATTGATTTGTCCACTCCGTGGTTCTCCTCCTCTGATCCTTTTCTTGATATCTTCTGTCCTTCCATCTACCCTCCTGCCCTTCCTCCTCCTCCATCAGCTTCTCCTTCATGCTATGTACTCTCCACTGATCTTGACCAAAAAAAATGCCAATTTTGAAATTGAGATTTCGATGGAGGATTACGCTATGTTCTGTCCGTCTTCCTCCCAGGGGCGCGAGGCCCCTGCTTCTCTCCCACTAGATTTCCTATCTCCTAGGGTAGATGTAGAGTCTGTCGAGTCTCCTAGGATAGTGGAGTCAGTTGGAATAGAGTCTAGTTTTGGTGTTTCTAGCCATTCCACGCCTGCGGTGCACCCGATGACGTGCCATTCCAAATCTATCCCCAATAGGTTCCTCCAGGATCTTGCTCAACGTTGTCATGCCCTCCTTAGATGCCCAGAGTTTGTAGCAACAGCCATCGTCCTAGAGGACAATGAGGAGCTAGATAGGGTATGGAGCAATGACGGACTAGGTGTTTACTAGATCGTAGATGAGATGGACCCAATCGATTATGAGGATAGCGATGTGGATGACACTGCAAATTTGTATGCAAAAGGTTTAAAGAGGTTCAATGAACCGTCATCAACAGTGGATGAATCCACGAAAGAAATTAATCTTGGAACAGAAGAGGACCCCAGGCTCATCATTATCTCTGCTAATCTCCCTCCTCAGGTTGAAGAGGAGTTAGTCAAGATTTTGAGGGAGTATAGCGATTCCTTTGCCTGGTCCTACGAGGACATGCCGGGTGTTGACCCTGCCTTGGTGGAGCATAGACTCATACTCAAACCCGGGGCAACACCCGTGAAGCAAAAATTAAGAAGATTCCACCCCCAAATGGCCTTGAAGATGAAAGAAGAAGTCAATAAATTCCAAAGGCCATGTTCATAGAGTGGTGTTGTATCTTCAATGGGTGGCAAATATAGTCCCTATGATGAAGAAGGATGGAAAAATACGAATCTGCATTGATTTCAAGGACCTGAGTAAGGCATGTCCTAAAGATAATTTTTCACTTCCTCATGTTGACGTGTTGGTGGACAACAAAGCCGGGTACGAAGCCCTCTCATTTATGGATGGTTATTCAGGATACCACCAAATCCATCTAGCTCTGGAGGATCAAGAAAAGACCTCGTTCACCACACCCTGGGGCACCTACTGCTACGTGGTCATGTCATTTGGTCTAAAGAATGCAGGTGCCACATATCAACAGGTAATGATGGCAATCTTCCACGATAGGATGCATGTATATATAGAAGCATACATGGATGATATCTTGGTGAAATTGAGGTCAAGAGAAGAGCATCCCGCTATCTTGGCCAAGGTGTTACAAAGGGCAAGGGAGTATAAAGTGAAAATGAATCTGAAGAAATATGTATTTGGAGTATCATCAGGGAAAGTACTAGGTTTTATAGTTAGCAAGCGGGGGATTCAGATTGATCCAAACAAAGCAAAGGCTGCTTGATAAGCATGAGCAGCTCAAGAGCCAGCCTATGCAGCTCAAGAAGCATGCCCCTCAAGGACACAATAAGTCCCACGGGCTAACAAAAAGAATTAAAGAAAAGGGAAGGGTGTTCAATACACCGGGTGACCCACTGTGGGGGTAGATGCCAGCCATATGGGAGAAAGAAAAGGAGAGTACAAAGGCTGAAATAAGATATGTTGCTCTCTCCTACAACATGCTGTCAGCATCGTCCAGTGTGGCTCAGGTTGCTGATGACGAAGATGAAGGAATTTACCTTATGCCGAAAGAAACAAATCAGGCTAAAGCTTCTGCCTCCCACCGTGTTGCCGGATCCGGGAGAATATCAAAACACCTGCCATCCAACAAGGGGAGACAATACCACATTCCCCCTCGGCTCGGAGGCATAAAACCAAGAGAGTTCATCTCAATGGAACTGGATGTGTCCAACAACAATGACGGGATGCCACTCACCCCAGTCAAATCAAAGGCAGAAGGTAGCACTCCCGGTCCCTCCTGGCAAGGCCCCGCTATGATGGCACTGCTGCACCAGAAGCAACAGGAAATTGAAATGCTGCAAAGGTAGCTAAATGAAATGAATCTAAGTCCACCTATGCCGCAACTGGAAGGACATCTACATGAGGCAGCACAAGGTAGTGCTAACTCACCTGAAGCTTCAGCATGGCCAGCCATGCCCCGAATAGTACAGGATGATACGGGGGGCATCCTCCCTCAACCACTCAAACATATAATCTCCCGAGCATGTCAGGGCGCAACTAAAGCATCTCCGTCAAAGGTGTCGATGAGGCCGCGTATGTAGCTGGACAAGCCAAAGGCGGAACAAATAATGCATACAAAGATGGCCAATGAGGAAGTCACCGAGGCCCAATTACAAACAGACAAACAAAAGGACGATGAGTCTGTCATGGACTACACAAGAAGGTGGAGGAATCTTCGTGAAAGGTGCAGACATCCGCCGAGCTATGGGGACTCTGTTCAAATCTGCAAAGAAACTTTGAGAATAGAAATTCTATGATGGGTTATTGACATTAAAGTTACGACTAGGTGACATTGCAGCTAATGTCGAAGCATTTCTTGCAAGGCTCTGCTTGGCTTTGATAGCCCCAAACCAAAAGAATGAGCCGACCGGGAAACACTTGGCCCAAGAAGAAAGTTGCCCCTCAAATTTTGAAGCCTTCGAGAAACAGAAGAAGAAAATAAAAGAGACATCTTCCGCTAAGTCGACGAAACAAGGACCCTCATTAAAGGGTAAAATGATGAAACTGTACTCCTTTTCGAAGGACAAGACTAGGGCACTTTTTGAGTGGGCCCGTGAATACGACAAAGCGGCGCTTCTGGAGCCGAAGAAATCAGGCGATGCCGAAAGAAAAGATGATCCACGCTTCTGTCTTTTTCACCAAATGTTGGGGTATCCCATTGAGGATTGCTACGTATTCACGGACATTATTGAAGGCCTAATAAAAAATGATGAATTATAGATGGGTGAGTATAAGGTGGATCCACCGCGCCCTCATCAAATATCTATCCTTAAAAGAACAACCCCATGCAGCGTTACCGCCTCGATTGCTCCTCACAAATCTGGCTGAGGCCAATGTCTAGTAGTCCCACATAGCTTCAATACGGATGCTTGCCAACAAAAAGAAGAATGGCAAATGCCACGAGATATGCACAAAAAAAGGAAATAAAAAAAGAGGGCATGTTCTAGGGGCAGGCACCCAAAAAAAAGAATTTTTTTTTAAAAAAAAGAAGGAGGCCTCGATGGTTGCATCTGTCAAGGGAGATATCACTCCCCTCATGTCTTGGTCCGTGCCAAGCAAGAAACTACCATCGCTGGGTTGGTATGGTGGAGCAAACCACCCATTCCCTTGCTAAGGGTGTGAGTGCTCTCTTATGCACCCGCCTTGGTCTATTAAAAAAATACATGGCGAATGCCCAAGGGGATAATAAAATGACTACATCATCTGCAGAGGTAGGAAGACCCGGCAACTATAGCTTCTAAGAACAAGCGTCAAAAGGATGACATTTGGCGTAAGCACCGGAGGCATGAGCCGAAGTTGTTCAAAGCGTCCCCTGAAGAAATCAATGATGAGAAAAGATAGCTATTGATCTGATGCTTAGCTATCACTGAATATCCCCAGGGGGACCATGTAATCAACAGTCCCACCGACGTTAAAGAGCCCTCATCGGCCACTAGGCCTCCCGTTTCAAATACGGGTCCATGCCCATTGGTGCACAAATAGCATCCCGATTGGAAGACGCTTATCCTTGATTTTCATAAATGAGCAAGATATCATTTCAAAATAACGTCCAGATGCGCAGACGCTCATCCTTTATTTTTCTGAAAAGATAATAAAATAATGTCTATATGAACAGACGCTTATTCTTGAATTGTATAGATTTTAATAATTATCAAGAAAAGGAAATAGCATCCACTTTCTCAGTCGTTTATTAAATAGCGTCCAGGGTGCCTGACATTAATTCTTTAAAGCCTAGAAAATAGAGAAAAACTCTCAGAAAAATCTAGAAAAATCTAAAAAAATCTAGAAAAATCCATTTTTTTTGAAAAAATAGAAAAAAATGAAAAATCAAAGTAAAATTTAGGAAATCACTCAAATGAGCTAATTTGAAGGTCAAATTGGGGTGTTATAAGGTAATATGAGATGTACTCCAAGTATTGTCAATTTTGACGTGTCTACACCAGACACAGTGAGTCCTGTGTTCATGTTTTTGGGAGGTGTCCGGAGGTATCGAGTTACCTCGATTAGCGTGCCCGTGAGACTTGGGGTTAGGGTGACGCCGTGTGTGTTTCGAGTTTCGTGTACGCTCGGATGAGTCACCGTGAGTTGGCATGAGTGCAGAGGGCTCTCCCCGCATGTCGTGGGTTCTTCCGAGAAGTGTTTTCCGTATGGGCCGTGTGTATGGCCTTAGACTGTGAGTCCAGTCAATCAACTGATATTTTTTGTGTGTCTCATGGATGAGAGATCCACTCGACGACTTGTGAGCTATCTTGGGAATCATGTTACCATAGTTTCAGACCTAGGGATTAGGCCAGATTGACGACGATGTGCTGTCACATACAGCGATCTTGACCCAAGTCCCGTGACTTAAGGACTATTGGGTTATTAGGTCTAATGAGATGTCTAGAGTCTGGTGGCTACGAGCCACTTGTTTCCTCACGTTACTCGAGAGGGGTGCGTGTGTGATTTTCAGTGTTCACGTTTAGTTAGCTCTCACTAGCCGTAGCTTTCCTGCGCACGCGGGTGCGGACCCACTTGGGAGTGGTGGAGAGCGTGACCCGAGTGAGACAGTTTTACGCTTACCGTAGGGCCCCTTGCCTTTGCAGCCTAAGTCCAGCTGGGGGGAAAATCAGCTAGAGGACTTGACCTAGAGGACGCGCACTGATGAGCGCAACCCCAGCTAGTCCTTGTTCTGTGTTAATAGTACGGTGTCTCAATCTCCGCCTCAAGCGTCATAAGGAGACACCTGAGGCGCGGACTAAGATGTCAGTGGACACATCCGGCCTTGCTTCTGGTGGGCGGTGAGTTGTAGTGTCGTGGGTTTCCATTATCCGTCTGCGAGACGGAGTTTCGTGTGTAGTTTCGGATGTTCTCCCGAAATTGAGGTTTAGGATTTTCGGTGAGCGTCACCAAGGACTTCTCCCTAGACGACATAGAGTTCACGACGGCGAGGTCATGATTGTGTTTCCAAATCGCATGGTTTCGGTGGGCCCTTGTCTGTGAGGATGGGCCTCCACGACAGTGGTGTCGTGTCGTTTTCCTAGTAGCGTGACTAGGGCAGTCGTAGTCTGGTGGTTCGTGTCTGGTTGCTCCCCGACCGTGGGATCGGGGTGTTGGGTTCCGTTCCGGTACAGCCGGAGTAGCTGTAGAGCCGAGGTTTTACGGGCCACCATTTTTACTGCTCCTCCTACTGTTGTTGTTGTTCTAGCTATAGTTGCTGCTTTTCGCTACCACCATTGTTTTCAGTTGGGGTTCCGCGGGACCCTTACTGAGCTAGTAATAGGAGGCTCACCCCTAGTTTTTAGGTGTTGTGGTTCTTCCTCATGGTTCGAGGGTACTGCGTGGAGGTCCTTAGCTGCCAGCTCATCGGGCCGATTGTTCACTTGACATGTGGTACGTTTTACTGCTTTAGACTATACTTTTGTTAGACTGGACTCTGTTATAGTTAGTTGTTTATTCTGTTATTATATCTGTGCCCTGCTTTATTTCCTATTTCTGTGTACACCACACCTATCCTTTTAGCCCTTCCGAGCCCTCCAGCTCGTGGGCGGTGGGTCAGGATTCGAATGGTATCGGGTCATTCCCAGTATCTGGATCTCGGGTCGCTACAGTGCAGCTGGGCAATGTCTGTGCTGGTTTGGGGTAAGGTCGGTGCAGGTTTGCCATAAGGCTGGACAAGGTCGGTGCACATTTTGCCTAGGCTAAGGGAAGGTCGGTGCACATTTCACTTGGGCTAAGGGACGGTCACTCAAGCTGAGGTACGATCCCCGAAGCAATCATTAAAGGGTCCCAGCTTCATCAATCAGTGAAAGGAGCCCACTGCAACATAAAAACCATTTGACCATGCCTTTACGATAAAAGCCGCTACCCAACAAAGTCGTTGTCGATCACGGAAGTGATCGAGCCAAATAAACCCCAAAAGAATAGTCCTTGAAGGAAGAAAGAACTTCCTGGTGATCATCTACCCGATTAAACTCTGCAGTAAGCTTCCGATCATGGGATGAGGTTGCATGAACAAACACTGAAACTCTAGACGAGCTCAGGATCGACCTCGAAGACATAAAAACTATTATGGAGCATGCCGGTCCATAGGGGCCCCAACAGCACTGGGCTTCACCAATTCGACCCAGAAGGTGAGCAGAATGTTTCAGGCAATGAAGGCAACCATTCAATAGGTCGATGGATGAATAACAGGCTAATTGGGCCAAAATAGCATGCAGAAGCCAAATGGGAGGAATGGGCCAAAAGGATATAAGTGAACCAGCAGCCGGCCTTTGATCCGACAGCCACACATGAGCCGGCGGCCAGGGCCAAGGCACCTGGCGTCGCAGGATCATCTCCCTCCGCCTCCAGCCACCGTCTAAAGCATTAAACCCCCTTTAAATAGTAATGGCATTCGATAGAAGAGAATATACAGAGAATATAGATAGAATAGAAAAGAAATAGAATAGACAAACAGAAAAGAGGCAGAAAGAAAAGAAAATAAAGTGAGGCACAAAGAAAAAGGAGAGGGCACCAGCCTAAGAGAGCCATCAACCTTGAGAGGGAGGAGCCAGTCCCCGAGAGTGTTTTGTTGTTTCTTCTGTGGAGCAGGTGGGTGTCCCACTGAAATCATTCTAATTTAATTATATTTATTCTTTCTTTTTCGTTTCTGAATTTTAAATGTAATCATACCTTCACTGTACATTTGGTTCTGTTAATGAGAATACGATGGTGAATTGCTACTGTGTTTTTCCCATTTGATTTTGTTGTTTCCTCTTCTAGTTTCTCCCCTTTCCCCTTCCCATCTAACTCCATAGTGACCAGGAAATGCCCTCATCCGGGGGAAGCGGGGGTTGAACCCCAGAGTGAGCAAACTGCCCTCTCCTTTGGCTACAGACACCGTGTACTTAATTGTCTCCCATGGTTTTCCGATTCAACACCTTGTATGATGCTAGGGATTCATCGTGCTTCCCAGATGTGATCTATGAAGGGGTAAACTAGTTCCCATTACTGATTTCACCTCCTTATCCCACTTTCCTTTATCTCTTCCTCATAGCAATTTAAAAGGGTTTATGAAGGTGAACCAGGGGCAACGAGCACCGCCAGATCAGCTTCAGCTGATTCAAGGCGCTAATCACCCACCAGATCATCCTTATTTTATTTTTTATTACTATTTTTACCAATGTCGCTAGATCAACACGCCATGACAGACGCCAGATTAGGGGGCCTCTCACCAATTATTGAGCCACCGTTTTGAAGGGGTATGCACCCACCTTCATCACCGCCGAATCAGAAGGGTATCCCTTCTGGCAACTGGATCAAGAATTCCCTTCATATGAAGGCCGTTGTATCGCATGTCTACCCCATTTCTTGGATTTTAGTATTTGTTTAATCAATCCCAGGACTGACAGAGGTTTACTAAGGCCTCATGGCATGACCCCTGGTTAATGAGAGGGATATAGATAGATCAATAGTTTATAACCAGTTCATTGGTAAGTGCGATTATTTAGTCCCATCTGTTTCTATACGTTTGGGTTTTTCGATCACTGCCCGAGTGAACAAAAAATCACCTCATTGGCAAACAATGCTCTGACATCTTCAAGACCCACTGATCCATGGTTGTACCGACACTCCGCTGAGTCTTCATGTATATGCCATGGCGCCAAAAAAATGGGTCGATATGGCCGATAGGATGTCTGATAAACCCTTGGGTGACATAAGTCTCTTAGTAGGCGAGTCCTCAGAGATCTGACACTCGATAAAGGGTCCGGACTGTCATTCTGACATGCCTATCTTTTATGGAGTCCGTCTCAGCTTGCTATAGATAGGCCTCCTATACATCTCTCCCAATACGCTCTGGAGCGGGGGGAGATGCTACTGAAATTCACCCGACATTACGTGGCTTTTTCGTTTACTTCCTTTCCCTCCTTTCCTTAGGCTCATGGCCACTCATGCATGTGTAAAAATAGATAAATAAGATAATAATAATAATAATGACAATAAGAGGAATGTAATAATCTCCTCAAAGAAATGGAAAAGAAACAAAGAGTTTGCATCCTGAATATATGCAACATTGGAAGACTTATGGGGGCACCATTATGTGTGATTGGTGGACTGACAAAAGACAAAAAAAGTTAGTCAATTTTCTAATGAATTGCCTAGAAAGAAATTGTTTTATGAAATCAATTAATGTTTCACATCAGAGAGAAGATGGAAGATTGTTGTACGGTACTTGACAAGGTTAGAGAGAAGAATGTTATGCAGGTTGTGACAAACAATGCATCATATAATATTGCACCAGGTAGGTTGTTGATGGAGAAAAGAAAAAAATTATTTTGGACACCTTGTGCTGCCCATTGTCTTGATCTCCTGCTAAGAGACATTGGTAAATTGAACGCTTATGCCAGCACCATCTCAAAAGCCAAAAAGTTGGCCGCATACATATACACTCACACTCATTTGCTTGACGATATGAGGAAGGAGACAAAGGAAAGAGAACTTGCAAGGTTTGGAGTTACAAGATTTGTCACAGCCTTTCTCACATCAAAAAGGTTGCATAATGATTCTATAAAGAGAGCTTAACGCAGGTTGTTCACTTCACAAATGCTTGGCATAATAGTGCAGGGACAAAAAACAAACATGAGAATGAATGCTTCTTTTGTTGTTTTCCAAGCAAAATTTTGGCATGCAATTGAAGAGATATTGAGAGCTTCCCAACCTATTTTGCAAGATTTGAAGTTAGTTGATGGAGATGAGAAGATGCTGCAATGGAATGTGCAAAAAAGCAAATAGTAGAGAATATTGGTGGAAAAGGAGTTAAGTACCAACCCATCTTGAAAATTGTGAAGCGACGTTGGAAGGAACAAATGAGTCGTCCTCTATACGAAGCAAGATCTTTCTAGAACACCAAATTGCATTTTGAAGGTCGTTTAAACAATAGTCATATTTCAGTTACAAAGTTCTTAAATTCTTTGCTAGCATGTATTGAAAGGATGGAGCCAGATAGAGATATACAAGACAAGATCAACAATCAAATGATGATGATACATATGAATGAAAAAGATGCATTTGAGAACCCAGTGGCAATTAGAGCTCGTGAGAAGGGTGCCAAGTGAGTAATTTGGCTAATTTTATGATTTTTACTTAACATATGGTATTCTTATTTGTTTTTTATATTCTTATTGAATAGGGAAGTGATATCAACTATATTGCTTCCTTAAATATTACTATAGCTGATTGGTGCATGCAATATGGTGGAGGAGACACACCGGACCTCATGAGTTTGCTTTGAGAATTTTAGGACTTTGTTGTAGTTCCTCTGATTGTGAATGTAACTGGAGCTTATTTGAATTCGTAAGTATCTATTTCAAAGAATTCTGCCAGAGGTCTATTTGTACTTTAACCGTTAATCTTATACTTGTGTCATGTATTTGTTCAGATTCATACAAAGAAAAGTAATACATAGGAGCACATAAGACTTAATGATCTAGTGTATGTTCAATACAATCGACACCTTCATGAAAGATTCCTGGAAAGGAAGAAACATCCAGAGAAATATGATTTCGTATGCTTAATAGAGTTGATTAGAAAAGTGAGTGGATGACTAAAGATGATGATGATTTAGTTCATGAGGAAGATGACCTCACATGCGAAATGGTGGATATAATAATGGGCACGTTAAAACATAAGGGTAGAAAGGTACATTTTTAAGAGGAAGTGCTTCCCATTCTATGGGAGATGGTGATGATGAAGAAGACGAATAACAAAATGATGAAGAAGAGACAAATGATGATGATGCACCACGGGAGTCAAATGATGAAGATGGTGGTAAAGATGGAGATGAGGATGTTGAAGAAATTTCATGACATAACTAATGCAATGTTTGGTTTTGAAATTCAGATGCCTTTGCTTTCTTTATTGGACATTGTATTGACTTTTATGACTACTCTTGTCTTTGGTACTTTTTTAGTTAATGTTTGATGTGTTTATTTGCCATATTAATGCTTGTATGTGATAATTGGTCATGTTTTTTAATTTTTTTACGTGGAACGTACAGCTGATTGTATAAAATGTAAAAATGGATGTACAAGCTATGTAGTCAAAGGTGCGCCTAGGCGCTGAGGCGAGGCAAGACGAGACGAGGCGGTGACTGCTCACCCTACCTCGCCTCGCTCTGAACACATTTGGTCTCTCTCTCTCTCTCTCTCTCTCTCTCTCTCTCTCTCTCTCTCTCACATAGACGGACACAGAATTTAGTTTTTGACGGTGGTGGTGCGAGTCTGGCTGGTCCCATAAATGGGGTTGGCGAGACTGTCGATCGCGGCGTCGATCTGCTTAGCGAGTTGTTGCTGAGCCTGGATCGCGGCATTGTGTCGTGCGACTTCTTGCTCACGGACGAGACCTTGGGTCGTGCCGTAAAGGTCCCCGACCAACTTCTCAAGGCCACGGATCGCCTTGGCAGCCGGGTCCTCG
Source organism: Amorphophallus titanum (assembly GCA_024336825.1). Taxonomy (NCBI): domain Eukaryota; kingdom Viridiplantae; phylum Streptophyta; class Magnoliopsida; order Alismatales; family Araceae; genus Amorphophallus; species Amorphophallus titanum. The sequence goes on from JANBPO010000930.1 coordinate 149,428, forward strand.
TCGTTGAGGCCGAACTCCTTCAGGTTCAGGGGTTGGATGCCCTGAGTCGTATCTTGGACCGGCGGCGTCGGAATCTGGGCCGGTTGGTAGTTGGGGGTGTACCGGGGCTGCGGCGGTTGCGGCTGCTGGTACTGGTTCTGATGCTGACCGTAGCCAAGGCTGGCCGATTGATTCACCAGGAAGGTGGGAATGGCATTAAAAGAGGTGGCAGCCCTTGTGTGACATATGGCTACTCGTTTAACTACCTATCACACAGCCGAAGTGGCTGCAGAGTTAAGCATTGAGGCAAAAAGTCCCTCTGAGAGTTCATAGTCCCTTCCCAAAGAACATGTGGACTATGACTATTCTGACGATGAGGGATCTACTAAAGCTGATGGGGGGAGAACTCCAACTTCTTATCTGTTGGTAGAAGGATTGCCTATTTTCAGTCCCACTCGGCTTATTATTAGGAGTCCTGAGGCAGCCGTGCCAGAGGTGACCCCTAAGGTTGGCGTGGAAGAGCATCCAACCACTTCTATAGTTGAACTATCAATGGAAGAACCGCCCATCGAGCCTACCCTCGAACTATCAACTTTTGAGCCTGCAACAGTCGAAGTGAGTCTTATGCTTTTGACTCTCTTACTTTCATTCTTCGGCCAATGAGACCATCTAACATTCCTTGTCCATTGTTCTTCTTTAGGTGCCAATCGCTCCCAGTGAAGCTCAAATTCTGGTTACCAGCGGTGCTCCCCCAACTAAGGCACTACGTCTTCCACCTACTGTACCTGTGGCTACTGAAGAAGTTGTGCCCGTGCTATGGCCTGTGCCTATCAGAGCCCAGCCTGGGTTTGATGTAGTCCTAGTGAGTTGGATACATTTCGAGAGGCTCCAGGACTTGCCCGTGCTTCTGAATTAAGGCCTGAAACCCAAACGTCAGATTTCACCTCCACTGTAGTGCAAGTATCTGTTCCGGCACTCCCAACTCTTGAAGAGTAGAGCGATGAATCTGAGTCTACGGTAGTTCTAGAATTTTCGGGTGTAATCATACTAGAAGAAGCTGCCCCAGAGAAAAAGGAGCCGATGGGACAGGGTAAAGCTATTGAGGCGCAAGCTCCAGGAATTCTACAGGCCTTGCCCTCCTCTTCTTCGGCCTCCGATGTCAATTTATGGGCCTCCATTGACAATGAGGTTGAGTTCCATTTGCTGCTAGCAGCACCCTTTGGTGTTACTTCTTTAGACGAGCTAGTCTGGCACAACCTGGAGATGCTACGGTAGGTAGTCACGTCCCAGCCGACTCTGACTTATCTCAAGCTATAGGGGATTGCCGATCGGCTGTCAATCGGCCTTCTGGCACTGGGATGCCCTCTAGAGCTATGGACTCAGTAGGTGCTTCTCTTGTTAAAATTTGTGAACCGCCAAGACTTCCTAGGGTGTGTCAAGAATGACAGACTGGCCACATTGAAAATGCAGAAAGCCGAGTGTCAAGCTACTCTAGAGACTCTAGAGTCAGACCTTCAAGAGTGTCGTGCTCTGTCTGCAGCTTCATCTGCACGCACTCAATTTCTGTGGAATCGACTAGAGGAACTACAAGCAGAGCCGGCCTCTATTCGAGTGGAGCTGCAATCCACAAAGGAGGAGAATGCCCAGAGTGCTGAGGAAACTGCTATGCTAGAGGCCCGGGTGGATTCACTGCATAATGAGCTGGCTCAACTTCAGGAGGAGGAGGCCTGTCTCCACAAGCAAGGGGTGGCCCCTTATGTTGGGCTCTTGGATTTTGAAGACATTTTTTGTCTGCTGTAGCTGCTTTTATGTAATTCTGCTCCTTCAAGGGAGTCTCTTTGTACTTTCCTTTTAATATAATGAAAATCAGACTTCCTTTTGTTGCAGCCTTCGGGTTTTCCTTGTGTGCTTTCTTGTTGCTTTCTTGTCTTAATAGCTAGGGTGACCAGGGCTTTGTTGCTTTTTGAGGGATACAATGCGTAGCATGCAAGAGAGCACTCACCTTTTCAGAGAAAGGGTGAGGGGATCGCTCCACTACACCGTGAGTGCCTCGCAAATCTAAAATTTGGGGTGTAGGTTATTATCAGAGATTTATTAAAGATTTCTCCAAGATTGCAGTACCCTTGACTAGGTTGACCCGTAAGGAGAACTGATTCGAGTGGTCAGAAGAATGTGAGAAGAGGTTCCAAACTTTAAAGGAGTGTTTAACCACTGCCCAGTGTTGGCCTTACCTTCTAGAGAAGGAGGTTTCGAAGTGTATACAGATGCATCGGGAATTGGCTTAGGTTGTGTACAGATGTAGCGAGGTAGGGTGATAGCTTATTCATCTAGATAGTAGCTTATTCATCTCAGCTCTGTGCAGATGCAGCGAGAAGGTGGTTCGAATACCTGAAAGATTTCGATTTCTCCATTGAGTACCATCCCAGGAAGGGCAATGTAGTGGTAGATGCCTTGAGCCATAAGCCAATGGCTAAGTTGTCAATTCTAATGCTACAACAGTGGAGGATGGTGGAGCAATTAGCGAGTTTAGATCTTAATGTTGGTGAGAAGAATGATAAGGTTATGATCACCCATGTTCGACTTCATCTAGAATTGTTAGCTGAGATCAAGACCTTACAAGATAATTATCCATTGATGGAAGAAATCAATGGAAACTTGAGTAGTCGACTAGATTTTCTATTGGCTGACGACGACAGATTATTGTTATGGGGAAGAACTTATGTCCTTGATTCAACCGATGTGAAGAGTAAGATTCTTGAAGAAGCCCATAGGTCCAAGTATACTATTCACCCGGGACCTACTAAGATGTATCGGGACTTGAAGAGGACCTTTTGGTTGCCGAACATGAAGAGAGAAGTGGTCGAATTCGTGAGCAGATACTTAGTGTGTTAGCAAATCAAGATAGAGCATTTTAGACCTGCCGAGAAGTTAAAGCCACTCAAGATCCCATAGTGGAAGTGGGAGAGCATCAGCATGGATTTTATTATAGGCTTACCTAGAACTCGTGACGGCTTCGATGCGATCTGGGCTGGGTCCTCATTAAATCAATGAGGCTGTCCAATTTTACGTTGAGGGTTTGAAGAGCGTCTACACTCCCGACGGGGAGTTGTCCCTCCACTGCGGGCAAGGGGACATCGCCGGTTGGGTTGCTGGTGTTTGACAGGTCGTTCCCCGTAGGATGGGAAGGTGCACCTTCTTCCATCACCACGGCTTTCCCTTTGTCACCGATGGCCCTCCTACTGGAACTCCTTCACACCATGTTGGCTCTTTATTAATTTCCCACAGATGGCGCCAGATGAAGAGGGGTTATCTCGCGCTGTGCATGAGCCGAAGACGATGACCACGAGTAGTAAAACTACAAGAAGGGAAATGAATCAGAGGAGCCCAGGGATAGATCCCCGGGGGAAACCCTCCAATGCTTAAGTCAGCGATCAAGGTGGAACTCTGGTGTGGGAGAGAGAGAGGAGGGGATGGGAGCGTGAGATTCCTTTCCACCAAGTGGTGAAGTGGTTCTAGCTCAGGGTTAATGTCACTCTATAGCGCTTACCTTTTGTAGGAGGGCCTCCCTAGTTTATATAGCAACTGATGGGACATCAGAGCCCTGCGAAGCGAGGGGTTTCAGGGGAGGTTACGTCCCCTTCATGGGCTCTTTAAGGCATGAGGACTCTTAATTCTCCATTATCCCCACGATCTCCCTGTTCTTAAATGGTGCTTAAGGGTCATATGGATAAGCTTCTGCTAGCTAGTCTGAGCGAAGGGCACGGGCTCAAGGGGGTTTCCCGAGCGACGGGCGCAAGGCTCAGGCAGGGTGCAAGGGTCTTGAAGGGACCTCCCGACCCATGTGACGCTTGGACTTCTGAACCTGAAGGTTGCCCAGGAAGCGCTTAATTCGAGTAGGTTATTGGGCTTAGTGGGCCCTCGGAGGGGCTGTCACTTGTGGGAGCCGGGCCTCCTTTGGTCTGTTAGGACCTCATTTGGCCACTCTATTCGGGCAGTAGAAATCCCCCTCTCCACCTTCCTTACCTGATCCTATGATTTTGCCCTTAGTACTTCCACCAAAAGTAACATGACCAGCATCTTTTTTTAGTTTTCATACAAAACATTCCTTTGTCCTTGGTCATGTGCCTATAGCAGCCCCTGTTAAGATGCCATCTATTGTGGTGGGCTTTTAGGCATACCTGCAAGATAAATTAAGTGGAAGGTTTTGGAACCCAAGAATATTTGGGCCCCATGACAGTAGTCAACTCATGCAAGCAAGATAGCAGATATTTTGGAATCCATTTTTGTTTCGTTGACTTAGTTGATTTTGTGAATTTTTTATTTTTGCAATATGAACAACTGAAACTAATTAGCATAATTGCATAATAATTAAAACATCTCCTTCCAAAAATATAAAAGAATCAGCGTCTACCGTAAGAGGCGTCATTTCATTAGTGGGCGACTGTCATAAAGGACGCCAATTTTGAAATTTAATCTTTTTATTGGAAATTAACAAAGGAATTGGGGACAGGGATGGGAGACAGTGATCAAGGAATTAGCGCCTCCTGTGGAGGATGCCATTTTTCATAGAACCTACGTTTTTGGATAGAATCATGAAAATTGGGAGAATACTATAAGTTTAGACATTGTTCTTGGCCCAACAAAAGAAAATCTCTTTATTCATTAAGGAAATAATCAAGTACATGATCAATGAGCAACTTTGGGCCTCAAGCTCCTAAGTGTTATTGCATAAGATTTCCATTGATCCCGATCCTCCTCAACTCGCTGTTAAGGACGGTGCAGCTTGTTGACTCGCCATAAGGGTTTAATTGTCTTGATTTCCTCCTCGTCGCCGCTTGTGCCCAAGTCCCTCTTCATGATTGGTGGGAGGTGTGAGGCTTCTTCAAAGATATGGCGAGGTAGGCTAAGTTGTGAGAGGCACCAGTGTGAGTTGTAGAGAACGAACTCGGAGGTGCCAATTAGTCATAGCTCCACCTCGGAAGAGAGCCGTGTGCGAAGGTCTTGAGTCTTGAGAATCTCCAATGCGTATGTGAACATGTTTTGGGACATTACCTTTAGGTGCTCCTGCCATTCCACCCGTTTCTTTAGCTTGGGTACCCGATTCATCACTCTTTCACTCAATCCAAGTGTGCCCCTCATGTAGTGGAGTGGGCTCTTGTGGAACATCCTAGAAGCACCTTGGGCATCCTCGCATGGATCAAACTTTAGATGGAGGTCCACCCAACTAGTGAATAAGAGCATTGACCTGTATAGGGGCCTTCCCATAGACGCCGAGATGAGCCCACTTATAGAGGTAGGCTAGGACCACCGACCCAATTCTCTTTCCTTCCCAGATATAACATATTGCACTCAATTGCTCCTCCTCTAGAAAATCATCCGCCGAGGGGAATAGTAAGCCTCCCGCGAGGCATATCACAAATGCTTTCATGGTCTCTTCCATGTCATCTTCTTTGGCTTGCCCCAACGCCTTCTAAACCCACACCACTAGCTTCATCAAATTGATTCCTTTGGCAACCCGTATTTGATCTATCATCTTGTGGCTTGGAATGAAGCTTCCCAACATCTCTAGTGCACTTGCTTTCTTTGGCATATCCGCCATCTTCTCTTCCTCACCTTGTTTCAATCTCTTCTGTTGGGTTCGTTGCGCTCCCTCCTTGTCTTTGGTAATGGTTTTGATGATAACAAAATATTATGTGGTTTGCATATGTACTGATGTGAAAATCATGTGTGCGTGTCTTGTGAAAAATGTCTTGATGCTAAATGAGCTTATATGTTGATAATCTTGTTTTACAGGTTTGAAATGCATGGTGAATATCATGCATGTGATACTTCCACATTTATCATGGGACATTGAAGGTTTCTTTGGTCTTAACTTTCTACACATGAGTATTGATCTATTTGAGTTGAATGAGATTCATGTATAGCTATTTTCAAATGGGTTTCTTAAAGGCCATATTTGTTTGAGTTTCTTACATCTTTGAGAATGACTATGCTCTTCTAAGTGTAGTCATGCACTTTATTGGTTGGGTTTCTTGAATTCTTCATGAGAGTTTTAAAAATTTGACCATGTTTCAAGCATTTTCTCAATAGGATCTATATGCTAGTAAAGTGAGTGCTTTATGCATTTTCTGTATTTATTTTTTCAAGGTTCTTACTTGGCTGAGGTCTCTACATCATCTTTGCTAAATTGGGTTCATGATGCTCACTCTTGTGTTCTAACTCAAGCCTACAAAGTAACACTTGTAGCCTTCCTTTCCCTCAGTCCATAACTGTGTCCATGTTCAAATTCATTTAAAGCTAGGTTTAAGTTTAAAATTCCCCAAAGTGTCTCTGGGATCCATTCACCCCTCCTCTGGATCTCATTCTCAACGGATCACCAATCCTAACAATCAGTATCAGAGAGGGTTATCGGTACATCAGATCTAACGATCTACAATGAATCCTGTTGTCTTTGGTGCATCCATTGTATTTCTATCCCTGATTTTAAATCTATCTTTATGGCCAATCCATCGAAGTTTGACGGTACTAGTTTTTATGGCTGGGTAGGGAAGTTCAGAGATTATGTAATCTCTATAGATTAGCCACACACCATCAGGCAGGTTAGATATATCACCTCAACTCGAAGAACACCCTCTTCGCCGTGAGGAATCACGAAAGTGGCCAACCAGTAGGTCAAGTAAGCTGCCGAATATGTAAGTAAGCAATCTGCGAGAATTCCATCCCTATGCTAGAGCAGGCAAATGGCGTGGATGTGGAGGGAGCCTCAGTCTGACCTCTCTACACTGCTCCCAGGTCACACCTGGCAGGGTAAACTCTTCGTGGAAGTAGAACGGGCCACTGTAAAAGTGACTCACCTAGGCGTTCAGAGTCATCCGGGATGTACGAGGGGTCCTCTCCTTGCCCACACGAGCCAAGTCCCTCCATGTCTTCATCAAATATCTGAAGCAGTAGGGCATGCAATACTTGCCAGCTCCATCTGAGTGGCTGAGATGCGCATCATCAAGTGATAGCTCCTCATAGGCCTGTCCACAGACAGGGAGATCAGAAATCCTGTGGAAGGCCTAGAGATCCAAAGAAGTCTCCCCCAACGCTGCAGCAAATGTGTTCCATTGGCGGTTGAATCTTTTTACAAAAGCTCGGAGCAAGCTTGTATGGTAGGGATAAGAATATAATGCGGCTATCACTGCATGGCGAATTCCTGCCTGGTCTAGCAATGATTTATACACAGTCAGGACACCCTAGAGCCACTCTGTTGCCTCTCGGTGATAGCTGTGAGAAGGAATGACAGAGCATTTCCCATACCAATTGAGAGCCTTCGGTGCCAGGATCCTCTCCAACAAACAGTCCTGAGTGTAGTCGTCATTGGTGAAGTTCGCCCCTGAGGGTGTCAAGAACAAACTTTCCACTGTGGGCTCTGCAGCTCTGTGATGCCCGTATAGGTGCCAAGCAGCACAGACTCTGAAACTGTCAAACTACTTGAAGAAGCTCAAGCTCGCCTGATCAGGATATTGCCTCCGTCGAGTGAAGCTCTCTGGAAAGCTCGGATAAGAAAAGGTGCATGTGTCTTGCATACTATCTCTCCCCAGCAGTATAGTCCACTCAAGATGGCACCTCTTCTCTGGCAAGAGGGGATCATCACTCTCCATGTCAGTGGGAACAAAGCTTTGGATGAAGAGGAAGAGATGTCTATCCAATTGGTGATGGGATGGATATCCCCCTGACCGGTCATAAGTGTAAACTCCGTTCCTCCTCGTAATGCGGGTGATGTCAACAATGCCCTCGCCTCCACTGGCACTCACAGTCGGGCCCTCAGCAACCCTGAGCACGCCACGATCTAGTCCATCAAAGTTCTCAGAGGTAATGGTACGAGGCGGAAATGGTGGCATGTGTCGATCGGTCTGTTTGACGTAACAATCGTCGGAATCCCTAATCCCCGACCTCCTGGGGTGATCTCTGTCTCTACTATGGTGGGCCATGTCCACAAGCGCTGTAGAAAGAAAAAAAAGAAGCGGAGGATTAGAAACAAATCTTCAAGGACAGCAATAAAATAATGAAGTGCATGCCTACAAAGTCCCGTTATGTCGAAGAGACTTGGGACAAACAACCAAATTATGGAGGGCACAGGTTGCTCGCCCTCGCCTTCGATTTGCACAGACGTCCCGTGAGGTTCATTTGTTGCACTCTTTATTTTTCTCGATTTAATCGAGACATGCTTCCTCGAATTAATCGAGGTAATTACATTCGGCGACGGGTGGAATACGGCCCATGGCCAATACTGCCGCTCTGTGGAGCATCTCCGCATGTTAGGATCCACAGACCCAACCTCATCACGAGTTACAAATCCCTCACAGCAACTGAGGTGTTTGAAGCTTGAGCAAAATCCACAATGACCACTAAACGGTTGAGAGCCAAGTGTCTTATGGTGTTGTTCAAACTCTCGGATCTCGAGAACCCCAGTAGAAGACCTGGGATCAAGCAAAATTACATCTCAGCAAAAGGATGCACATGTGGAGACATTCACCTACCAACGAAAAGTTTGGCACGTGCATACGAGATGATCTCGACGGAAGCAAACTCCTCCCCTTAGTCAATGGCGCAGAGGAGACCAAATAACAAACAAAGAGGAAGTCTTTTCTCCCTTCCACGTGTTCCGGCTGCAGCAAAAAGACAAAAAATAGGGTGGAATAGGGTTTAAGAAGAAAAAAGGAACGTCTGAGGTCATTGATTACTCGTGCGGCCTTTTTTGACCCCGGGGGGACCGACCGGGGTCAACGGACCCCGCGCGGGGTCAATTGACATCGGTGGCCCCCACCCCGGGCAACGGGCCCCGCGTACTTTACCGTGTTGTACCATTAGGAAATTGGGTCGCCCCAATCTGACAGTACAATGGACAATGATTGGGATGATCATAATACTACAAATATTTTAGTCACTTATTTAGATATAGAGAGAAAGACACATAAATCATAATAATAATATATCTTGTCGTGTGATATGGTTGATTCGATTTGGCTTGATTTAGGAACGGTAGAAACGAAACGAAATTGATGTTTGTTTTACAACACTATTTTAAAATAATTTATTCTTTAAAAAATCAAATCGGATTGATTCAAATAAATCGAAATAAGTCTATTTTGTTTATTTTTAGGGTTTAGTTTGAACAATGCAGCGAACACTGCTATAAGCAAGTCTCTTGAATAACTAAAACGTACCACTCGTATTTAAAGTGAACCGCCGCGATGGGGTTTGTCACATTGTACATGGTCTGAAGGTTCTTTGTGCAAGTACAACTGACGGCACGGCAGTTCTACGAGGCCACCTTGCATTCGTGTACCTCGATCAGAAAACTCAACGGCCTCCCTTCTGTTCTTCATCACAACATTTACAAAAACTCCTCTGTTCTCAGCTCAAAAGCAGAAAAAAGGAAAAATCTTAGCTTTGGCACCATGTGCAGTCTTTTCCTTCAAGTTGATTGGCACTCACTGAGTCTGCTATGAACGCCTATGCCCATTGGCGTCCGTGCAGCTCTCACAAACCCTCCACCTCCACCTGGACAGACCCACCATCCTAGAACCAGCCCAAGTGTCTGCATGATACTTGCTGCTCATGGGTATGGAGGAATCTATCTGTGATGTTGCTCTGAAGAACGAGACAAGTCGGAGCCATGGTCACCTATCTACAACCAAGTCTACCGGAAAAGTTGAGCCTTTGTCTGAAGCAGCATCCTGTCGATGCGAGGGCCGTGCACGGCCAAGCTGTCAAGACGGGGTTCCTGCGCTCCATCTTCCACTGCAACGACCTTGTGCATGCCTATGCGCTGCAGTCCATGATCGCTCTTGCCCGGAATTTGTTCGACGAAATTCCCCTGAAAAACCCCACAACGTGGTCGACAATGATTTTGCACTATGCACAAGTTGGGAGCTTGAGAGATGCCGTGATGTTGTTCAGACAAATGCGTGCTTGTAAGCGAGGTGGGCTTGGAGAAGGAGAGAGATCTTTTCCCGATAAAGTTGCTCACGCTAGCATTCTTAAAGGGTGTTGTCATATGAAAGAATTAAGAACAGGGGCTCAACTCCACTGCAGTTTAATTAAATTGGGTCTCGCCTCTGACACTTTCATGGCGGGCACACTCATTGATATGTATGGGAAGTGCGGTGATCTTGAAGGCTCTTGGAAAGTTTTTGAGCAGACAACTGGCAAGGATGTGGTGACCTGGACTGCGATGATTACTGCTTTCACAAGTCGAGGGCAGTGGCAGTTTAGGAATGCTGCATTCTTGCTGTTCAAGGAAATGATTGGTATTGGAGTTTGGCCTGTGGATGTTACCTTCGTAAGTCTGGTTAAGGTTTTTGATGAACCCTGCAAGATTAAGCAAGCTAAGCAAGTTCATGGCTGTATGGTAAAGCTTGGGATTAAAGCCGATGATCTTCTCGGGAGTGCCCTGATTACCATGTATGGCAAGTGTGGTGGCATTGATGAAGTTGTTCGGCTTTCTGTTAGGATGAATCATAAAGATGTAGTTTCTTGGACCTCTTTGCTAATGGGTTATGTGCAGAATGGGTTCTGCATGGAGGCTATAAATGTTTTCCGTGAGATGATAGAGCAGAAAGCATTGATTGATTCATTTGTTATTGCCAGTTTACTTAGTGCTTTTACTATGTTCAAACAACTAAAATTTGGAAAAGAAATCCACGGGTATGCTTTGAGAAACGGTTCAGTATTGGATGTATCCATCAGCAATGCGCTGATTACCCTTTATGGTAAATGTGGTGAAGTTAGGAAGGCTGAGATTATGTTTCAGGCAATGGAGAAGAGGGATAGTATTTGTTGGACTACAATGCTAACCTGCTATGGGCAGAATGGCTATGGAGAAAAGGCTATCTTCTTGTTTTATCAAATGATGCAGGGAGGTCTGCGACCACATATATTCAGTTTCACTGGTGTAATCCGGGCATGTGCTGCACTAGCAAGTCTTTCAATGGGTGAACAGATCCATTCACAGACCATAAAATTGGGAATATGTCATGTACTCTCAGTGGAGAATTCCCTAATTACAATGTATGGCAAATGCGGGAGCTTTGATGGTGTAAGAAATCTGTAGGCAAACCGGGGACAGACCCTCAGGTGCATTTTTGGTTGATGATTTAATTAGCTTTCTGAGGTCCGATTGTGTATTTCTTGCTCCTTTCTTACTCTCTTTTATATTGTCTTCATTTCCATATATCATTTGCATTCATTCTACAGTGTTTTCATATTTTAATATTGCCTTCATTATTCTATTTTATGCTAAAATTCTGCATGCACTCCGGTGCACATAGGACCATGCATGGCATATCATAATTGCATTCCTACCTTGGTAAGTGATCCTCTCGCCTCCATATTCCTTGGAGTGGACTAGGTGATCTTATCCGCGATCTCCGTAAGTCTCTGTGAGCCATGGGTTTCCACACGGACGCTGAGCCAGTTGTACCTTTCCACTCAATAGGACTTGCATTTGCATCCAAGTGAGGGAGTTGACCTTAGTCAACTTAGAGTTTGGAACCTTTCCCTTTATGATGCCCATCTTGAGGGAATTTATGCTTAGTTAACTCATTAAATGATCCATTGAAACTCTAATAAAGTTAACGAACATATCAACTTGCTTGCCTTTGGTTAGACCCCCGTGCATAAGTATTGTTGTGTGTTCACATTTGTCTTGCATTCTTAGCATAATTCCCACATTCTGTGTGTTTTTTTGTCACCTTTGAGTCCATCCCATCCATTTTCATATTCTATTTATTGTGTCACCCTTGTCACATTGCATCTCGTTGCATGTCTAGGTCTATCTGTCTCAGAGTTTGGTAGCGGTCCTCCCAGGACTGCCTTATAATAGCGGTCTCCATAGGACCGCCACTTTCCCTGTGGCCCTGCCTTCTTCAAGCCCTTTACGCCCTTGCTTCCTTGGCTGTATATCCTTGATATCCTTATATTAAGTCTCCACTTTCCCTCATCAAGCACTACTGTCATCCCTTGTACCCTTCACCTTCCCAATCATATTCTTAGTCCTGCATGGAATCCGCTTCCCATGCGGGCCCATCGACTCGTGGTCCCTCTGATCCTTCTAAGGAACAGGCTAATCTCATGGCCCATCTTTCTTGCCTTGTTTGCCAAATGGACCAGGCCCAGGCACAAAAATTGATTGCAAACCATCTTAATAGGTCTTCTTCTTCTCTTAATGCACCTTCTTCTCTTTGTGGGCCTTCTTCTCTTAATGGATCTCCTTCTCATCTTAATGGGCCTTCCTTTAATGGGCCTCCTCCTTCCACGCATGTTGCCGGTGATCCAATTGGCCCATACGCTCAAGTTCAATCTAGGCCTACGTACCCTTCCAGTCTCGGAATGGGTCCTTCTTCTTCTCAGCTCGGATCCTTTTATCCGGCCCATTATCATAATCTTGGTCCAAACTTACAACCTCTTACTCAAGCTGGCTCACATTACTCCCAATCTCTCCCTATCCAGGAGATGATTGCTCATTCCCAGCACCAGTTTGATAAGTTACAATGCCGAATTGATCCCAAACCCTCCTTGAGTGTCCCAATGACATTTCAAAATCTTTGACTTCCACCTCCTTCGCAAATTCCTTCTTATCGCTGTTATGGTGGAACCGATGACCCTTACGTGCACATTAAGGAGTTTGTTTATGAATCGGCCTAGTTTCAACATGACCAACGCTTGTTGGCCTATCTATTTAGTCTGTCACTAGAAGGCCTGGCTTGAGATTGGTTCTTTTCCCTGCCGCCTGATCAGATGGTAAATTTTCAATTGTTCAAGAGAAGTTTATTCAGCAATATCAGGATCAAGTTGGGCCTAGGTATTCTGTGGTGGATCAGGCCCACGAGAAGATGTAGCCCGATGAGGACTTCTGCACCATTGTTGACTGCTGGCGCCGCCTGGCTGTGCAAGTCCCAAAGCACATTCTGGAGGGAGAGCAAATTAAGATGCTGATTTCTAATGCAACGCTCGAGTGTCGGTTTGTCTGTGCCCTTAATGATATAATTTCCTGGCAACAATTATATAGCCGAGCCCACTTCGTTCGCCAACAACTTCACAATTCCCTTGATCCAGAGTCCCTTCCACTTTCTACATCCACATACACCTCACTGTCTATATATACCCCTCTGGCATCCTCCACCTATCAACCCTCTGCATCCCAATTGCCAGCGAGTCAGCCCTCCTTGAGTCAGCCCTCCGTTCCCTCTAAACCATCCATGAGTTTGCCATCAACTTATGCCTACTCGCCCTCCATGAGTTAGCCTTCCACTCCGACATACCTGTACACTCTCACATATCAACCTTCCACAAGCCAGCCTTCCACGCCCGCATATACCCATCAGCCACCACTTCCAGTTAATGGAACATCACATCCCTAGCAGGTGGATGCCGTCCACTACATACCTCCTCTTTCCACTCCCCATACGCCTTCACCGAGTCCCTCCCCTAGCCACCATACATCCTTGCCTACGCAACCTCCACCTCCTTCTCCATAACCTTCTCCATCTCATACCCCTTGGCATCCTCCTTGCCCGAAGCGGGCTCCTCATCCTCCATTGTCGTAGTGTTTTACCGACATCTTCAGGTCTTTGATGGCCACTCATGCATTGATGCGCCCTTCGATTGTAACCTACCGACCAGCAGTTTAGAATTTGCTCCAGTTCTATGAATATCATCGCCAGTAGGGGCATTTGGTCCAGGACTACCCAGAGTTTTGAGATCATGTCTATGGTCTGGAAGGCAAGAAGAGGATTGATTGGTCCACCATTCGCAACGTTATTTCGTATCTCTATAGTAAGTAGTAGCAGCAACAAGCAGCACCGCCCAGGTAGCCATCTCTATTTCAAGACTAGGGGCACCCCTGTAGTTCTTTATCTAGTGTAGTGCTCACTCCACCAACCATTCCCTCGCCTGCTCCATCACCTCAATCTACATGTCCACCTACCTCGTTACCTTTGCCATCTCCCTCATCTCCACCACCTCCATCAACCCAAGCCCTTGCTCAGCCTAGTGCCTCCCCTGCCGCCACTTCCTCTGTTATTACCACTTTCACTCCTAACACAGCATGACGCATTATGTCGATACGCTAGTGGTGGACACCGCGACCCTCCTCTTCCTCCTCTCCATCCCCATTGCCCTGGTTACCACCTCTGCCTTCATCTCCATCCTCATCCCCTAACCCTTCTCCATCACCATCACTATCTCCACCATCTCCACCATCTCCACCGTCTCCGTCATCTTCACCACCTTTGTCTTCTCCACCATCTCCTCCATCTTCATCTTCACAATCTCTACTTCCTTTGCCTTCTTCTCTGTCACCCTTGTCGCCCGAACCTGAGCAAGCTGCACCTACACCTACGCTTTCACCCTCACCCACACTTGAGCCCACCATTCCCATTCTGCCTTCGCCACAAATGCTGGAACCTTCACCAACATTCCCTTTACCCCCACCTACACCTCCACCTTCGCCTTTACCTCCACCTTCACCCGCATTGCCTTTGCCACCACTCGATGTCACCATCACCGTTGAAGCCTACACACCTTCTGAACCTATTCCCTCCATCCCTCTATCTACTTTCACCCCACGGAGCGGGTGTGTGCTACCCTTGGTGCCCCTTGGGTCTAGTCCCTAGGGAGATGATGAGCCAAGTTAGGGTAATACGATGCTGGTTATGCGGTTCAAGATTCATGATTTCATTTGCCGCATGCTTATCGGTGTCCTGATTCGTCACTGCTTTGGGGATGATGAGTCGACATTTCCAATGATGGTTGTTAAGAAGGCTTCCCTTGCACTCTTGCTAGTTCCTTCAAAAGTGAGATAGGTGGCAATCTCTTTGGTCACTAGAGGATTGATCATTGATGCTATCATTTCTTCTCGCTCTATTGCCATTTAGATCACTGGCCAAGAAGGATTCTCCACCCGTCTCATGCTAACCCGTACGGCTACCAAAATGTTAATGGATTCCATGTTCATGGGGCAATTTACCATATGCTCAAGATTTTCCAAGGACATTCTCCACTTTCTCTGCAATCTCCCTTGGTTTATCGGTGAGCCGGCCATGTCAATGTCGTGCATTACTCTCCCTTAGTTTCATCCTTCTCCTCAATCAAGGGGGTTGCACTTCAAGCCTGATTGTCGAGTGGAGTTGCCAGATCTCCACATCTTGGTGCCAAGTGATAGAACTCCATGGTTTCATGATGGTCATCCTAAGGATTTAGTTGTTCAAGAATGTCCAACTAGTGTTAACACTGTGTGTCTAGGGGCAACCGCCCCAACAAAGCTGCATATTCATAACCGGGCCAGGTCGTCCACCAGATGTGCCCATTATGTGAGAAGATATGCCAAGCCAAGAAGCCCGAAAGTTCAAACCCGTGCCAGTCGAGCCCATGTTCAAGAAGTTTGGGCCAAGAAGAGGCAGCAATGAAAGTTCAAGGGCCGTCGATTGTGCATTCAGGGGTCCGCCTCTTCTTCCCTATCTTTTCATTCATATTTTCTTTTACTTGGCTCCCACCCATGGGTGGTGCACTCGCCCTTTTCTAGTCCTATGTCTGTGATTCTCTCCTCTATTCCTGGGTCCATAGACCCCCATTCCTCTCCTTCTCATCCAGAGCCTCTGGATTTTTCTTATTTTCACGACTCCAAGCCTCAGTCTAGGCCCTCCTTTC
This sequence comes from Amorphophallus titanum, assembly GCA_024336825.1. Taxonomy (NCBI): domain Eukaryota; kingdom Viridiplantae; phylum Streptophyta; class Magnoliopsida; order Alismatales; family Araceae; genus Amorphophallus; species Amorphophallus titanum. Next base: position 165,103 of record JANBPO010000930.1, read on the forward strand.
ATCCCGATTCCGGGACATCTTTCGATTCTTCTTCTCATCCAGAGCCTCCAAATATCCTTTATAATCTTAATCTTCAATTTTCATCTGATTCTTCTTTTCCTCCGAAACTTCCAGACGTTACCTCTGATCCTTCTTCGACCACGTCGGATGAGCATTCTTCTTCCTCACAGTCACAACAATCTTCTCATTGTTTTTCTATTCTTTCTTCCTTACCCTTTCAGGGTTCTTAGCCTTTTTCTTGCTATTTTTGAGGCTTTAGTCCGCCTTGATATTAGTTGATCTCTATTTATTTTGTATTTGGTTCCTTATTATCAGGGTCTCTGCACCCTAGTGAGGGAGTTCTAGCCCTCGCCTCTCCACTATATGAGATGGTCCTGCTCTCGTCAGGATGTGACGAGGTGCTTCTTTTTCATCGTGGTGTTTGTCTTGATCATGTTGTACTTGCCAGTATTCGCCGAAAGGCTCGAATCTGTGGTACTTTGTTCGAGGTTCCTCTATAATTTGCTCAAGTTGCTGTTGACTTTTAGTGTTGGTGTGATAGCCATTCGCATTTTTCCGTTGTTTTGGTCATCCCCGCTTAAGTCTGTTCAGCTCCTGATGTGTCTCCCTTCTGTTAAAGTGCTCGATTAGATTCCATGATTGAGAAGTTGCTCGAGCGAACCTAGGATTTTCCCTTCCTGGTGAGCTTTTGTCATCGAGCTTGATGCTCCTCATCCCGTTTAGTGGAGTCTTTTCGAGATTTGCCTTGAATTTGTTATCTTAGTGATGCCTTTGTCCTATGTCTGCTTAAGTGTGGATAGCTTTATTCTGAGCCTGATTTCCTTCCTTGCCTTACGGTTGCTTAGCTTTGGACTCCGTTATGGCGTTAAGAGCTATTGTGTACCATGTTTATCATGGCGTGTCCAACGGCCGATGTGTTGTGAGGGCTCATTAATCATTTCAGGATGTGAAGGTAAGCTGAGATTAGCATCTTTCCTTGTGCTTTGTGCTGATGCTGGTGCTCTCCTTCCTTGCACTTAAGCTATTTGTGATCGTTTGTTCGCTGGATCAGTACTCGTAGCATGTTGCATTGCAATTCTTATGAATTGCGATAGGCGCCGTGTGTGTTCTGAGATGCGGATACCGAGCCATTTTCTATTGCATGTGTGCATTGTATGAGTGCGTAGTGAAAGTGTGTGGGTTGATTGCCCACAGGTCGAGGATCTTTTCATGAGGTTCTGGCCAGTCAAGAGAATTGCTTCTCCTCGATGTGACTTCATCTTGACTTCCTGTGCCTTAATGTTGTCTATTGCCGTGCTATTGCTGACAATTTTTCTAGTGTTGCATTGGCATTTGCGAGTGTAGGGGAATTTGTCGACATTCATGCTGATTGAGTATCCTCTACTCTGCATTTCTTTCTCTTGGGTGTTGTGCTTTCGAGGCATGCCTATAATCCCTGAGATGCATCCCTTGAGATTGTCAGTTTCTTGTCGCTTCTTGTTGTCGTAGGTCTTTCTTGCCGATTGTTTCAAGCCATATATTGAGTGTTTGAAGCGATAAACCTTTTGTTCTTCACCTTTAACCACAAAGCCTTCTGATTGAACCATATAAATCTCTCCATCTAGTTCTCCATTGAGAAATGTAGTATTTATATCCATTTGGAATAATTTCAAATAAAGATGTGCAACAATACTCAAAATGACGTGAACCGATGAGAATCTTACTACCGGTGTCAATGTCTCATCATAGTCTATAACCTCTGTTTGGGTACAACCTTTCGCCATACGTCATGCTTCATATTGGTTTATAGCCCCATCTGTCTTGTGCTTAAGTTTGAAAATCCATTAGTTTCCAATTACTTTTTGCTCAGGTGAGAGTTTCACTAGCTCCCAAACATCATTTTAAGCCATCAAATTAATTTCCTCTTGTATAGTAACTCCCCATTCTTTCCTAGATGATGATGTAAGAATTTTCTAAACAGATCTGGACTCCTCATCATCCATGGACTCACAAAGAAGTAGATCATCTTCAATTTCAAAAAGATGATGAGGTACAAGCCCATGCTTGCTACAATGTAAATCTGTCAATGGGCCTGTGCCCATTTAGGAAAAGACACCACATGTGTCCTTTCACGAGCAGAAGAGGTGTCGTGCCTCTTGCCCTTTTATCTTAATGCCATTTGACTCATTCCAAAGGTCCCATGACTCCTTTTTCTCGTCCCTTGCTCCTACCATAAAGGCCTCAGTCCTTTTTCCTTTGCACCAAAAAGCCAACCTACTAATACTATAAAAGGGGTTGTGGCTAAGAGAATGGGGTTGACGGTGTGTTTAGAAGAGAGAGGTTATTTTGTTTTATTTCTAGAATTTGGTAATTTGCAAGTGCTATAGTTGATGTTTATTTTTTCACATCTCTCTCTCTAAAGTGGTTCAAGCAGTATATATGGTGTGCATCTCTGGTGTGTAACAGAGATGTTACGTCGACATTGATCACGGAGGACTGTCACCCGAGTCTTGAGAATTAGAGGGTGGAGCGAGGAAGGCGACTTTAGTAGCCGTCTACTTGCCTATGCATGAAAGGTTTATTTTGCTTGAAAGGTACATCCTTATGTTTAAATCTTTGTTATTTAATTATAAATAAATGTCTAAATATCCATAAAAATAGTCGAAACGATCCTGGCGAAGAGTACAATGCGACTGCAGTGACCACGAGTCAAGGAACTGAAGGGTAACTGGGTCGAAGTGTTCTCAACTCGGGAGCTACAAAAGTAATCCGAATCTCTTCTAAAAGGATCCAAAAACCCAATAAAGATCTAGCAGGACCCAATAAAGATCCGCCATAAGATCTGGGGTGTTACAATTCCTATCTACTAAATTGGCCTATCTGAAAATCAATCCAATTTGTTTGCCTTTGTACTCACTCTTTCATAATCCTACTTTTCAAATCCTCTTGATTCACTTTGTCTCCATAATTCATTTCCACTCTCAAACTACTTCTCTTTGATGTTGTCGAAGGGGGAGAATTGTTTGTGGAGTCATTGATTGTCATTGTCATTAATGAATTGATTGTCATTGTCATTAATGAGTGGAGATGATGCATGCTGTGTTAATTTGTTCAAAGGGGCAAAGGGGGAGTTAGTTGTTTGTGAGAAATTATTGACTGTCACATTGATCATCATGATAATTTGATTGAAATGACTTGTAATGACTCATAGTGTTGCCATCATCAAAAGGGATGAGATTATTGTGTCCCTGTGCTTTGATGATGTCAAAACCATAAGTCATCATGTATACTCTTTAATATGATTAATCAATGTGCTTTGTTGATGAAGAATCATGCATGTGCGCTCATGCTTTTGTTTGAGTTGTTGATGTCCAAACTGCCAAAAGAACATGTTGATAGTTGCACAAAGAACAGGCTGAAAGTCAGTTAAAATCTGAAGAAAAGAAGAAAAGTCAACATAGTCAATGAAGTCAATGCACAGTCAACGAGATAAGTCAGTGGTCAAAGTCAGTAGTCTAGTTCATCCAGTCAAAGCTCCAGTCAGCACAAGGGTCGGCCAGTCAAAGCTCCAATCAGTACAAGCTATATTGTCAGTAAGGTCGATGTAGCAGCACTAATGGTTGATAGTAAGGTCGGTGCACCTCAAGTTTTCTCAAAAGGAAGGTAGATGCAGCAGCACTAATGGTTGATAGTAAGGTCAGTGCACCTCAAGTCTTCTCAGAAGTAAGGTCGATGCACATCACTACTTGAAGAACAAAAGGTCAGTGCACCTCAAGTTTTCTCTGTAGTAAGGTCGATGCACATGAACAGTTAAAGCAGTCAGGTCGATGCATCAGCCATAGTTAAAATAGTCAGGTCGATGCAACAGCTACGGTTAAAGCAGTCAGGTCGGTGCAGCTGAAGAGTTTATGCCTGTCAGGTAGACATTGCTAAACACTATAGGCCAGATGCTATATCTTCAGGTCGGTGCACACCATTGACAGGTCGGTGCACACCATTGACAGGTCGATGCTACTAAGCCAGCGATTGCTGTATAAGGTCGATGTAGCAATGTTGGCTAGTGCACTTAAGAGGCAGGTCGTGCAAAAGAACAAGGCTCCAACTATCAAGGTCTGAGCATTCAACAGAAAGGTTGATGCACCTCAAGCCTTTCAGAAGTAAGGTCGGAGCATTCCAAAGATAGGTCGATGCATCTTGCATCTGCACATAGAAAAGGTTGATGCACCAGGAATTGACAAAGCGAATGTTGTGAAGAACCTTCAAGTAGCTGAGATTGGCAAATGAGGGAGCACAAGATAGACAGCAGCAGCACTTAGGTGACAACAGAAATACTTAGCAGGCAATCACGTGAAGTCGATTTAAAGAACTGGCACGTGATCCCAAGGAGCATATGATGGGCACATGATTCAAGATGAATAGTCCAACAGAAAGAATTCACCACGTGGCTGCAACTTTGAAAGCTTCTTGCCTCATTATGACATGTGGACTCTTGGATCAAGCACCTTCCAGAAATCTTTTTGGCAGGAGTGTTCCCTCCACACACTCAAACGATAATCTCGTGGGGACAACAAGATTCGCCCTTGCAAGGATAAAAAGGGCTTGAAGAGCTCAAGTTAACAGAGAGAAATTATAGAAGTTAGAAAAGATACTCGACAGACGAGGAGAGGAGAAAAGAGAGCAGGAGAGAAAATAGAGTATTGGAAAAAGTGAGAAGAAGAAGAGTAAGAGAGAGTCCGTGGAGAAAAGTGTGCAGCCCAGCTTATAGTGAAGATCTGTGTGTTCTTCTTGGCTTCTGGATCAAATCCAAGCCATTATCTTTCTTATCTTCATAGCTACCATTTCTATGTTCTTTCCTTGCTTTTTGTCTTTCATTTTTCCTTGGTTCTCCTCATGGGGGATGTAATTAACGTCATAGCCCTTATGGTATGGCAGACTGCTGGTCCCGACCCGAATCTCACTCTCACCCAATAAGGGTTAGATTGAGCGCATAATAAATATGTCACTTACGTGACTGGCATGACCGGTTGGGTCAACTAATCAATTAATTATCAATTAATTAATTGGTTGATTGCCTAAATTAATAAAAAAAGAAAAGGCAAACAGGACCACAGTCCCCATCCAAAACCATCTCCCTACCATCCTCCGCAGAGACTTGAACACTTGGGTGCTCCTGACCCGCTTGCACGCCTCCCTGCCCCACCGATGCAGATGACGAATGGTCCGCGACACCAACACCACACCGTGGCTCCAAATCATGCATAACAACTGGGAGGCTAGCATCGCCCCCTCCAACCTCCTGGACACCAGCAGAAACCTGACGCTCCTGAGCACCCAAGCCAATACCCTCCTTGGGATCAAGCACCACCCCCGGTGCCTGCTCGAGCTGCAAGCCAGGCCTTAGCCTATCAAAAACATTATGAACCTCCACTGCCTCCGACGTAATATCCTTCATACAACCTCCCCCCTTGACAACCCGCCACTCGTCTTCATCCCCAAGGGTATCCTTCACCCACCCCACCGCCTTCCAAGACCCACGGGCTATCTAATTCAAGCAAGTAAATACCCATACTGGACCACGCAAGTCATGTCATGTCCTGTATCAAGTCAAGTACTTATAGAGATTGTGGAATGCCATAAATCAAGATAGTCATGCACATCGGTGTAATGCCACACCGTGATCATTCAACTCCCATGGGCACAAGTACTTTTGGGTGCTCCTCCTAAGACCAGATCGGGCCCTATATGCGCAGGCATTAGGTCATATATATTTGTGACATCCACTATAGTTTATAGCCAATAGAGTTCCAAGGAAGCAAGCTTATTGATGGAATATTAGGGTAGATTTATGGAATAAGGATTCTAAGGATTGAAAATATACGTAGGGACAACTCACGTAAAAATTTGGGACATACACAAAATCTGGGAAATTGGCATCCATAGCAGTCGCCACGAAAACTAAATTAGCGTCCACCTGTGGATATGATAGATGTGTGAAGTGGGATGAAAAAGTGGGTGAGATGAGATGTAAAGTGTGCCAAATTCAAGCAAGCAATAACATGGACATTAAGCATGTGGGTATGTCATCTTAGTAGTTTAAAGTAAAATAGAAAATAAACTAAACACACGCCGTGGGCATGGAACAATGATGAAAATAAAGAGAAAACACACGCCGTAGGCGTAGAGCAACTAAGGAGAAAGAGAACAATAGAAAGATAAAGAAATATGATGACCAATACCCAAATAAGAAGATGTGATCACCACCAAAGTAAATAATGTAGATAGAACCATGCTACCTACCTTGGAAAGATGTCGAGTGAAGCACACTCACACGTGGGAGAAAGCTAAGGTGCAGACAAGAAAACGGCCCTCCTGTGACTTCAAGGCGAAGGCAAACAGTCCTCAGTTGGCCGCAAGGGAACCCAGATGGTCCGATGATGACCACTAATCGCACCCAGAAAATAAGATGTGGAACTCAGACCTCCACCCCTCTTGGCCGGCCAGAAGAGTTGGGCCTCATGTTGGGAGTACTATAGACCTGCAAAAGAGTGTAGAACACGAAAGAAAACAACCAAATTAGCCCTAGAGAAGTGCAATATCTATAAGACAATGAAGCGCAATATGCATAAAAGGAAGGGTGGATACCTGGGAGTTGGTGATTTTTTAACCCCTGTGGGGTGTGAAAAGCAGTAGGAGGATGTGTGTGAATGTGTTTTGAATGCAGAAGAATGTGGAGGAATAGGATAAGATGTAATGCGGGACGCTAGTGAGCTGAGACTCTTCGTGACTACGAAGCTAATGGACCACTAAGACTAGCAACATCGCAATATAGTCGAATGGCGTAGACTCGACAACTAGAGCTCCCACGAGGAGTATCATGCCAAATAACAAGAAACTCAAGCTCAAAGGCGTCCCAAGAGTGGGAAGCACGCCGATCCGCACGGTTGAGAAACTGGCAGGGTCTAGGGTGGTCAACTCCACACTCGTGACTCGGATGAGTCACTGGACAGTCTCGCTCTCTCACTAGCAGTGGCGTCAAGAGACTATACTAAATGAGCAGGTAACGCAAAGGAGGAGCAGACACATACCTCCATGCTCGGGGTGTGGGAAAGAAGCCCGGCCAAGTCATACAATCTTCAGGAGCCTTTGGAACATTGTGCAGGGTGAACCGTTGCGTTCTCCAACTCTGAGACGTTACCAGCACGTTGCACTCTTTCTGTGGGTCGCAGAGGTAATTTTTTCATATTTTTCGTATTTGTCAGAATTTCTAGATTTTCTATATATAACCCCTTAACCCCGCTCTCTTTCTCTCATTCTCTCTTTCTCACTCTCTCTCTTCTCTTTCTCTCCCCCACTCCTCCGGGCGACCGATAGGGGCAATGGTGGGCGAGGCAAGGATGGCGTGAGGGTGAGGAGCATGAGGATGGGGCGAGGATCGAGGCAGTGGTGGCACGGTGAGCTCGGGCGCGCGTTCGGGTGCCCAGTGAGGGTTTCGCGGGCGTTTCATGATGGATCAGCATCCTCGGTGCGAGAAATCTTCGGTGGAGGTAGGGGGACATATCCTTAGCCTGTGTACTTTCTTTCCCATGACTTTTGTAGGCCGTGGTGAGCCGAGCGGGTTTATTTTTATGTTTTGGGGAAAAGAGCATATTTTTGGGTGTGAGCCTGATCTTGTGTTTTGATCACGTTTTTTGGGTTTAAATGGGTCCTCTCAGTGCTAGGGAGGTTGGGGACTAGTTTCCCCCTTCACACGGGTGTGAACGGGGCGTGGAATGGATTTTCTTGTGATTTTCACTGTTTTCACGCTCGGGACGGCCTAGCGGTCCTTCCAGGGACGGATAGAGTGTGAGGCGATCCTCTAGAGACCGCTAGGTGTCCCCTATGTTGGTTCAAGCTTTACGGTCACGTGATGGACCGCTAGGTGGGCTTAGCGGTCTGGTGAAGACTGCTAGGCAGTGTCTTGCGGTCTAGGGGTGACTATTTTTCGATTTGGAGTCGTTTTGAGGTCAGTGGGGTAGCGGCCTTGCGACTGACCACTAGGCTACGTCTAGCGGTCAGGCAGAGGACCGCCACCCTGCTTGGCGGTCCGGGAGTGACCGCATGGGTTCTGGTGATTTCTCGGGCCTTGCAGTCCTAGCTGGACAACAAGGCTAGGCCTTGCGGTCGGGAGGAGACCGCTAGGCTCCCTGATGGTCCAGAGAGGACCGCCACATGATTCTTCGTGCTCACCGTGTCCTTTTTGCATTAGGTTGGCCTCTAGTTGACCCGGTTATGACCCAGTGGTTGACTTTCAGCCTCGTGGATGTCCCAGACACCCCATGGGTTTTGTGCCCATCTTTTGGGTGTCCAGAGGTGGCTTGTTACCTCAATTAGCGTGCTCGTGAGTTTTGGGGTCTGAGTGACCCCGTGTGTGTTCTGAGTTTTCATGTGCACTCTACGAGTTGCCACGAGTTGGTAGGGGTGCGGAGGGCCTTCCCCGCACGATGTGAGTTTCTCTGAAAAGTGGTTTCCGAGTGGGCCATGTGTATGGCCTTGGATTGTGAGTCTAGTTGACTAGCCTGGGACTTGAGGTTTTCTGTGTGTCCTATGGATGAGAGATCCACTCGACGGCTTGTGAGCTACCTTGGGAATCGTGTCATCATGATTTCAGACCTAGGAATTAGGCCAGATTGACGGAGCTGTGCTGTCACATGCAGCGGTCTTGACCCGAGTCTCATGACTCAAGGACCGTTGGGTTATTAGGTCTAGTGGGCTATCCAGAGTCTGGTGGCCGCGAGTCACCTGTTTCTTCACGCTACTCGAGATGGGTGCGTGCGTGATTTTCAGTGTTCACGTTTAGTGAGCCCCCACTAGTCATAACTTTTCTGCACACGCGTGTACAGACCCACTTGGGAGTGATGGAGAGCGTGACCCGAGTGAGACAGTTGTTTGGCTGGTTATCGTAGGGCCCCCACGCGTAGACTGAGTCCAAGCTTTGGGGGAAGAATCAACTAGGGGGCCTAACCTAGGACATATGGTCTGTGACCCGCGCTGACGAGCGTGACCCCAGCTAGTCCTTGTTCTGTGGTTCCTGGTATAGTGTCTCAGTCTCCACCTAAGGCATCATAGACAGACACCTGAGGCTGCAGACTAAGTCGTTAGTGGACGCATCTAGCCTTGCTTCTGGTGGGCAGCTACTTCCATCATGTGACGTGAGTTTATCATGACTCGAGGTCCATTTCTCATCTGCGAGACGAGATTTTACGTGTGGTTTCGGTGTGGGCCTTCATGTGTGAGCACAGGCCTTTGCGACAGAGGTGTCGTGATGTTTTCCTAGTAGTATGGTTAGGGTAGTGCGGAGTTTGGTAGTCCCCTGACTGTGGGATGGGGGTATCGATTTCCTTTCTGGTAGGAGTTGAATAGATCTACCCCCTTTTTGACTTCTCAAAGGTTATGGATATAGAACTAATGCATAGAATAGCTAAAGTTAAATGCACAAGGTCCTAAATAGCAACTAGCGCTTCAAGGATAAGTAGAGAGTTATGAAATAGCACATCACACAGAGAGACAAGGACTTTTAAGGTGGTTCAGTCCACAACTCAAAGGTCTATGTCCACCCCTCACTCAATCAAGTGAGGCTTCCACTAGTGCTAGGCACTTAATGTTGGGAAACAACCTAAACAACTACTGCTGATCCATCGCTTAACGAGAGAACATCTTCTCTCAAGTCCGCTGACTCATAGCTTGCACTTCTTATCTTCCACGATAGTTCTGGGAGAACCAAAGAAATGAAACAAAAGAAAGTAGAAAAGACAATCTAAAACACAGATCAGGTTTAGAATAATTTTCTCAAGGTAGTAGATGAGATATGTGTGTCAGTTAATGCCGCTGCACTCCAGTTCTGCACTTCGCGCTTGAATCCTTACATTCCAGCATGCATTCTCTTTTTCCACTTCTTAAGTGTGGCCCTACCTGCTTCTCCTAAAAAGAATGAAATCTGGATCCTTCTAGTTGCACACCCATTTGTTTCGGTCTTGTTCTATCTCTGTTGTTTTCTCTCCGCATTGGAGTACTCTTTGTTCTGCAGGGTATGGAGACCCACGGAGGTGCTATGATAGGAAAGGACTCTTAATAGAGTCCTCCCTTCTGTAAACATGGGAGCTAGAAATCCTTTGCTCTCTCTCTCCAGAACCTCATCTGGCTTCATCCCATGACTATTGATAAACATTAGAATTGGAGATTAATCTCATTCCTTAATCTTAGAGGAAGCTAATCAGGGTCATCCACTAGTTAGGGAGCACTCCAGATCTGAGATGGTAGGATCAGGAAACCTAGGCACAATTAAAATTCTTTGGACAAGCTTGAACACCCTTCATGTGTCACGGCTATGAGCTATTTCTCACCATTAGTAAGCTATTTGTTATGGCTATCGGCCATTTGTCACCCATAACAAGCTATTTGTCACCCTTAACGCTCGGTAGCCATTGCCTTTTATCAGCTCCTTAGCTCACCGTGACTGGTGTCGACTCCATTGGCTTTTCGAGTCGACTCCACTTCATCGACTTACATGCTTTTCATCTTGTCAACCATTTTTCAGCCCTATCAAACATCTGTCACCTGTGTAAGTTTATTTTACACCCTTAGATTCCACTTTTCACCCTTAGCAGCTTTGACTGGAAGATGGCATGACCTTGAATGGCATCGACTCCAATTTCATCTAGAGTTAGCTCCGCTTGTTCATTCTTCATGGCTTCACTTCTGAAACTCTTCTTCCAACCATGGTAGCCATTTGTCTCCCATGTAAACCTATGTGTCTATCATAATAGCCATTTGTCTGCCTTGCTCAACACTTGATTTCATTGTGAGCTCTTTGACGCGGCTGTAAGCCATTTGCCACCGTTGAGCTCCATTTTTCTCTCTTGTGGTTAGTTCGACTTCCTTATGATCTGATCTTCAACATTGTGATCCATCTATCACTTGTAATCTTCATTTGACACTGGATTTCTTCATTAGTCAGCCTATTTGAAGTTGACCCTTTGGCTGCGTCAGCTCTCACAAACATTGCATTGACGCCTTCCATGGTTCTAGTGTTGCCACCCATTTTACACCCTTACTAAGTTATTTATGGACCTTAACCCCTATTTGTCACTGCTCACTGCCTATTTGTCTCCACTAAATGACATAAGCCATCGCCTTTTGTTGCTACAGCTAGTGGATGGCTTTGGCTGAACTGATGAACTTGGACTGCTGAACGAAGCTGTAGAGCTCTGCTGTAGTTACTGTTGCACTGCTGAAATTGCATTGACTACACGGCGCCCTTGTCTCATGCTTCTACTACAAAGCTACACATATGTTGACACTTGCTGGCTTCAATGTTATGTATCACTTGTTAGCCCGGTCAGCTATTTTTCACCCGTGTCTATCTATTTATCGGCCTTAGAAGCTATTTGTCACCCGTGAGCTTCTATTAGTCTACTTTGTTACCATAGCAGGGAGACCTTGGCAGTGCCAACTTCCCACTTGATCAAGGACTTCTACAACTTGTCCTTGAAACATATGGACATATGGCTACTTCCATGAGTGAAGTCTCCACTATGCAGTGCACCTTAATACACATTCTGTTGTTTGACTTAAAAGCTTCCAATACTCATTAAGCTCCTAAAAAACTTTTCCTTCCCCGACCCTGTCGGGTGTCTATCATTTTCTTTCCCCGGCCCTGTCGGGTGATCCTAACTCTTCTTCCCTGATCCTGTCAGGTGATTCTTGTTCCTTTTCTCCGACCACGTCGGATGATGATTCTTCTCCTCTTTCTACTTACTCCTCCTCACCCTTTCAGGGTTCTCACCCTTTTTCTTACTATTTTCGAGGTTTTAGCCCACCTTGATTTTAGTTAATCCTTGTTTATTCTATATTTGGTTCCTTATCATCAGGGCCTTGGCACCTTAACGAGGGAGTTCTAGCCCTCGTCTCTCTTCCCTTCATGCTTCTTCGTCCGGTTTGGTGTTTGTCGCTCCTCTATGTAGAGGAATCTTTGATCCTTTGCTATCCTTTCCCTTTTGTCCTGTCAAGCAAGGAAATATAAAGCTCAATGGTCAAGATCACATCAGGATGCTAGTTTCACTCTATGGATTTGTAAAGGTATCTTTTTTTTTATGCAAAGAATATGCCACTATCCTTATTATCACTCTTATTTATTTTTGCACATGGTTATAATGCTAATTTCCTCAACATGGTTGAGTGGTATAGGCCTAGGGCAATTTGGTCTTGTTCAGTCAAAATGAGTTCGCTTCTGCAGCACTCTTAGGCTAGTGATAGCTCTGCACTGGGAGTCCAGTTCTATTCCCGATTGTTAAGGGTAACTTTTAAGTATGGGTTTCCACACACTTCACAGCAAGCCACAGCCGATCTCCTCTTAAGCAACACCATTGCTGCTTTGGCCATACTCTGGATATGGATGAACGCCTTTTCACTTCTTTGCTCGGTCGAGTGCAGGGGCAAGAGATTGGTGAACAAGATGACAAACCTAGGTGCCCTAATACTAGAGAGGTCTCAAATAGGGGCAGTCTTGACCCTTGATAAAAATGAGCTTTATTGTAAAATCTAGCCAATAAGGGCCATCAAATATCACTGAATAAAAAATCAATAGTAAAATTATAAAAATCAAAGGCATGGCAAGAGTGGCAGTATAGTTCCCCGAGCGACGTCATGACCCTGGTCATACAGATGCCTAAGGGTCCTAAAAATCAAAGACATAAAGACCTAGCGCAATAGACTATCTCTTTGAGGGGTAGTGCTCTAGAAGGAAGTCAAATCCTGATGTCTCCCATCCTGCACAAAGCTTATTGTTGATATACTTTCCTACCCGGCTAAACCTTCTTGATAATCCCTCCTACTATGCGGATATGAAAATAAACAAAATGAAAGTAGAAGGGAATAGAAGTGTGAACCTATGATCGCCACTAAGGTGTCAGAAGTGATAAACACGCCGTACCGTGGAAAGAGGGAGAGACACTCACCTGTAAAGCAGTGCTGGAGGTATGAACGACTCTGAAAGATCTGCGCCAGGGATGCACGGTCTCTCGATAGACCACCTGTCAGTGCTGGGAAGGGACACGGGACGAAGAGCGATGGAGGGATGAACGGTTCCGATGAAGCCGCAGGAAGAAGATGAACGGCGATTAGTCAGCCGCTCTTCTCTTAGAACGGACAGAAAGGAACCGCTTTTCACCACCACGTTTTAACTTGTAGGATCTTAACCTCTACCCTTTCCGGCCGGCCAGGAAGGGTAGGCCTTGTGCTAGGATACTGCTGACCTGTAAAACAACATGGAAAACACAAGAGAAGACCCAAATTAATACTGTGATGTGTAGAAACTATAGAAGAACGTGGAAAATAAATTAACTAACATGAGAAGGGGGATACCTGGAGGTTTTTTTAAACCCCTAAGGGCGTCAAAAATCATAGGAGGGTGTGTGAATGAAATGTGAATGATGAAAACGTGGGTGGAAAGAGGAGAAAAGTATGCATGCAATGAAGGAAGGACGGTGGGACTAATTGAAATAAAGACTTAAAAACTCCCTGAACTGGAGGCCTGAACGGACGTAGAAGGCCTCCCTCGCTGGTCTTGGGTCGCTCAAAGATTCGACAGGGCGTTGCCGTCGACCAAAAATCTCCCCCCCTCTCTAAGCTTGGCCTCTAAGGTCTATTTATAGAGCACCTAAAGCTAGCTTCGAAATTAGGGTTTCTAGGCATTTTCAGGTCAAGATAATGAAGAATAATTCAGAGATAATTGAATTATCTCCCACTCGAAAGAAACGACATCGAATTTAGTTCAATATTCGCAGAGAAATGGTTGGAGAAAGTTGGGGATAAAATCATGAATGGAGAGAGAAAAGCTCTTTAAAATCTTTGGAAATTGGGCCTCCGGTCAAAACTCAATCTCAGGCAGATCCATATCTTGTCCTAACAATCTGTAGCCAGATCAACAGAAAAACATGTAGTTTGCAGAGCCTTTCATTTTCAATCCTCTTCTTTTATGGCTCTGCAAAAAATATATGTTGTAGATCTGTGAGTCCTATTTCCAACGGCACCAGCCACGTCTCGATCTGATATCGGATCTGAGCGCAATAATTCTTGCCATTGAGGCGCGCAATTCTGTTCCCTGTGTAGGCCAGAAAGAGCAGTCCGGGGAAAATTCTTGCAAAACTACCATAACTCAATTTCAGCGACCGCCGCTCTTAGGAGTCAATCAGGAATGTCCTGCCAATGTCCCAGCCAAGCGGCGCCTTCAGAAGATCTCAAGAGGATGGCGTCCCTTTGGAAGAAGTTGCTTGCTATCCTGTAACTCAGAACCGAGTCGGTAGAGCACCGAGTCACCACAGTACCGAGTCAGACCAGCAGGCCGAGTTCGCCCTGAGAGCCATTCCAACTTACTGCCTGTCAACCCAGGGTCGATCCACCCGGGCCCCACTTGTAGCCCTTTACCTCCCTTCATGGAGTGGACAAGAATTCACTGTTGTAATAATTGAATAATTATTTTAATCGGGAGTTATCGTGCTTGGCCGGGGCCGTCTTTCCCACACCCGGAGCGTGGAGATAAACTCGCCACTCTCGTCGTAGGTATTTGCTATTCTTGTATATATTTTTATATGCCGCTACTAGAGAGTATGATAGGATAATTTAACTCACTTTACTTTCATCACCGTTGTGAGAGAGAGTGAGACAGACCCGTGACCCAATCCGAGCATGAGAGAGAGTTGACCACCGTATCTCACTGCCGGTTCCTCAACCGCGCATGTCCAACGCTTCCCTCACTTAGGGATGATCGCGAGCTTGTCTAGAGTCTGAGGTTGCATATCAACTTGGAGTCGAGTCCCCGTGGTTCGTCCCGCATCAGGGGAGGATAAGAGCCAGGGGGAACTTATAGCCTTAGGCAACTCTGAGAGAACCACTGCGACATCTCGCAAACTTGCACACCCCGAGACAACGCACTTGAACCGATGCAAAAGATGTGATCATTTTCTTGAGCCCCCACATGCTAGGGCAACTGCATTTATGGACCCAAGAATCGAAGCTGGGACCGCTCATAATGGCCAAATTCCCACCCTTACCAAAAACCCCGATATATATAATTTCTACTCTCCGAGTCCATCTTTTGCTCGGGAGTAGGGGCGCAAGTGGAGAGGGAGAGATTCGCGGCCCACCATGTACATGGCCCTAACATCCCATTGAGGCCCGCTAGGCCCCACAAGTGACAGCCATTACAGGGCTCACTTATTATAGGACATAATTCGCTTAGGGTCAACATAGCCCATCGAGCCTTGGCTCAATGGCCCAATCGACAAGCCTCTCTAACGCTTAGGAAAAGCCTACAAGTGATCGGCCGAGTGATCATAAGGTAGAGGAATGCTCCATTAAGGGTGCCCGAAACCTCGGCCCCCCGGCGTAGGTAAGGGATACCCCTTATCTTTTTTGAATCAACCCATCATCAGGACTCCACGGTAAGCCGAGATGAAGTCTTCACGACTGGGCGCTTATCCAAGTAGATGTTATGCTGTTACTTGAGAGTGGGAAGCTTAAGAGGATAAGGGGAGGACAAGAGTCCTTGAACGGTAAGAGTTTCTCCTTAGGACATAACGATCCCTAGGTCCTCACGCTTCCTCTACCCAAAGAAGAGAGCCGACAGCTATATAAACCCAGGGGATCCCTCCAGAAAGATAAGCTAATTTTTACCCACTTCACCCGGTGGAGAGCGGTCTCGTGGCCTTCGCCTCTCCTGTCTCTTTTTGTACCTTACTCATATCACTCGCTGACGTAGGCATCAGAGGATTTTTCTCGGGTTCATAACTCTGGACCCCTTGATCACTTTCTTCCATTCTCGTAGAATCCTGTTCTAAAGTAGTTGCACCCTGCGAGCACCTTAGATCTAATGGCTCACGATTTGGCACGAGATCTTACCTCTCCATATATATAATTATATCTGAATATTTTTTGTAAATCATTAGATTCATGTAAGTGTTAAGTGAGTTGCACTTGAATTTATTTTCTAAGACCAGGCAAAGAAATCAAGATGACAGACTACAATGCTAAGGATGAAGATTGCGTCTTATTTGAAATATGACAGATTTTTGCCTTAGAAAGGGAGGTGGCCATGTGTCTAACACCGACGGGGATCTCCTTGGAGCTACATTTCTTTCACATTTTCTTTTATATTTTTATTTTATTACTTTCATTTCTTCTTGTACTTTCGATACCCTGTTTAGGGATAAGGTTCCTTCTGAGCGATCAGAAGAAGGGAGAATTGATCTCCGTGTTACCTATGTGGTTTCAGAGGAAGAGAGGATTATTCCTCTGGGTTGTGAGCAACTGGGAGTTGCTCATGGATTCCTTCTATGTTTATAGAAGAAGAGATAATTTATTTTCTTCGGTCACTACTAGTGGCAGTGGGACTGATCTTGCTTGGTGTGAGATCAGGGGTTTGAGGGATCTATCTCCCTCGGGTCAAGCTGTGTAATCAGCATTTGTTGTAGACTGACTCTGCATTCTTGCTGTGAGCAAGAGAATCCTCACTCTATTTGAGTGAGGCGTGGACGTAGATCTACTTGCGATAGATCAAACCACCTAAAAATCTTATCCACTATCGATGGTTGTGTGTATACTCCTTATCTTCTTCCACCTTCAAAGGTTGTCGTGTGAGTTGATTCTTCTCTACATTTTGCTACGGTGCTTAATCTTGCATATGCTAAGTGGTTGATATATTATCTACATGAACTAGTATATGATGCTAAGTGCCCAACAGTAATTCTATGAGAATCGTTTATTGCATCGTCTATATTGGGTTACTGCCTTTGAGGGCTTGCTAGTTGCTTGACGTATTGTGAGCAGTGCAAGCTGCTAGATGATTTCTTGCCTAGAATTAACTGAGTATGAGATGTTTCTGACAGTTGATTTCATGGTGTGTTAAGTGCTTAGGTATTATTTTGCGTGGTTTGATTCAAACTCCTTGCTACTTGCTATAGGCACCGGGAATGCGTTGGGCTTATCCTTGGCGTGTTGTTGAGATTTTGTCTCTCATTCCGTGGGTGATTTAGAGAAGACCTTCTGAACTAAGCCATGGATACCTACAATGCACAATTTCAGAAATTAGGATTATACGTGATTGCCAGAGGTGTTTACCTGAACCTCACAGGGTGTAGAGATCGCGGGGAGATGGTTTCAAATAGGGAGAAGGTGGGGTCCCATCTTCCTCGTCCTCGTCCTCGTCCGGCCAAGGGCAAGGAGCCCTATGAAGTCCCACGATACTGAAGTCCTGCAAACAATGAAGCTCACAAAAATAGAAGAAAATGAAAAGCCATTACCATAGGGAAGTGTAGTATCTATTCTAAAGGAAATTAACCTGATGGGAAATAGTGGCATGATTACCTGGGGTGGTGGGAAGGGAGGATGGCCGAGACTTTTGACCACCCATCTTCCCGTTTGTTTGGGGGAGAAAACCTCTAAAAATAAGGAACTAGAGAGACTATACCATGATTAATGTACCTACCATGGGAGCCATAATGCAATCAACGAGGAATGAAAAGGTCCTGAAGTTCATACCAGGGGGGGCGTTGAGAGTGAAAGGGAGGAAGAATCTCCTCCGTATCCTTCTCCTCCAACTGTGCCCAAGCTCCATCTCCAGACGAGCTCCTCTCCACCAAATGACCTCTCTGTCCCCAAATCACCTCTCCGTCACCTCCAATGACCTCCATGTCTCCAATGACCTCCCCCCCCGTCAATGACCTCTCCTCTCTCCAATGATCAGAGTGTCTGGTTTTGTGTTTGAGAGAGGGAGCCAAAAAAAATGTGGGGGAGGTCGTGCTAGACAGGGGAGGAATCGTGTTCAGGAACTGAACCACATTCCTTGACTGGGTAAAACCAGTAGGACGACCAAGGAGTTGGCCTTCTAAAAGGGGTGGGCGGCCAAACATGTGGCCACCCAGCTGAGGAGGGCGGCCATCGACCTGGCCACCCAGCAATGAGGGCGGCCACTACTATGGCCACCCAAACCCTGGAACTTGGGCCCCTCAAATGGGTGAGGCCCAATAACAATGTGTTACGGGCTTGGCTTTAAAACAAGGAACATTGTAAACCGAATGCAATAGCTATGCATCACTCACATGAAGATCCACTGGGGGTCCGCAGGATGTCCGAAATTAGGCATCTACAAATGCCCCTCCGGAATGTCCGTTTTGCAAGGGAGCCCAGTGGAATGATAAATGGGTGTTTCGAAAAAGAAACAAGCCTAATAAGGATAGCATGCTCAAGGAGATTCTTGAGCAAAAAATAAGCTCCATGCAGGGCCGCATGAGCGTTAAGCGATAAGATAAGCCATTGGCAAGGGGGAAGAGGGATAATTAAACTAAGAGGACTTGTATCTGCGGTCGCATGGAATATAAATGCAAACTAAAGGATACAAATACACATAAAAAAATTAGATGCCTTACTCTGATGTCCCATCACTTCCCCACGTCCCGAGCATGGAGGTACATTTTCGCTCCTCATTTATCGTATTTGCTTATTCTGTATGCATTCTAGATACCTCTGCATGTGAGATTGATAGGATCCTAGCTCGCTTAAATTCAATCATCGCTGCGAGTGAGAGTGTGTGACCGTCCCGTGACTTAATCTAAGCACGAGTATGAGCTGACCACCCTTGACTCCTGTCGGTTTCTCAACCATGTAGGTCCACGCGTTTCCCTCACTTGAGACAAATCATGAGTTTGTACTTCTTGTTGAGGACATTTCACCTCTTCTAGAGCTCAGTTGGTGTCGAGTTATTCACGTCGTCGCTGGTCGCGTTGTCAGTCTAGTCGCATCATCACCTAGAGTCTCGGTTGACATCAAATCGGTGTCGAGTCTCATTTCGTCCAGCATCAAATTGGTATCAGAGCTAAGGTTGAGTCTAGGGTAGTCATCAGAGCATGGTTTGAGTCTAGGGTAGTCTTATCCTAGGTGTTCCATTCCATTCCTATATCTGGTATATGAAAAGGTATTACCGGAATGATAGGTTATGCCTATTGGGAAGGTAGTAGCATTGCGTGAGTTGGATCTTCTGATTAATATCTCCGCCACATACCAGATATTGGTTAAAGTATAGAGTAGTCTCGCATTAGGTGTCTCATTCAAATCTGCATTTAGCTCCATCAGATGTCCATCCTGTAGTTCCCCAGTTTCTCATGAACTCCAAGTTGCCTAGGCAATATAACTGGTGGCATGACACCCATGGGCTCGAAAACCAGCCCATCTTCTTCAATAGGCCCGAAGCATCGACCTTTGATGGCTCGAAAGTCCCGAGCGACTATCTACATTGGGAAGCCGCCATGAACAAATATTTTGATTATTACCCCTTGTCCGATGCCATGAAAGTTGTTTTTGCCAAGGAGAGGCTTTTATATGAAGCTGCCAAAAAGTGAGAATTTGTTGAACGCATGAGGGATGTTAGGAGGCAAAGGCCCATCGAGTCATGGTGTGAAATGAAGGGTCCGCTTAGAAGGATCTATCTACCCCACCCAGCCACCTTCAACCAAGAAGGTCATAGTTAGAGACGAAGGGTCCCGCACGTAGATGAGCCTAGGTCCATGACTAGGCCTGGTGATTATGGACGAATCCACCATGAAGCCCCTATCCCAAACCCCACCATTACCGAACTCGTGCAAATCTTTTCAGACCAGTTAGATAGGATGTGTTCTCATATTGGGCCACCGATTTCCCCTAGCCCACCTCTGAGACAGAACGAAGTCCAACCCAAGCTTAAGGAGGTCGTGGCTAGTAGTCTCGATCCGGTGCCGTCCCAAGGTCCTCTCCCCATCATAGAGGACGTCCTCTCCCCATCCAAGGAAAATGTTTTACCACAACCTTCACCCTTTGAACTTTATCTAGAGCCATATTTGCTTCCCATGGGTGAGCTAATCATTGAAGAGCCACTACTTAGTTGGCTAAGGAAGAGCTTGGTCCCTATAGTCTCTTGCTACCCATTCATGGACCCCACACTACAAGTAGTGCGCGCCAACTCGTTCCACACAACCTTCTGATCTTTTGACTTTGTTGATACTTTGGAATACCTTATTAGGGGGTTAGATTGGCAGTTGAAGTGGACCTACATGCTGGCCCCAGGCTCCGACCAATCCAATAGTTGTAGCTTCACATACCCTGCATTGGGGTCCATTACCACTGTTTGCACGGTGGGTCATATGACCATGGAGGTTCTTGTACTCCTCCCTTTACCTGATGAGCTTAACTCCATCCCACTAGTCCCAAAGGAGGAACCTTGTCTTCCGTATGAGACCACTGTCCCATTTGCCATAATAATGGAAGGTGACCATCTACACCTTGTAGCATTTTGAACATGGGATAGTGTTGTGCAAGAACCTGTCATAAGGGGTCACACGTTCTTTGATCCCTTCAATCCCCTCCCTAGTGAGTCTCTTGACCCACAGTCTCTACTCCACCTTGCCAGGGATGTTCCCTATCACACCCCTCCCACACGGTTCTGTCTACACCCTCCTCTACACTCACCCACACTTAGGAGCTTGGTTAGCATGCAGCCCATTCATCAGAAAGAGATGCAAACATTACCATCATGTAGGGGTGATGAAGAAGGTGACTTTTGCTCTCCTGGCCCACCCAAGCCCCTCAAGTCTGTTAAGAAGCCAGTGCATGATAGGCTCATATTTGGATGTCTAGGATTCCCAAGTTCTGCCAATATTGGGTTGCATCGTGTGTATGCTAGTTACATATATGGGTGTCCTGGACCACCACTGCGTTCACTTATATATGGGTCTGTATAGCATTAGGTTTGTCTTCTATTCCTTTATTTTTATTATTGTTAGGAGTTTGCATATGTAAAGGTGAGTCGGTCTAATGCAAGCTTGCGGTGCCAGTCCATTTCGAGTGTGAGTCAAGTCAGATCTACGCATACGTTGAGGACTTGCCAGAGTAATGTGGCACAGCTAAGGATGATGTGGTGGTGACTCGACACTCCTCGGACTTGGACCCACAAGCATACACGGATGAGTATCAGACTCACACTGGTGGGCTCACTCGCGCGGCGCACACTATCTCCTACGGACAAATCAGGGATGGTGGCGAGGTTCCAGGGCGGGACCTTGACGTTCTTGGGACATGGCTTTGCTTGGGCTGCACCCCTAAGGGGCTGGGATTCCCAACTTGTGGGCAGCCGGCACGTCGTGGGTGTGGGTGTGGGGTGGCTCTCACCTCTCACTCCGCGGTGGGCACACGTAAGGTGAAATATGGGGCGGGCACTCACCTCACTGTCCGACCGGCATTCAGAAGCAATACTAAATAAGCAACAGTCAACCAACAAGGGGAGACTAGGTGCTCACCTCAGTGTGAAGACACCGATCCTGGTCGAAGACGTGGGTGAGCGGGGAAGCGTGGGTACGCACTTGCATGCTACGTCGGTGTCACTAGACCTAAAATGGAAACATACAGCACTACACCTTGTGCAGGAGGGGGGATCTCGGGTCGGGGGTTAATTTGGATTACAGCCAAAACTACCTCCACACAGGGAGGGGCGGTCAGTCGGCCAAGCGAGGGGCGGGGAGCAAAATGAAACTTATTTTGTCGGAACTGATTCTGCAGGGACAACACGCCAAAGTCTGGGATACCGTGGGCGTCTCCAGGTGCTGCAGGTCATGGGGTCGGTGATGGATCGACCGGGATGAGGTAGAAGGAAGCATAGGGCACCGGGGGTTGTCCGGAGGTCGGGCAGGGGCGCTGCAACTTCGGTTTCATGAACTGCTCTGTCTCGACCCTGTCAAGAACAAAGAGATAGGGTGCTGGTGTTGCAGCTACCACGAGCTCGGTCGGTCGCTGCTGGAAGCGTGATCAGGGCTGGTCTAGGAAGATGTCGTAGAATTTTGGGGTTGGTCAGGGAACGATGAAGGCTACTGCACCTCTGGGAACAGGTCCAGTCTGGAATGCTCCTGTCTAGATTAGAATAGTAGCAAGCTATTGCAGAGGTTGCCACGGGCTCCACCGAACTATGATGGAGACGAGACTAGTGTCGACATGACTGTGGATGAGTGGGCGACGCATAGGGACTGACGGGGTCCCTTTCTAAGCTCGGAGAAGAACGTAGTGAATAGGGAAGTAGAGAGGGGTCTGACCTGGGTCTGGAGGAGGTGGTTTACGCGAGCCGAAGAAGACAGTCAAAACGGGATGCTGCGGTGGCTGAATGACTTCCTTCTTTTTGGGATGTGGAGGGGGATTGTTTTAGTTGTCCTCGGCTGAAAATCACGCCAGGAACCTCACCGAGCTGACCATGGGAGCCTCTGCACTCTGTCTTTGGTTTTCTACCAGAGGCAGACTACATAGGTCCACAAGATTCGCTCTCCCGAGCAGCTCTGAGGCCGGATGATGGCAGGATCAAGCTTGTTGCAAAGCTGACAGGAAGATGGACCCGTCGATGTATTATAGGACACCAAAAAATTTGTAGGGAAGTCATGGGTGGCACTGCAAACAGGAGCTTCTTCTACTGCTATGGATTTGGGTAGGGCCAGGTGGTGAGTGGAGTCTATGGGTAAGGGAAAGGCAGAGGTGTTGTAGGGGTACGAGGGTTGGGTGATTGTACGATGGGAGGGGAGGTGAGGGGAGGTCTTTGGAGGTCACTTAGTGGAAGGGGGAGGGCGGATCTGGGCTGGAGCAGGGTGGAGGGTGACGATGGGGGCTGGGTGTGCGAACTGGCCAAGGGAGGGGAGGGAATGGGTGGTCCGACCAGCCAAGGGGGAGGAGGGAAAGGGAGAGGGGGGCGCTGGTTTCATGGGGGATGGGGGTGTTCTCCTTGATGGCTGGTCTAGGGACGGTCAAATGTTGCTTTGGGGAGGTGGAAGGGTGCTTGGGAGAATGAAGAGTCACTTGGGGAAGGTGGAGAGGTGTGTGGGAGAATGAAGGGGTGCCTAGGGGACTGATGGGAGTAATGAGGGTGGTTAATGCTCTCTTGGGATGTGAAGGGACACTGGGTGAGTTGGAGGGGCTGGGCTGATGTGGAAGATGATGTAGAGGGAGAGAGGAGAGAGAAAGGGGTGCGCCCCTCCTTGGATGGAGAGAGAGAGGGAGAGGGAGAGAGAGAGAGAGGAGGAGAATTCTCAAGGGGTTTTCTCTATTCAATAATTCATCGAAAGTGTTTACATGGGGGGAGAAGGGAGCCTATTTATAGGCACACACTTTTCACATGACTAAAATATCCTTGACAAATAGACAAAGACCAAGACCATCCTAGACTCAATCTATAGGCCCAAACTAGGGTACTAGGGCCCAATTAAGCATAATCAAGGGAATTAAGCAATAACTACATGACTCAATAAAGAAAAATACATGAAATAAGACTCAAAAGTAACATATATACATGTCCTGTTCATGTGACTTGTGGAGCTGCGTTCCATATATCTACAGTTTTGATAGTCGGATCGCGCCTAGAGACCATCCTCGATCGTCGCCCTCTGCAGCAACCAACAGTCTAGTAGCTATGGCTGTCATCACATATGGCCCCATCGTCATCGCCACTCATGCACGAGTGGGCTACTTGCCGATGCCGATCACTTTCAGTGACTTCACCCCGGTCTTCGGATCGCCCTACTTTCTAGGCGTGGTCCTAGTGACTGTCTTGTAGCCAATCCCAGTTCCTGTTCCTACTTGTGCGGTTGACTCGCCGCATGCTTCTCCAACATTGGTGGCTCACCCGAGTACTAGATTTGGGTTCTCTGCTACTGCCCCCCGCAGGGGTCCTAGATCGTCTCTTGCCCAGACAAGTGTCAGCTCCTGGGTCCAACTTCGGTAGACCTCCAGCATGGGCCTCGCGCCCTAGATATCGACTGCCTCCTCAGCAGTTCACTTGGGCCACCAACCCTATGTTCCAGCCGAGCCTACACCCAACATGGGCTCCTTGCCTTAGGTTCACGGGTCCCCAGCACCTCACTCGGGTCTCCAACCCCGAGTCCCAATCAGGCCTACACCCAAAATGGGATCCTTGCCCCAAGTTCAAGGCTCCTCAACACTTTACTCAGGTTTCTTGTCCCGAGTCCCAGTCGAGCCATCACTCAACATGGGTTCCCAACCTCAAGTTCGAGGCTCCCCAGCACCCATCTTGGACATACAACCCTAGGTCTCATTAAGGTCGGTGCACAACACGTACTCTCCGCCTCGGGCATCTGACTTTCTAGTCTCTAAACGGGGTCTACACACCCATGATCTAGCATTGTCGACTCCTAATACAGGCTTTCTGCCTCAGGATATGGCATCCCTAGCACCCAGTGTGGGCCCTCAGCCGTGAATTCCAACAACGCCGACACTAAACACAGGTTCACAACCTCGAGTTTTTGGTGCCCCGATATTTCCCACAACATCAGTTCCCAATGCAAGAGCATCGCCTCAAGCTCTGGTAACACTTCTGTCAGCCTGAGCAGAAGCCAAGACTCGGGTCACTCAACCATCGGCTCTCGGTATGGGCTCCATGCCCCGAAGGCCAATCCCAACACTTTTTGCCAACAGCTCTATGCTGTCAGCAACAGTAGATCAGGTCTTTTCTATCTACCATCTTGGAGAAGGGCCCTCCCCGACTCCCCAGAAGAAGCACCATAGCGACCACGGAGGCAGGCGACTTGCTGCTGCAACCAGTAATTTTGGCAAGGCCATCCTAGTCGGCGACTTGAGGATTTGTCTCAATGGAGGTGAACTGATTGTGCCCTGGGATCGGATATGATCCCTACTGCCAACCGTTTTAGCCTTCTATAACGAACGCCAGTGGATAAAGTGGAACTAAGAGAAATTGGCCCCGACAACTAACCAGGGGCATCTACACCAGTCTAGCACCCAGACCCCCAAGTCCACTCAAAAGAATAGAGACAAGGGAGGACAACAACTTAGCTTGAGAAGAATCTGGGTTACCCTAGAGGAGGCTCAAGCTATTCGAAGGTCACATACCAAGAACTCCCTTTACACGTCTGGACATGATCCCTCAAAACATCGCCGAACCCTCATCGGTACTATCCGATGGTACCCAGCCATCCAGTTTCCCTAGCCTAAATAGGCCAAAGCAAAGAAGGGCTCGCGCTGGGCCCTATCAGCATCCAACCTCAAGCTCTTCTAAGGTCGACTCCTATCTCATAACGGGGGATCCACCTCAAAGGACCTTAGACTTTGATAGGCTGGGGGCACCAGTCTACTCTAAGAAGCATCCTCAAATGAAGTGGACGGTTCGGCTCATCAACGACACGGTTGGGTGTTCACTTGTTATACCACTGGCCACCAACTCGAGACTTAGTCTGATGACCAGAACTAGCCTCTGGCCCAACTTAGGTGGCCTCGCCCTCAAAACCAACCCCTGGTGCCACAAGGTCATATCGACACTTCTGTCAGACCACAGGCATCGAAACCTACAGAAGAGGTTCCAGTTGAGGACCGTGGCGCTCCTACGAATGCGAATCCGGTCAACAGTGATCTACTAACAAATGAGGTCCTAGAGGTGACTCTTGAGACTCTCATGAGGGAGAACCAACACTTGAAGGCCCTCCTGCAAGATCTTCTTCAAGAGCGAGACCTTCACCCTCAACAACCTACTAGGCCTTCGGTCGAAGCACCAACACTACCAGTTATATCATCGCCCCTCTGACTATATTCATTTACAGAGATATTAATAAGAGAAGATAGTAGGGGATGGCTGGGAGAAGTCGTCGGAACTCGCCTAATTTCTTCACTGTGGGAAACAGAGTATCGAAAAGGGGTTTCTCTTCCCCAGCTCCGGGCTCCTCCAGGCAGATGGATGGGAGAGGTGGTGACTCTATGGCTTGCTCTGAGAAAACCCTCCTTTCTTCTTCCCCAATCCTCTCTTTTTTATGCTTCATGGATGCCTCTCTCTCTCTATCTCTCTCCATCTTCTGGCGCAGATGATTGGCTTATAAACATGCCCAATACGTGATCCTTGCCCGGTGCGAGGTGAGCGCGCCGATAAAGACTCCAGAATGTTATTTTTGCGTGCCGGGTAAGGGGGAGTTGGGAGATGGAGCACGCCGGATTAGTTTTGTCTATCGCGTTGGTTCGGCACGAGCCAACCTGTTGGCCCCAGACTGACTCCGGGAGTTACCTTGATCCTTCATCTCATCGCGGCTTCGTAAAACTGCTACAAGAAATATTGGTAAAGCCTTCGGGCCATTGAACGGCCAGTTCTGGAACCGTTTGTACCTTTGGTTCGGACACTCAGGTTTTTCACTGACATGGCTTTCGGCACTATGGTTTGTGCTATTGGCTCGTCTTAACTTGCATTTGTAGCTTTCTCGGGGAGTGGACCACTACCCGAGGTGCTTTCACCCTGGGTGGGCAGCCATCTGGTCGCTAACAGACCCAATTGGTGAAAAGACATATCCGTGACGGGTTACTTGGGTCTTCTGTTGATAAGGCCTTTGGCACCCTGTGTTGAGGGGCTAGAGACGTTTTATCACCTCAGGAGGGCTTCTTATCAGGTGGCGGACCACCAAGTATATTCTCATCCTTGGTCGGATGAGGGATGGTGTTTGTTCGGCATGACCGAGTCAATGCCGGTTCCTTGGACAGGCCGAACGACACTGTCGGCTTGTTGTGAATTTCTTCTGATCCTTCTGAGGTGAAGTCCCTGGTACTCGTGTCAGATGACCTGAGGCTTCAGCAGTTCGAGAAGACTCTTGTGTATTGATTTTCTTTGGCTTTTGCACTTTCGCGGGCCGCATTCTTCTTATCGTTTAGGCATGACCGCCGTTAAACATATTTTGTGTGCCAACAGAGAGGTGCTACCAAATTTTGGCTTGGAACACGAATGATGAGAAGGATGAACGATCGTGCAATACAAATCAAGAGAACAAAAAAATAAATAAACGAACGAATGAAAGGAGCCCTCTGCAGACAAAAATGCGTGTCTGAGCTCCCATGAACTTGACGTAACATAATGTCTACATTTCTGAATACATATGCACAATAAACTTCTATAATCTGCACCTGAATCTTCTTGCTAACCCATCCTGCCAGATGAACCAAAATCAAGTCTCAAGCTTTTAGCCAAAACGGGTCAACCCTTCCAATTCCACGCTCTGCTGAGCCTCATCCTAAATCGGCACCACCCAAAACTGGCGTGGCATTCGCCATGCCATTTTAACCTCTAAACCCCTAAATCGGCACGCCCTTCGCCATGCCGTTTTAAAGTTCTAAACCCCCTAAACCGGCGTGCCCTTTGCCATGTCATTTCAACCTCCTAAACCCCTTAAACCAGTGCACGCTTCGCCATGTCATTTTAACTGAATAAACCCCACGCCATTTCATCATCAAACACACATTCATATACCTGAATGATAACAACAGAGGGTAATGATGAACGAAACAAAAAAATCAAAAGGATAATAATGTTACAAAAAAAGGTTAATAGCAGATGAGCAAAGTACATCCACACACTTGAACAAAGAAATCCAATAACTAAAAGGAAATTTCACAATGGCAACATAATCACGAATGCCACAGAATCTCCACTTCCTCGAACCTAGTGTGGGGAATATCAATGACGCGCCGGCAAGCCCTGTTTGGCCCTTGGGGATCACCCCGATATGGCCGCAACTCGGTATCGCCATGGGCCAATAGCTCAATAGACTGGTCCCATTCCAATTGGGGTTCAATCTCGCTCTCATTAAACTTGTCGTATACATGATAGACATTTGTGCGATTTTATCACTGTCTTTTATGCCACAAATGCATACTTTCGTCTGAACATGAAATGGTCCGTGAGTGACCGACATATCTGTGAACGTTTTACCCCAATGCGGGGTTTGTCTAAACGCAGTTTGGGATTTTATTCTCCCATTTCATAATATTAATTTTAGGCCGTAAGACAGCTTGAAAAATAGAGAAAAAACAAAAACACAAAGGACTGAAAATAAAATGCAGAAGAAACATGAAAAATAATATAGCTCAAACGAGCAGACGATTCTAGATCTAGTCTAAAAATCGTGACTTCAGTAGCAACCATTTCTCTGACTTCTTCTCCTCTTCTCTGATACCCTATTCTACCTCTTCTTCTCTTTTCTGCAACTAACTCTCTCTCTCTCTCTCCAACACGCTACTCTCTGTGAACTCTGGCGCTCTCACTACTCTGAATTCTCTCTTCTATTTCTATTCCCCTTTAATTGCCTTCTCTTCTAATTGTCTTCCTCTCTTTTTCTTCATCTCAAAGATCCCCCTTTTTATATGCCAGTGAACTGGATCATGTGGTCCCCGCATAGTTTCAGTCCGACACGTGGAGGGAGGATTTTCGCAAGTAGGTTTTCCAGAAAAGTGACTTGAATAGGTCCACATGTCAGATCTTGAAGATGAGGTGAATCCATGTAGCCAATCGATCTTGAAGATATTTTGCCTTGGATCACGTGCTTGTTTACTCAATTTCGAATCACATGATCACTTAAGTCTTTGCTTCTCTCTGCCCTTTAAGTGTTTGATTAAGTTTAAAGCTTTTCAACACAAGTTCCTTTCAACAAGATATAAAGCATTTTATCAAACACCTTATAATCATGATTGCTTAGACAAATGCAAACTTAACCAATATCATAATAGTCAGACACTCAGATCAGCAAGATATAAGATGAAGTATGTGCTTTAATGCAGACACACAATACACTGTGTGAGAAAACTCATGCACAATTGTAGTATGTTAACTGCAACTGCATTGACCTGTGTAAGACACATGTAGACCTTATATGCAATGAGAGATGAATGAAAACAAGAATATATGAAGATGCATTGACCTATGTGAGACACGGGTTGACCTGTCGAGCTAAACCATGTAATGGTGCATAGACCTGTTAAGGCGATGGCTAGAACAATTAGACCTTCACATTGACCTGATGCCTTAAGCAAACATGAAAGCATGGACTTGGGTCTAGTGAGCAACAAAGGTGCATCGACCAGTTAGACATAGACTCTACATGTGCATTGACCTTATAAAGCATGTTGTAACATGTGCATCAACCTTGCAGACTAAATACAAGCATATGCATTGACCTTGCAAAAGACAGGATCCAATAAGTATCGACCTTGCTGAGTCCAAGGTGGAATGTACATCGACCTTGCTGAACACAAGGTGCAATGTGCATCGACCTTGCTAAACTGTCATGCCCCGAGCTTTTAATACAGTAGAAGGATATCTCGGGAAAATGTGAACAGTCGGCTAGTACGCCGCTAGCGAGCCATATAATCAGAGCGCAATCACATTCATACATGAGAAATGAAAGCACAGTAGTTGGACAAAAATCTATCTTTTATTGATAATGACAATCCCTTTACAATAGTATATGACTCAATTTCGCTAGACTCAAATAAAATATAAAATCACAATATGACTCGGCTTGAATTAAGACTCTACTAGACTCTTGACATCTCGACTTCTCTCGATCCTGTTGACCTTCAATCACTCTCGGACCCGCTACTTGTATAATTCGAATCTGATTCACCTGAATTTCCTGGAAAGATTGAAAAAGTAAGGTAATGAGCACACTTACCCAGTAGGTATCTTCGCATCAACATGAAAGTAATGTTTAAATGATTAACATTTTAGCTCTAGAGTAAACATAAACTATGCAAATACGATGACACATGTGAATAACACCAAAGTAGTAAGATACGGTCAAAATGAGATATGAGAACATGGTATAGCAAGAATGTAAGTTGGCCTTTCCACGAATAAGAATATAACTATTGTGTCATTATTGTGTCCCTGTGGTTTTGATGATAGCAAACACTATAAGTCATCATGTGTTTGCATGTGCATTTGGTCATTGTACTGTGCATTAATGAGGTTTAATTACTGTGCATTAGATTTAATGATGTCATCATACCTGCATGATATGTGCATTTTGGTCATTGTACTGTGCATTAATGAGGTTTGATTGCTGTGCTTTGGATTTAATGATGTCATCATACCTACATGATATGTGCATTTTGATCATTGTACTGTGCATTAATGAGGTTTGATTGCTGTGCATTGGATTTAATGATGTCATCATACCTGCATGATATGTGCATTTTAAGATTGATGCACTTTCATGATGCATAGAACCTCAACAGATTGCATGCACAATCATTTCATATAGGGGGAGTTCCCAGCGGGAGCTCCCCCCACCGGACGTTCCGCCGAGGAGAGATCCCCGCGACCCGGGGAGAGGAGAGGCTCGGCGCGCAGCGATAATGTCTTAGCTTTGCGTGACTTAGTACACTTTTTACATCATTGGGGGATTTTTGATAGTTGTATCTAGACTCCTGAAAATGAAATCAAGCTATTGCTTTTGATGCCCTATATTCCAAAACAAAGTCACATGTGCATCCCCGCCATACAGTAAGAAATGATCAATCTGGTCTAAAATTTTGCACTGGCTGTATGTATAGCACTTAAACTTCATGATTTGCATTTACAGCCCTACATAGGAACAAATCCTAAGGCATATTAAATATTTCTGTTTTTAAATGAAGCGGCATTGTTGAAGAGGGGTACGTGCATGCCCTCCAAAATCCCAACCATGATTGTTTACATAGGTCTTAAACCCCGCTCTTTCTCTCCCATTTTTTTTCTGATAGGTAATTTAAGAGCAGAGGTGGGAAAATCTGCAACTCCCACTGGCACTTGCAAGATTTGAATCCAGAACCTCGCCCATGCAAAGCGTACTTCCAACAAGCATGTCTACATCTACACCCGTCCCGTAAAGTAAACCAACTGCACCACTACAGAATATGTAAGCTTAAGCTCCTTGTTTTCTGTTCCGCCACACCTGCATCTTTTAAGAGTATTCAAATTCATCAACAAGCAGCCATGCACTATGTTTGTTGCTATAGCTGCTGCTGCTTTTCCTTCTATGTTCCTACTATCCCCCACCCCTTCTTCCATAAAGGATGCCAGGTTCCAGTATACCACTGTGTTGCAAGCTTCTGTCTCTTCCTTTTCCTTTGTTGAGGTAAAACAAGCTCCTGATGTCTATTTTCCTATCTTTCAATCATCTGATTCTTCTGGCATGTCTGATTCCAAATCTACTGCTACACCAGAACAGGAATTTTCTTTCCCTTACTCCTTTATCCTTTATGCCTCAGTTTTTGTTCAAACTACCTTAGTGATATCAGGGTACTTACCCAGCAGCCTGCAAGGATGTCACACTAGCCATCATTGGTTCAAGATGTAGGAATGTGATTGCAGCCATTATCAATCAGATCAGTTGGTAGAGCGGACTGTAGTGGGCAAAGCCTTGTCAGATCAGTCAGATACCATGTTGGGCACCAGGAAATACTCCTATATTTGTAGTGTACCAGAGATAGAAGCATCCAACATATGTTTGAATTGTTCCTTACAAAATTTTCATTTTCAAATTACATAACACATTTTCAAACCATTGTAATCTAGACTACAGACAAGATGGGAGAAAATCTATAAAGATACTTCAAATCCTAGCATCTCACCTTTCAGAAAGGAAAAACAAATGCTAGCATCCAAAAGACATCATCCTTGTTACTTCTTTTACCTTGTGATAATGGGTAGAGCCATGAGTTAAGTTAATATAGGACGTCCAACCTTATAATTAAAGACAAGAAACTAATTAGACCTAAATTATCTTTTAGGACCATGGCCACCGAGAGAGCTCAGTGGCGCGAGGCCTTACGTAGGCGCTACAACAAGTGGTGTAGGGCGGAGCCAATCGGGGAGCAGGTGATCTCCACCGTAACTTTCGTAACATGAACCCGCTGAAGTTCACTAGCTCGTTCGGCCCCGACGATGCCGAAAATTGGATGAAGGAAATTGAAAAGATTTTTCGTGTAATACAATGCACAGATGATGAAAAGGTACTACTGATAACTTTCCAACTGGAATGAGACGCTCGTTTCTGGTGGGAGTCTATAGAGGCCACATTGCCAGATGGTCATATCACTGGGCCAAATTTGTGGGAAATTTCAATAACAAGTACTTTTTAGACCGCATACAAGAGAAGAAGGCCGTGGAGTTTTCCGCACTCAAGCAACGGACCTCATTGGTTGCCGAATATGAGACCCAATTCTTGAGGCTCTCAAGGTATGTGCCCCACTTGGTGTGTACTGAGAAAATGAAGGCTAGAAGATTTCTTAATGGGCTTCGACCCCAACACATCACCTAATTGGCGCCGATGGACATCCAAGTCTACTCGGAGATAGTACGGCGAGCTCAGCTATTAGAAGATGACACAGAATTGTCCGACAAGATCTGAGGAAGGGACAAGAAGGAGCATGTCACAAGCCCTGGGAATTTCAAACCATCATCTAACAAGAAGCAGTCCAATAATTGAGGGGAATCTTCCAAAGAAAAGAAATTCAAGAAGAATGACAAGCCTCCCCATCCCTAGTTCGCCCCCCTCTCTCTTCTCCCACCCCACCACATTAGCTGCCACATCAGCCCCTCTCTCCTCCACCTAATCAAAGCCTCTTCACTTCCCTATACACCCATTACTCCCCTCATTAACTCCACCCCCCCTAGGCACCCTTTCACTCTCCCAAGCAACCTCCCACTTCCCTAGAGAGAATGTCACCACCCATAGCACCCCTTCACTCCCCAACACACCCCTCTACATTCCCAAGACCCCAATTGACTGCCCACATTAACCCAAAATTCAAAAATTAGGGAGACTTCCCCTCCCTTGGCCAATTGCACCTTGTAGTCTCCCGCCATGAGAGACTTGTGACCCCAACTCTCCCCCTGCTAGCTCCACCCCCAGCCCTCTCCTCCCCTCCACCAACCCTGGTTCTCACCCTCCCCATCTTCCCTCTCAACCAAGGGAAGCCCCCAACACCTTCCCACCCCCGCCCCCCACTCAATGGCCCCACAACACCCACCCCAGACCCCATTTCCCAACAAAACAGCCAAAGCTTGCTCACGGTGAAGTAGCGTTTCGCCGCCGTTGTACGAGCTAAAGGCAAAGGCCCAATTGCTGCATTGACCGATCGCAGGATTGCGCGTCAGCAACCAATGGTCGTAAACCGCTGCCGCACGCATAGACCAGGCCGCGTCCCACGGATCATAAGTGCCAACCTCGGGAAACTGTTTGGCGAGCCATTGCCCCGTTGCGGGCATAATCTGCGCAAGCCCTTCGGCGCCCACCGAGCTGCGAGCGTGAGGATTCCAGCTCGATTCCTGATGCAGTTGTGCAGCCAATCGAGCTGGGGATGCATCAACGCCCCATATGTCTGCCACAGTCTGCTCGACCTGCAAGCGCATGCGAGCGTCCACGTCTGGAACGGTGACGGTTTGCGCCCTTGCGGTGTCACACGCCACCAAAGCGCAGATGACGCCACCGACAAGCAAGATATAAGGACAAGTCTTTCTCCATCGTGGAAGCTTTGTGTAAATATCGGCTACGCAATAGTTGTCCAGCGCCCAAATTGCACCGGATATGAGCAAGCCGAATGCAGCACCAATCGCATAGGCGAGTGCACTGTCATGGCTCAAATGACTCTTATGCCAGCCAAAGACCATTGCAGCAGATATGACCGTTGATGCAGCGCTTCGCCATGTCAACATATACATATCTGCGACAGCGGCCCACATGGTTGGCGGCGCAAATATGGTGACTAACCCTGATAGGCAGAGAATGAGCCAGATCACGGCATCAACCCTGCAGCAATAATTGATGCAGCCATGAGCGTTGCGCGTCGCGTATAAGCCATTGCGCGCTCGATTCCCTCCAGCTGCGTGGGCTGCGATTCATGCGAGGCGGCACGATCCAACGCATAACCGAGTACCGCAGCAAGGCTAATCTTGCTTACGATCCACAGATAGCTGCCAAACTTCGCAGGATTCATCGATGCCGAGATGATGACCATCAGCAGCAAAGAGACCATTGCCCAAATCAGCATGCGCGTGCCGCCATCAAGGATGGCCTCCAGCCGAGCCAGCAGGGCACGTGCGCGATCTTTCCAGGACTGTTGCATAACCGACTCCGCTGCAAGTATGGGAAACAGCAAATGCGCTGAGCGGTCAGGCTAAGGTCGAATGGGCGGTGCGTGGGTGTGAAGCGTTTCGCCCAACAAAAAGCCCCGCGCGATGGCGGGGCTTTGAGAGAAATGTATGTGAACTAGGCTAACACGGGTTTGGCATTGCCGTTATTGATGGCCTTGTTGGGCTTCCGCCTGCTTGACCAGTTCGACGACAAAGCGACGCATTGTTTTCATTTGCTGCGGTGTGAGGCTGAACTCGTCGTTACAGATCCGGTAGTCGATGCTATGCGCACCAAAAAGTAACTTTGCCTGATCGCTGGTAAGCGTTGCAAAAAGGGTCTCAGAAACATGCTCGCCACTAATTACATGATTGCCATATTTGAACTGAGCAAGCTGTGATGGTTTGCCGTCAATGAGCCAATCTGTCATGTGGCATGACAGGTATCTCCAATCAGCACTTTCTACCGAAAGCATCATGTCTACAGACATAACCTTTCCGCCTTTGATCTCCCCAAACCATTGCAAAGCAGGTGCACCAAACGAACTAACGTCAGGACTAGAAACTTTCACGAGACCTGGTTCGAATCGATCAGCCGTTACATTGATCTGGGTTTCACCGCTAGCGTTTGCGGCGATTGCAGATTGAGCAGCTGTGTGTAAGAAGCTAAAGTAACTGTAGGGATAGCACAATGTACAATAAAATAATAATATAGAAAATAAATAAATAAACTGCTACAAAGTCCAGTACATCTCATGTCCAAATAAAGTACAGTCAACTGAAAGAAAGGTACAAGTACAAAGGAAAAGTACAAGTATAGGGGGCATACCCCGGCTCTGGCAACTGGCACTAACCTCGGCTACTGGAACCACGTTGAGCACTTGCCGCACCTCCTAAAGTGCCGACCTCGCCTGAAACACGGTGAAAACACGCAGGGGATGAGCCTCTTAAATGAAGGCTCAGTAGGGATCCCTCAAACCCTACCTCGCACGGAAAAACCTGGTACTACAGTAGTAAAACTAACCCTACAAAGCAGTAAAGCTACTCTAGCTAACAGGAGTACGGTGGAACCGACGAGCTGGAATAAATAAACAAAAAATCCGTCTAGTCTACAGTACCATACTACTGAACCTCGGTTCGACAAAACTCAAGTCCACACCCACCGGCAGATAGGAGCACCTCCCACTAGAAGAATGACCGGATGCATCCCCTGACGTCTTACACCGCGTCACAAGTGTCTAGCTATCATGCCCCAGGCGGAGACAAGACACACTCAGTAACCAGGACCACAAAACAAGGACTAGCTAGGGTCGCACCTGCCAGCGCTGTCTGACGCCCCCAACCTCATGTGCACACTCAGACCATACGCGCTAGGCCTGTCCTCTAGCTCGTAATTCCCCCCGAGCCCGGACTCGACTGTGCGCGGGGGCCCTACGGTAACCAACTTACTCACCGTCTCTCTCGGGTACGCCACACCAGTGCTCCCGGTGGGCTGACATACGCGTGCCGTGGAAGCTACAACTAGTGGATGGGTCACCGGAGGTGAGAACCGACTCACAGAAACCACAGATCGAAGCAAAACGGGACTGCAAACCACTCGGTGCAGCCCTGACCCTGGTGGTCCAACCTTGGGCCGCCACAGGCTCTAGCGGCCCGACTCTGGTCTGCTACAGGGACTCTAGCAGCCCAACCCAGGCGCGCTAGAACACGTGTCACACTGGCTCTGGCACGCCTGCCTCAGGCCGCCACAGGGCTCTAGCGGACCAACCTTTGCCCGCCAGGAACCCTCTGGCACCCGTACTTACGGTCGCTAGAGGCACGTGACCCCAACGGTCAAAAATACACGCCCTGAGGTGCAACGGTCAAAATTGGAAGTAGCGGCCGAAGCTACAACCGCTATAGCAGTTGGCGGTTTATCGTGCGGCCTCCAACCGATGAAAACCCCTACTGGCAAAACAGTAACACATGGCGCACCCACCTCAGGCTGCCAGGGCATCTGGCGCACCTACCTTGGGTCGCCAGTGAGTGTGGTGATCTCTGAAAGGGCCGCCACACCCACCCGAGAACGGGACAGTGGGAAGAATCCCAAAAATTCATTCCACGCCCCGATCATCCACGGATGAGGGGGAAAATAATGGGGTAGCTCTCCTGACACTCCTAGCATGCATCTATGTCCCTAGATCGGTCAAAAACTTGATGAATCGACAGATCGACGCACAAGCCCTAAAACATGAATTTTTCTCAAAACGTCTCGAATAGCCCGCTCGGCTCAACACGGCCTACAAAACTCGTGGGAAATGAAATACGTGAACTAGGGAACCGTCCCCCTACCTCCACCGAAGATTTGACGCGCCTGTGAACCGTGTCACTTACTTATGGATGACAACATCAAAAGTGGAAATAAAAGACAAAGAAGAAGGGACTAAAAAAAAATACTAAGCATGAGATGCTAAACAGGAAGTGTGATCGCCAGAGGAAGAATTCCTCAAAAGATAAGGAAAGATCGCATACCTTGATGAAGCGGGAATATGTGGACACTTTACTTCCTCTCTGAATCGGCCGGCCGATGAAGAGGGTTTTAGCCTTTAATTACCCTTGCAAAATAATGATAAACCAAGAATAAAGAAGTGGATTAGCCCAAGTGTAGTATCAAGT
The DNA here is from genome assembly GCA_024336825.1 of Amorphophallus titanum. NCBI lineage: Eukaryota > Viridiplantae > Streptophyta > Magnoliopsida > Alismatales > Araceae > Amorphophallus > Amorphophallus titanum. The sequence goes on from JANBPO010000930.1 coordinate 201,719, forward strand.
CCTCAAATAAAAAGTAATGCAAAATAGCATAAACACACCTTGTGGGGTGTTGCCCCTTAAACCCCTATGCAAAAGGGAGGGATGAAGATATGATGCATGATAAGATAAAGATAAAAGGGGTGCAAGAGTACACCTTGGAGGCTCAACGAGGTTGAGAGAGGAGGTCAAAAGAAATATGATGCATGCGTGCTAATGAAAATAAAAGAAATAAAGAGACAGAGAGAAAGAGAGGAAGCCTGGGCTTAGATAATCATTCGGGATGAAGACTCCATGGGGTGAAACATGGCAGCGTGGGGGAGCTTCTCCTTTAGCCAACAAACCGGCAGCATTTCCCCTCTGTACCGTCTCTCTCCCTCTAGCAAGAGCCACAGGGCTCTATTTATAGGGAGATCAGAAGAGGTTGTACCCGAACCAACTTAGAAAAGGATCAAATCAATCAGGGAAAGGACCCTCCGCTGTTAGAACTCTTTCCGTAGTGGAAAAAGGCTCAAAACAGAGAAAGCACAGAGTTCTGAAAGGTTACGGAAATCCGAAGCAAATGACGCCCTTAAGCAAGTCGTCAAATGAACATGACGCCCTGAGAGCAGTCGCCAATTCCAATTTTGAAATATGCAACCAACGCCTTCATCCAAGTCGTTAATTAAATGACGCCCACATGAATGTCGTCAATTTAAAAGCATGTGATAAACTTAAACACTCCAAATCCAATAGGATTGGCACAAAGATAAACCTTACCCAATTAAAACCCCCTTCCCAAATCGAACTGATAGATCAAAACAAAGCAGGATTCTTCGGGGAAAGGTTGCGGTTAAAACAGAGACAGAACTAAATGACGCCACTCACAGGGGTCGCTATTCATAAAAATGACGCCATTGTCCAAGCCGTCATTCCTGATTTTTCATATTTTTGACGACTTTCAAACATGCGCTATTAATATAAACAACGCCCCTTTGAAGGGCGCTATTTATAAGCATTGCGTAACGCAATGGGCTGGCGGAGGCCAAACAGTCGAGCCGACTCACTGTTGCGTTGACGCACTGCCCCAATTGCGTCGACGCACAAGGCACCCAGGAGTAGAAGCACCCCCCCAAGGCGATCACGGCGTTAACGCACTAGGAGAGTGCGTTGGCGCAGTAATCAGACAGAAAATGACGCCCTTCCAGAAGGCGCTATTAATTGAAATGACGACCCTGAGAGCGTCACTATTCATAAAAAGATAAAAGATGCACAAAAACTCCATTTTATGCAAATATTGATGTCCAATTTGATTGTCACAAAGTAATATGAGATTTAGCCAACTTAGCATCAAATTTGGCGTGCCTACACGCCCCTGCTGAAGAGGAGGATCCCCCTCTGGAAGGGTCGTGGTCGAAGCATCCTCTCCGATCATCCCCAATCTAGGGACGACGACGCTCGACTCAGCTCGGCTCGGCTCGGATCTACACCTCGACATCCTCCTCCTCGCCATGCGCCCCATCAGCCCCGACCAGGATCTTGGAGTCGACCTCATCCCCCTGTGCTCCTGCTGGCTCATAGAAAATCCCCTCAACCGCTGCGGGCACCTCTGGCTTGGTCGGCTGGAGGCTTGGGCGAAGGATACCCTTAGCTCGGAGCTCCTCGGGTTGGCGGGAGGCCTTCACCTTCTTTAGCCGCCTCTTCTCGACGGTCAGAGCTTTCATTGAAGACAGTAGCAGTCGCTCCTTGGCATCCTTCCGCTTGGACCCTTGGCGCTCGGGGACATCGTCTCGAGCAATTTGCTTGCCCTTATCCCGAGCGGAAGAAGGGCCCATAGAAGCTTGAGGCACACTTGGAGTAGTCATCTCCTCCAGCTTGATGACCTCCCGTTCTACTGGTCGCCCCTTGCCATCACCGTGTCTTGCTTCTACTCAACAAAAAATAAGTCATCAGTGAAGGGCTCGACAAACCAAAATGAGGAAAGTGCAAAAGCAAAAGCCTAAGGTCCTTACCACTGGGGGCAGTGCGCAACGAGGGTAATCCTCAATATTGGCTGAAGTCATCAACTCAACAATGGTTCGACGATTCTACTAAAGAACCCTAATCTCCTCCTCCAGCTCCGAGGAGATCATAGGCTGCTTCGGAGGGAATATCGGATGGAAGTTCGACTAGATAGGGAAGCCCCAGTCAGAAGCTCCCTGCTAGCCCCAACTCGAAAAAATTAGGTCTTCCACCCCTTGTGCGAGGAATCCCGAGGAGAGAGAGTCACATAGCTCCTCCCCCTCCTCACCTAAAGATAGAAGAAGCCCTTCCCAACGTGGGTTTCCTCCTTCAGCATGAAGAAGGCATGAAAGAGGTCTAAAGACGTGGCGAGGCCACACGAGCGACAAAGGAAGATGAAGAAGAAGATGAAAGAATATGAATTGGAAACCAACTGGACAGGAACCAACTGGTAGAATTACAGCAGCTGCACAACAAAAGGGTGAAGAGGAAGACGAAAGCTACACTTTCAAGCCAGAAGAAAAATGCAGAAGAGGCGAGAAAGAGTATCCAGGCTGGACTCATTGGGTTTGGCCAGAGAAAAGAAGTATCGCCATGGCAGCTCATAGCAGACCTCGATCTCCTTCACCTCAGCCTCGCCTAACTCTCTGTGTAGAGGATGGTTGGGCATCGAACCCCCTGCACCTTGCTCAGGCTCCCGGACCTCAACCTTGGGATCATGCTCGGCCATGGAGGAACGAGAAGAGTAAGAGGAAGAAAAGGGAACAACAGAATTAGAAGATTCAAGTGGAGGAGGAAGCTGATGGATCGCCGCCGCCATGATCTCTGCCAACTTCGCAATAGCCTCTGCGATCCTCTACTCCCTCAAGTCGTTCTCGTGGCACATGGACTCTCTCAGAATACCAGTGCAACAAAGGGGAAAAGCCCTAGATGGAGGAAATGTGAGACATAAGCATGCGTGATATTTACATATATATCCAGGCGACCCTCGCAAGAAGCGTCGCGACATTTCCCCCCCCCCCCCCCCCCCCCCCCCCCCCCCCCCCCCCCCCCCCCCCCCCCCCCCCCCGCCCCCCCCCCCCGGGGAGGTGCACTTTTTTATTTTTTTGCTCTTCTATTTGCATGGCATCTCACGTAGGGATTACATGTTTATGCAACATAACAGTAGTTCGATCAAAAACCAAATAAACTGGATCAGTTGAGAAGTCACTGAAGAGCACACGCGCAATTTGGAAAACGAACTACGTATTATAGAATGTAGGAAAGACAAAAGAAGGATATCCCTGCCATTGCTCGGCTTTCTAGCCAGGATCATGTAACTTCATTTCCTCTCAAATCGAAAATACTGATCATCACTTCGTCCACATTACAAATATCATGGTTGTAACAAACTTGGAGGTAATCACTTTCACAAAAAAAAGAAGAAGAAAGAAAAACAAACTTGGGGGTGATGCCAGCATGACTCTTCAGAATTTCAACTTGAGAAGGAAAGGCATACTCTCTGAAAAAGGTGGATCAGAGTATCTCCCAGTGAGTATCTGGGATGAAACGTGAAGATTTGCAGCCTCTGTGTAATGTATCCCATCCCAGTTTATGTGTGCAGATGTGTCATTACAGCCCGTTGCAGTCACCGCAGTCCCGTTCAGTATCTTTGTTTCCCCACAAAGGAACCGACTATCATAGTTCAAAGGTGGACCTCCAACTCCACAGCAGGCCATTATGGGATACTCGAATCCTGGAACACAAGTTTCATGTGATGTCAGTTTTCTAACATCTTCGAGGTGACTTTGATAACAGAATAAGGAGCGAATAGGATGAGTTATTCTACCTACTCACCCTTAACCAAATTTGGTAGCAAGGTTAAGTTATTTGGGGTCGGTTAGGGTTAAGACCCTTATTCTAGGAATAACTCATTCTACCATTTCACATGGAATGAGTTAATAGTAAGAGTAAGTTATCAAACTCAAAAGAGAAAAGGAATAACTCACCCGGACCCACATTGGATATTTTATCCTAACCTGTTATCAAAGTAAAGAACAACAAAAGGAGGAGAATATGGCATTTTTCTGCCTTTGACATATATTTCTCACATACTGGGGCAACAACCCTTTTTTCCTCCCCAAGAGAAGCATGTAGAAAAAGGAGGATACACAAACACCTATCAAGGAGTTGACTTTTGAAGTAACTAAGCCCGAGTGGCAGCCCTAGTCATGCATATATTTTTGTTCTAGAATGAGAACTTCGGGATCTGAAGACAGCTATATACATGATCTGGGGGAGGGTAGAATTTTTTAATTTGCTTACCATATCGAGAATAATTTGCAATGAGATTTTGCTTTATGGAGAAGACGTCGACATAGGTGACATTTGCATCTGTAAATTGACCCTGCAACTTTGTGCAAAGAGCATGAAGCTGCAAATTGAACAGTTTAGCAGCCCGATTGTGAGAAAGAACACATCCAAGATCATCAAGCTTGGAAGGGTCCTTTCCGAATGCCGCAATGTTTTGGGCTAAGCATCCCAGAGGGCCAGTGTTGTGAATCCAAAACCTTCTTGCACCTAGATCATATAATTTCTGAAACAAAAGGTAAAAAGATTTAAGGACAATATTCCATTAACACACTTTCACCATAAAAAGAGAAAACAAAGACAAGCTTTTATAATGTAAGAGAAAGTAATGAATTATCGAAGATTGGTCATAGGATATGTGATGAACAGAATTATCTACAATTAGTGGCCTCTTTGTTGGTTTGGCTAGGAGAGGATCCATCCAATCCTTCTATCAGAGAACACTTTGAGTAGTTGGGTATTGTTTGGTTGTTGGCTAGTCCACATGTACCAAAGTTTTGTTCTTTTCCCATTGGACTTTTGGCAACATGACCATCCTACTGATGTGTTTTTCCTTATCTAGTTGTATGATGAAATGGCCTTTTACTTTTGGGCTTTCAGAAAAACCATTGCCCATAACAATCATGTCATCTATGTTGTCGGACAGCATATTATATGTGCCCCAGATGTCTACATAGAGGAATGATTCTTTGTCCAAATAAGGATTGCCTCAATATGGTAATAGCTAAACATTGAAATAAGAATGAAATTTATTCAATACATGACATTTTGGTGGGGAGGTGTGGTATTACTATGGTAATAAGATCTGAGACACTACAGGGATAATGGTTTCAAACATCTGCAGTCTCTGATACATTTCAGCTGGATGGAATCAGCCTGAATTGTATGGAATGGTCAAGAATTGACTGAAAATATGAGGGGGGATGCAGGTCACATGAACAGTAATGGTGCAGGATAGAGGTTTATAAAACTAAGAGTAACTAAAGAACAGAAAGGGGATGACATCCGCGATCTGAGCGGCGGTCCACGCGGTGGAGTTCGGGACGGAGTAGCGCACCGTCAGGTTGCCCGTGACGCCCTCAGCAAGGACATCAGCCGCGACGTCACCGGCGTCACCGAAGACGTACTGCACCTCGCAGGTGAACGTCTTCTTGCCCGGACGCGAAAGGTCCTGCGCCAGCGTGAGGCGCTTGTCCTCGACCGTCGCCTGCGTCTCCGTGAGGGTGAACGCCTTCAGCGAGTAGGTGAGGTCCTCGCCGGCGGCGAGGTCCGCGGCCGACAGCGGGTCGTCAGCGGTTGCGGTGAAGGTGATGCGAAGGTTGTCGTCCGAGTTGACGGACAGCGGGACAGATTCTGCGGCCATGTCAGTTCTCCTTGTTCTGTTCGCCCGTGGGGGCAGGGGTCACGACCGCGGGTGCGGCCTTCTTCTCCGCCACGGGGCGGAAGCTCTTGTCGATCGCGGACTTCCACCGGCGGTAGTGGGCGAGGGGCACGGTCACCCGGTTGCCGTCGCCGTCCTCGAGTTCGATGTGATCGGGTGAGGTGCGCTCAGCGGCACGCTCCATCCCGGCGACGTAGCCGCTCACCTGAGCGACCAGCGGCGGTTTGCCCTTGTCGGGCGTGGCGGTTCCAGGCATGGCGATAAATCCCTTCCAAGGGGCTGGCACCGCAGGGGGTTGCGGGCTAGTTGATGTCGGACTGGAAGCCGAGCTCGACCACGTCGTAGACGAGGGTTGTGGCCCCGTCGTAGTCGACCTGTGTGGGCTGGGGTTGCGACCACCAGCACGACTTCGTCGTCTCACCCGCGACCGTCAACCGCACCCCGAACCCGCCGACGATGAACTTCGCCTTGATCGCTTCGGTGATGTCCGCAGCGTTGTCAGCAGACGTGCCGACGACGTGGAGGGTGAACCGGGGAAACTGGGACTTCTTCGGCCCGGTGACACGGTCCTGCCGGTCTGTACCAGCCCACGGGTGGATGACGACGTAAGGGGCGGTCGGGAGCGCACCACCGACTCGAGCGACGGACGTGAACGTCTTCGCCGCGAGTGCAGGGACTTCTTGGATCTTCGCCTTCACGGCCGCGGTGTGCTTCTTCACAGTCCCGCCTCCCGCTCAGCCTGTTCCGTGGCGATGGCCAAACCTCGCTCGAAGTCGTCTTCGTTCTTCTGCAGGGCAGCGAGACCGAACCCACGCGGTGCCACGGTGGGTGTGCCGAACTCGGACACGTTGCCGAGGGGGCCTTGGTTGCGGCCCTTATCGAATCCAATCTCGGCCTCGAACGCGGTGTGGCTGGCCCCGAGCGCCCTCCGAATGAAGACGTCGTACGTGACTGCGTAGGGGAGCGCGGGGAGCGTCTTGGAGCCTTTGAGGGGTTCCTGCCAGTCCTTCTTGACCTTCCCCGCGGTCATAGCGAGGGCCTTCTCGACGTTCGCGCCGGCGCTATCGGCAACCTGCCCGAGGTCCCGCGCCAACTGGTCAATCTCGGAGAAGTCGGACTCTCCGGAAGCCACTAGTTCGCTTCCTCCACCGGGAACCGGCGTGCGGTCATGTAGGTGCCGTGATGCACACCCGTGACCCGCATACGGATACCCACCACGGACGGGTCCAGAGGATTGGCGGTGCACTCCCACACATCGTTCGGACGCACATCACCCGAACCGGCCGCATCCACTGGGATGGACAGCACCAGCTCGTCCTTCACCACTTCCGCACCAGGAATCGCCCCAGAGGTGCCCTGAACCGACCGCACAATCCGCAACCGACACTTGCCGGTGTAGATCGTGTCCCGACCCTCAACCTCCGTCAGCGTCTCCGGGTCCGGCGTGAAGACCCCGTTACCGCGGGTGATGGTCCCCGCAGCGGTCATCAACGCTTCCGCCTGCTTGCGTCCCATCCCGGTGATGCCGGAAGCCAGGTCGGTCATCGGGTTGTCACCACGTAGGAGGACTTCACCCCGAACTGCTCACGCAGTAGGGCGATGTTCCGGTCGGAGAGGGTCATGCCGGTCATCTCGCCGGCATCTGCGAACGCAGCCTTGAAGTCGTCGATCTGCACCGACGACAGGCCACCCACTGTGAGGCCGAGTCCCTGCTCGAGCGGGATGAGCGCCTGCGACACGAGAACGCACGCCCACCGCTTCAACGATTCCGGGGCGGTCGCGTAGCCCTCCACACCACACCACGCCCTCCTTCTCAAGGGAGTCGCACCCAAGAGTTGGAGGTGGAGGACGAAGAAGAAGGGGAGTGGAGAAGAGAGGGGCGTCGCACCCCTTGGAGGAGGAAGGGGAGGGTCGCCCTCTCCCTAGTTGCTTGCACACAAGACTCTTTTTTCTCACCACAAAAAAATTATCTTCATTATTTTCTTAAAGCAAGAACTACATCCTTTTTATATGGAGTGGGGAAATGCTAGGTTTAAAACCCTAGCCAAGGGGGGAAGGGAGATGGGGGCGGCCAAGCTTTGGGAAGGGGGCGCAAGTTTTCCCTAGAATCTAGGAGGAGATTGGGGGGGGCGGCCAAAGGAGGGAGAGGGAAAAGGGGGAAGGCGGCTGCCACCTTCTCCACTTGGAGGAGATGGAAGGGGCGCCCAAAACCCTAACCCTAAGGGTGGGTGCGCAAACCCTAAATGGGCCAAGGGAGGTGGAGCACAAGATGGCCCACTAACCCCTTTTGCCTCCTAAGCAAGCCTACTAAACACAATAAAAAGCTTAATTGGCCTACAAAGGTCCACAACTGAAAAAAGGTGTCCACACATGGACTAATCCAAGGCCCAACATGGCCCAAAGCATGAAATAAGTGAAGATAACTCTGCTAGTCCGCCAAATGATCGCCGAGCCAAAGGGATGCCGGCGAGATCCGTGTGCTCCATCGTAAAGTGTGGCGCGTGTCCTCACCAGGGCTCCTGAGCGGCAGGGGACCAAGCGCATGGATCCCGTGGAGAAGATGCTATAGGATTCTATGAAGGCTCAGTCCGCAGAGAAGAAACGGGTGAAGAGGGCCAGGGCCACCGGCTCGGTCGAGGATGATGCTCACTCGGCTCTCCCCTCCGCCGAGCTAGAAGGGGCCGAGCTTATTCGGCTGGCTCTCCCTTCCGCCGAGCGAGAGGGGGCCGATGAGGTCGTGGAGGTCGCAGCGGGGGCGGGTGACTCTCAGGCAGTGGTGGCCGATGCTGGAGCATCGAGCGAATCTGGAGGGGCACAAAATGGAGGCATCGGATCGAGTCGGTTGAGGTCGGGGGGCTACGAGGAGACGTGACTCAACCCTGACCGTCCGAGGCAGGAGAGGCACGGGACGAGGTGACCCAGTCTGAGCCGACTGGCGGGGCTCCTGAGGGAGTATCGCTTGGAGGGGGAGCCCACATTTCGATCACTTTGGAGGGGACTGGCCCTCTTCTCGGCATCCGGGGTCCCCTATATCAGAGGTGTCATAACATAGCCTCGTGGGTAGTGCGAGGAGGAGATAGGCAGCATCCTCCGTCCGTGGTCCTTGAGATGATCATGGAGGGCGGTTTGTTTATGGCCTAGATGGGGGCTGACATAGCCGACGCCTATACTCGGGTGGAGTCGAAGTGATCGACCTTTGCTTGGGCCATCGGTGCGTCCGACAGGAAGATCGCTCGGCTCACTGTCGATCTCGAGGAGCTTTGAAGGGAGGTCACCCCACTTTGGGAATAGGCAAAGATGAGCCAAGCAGAGGCTCAGGCATCTGTTGAGGAGCTAGCTCAGGTCCGCGCCTCTCTCGAGCTGAAGAGCAAGCTTCTGGAGCAGGAGCATGCAGCTCAGACTGAGCGCGATGGCCAGTGGGAGACCGAGCATGCAGAGCTCGGGGGCCGAGCCGAGGAGGCCAAGTGACTTCAGATGGAAGCTGAGGTAGTGCGGGCTGAGGCAGAGAAGAGGTTGGCCAAGGCAGAGCAGAGGTTGGCTGAGGCAGAGCGGAAGTCTACTGAGCTCGCGAGTAGGGTGGAGTCAGCAGGAGTGGAGGTGCTCGGGCAGTACAAGCGCTCAGAGGCCTATCAGGCTAACCTCCAAAAGGCTGCCCTCCCTTACTACGACTCAGGCTTTCGCCAAGGCATCCGGAAGGGATTCGTCCAAGGCTATGACCGAGCCATCTTTTGGGCTGAGGGGTAGGCGCCAGGGGCGGTCACTTTTCCATCGGGGCAGCGCTATGACTCAGATGCAGTGTCCTCTGACTCTCCTAGCTCGGCGCCGAGCGAGAGTGCTAGTCAAGGGGGTTCTTTCGCGTCTGAGGGATCGCCAACTCTGACTGCCTTGGGAGGGCTCACGACTGAGGTAGTTCCCACACCGGTGGGGTCAGTGCCTGGGTCGGTCGTCGCTGAGGGTGCCGGGGGTAGATCACCTGGTGCCGAGGAGTCTTCATCCCTCGATCCATAGAATGGGCCCGAGGCCTGATGTATTTGCTTTTTACTCATCCAGTATTGCCTCTACCTGCTCACGTCGGTCTCTCAAGTTAGGAAGTGGGGTCCCACCGTAGGTGTCTCCAATGGGGGGTAAAGACTCAAGCTCCTCATTGGGTCCCACCGCGGGGCCCTTGTAGGGTACCAAGTTCACCACATTGAAGGTAGGGTGTATCCCAAAACTCTCAGGTAAGTCCAGCTCATAAGCGTTACTGCCAAGTCATCTCAGAACTCGAAAGGGTCCCGAATCCCGCGCCCTCAACTTGGAGGCAGGCCCCGGAAGGAGCTGCTCCATCCTCACCATCACTGAGTCTCCCACTTGGAACTCGCAGTGACACCATTGAGCATCTGCCAGCCTTTTGTAGGCCTCATTACTTTTCCCTATATACTTGTGGATGTCATCATGTAATTCTTTGATATGATGTGCAAAGGACTTAGCTGAGACCGACACTCTAGCATGTGGGGGAAGGGAAATGAGATCTGAAGGCTTTTTAGGCCTATAACCATGCACGACCTCAAATGGACTCTTTCCTATGGACCTATTGACGGAATCATTGTATGCAAACTCGGCCTGGGGCAAGAGGAGATTCCAATTCCTGGGGTGGTCCCCAACTAGGCAACGAAGCAAGTTCCCAAGACTTCGGTTGATGAGCTCAGTTTGGCCGTCAGTTTGAGGGTGGTAAGCAGTGGAGAATCTGAGGAGGGTCCCCATCAGATGTCAAAGGATTTTTCAAAAATAAATGGTGAATTTCACATCTCGGTCTGACACAATGGTCTTAGGTAATCCATGGAGTCGAACTACCTCATCAAAGAATAATCGGGAGACTCTAAAGGCATCGAAAGTCTTGGAACATGGGATAAAGTGGGCCATCTTGGAGAACCTGTCAACCACTACAAAGATGGAATCATTTTTGCACAAGGTCCTAGGTAGGCCAAGGATGAAGTCCATGCTCAAATTCTCCCAAGGTCTATCTAGAATGGGAAGGGGCGTGTAAAGCCTAGTGTTTTGCCTCACTTGCTTGGTCGAGGCACAAATGCGACATTGCCCCACAATGTTGGCCACATCCTTCTTGAGACTGGGCCAATGGAATTGCCTCTCAACTAGCTCTATGGTCTTTTGGACCCCAAAGTGACCAGCTAGGCCACCACCGTGTAACTCCCAAACTAAGAAGTCCCGAAGTGAAGTCCGGGGTATGCATAGCCTAGCTCCCTTGAAAAGATACCCCTCTTGGAGTATGAATCCCTCATGTTCTTTGTGGGGCTGAGTGGAGAGGGTGTTGTAGTGAGTCCCAAAGTCGGGGCAGTTTGGATATTCCTCTTTGATTCTCTCAAACCTAGTGACTTCCACCTGGACAGTGGAAAGTAAGGCTACCCTCCTACTCAGCGCATCAGCGGCGCGATTCTCACTGCCCATCTTGTACTTGAGGACAAAGGTATAGGCTAGAATATATTCTACCCAACGGGCATGACGGGCATTGAGCTTTTGTTGGATGTTGAGGTACTTCAAGGCCTTATGATCTGAGAAGATCACAAACTCCTTGGGTAGGAGATAATGCCTCTAATGTTGAAGAGATTGAACTATGGCGTAAAGCTCTTTGTCATATGTGGAGTATCTAGTCCTAGTCTCACAAAGTTTCTCACTAAAATAGGCTACTAGGTGACCATCTTGGCTAAGAGTGTCTCCAATCCCTACCCCAGATGCATCACAAGTGACCTCAAAGACTTTAGAGAAGTCGGGTAGGCAAAGGATCGGGGCTAGGGTCATCTTTTCCTTGAGCTCTAGGAATGCTTTGGAGGCTGCCCTCATCCACACAAAAGTGCCCTTCTTGAGGCAATCAGTGATAGGGGTTGTTATGGTACTAAACCCACAAATGAATCTCCTATAGAAGGTGGCTAGCCCGTGAAAGCTCCAGGCATCATGGAGAGTCTTAGGCTCGGGCCAGTCAAGAATGGCTTGGACCTTCTCGGGGTCCATAGATACCCCTTGGGCCGAAACAATGAATCCTAGAAATGCCAATTGATTGGTCATGAAGTGACACTTTCCCGGGTTAGCAAAGAGACTCTCTTTCCTAAGAACAGTGCACACCTATTTGAGGTGATCGAGGTGGGCTTCCTTAGATTGGCTATATATGAGAATGTCATCAAAGTAGACGACAAGGAAGATGCCAATGAAGGGCCGGAGGACCTCGGTCATGAGGCGCATGAAGGTGCTTGGTGCATTGGAAAGGCCAAAGGGCATGACAAGCCATTCATAGAGACCTTCAGGTCGCGGAAGTCCACGCAGATCCTGATTTGTCCATTCTTCTTCTTCACCGGGACGATGTTGGCCAGCCAGGTGGTGTATTGACTCTCTGCTACAAAGTCGACCTCTATAAGCTTGTCGACCTCCTTGTAGACTTGTTTTATCAACTCCGGTCGCATGCGCCGAGGGGGCTGCTTTACCGGTTCCGTCTTGGCGTCGATGGCCAGCAGATGCTGGGTCACCTCCGGGCTGAGACCGGGCATCTCTTTGTAGTTCCAAGCGAAACAGTCGCGGAACTCTTGTAACAGCTTCATATATTCCCCCCTTTCCTGAGGAGGCATAAGAGCGCTCAGGAATGTGGGCCTGGGATCGTCTTCTGTGCCGAGGTTGACCTCGACCAGTTCGTCGACGGTGGCCTGGCCGCCGTCCTCAATTTCCGGCGGGGCCGGCAACATGTCGACAAAGTCTTGACTTTCTCCTTCCTCGACCTCGAGAACATCAAAGGCCTCCTTTGGCTCATCTGGGCCTGGTGCCGGGGCAGCACTCTCTTCGCGTTGCTCCGGAATCGCAACTGATGGGCCGGCAGAGCCAGTCGATATGGGGGGTCGCAACGTCTCACCAGGATCCTCCAGGTAGTCGTCATAGACGGCTTCCACCGGTGCCGGCGTTGCTGCGTCTTCTGAGACTAGGTGTTGGATGGATATGGTGTGAACTCCCCTCAGGGAGCTGCTTGTCGCGTGAGGACGTGGTGGGGCCACTACATAGTCCCCCATTCTGAGCTCGTCCCTGTCGATCAGGTTCTGGGCTATGTCTTTGAAGACGTAACATTCCTCAATAGGGTGCCCAAGTATCTGGTGGTACGGACAGAACAGCGGGTCGCCGCTCTTGCAGACATCCCCAGGCCTCTTGGGCCTCGGCAGAGACACCTTGCCATAGTGACGGGCCCAATCAAAGATACCCCGGGTCTTCTCTCTTGGAAAGGAGTAGGGCTTCTGCAATTTCTCTTTAAGGGTGAGACCCTGCCGGACTGGTTGCTTGGTCACAGGGCTGACCGTGCTCCTTGCTCCTTGTATCGAGCGTGTAGACGTGCTGGGGCTAGAGGTCCGGGACCACGCCGCGTCATCACCCCATAAACGGAGGAGGTCTTGGGTTAAATTCGCCACTTGGGCGGCTACTTCGTCTACCCGCTCCTTCAGCCTCTCAATTTCCTGCTGCTGCCGGTGGTACATGGCGAATAGTACAGGATCGTGCTGGGGCGAGTCAAGAACCTGTCCTGGGCCGCTGTTGCCTGTCGGGCTAGCAGGCGATGACGAGGAGGCCTTGGTAGCGCGGTTCCCTGGCGCTGATCCCTCGGGGAGAGGGAAGACCCTTCTCGCATGGCCTCGTCGGAGAGGATCCCAAAGGAAGATCTCCTCGTCCTGTGCTTCCTCAGGCGACGGCAGGGGCTGTTTCTCACGTCGGGCCTCCGGTGCGGAGGTAACCCTCGCGGAATTCTTGTCGAATGAGGTTGAGACCGATATTACGTCGATCTCATAGCAATCTTCTACGGAGAAGCCTAGTCCCGGGTGCCTGGTGATCTGCAGGAGCCTCCGGTCCAGGTTTGGCGGGTTCCACATCTGCGCAAACATCCTCTTTTGACTGGCAGGCTGGTATAAGGGAATCCTCTATTTTCGGACCACTTCGACCGCACGACTGGCCATGTAAGGGAGTCCCGAGATAGGGACATGGGGGTCATGAAGGTCGTTGGGGAATTGACAGTCGTCATCTCCTCTGACGGGTTGCTCGTCGGCCACATAGAAGATGGTAGGCGGGCCGTCGTCATTCGGGACCTCAAAGGTCCGCAGTTGTTCGGCCACTTGGCAGTCGAGCGCCGCAATCGATTTGGAGATCCCCGATGGTACTTCAACGTCTTCGAGCAACTCTTCGAGACGGGACATTCCCGGAGCAGGATAGACGTCAAGGGGTAGCGCCCTGAACGTTCCTTCCTCCGTGATGAACGGCACATGCGGGAGGGTGACATGTCCCGGAGGTGGTGGCGGGAACCATCGCTCCGGTTTCATTTTCTTCTTACCCTTGTCTCAGGTGGCTCGTGGGGCCTGCTTCGCTTCCTCCAAGTACAAGTTGGCGTCCGACAAGTGGCACTCGAACACCTCAAATGGATGGAGGTCGGCGAAGATTCTGACTTCTTTCCCCTCATGAGGGTATTTTATGCATTGATGTAGGGTGGACGGGACCACCCTGTTCTGGTGCAGCCAAGGCCGGCCCAACAGAAGGCTCCCCTCAAAGCTCACTACTCCGAAGATGGTCTCAAGGGTATCCCGAAGGCCACTATTTATAGGGAAGTGAAGTCCCCGAAGGCATGAGGACTCCTACCACCTCAAGCAAATCCCCAGAAATCGAAGTGACAGATCCTCGAAAGTCGCACCCTTTTAAAGTCCCCTCAGAAGCGCTGTTTCGTATCCCCAGAGGATCTCACAGCCGTTCGAAAAGAGGGAAGGTACACAAAAGAGGTTTCGAGATTTGCAAAGTGAACGAAAGTTTTCTATTATGAAATTAAGAGCTTACAAAAGGAGATCTGCCACCTAGGTAGAAATAGAGGAAAATATCAAAATAAGCAAGTAGGGGCACCCTTCTAAGGGTGTACCCCAGGTACATCATCACGTGCCCCAGTCTCATTGGGCTTACGTGCGTCAGCAGCATCGGCAGGAGGTGAGTCATCGTCTAGATCCACCACTTGGCCTCCCGTCATTGAGACGTCTGCAGGTGCTCGCTCTTCTGTGCTCGGCACCGACGCCGGCTCCTCAGCTCCAGCACCATCAGGCTCCCCCTCACCATCGTCAACCGTCGGGCCATAAGGTGACGAGGGGGGAAGGATAGGTGGAGCCATGTGGCCAAAGCTCTCCGTTGTGGCCTTCATGATAGTGCTCCAGCCCTCTGGGAAGCCACTGTCATGGACCGGCCCGTAGAACTCTAGGGCCACCTCCGTCAGCTCATCTCGGTAGGCCGAAGAGGAGCGGAAGTGCTCCACCGCTTCCTCGCCCATAGTCGAAATCGAGGAGCGCAGTGTGACAATCTCCGCCTTAGCCTCCTGAGCACGGGTCTTCATGGCCCGGACCTCTGCCACGAGCTTGGCTGCTCGCTCCTCAGCTGCATCAGCCTACGCCCGGAAGTGGTCACGGTCGCATTCCATGTCAATGAGGGCGAGTCCTTGCTAGACCGACTGCCTCTAGAGCTCAGCGTAAGTCACCTCAGACTCCTTCAGGCGCTCCTCAAGCTTCGCTTGGCTAGCCTAGCTAGATTCCAGCATCTGGGCAAGCCCCTATAAGTGATGCCTCCACAAACCGAAAGCGCTGACGACCAGGCACGCGCTCCTTGAAGCCACCACCGTCAGCTCCTTCTCGGCCCCAGGGCCGAACTCACTGGTACACTTGTACCATTGCGCGCTCCTCCCCATGAGATCAACCTTCATCACGATCCCAGCCAGCCCAGAAGTCAAGTCCCCAGGAGGGGAAGATTGGCTGTGCTGAGGCAATGCCGAAGGAGAAGGAGCATTGGCATCCTCCGCCACTGGAGCCTTGCTCTTGTCTTGCCCCCGTGTCGTGGGGATTGACGCAGAACCAACAACCACCGACTCCCTAGCCAACAGTGGCGGCGGAGCCTCAAAAGAAAGCAGCTCAGATGGTGGAGGAGGTGGGATGCGACTCCAAGCAGAGGTGGATGTCCTCGCTCTCTTCCTCGCCCGGCGTCGGGTGTCCAGTGTTGCCAGGTCATCATCAGTTAGGACGACGCGGCTACCACCGGCCATGCCGGATCCCTCACCAGTTGTACTAGCGACTCCTTCAAGAGAGCCCCTATGAGGGCTAGGACCTCTACTCATTGTAGACCCCCTTTGAGGACTGGGTCCTCCGCTCATCGCAGATGCCACCGGCAAACGCACCAGAGGGACACCGATCGGGATTGGATACTGTAGCCTCCCTAGAGCAAACACGACCTTGGCCTAGGGGTCGACGACTGACACCTGACCAGCCCCAGGAGCGATGTGGTCCACAGGGCGGGGAGTATTCCACGGCTACCTGACAATCTCGCAGGTCCAACCCTGTACTTTAGCCGCACCTGAAAGGAGAACCAAATCAATTAAGCATCTCTAACAACCAGAGCAACATGATGAGAAAATAAAACCAGTACCCTGCGGTAATGGGGGGTACAACCCCAGCTCCCGGAGCAACGCCGGGGTCAGAGTGAAGTCTGCATCCACGAGAGGGTACCGAAGGAGGGCCTTCAACTTCTGGCGAACCTTGTTGTAGACAGATGGACGCGATCTACTAGTAGAATGTGGATCTAGAGGGGGGTGAATAGATCCAACTGCGGAATTAAAAAATCTTCTAGGAAATCAGATCAAACAATCACGCAAGCACACTGGAGACACCAGATTTTTAGGTGGTTCAGTTTGCAGCCAGCAAACCTACATCCACCCCACACTCTAACCTGAGTGTGGATTCCTGCTGGGGAAATACAGCTTAACCAAGAGGGCAGCTCGGTCCAAGAGCACCAAAAAGAAGGTGAAGACAAGGTACACCCGTGGCCAGCCAAAGAGTCCGCAGCATGGTTGGCTTCACGGAAGACGTGTGAAATAGATACATGCATCACCCTTGAGATACATTGCACATCCAGCATGATAATGTGAAGACGCCAAGGACAATCAACCCGACAATTTCCAACCTGCGCAAGTACAAGAGAGTCCGTCTCCACGTCGATGTCAAGGAAACCGCGGTCTCGGCAAAGGAAGATGTCGTCCCGGAGAGCGAGAGCTTCGGCTTCGAGGCTGGATGAAACATGAAGGTAGGGGGCTGCCATGGCAGCAACCAGTCGGCCAGAGGAGTCCCGGAGGATGGCTCCCCCGCCGGCCAAGCCAACGTCACGTTTGAATGCGCCATCCACATTAAGCTTCAATCTGCCCGGAGGGGGGTGCAGCCAACGGATAACCCACGGGATGCGTGACCGCAGCAAACATGGAGGTATCCCCCACGCGGCAAGCCACTCTCGCTGCGCGTTGGAGGTTGGCTGTCCCCGAGGTCGAAGAAGACCCACAAGAGGGCGAGCAGCAAGCATGATACGGCGCACGATATGGCGGGCGTTCATGGGCAGGTCTTGGAGGCGAGCACCGTTCCGGCTGAACCATAACTCCGAGAGGGCGGCCATGAAGATGCAGCATGACATACTCCCAGCCACCGAGGAAGTCTGCAAGCTGCCCAGAAAGCCGAAGATCGCACCGGGGACGGAGTGAAAAGTGGAGTTGCTGAACCGCAGGAAGTCAAATAGGGCCGCCCACACTTCTTTGGCTATGTCGCTGTGGAAGAATAAGTGCAGGGAGCTTTCAGCCTGCGGGTTCTTGCAGCAAGAGCACCTTGAGCAAAGCGCAACACCGCAGCCGGAGATAGCCTCGTCAACCGGGAGGCAGCCCCGTAGCAGCCGCCAAGAGTGCACCGACCACTTGAGCGGGATGGAGCTGTTCCATATAGCGGACCATGAAATGGTTGCAGGCGGGCTGAGCAAAGCTCGAGCAGATTTGGAAGAGAAGTGGCCGTTCGAGGAGGGGGTCCACAACCAAACATCTTGCTGCCCCGTGGACGCGAATGCTTGCTGCAGCAAGGTGGCCGGGCAGTATAGGGCAGCAACCAGAAAACCCGCATCAGTGGGGTGGTCAAGAGCTTGGCGGACAGTGCATAGTTTATCCCTCATGGCAGCCCAAACATGGACTGGGAGGAATGTCATCAAGGGGGACGCCCCACTCCACCTGTCAAACCAAAAGCTAGCGCTTGCGTCTTGTGGTGAAATGAGAACTCTATGGTTGGCATATATGGTGGATGCGGCCAGCTGCCAAAGTACCCTCTCCGCCGCAGGAAAGTACTTGAATGATGCCAAGGAGTAGTGGACGGCTTGCAAATGCTTGGCCTTAAAGAATGAGGCCCATAAAGAGGAGGAGGTTAAGGTATCCCATAGAAGCTTAGTACGCATGGCAGCTAGCATGGTGTGGAGGTTGAGGACGCCCAGTCCGCCAGATTCAGTGGGGCAAGCTATAGTATCCCATGCTCTCCAATGTTTCTTAGGAGAGCCTTCATAGGATCCCCAGAAAAAGTTAGCAAGCAGTTTATGGAATGCCTTGATAATAGTCTTAGGGATAGCCATAGATGACAAGGTGTATAGCGGCATGGCGGAGAGGACATGGCGGATGAGGACGAGTCGCCCACCCGAAGAGAGAAACCCGGTCTTCCATGCTTGTAGTTTGGCGGCAGCCTTGGAGATGATATATGAGAAGTGTGCCGGCTTGTAACGACCCGAGAAGAGAGGGACCCCCAAATAAGAGAATGGGAGGGTGGTCTTCGTGAATCCCGTGACACCTTCAATAGAACGTGTAAGAGAGGCGGGGGCATCCCGAGCAGTGACAAATGTGCTTTTTGCCTTATTGATAAGTTGACCGGAGGCCACTTCATATTTCTTGAGAAAAGCAAACAACCTTCGAAGGTGCCGAACTGAGCCGTTGGAGAAGATGAGGGTATCATCCGCATATAGCAAGTGGGAAATGGTGGGGCATCTCCTGAGGGTGAAGAAATTACCACCACGGCTTGTGGCAAACAAGTTAGCCAACCCACGGCTAAGAGCTTCCTCTGCCAAGATGAATAGGGCCGGTGCAATGGGGTCCCCTTGCCGAAGACCTCTAGTAGACTTGAAGAACCCATGGGAATGACCATTAATGAGGACCGAAAACCAACAATTTGTTGAGTTGCAGCAGCAAGTCATAACATGTGAGACCGAGATCATTGAGCATGAAGATAATACTGCCCTCTTAAAATCTGAAATTCAAAAGCTTAAAAGTTCATTGCCCAAACAGGTTGAAAAAGAAGGTAATCATGGTGAGGTCTCGGGGGCTAGGGTCAGTATCAAGAAGGATGGGTTGGATCACAATGTGGTTAACAAAAGGAAATCTGAAAACCACTCATCCACATCTACCACTGGCTGCTCTGAATCATTCAAAACCTCTCCATCATGTGTGTTTCAGTTTAAAGCTCAGAAAGTTGAAAAACCAAAGAGAGTTGTAAAAAATGATAAAAGGATGAAAAAGAAAGGTCAGAAGAATAAGGCCAAGATTGTTCCTGCATGTGCTTTAAATTTCGATAGCTCTGCAGAACTTCATAGTGAAATGCATGTTGTTTGTAATTCTCCCACTTACTCGCATGCATCTGAGAAAGGAGCATCATGTTATTATTGTGGCAAGGCAGGGCATGTAATGGATAACTGCAGGTTGAAATTAAAGGATGATCATGGCAATGAAACAAGGCACTCTAAGAATTCATCTGTTAGAAACCATGCCAATAGAAAATCTAATGCATCTTGTCATTACTGTGGTAGGCGTGGTCATATTATGAGTGCATGTTTAATCACGAAAGAAGATGATATCTTGCATGCTAGGTCACCCACACATGCTCATGGGCCACATAGAAATAGGTCAAATTCCAACCAGCATGTTATGTAGCAACCGTGGATTATCGAAAATAAAAATCTTAATAAAATATTAAATCGTGACTTCTGTAAAGTCGCTAATTCATCAAATAACGCCACTTACAAGAGGCGTCTCTTTACAAAATGATGACACTTTATAAGGCATCAATTATTTTCAAATAATAGTAAGAATCTTTTTTAGAATAAAAGAATAATTAACGCCCTCTGTAAAGGCGCCAATTGTTAGAATGAAGACACCCCAACAGGCGCCAATTTAGAACCTAACGCCCCTGACTCAGTCGCTAATTGAAGGACGTCCCTTGACAAGGTGCCATTTCTCTGAGAATTGTAAAACGGAAACAGCTTGCCATTTTCTGTTCGAACCAGAAAACTTACAATGGGTAAGATCGAAGTAAGGAAAGGATGAAGAAGGAAAGACCTAACCCTATCGAACTCCAACAGGTTAGGGGTTCTTTAGCCTATAAATACCATTGTCCCAACCCTTAAGCCTCTGTTCGTCAATTACTGCCAAGTCACGATAAGGAAGATGATGTTTAATCTCTTCTTCTTCTTCCCTTTTCCTTATTTCTTATTCTTTCCTGTAAGATGCAGGAATTCCAAAGGCTAGTTGACCACTCGATCCCTCTGCAATCTTCGTCGCCTGTGAAAGCTTCTCTTAGCGTGAAGTTTCTTCTTCTTCCTACTATTTGCTGCTACTCTATTTCACACAGAGTGTCGTGGTCTTCTTCCCCAAGTCGACACCCAGTTAACACCCAACAAGGTAGGATCCTAAACTTCAAATACTGGATTAAATTACAAATAAAGAGCATGCATACATGTAGTTATCTATGGCTTTCAGGATGTTTATTACGTTTTCTGTTTCTAAGTAAATAGCGACCTGGCAACGTGCGTTATTTTCTTTTATGCGCGACTGTCTTAAAGGCGCTAATTAATAAATGCCCCTATGAAAGTCACTATTTCCATCAGCACTTCTGTGATTTAACGCCTTATCCGTATGATGTCATTTAACAGACGATTTTCTTCAAGGCATCATTTACACCAGTATTTAATAATTCAACGCACAATCAAAATTTAATAACTTCAATCCTTGGTAGTTAAATGTCTGCATGAATACGTTCTTGATGTCCTGTGATTTTTTCTCATCTGATCATGTTCCTGGAATCGTGATTACCTTCTGTTAGAATTATTGATACTGTTCATGGCCAAAACACTGTATGAACTGTATTTACGCCGTGGCTTGAGGTGCCACTTCTAAATATAATGCCCTGATGATTGGCGTCATTTTCTAGAAAATAATTTTTAACACAGTCTTCTGGAAAATGTGAATCAGCGACAGTTTACACTGTCATCATTATCTTGAACAGCGACCCAGACTAGGGCGCGGTCTATAAAATACTAGAATGATAATTTTTTTGAAAATTGTGATTGTACTGAAATAGCGACAGAACTATAGACGCTATTTATTTAACTGGCGACCTAAGTAAAGGCGCTATATCTGTAACTGGCGACATCCAAGAGTTCTACAAATGAGAGGGAATGGGGCCTATTTATAGGCATCCAACTTTTCCCATGACCAAACTACCCAATACTAAATAGTTAAATGACCACACATGTCCTAATGGGGGCATCCATGGGCCAGCCCATACAATTAGGCCCAATAGCTAATCAAACTAGCCTAATGGCCCATTAACCTAGCTAATTGACTCAATTAAAAGAAAAATTATCTAGATAAGACTCAAAATAAAATAAAATAAAATATAAATGTGATGACTCGAAAGAATATGGCGAGGCATGGGATGTCCTCATCACCCCCGGGGTGGGGAGAACTCGACTCCGTCGAGTAACGATGTACTGCCATGAATGTCGATCTGCCAGTCCCACGCTGAGCTATAGTATGATCTCCAATGGAGGTCGGCCCTTCTGCCCAACAAGGTAGCGCTCCAATTCCCCATCCTGGTAATGGAATCTTGTATATCCAGTATCATCTCATATTGCTCACGCTAGGCACTCAAGGCTGAATTTGTGAATCCCTCAGGGTGGGGTGCACTCGCAAGGTGGGGATAAGGCTCAATTTCCTTGCAAGGTACCATTGCGGGGCCTGTATGGGGCACGGGGTCTGTCGCATTGCCAACAGGGATAACTCCATGATCCATGGG
This sequence comes from Amorphophallus titanum, assembly GCA_024336825.1. Lineage (NCBI taxonomy): Eukaryota > Viridiplantae > Streptophyta > Magnoliopsida > Alismatales > Araceae > Amorphophallus > Amorphophallus titanum. The sequence continues at coordinate 223,352 of JANBPO010000930.1, forward strand.
AAGATCCCACTCATGATTGCCATGACTCCTCAAGACCTCGAAGGGTTTGGTACCTCAGACTCTCGTGGCTAAGGACATCTCCGAGAAGGGCCTCTCAATCCTCACCATCCCAGAGTCATCCTCATGAAACTCTTGGAGGTGCTCAAGGGAACTATCCAGCCTACTCGAGCTCTCGATGACCTCACTATGGTGCTTGTAGGGTATGAAATGCAAAAATTTCATGGAATTAAGACATGTGGCTTCTATGGGTGGGCCGAGACAACCAAATTTGGACCTATCAAGCATGAGTTTGGCAGATGCTGGGGGACTAGGACATCTATGTGTATCCCTATTAAGCTCAAGACCAGTGATGAATGGGGGAGGGCCGTTACACCCGAATATGGACCAATCATGCATCAGACTCAAAGTGTGGGTGACACATGTGAGATGGACTGACTCACTAACCATGCCGAATGAGGCGATATGCTAAGTCCTATGCATTCCTACCCATGAGATGACTTCCATGTGTGGGGGTAGGGGTTGGCCTTTGAGTCTCCACTCATACGGATCAAAGGGGTCAAGGAAGGATGAGTTTTTGGGGATGTCTACCCCTTAATGTATGAATACCCAATCTTCAAGTCCCTCGAAGTTGGTCGGGTCCGTGCCAGCTGGCAGATCCAATAAGAAGGTGGATTCCTCGATTGGTGAGGAGCATAGGTAGGCACATGGTTCATTCCCAAGGAGGGGTGTTGGGCCAAATGGACATGCGGGTGTGGGTGGTGATGGGTGGTCGATAGTGTGATAGGAGGAAAAAGAGATAGGGTGGGGCCATGATATCCACTCAGTGGGGTCAAAGGGATCAATGAAGGTGTGGTTTGGGATGGCAAATTCGTCCCCGATAGGTTCCCACATCACAAGATCCTCATTGTGTGAGGGGTTATCTCTAAGTGTGAAGGGAGATGAGACATTGGCTTCGATGGAATGGCTTGACTTCCTACCCGAGACAACAAGCTCCAGATTATGGATAAGGTCAGGCTCCTCGGGTGTAGGGAGGAAGAGGTCACAAGCGTAGCCAACCCCGGTGCAGACTGAGGTGATGGACCCGACACATAGGTGAATGAGGTCAAGGCTCTTAGGTTGTTCGGTCCCTAGAGTCAACATGCCAATCAGCTCAAGTTGCCATTCTAGCCCCTGGATAAGATCATCCAAAGTCTCTACATTGTAGTAGGATTGGACGGTGGTGCGATGGGAATTGAGGGGCACCATAGGGAGGTTGCGCCCCATAGGAGGACAAACATAGGCCATGATCTCATGGATCAAACACTTCCCTAGCCAACTAGCAAGGGGGCCACTTAAGATGAGTTCGCACCCAATTAGAGTGGATGGTGTAGAGTGGAGCTCAAGATGTGGGTCTTCCTCCTTGGCTTGGGCAAGGGTTTCCTCAAAGGTGGGGAGAGAATCAAGGATGTTCTCTATCTCCCGATGGTCAGGTGTATGGGCCATGACTTCTTCTACAAAGGGGATGGGAAGGCCTTTGGTGGGTGGGGTGGTGGTTGCCAACTGGTGCACCCGAGGTGGTGGGTTAAGGTAGGATTGGGTTGGGGTAGGGAGTGGGAGTAGTGGAGGCCTATGTTTGGGTCGGATTGGGGTAGGAAGTGGGAGGTGGGACGGGGGACGAGGTTTGGGTTGGTTGGGGTTGGGGGAAGTGTTCTTTATGGGGGTAGGTGGAGGGGTAGAGGTAGAGGTCGGGGTAGGGCCCATGGGGAGTTGTGGTGATGGGGCCGTTATGGTGACCTTAGGCTGGCCAGGTGGGGATGGAAGGGTTGTCGTGCTCCTTAGGTTATGGCTAGCTGGCTAGGAAGGGGAGTGTCGGGGAGCATAGGCCTTCCTAAAATTGGCCTTCATTTCCTCCCAAGTGTCAATCGGGGCTTGCTCACGTATCCTCCTTAAACCCTCAACAATTAGCCAATGATTTTTGGCTTGCTTGGAGAGGTGTGTTTTGGCTAGCCTCACTTTCCTCCCTTCGGTCAGGGGGTACCAATTAAAGTATTGGTCTATAGAAACCTCCCATTCTAGATAAAGGCTTGGGTTGTAGGATCCATCAAAGGTGGGAGTTTTGATTTTCAAGAGCTCCAAGAGGTGGTCATCTAGATTTTCCCGGGAGTAACTCTCATTCATCCTTGGTGCGAGCCCATTTCCCCTAAGTTGATCGAGTCAGGCAGTGATATCATCAAGCCATCTAAAAACATTGGGCATGGCCACCATAAGGGAGTTGATGCGGTCAACCTTGTTGGCAGCGGGGATTCCATGGGGTTTGGGATCCATTGGGAAAGGCGAAGAAGAAGGATGTGACCGGTATGAGGTCGCCATTCCAATGGGGAAGTGATGATACATGGGGTGGCCCAATGATGACTCTAATGCAAGCGTGCCCTAGGACTTGACTTATAGGGACAAGTCTAGAACTTGCTCTGATACCACTTGATGTGGCACAGCCAAGAGGTGCAGCGAAAATGATATGAAGGCCATCGGACCTACGGATGTAAGCACACTAGTGAAGGTTCGTACCTGATGTCGGCGGACTAGCTCACAAGGCGCACTTCCCTTTCCCAGGGTGTCTCGGGGATGGTAGGTAGAGTTTGAGGACCAGACCCTTGCTAGTTGGGGTAAGGACGAGGCCAAGAGGGGATCTCACCCTAGGTATGGAGGTTCGCGCGACAATGGGCAAACCATGCGCCTTGGCGGGCGTGGGTAACACTCGCTCTCACTCCCACGATGGCCATTCGAGGTGGCTGGTCGGCCAGGGCCGGGCGCTCTCTTTCTCATCGGTAGAGCTCAGATATGATATTGAATGACAGAATTAACCAAGAGGAGGGTTAGGGGCTCACCTATCCGGCTTGAGGAAGCCAACTCCGATCGGAGATGAGGGCGAGCGGGGAATGTGTGCGGCCCCACACGTGCACCGGTGTAGCTTGATCGGTGACCTGTGATAATTTTAATATAAAACTATGCCTCACGTAGGAGGGTTGGCTCAGGGGTGGGGAGAAAGAGTTACAACCAAATTATACCTCCACGCAGGGAGGGGTAATCAGCCGACCAAGCGGGGAAGGGGGTTTGGCGGCGTTACAGAGGTGGCAGGAATACCGGTCTCTACAGTCACTGGAGCAGGTGGCCTGCTCTGTTCCCAGCAACTTGTCGGGGATGAAACTTCCTGCCCGAATGTCTAATAAAGGTGAGGCCAGCGCCATTAGAAAGTGACTCATCTTGGGAAACTCCGGGTGGAAGATCCAACACGTTTGGGGGTCGGTGGTGTCCGGAGTGACCACTCTCACGAGACTGTGTCGCTGTTGTTTCCTGCAGGCCAGAGAGTCCTTGCCCAGGGCGTAGCTTCTGGCTGGGATGTCAAAATGTGCTGGGAATGGCTCCGTTAGAAAGAGAGACGACCCAAGCTTGGCTATGCCGAGTTTCACCTCGAAACCTGCCCATATGACAGAATGGGACCTTCTGGTCACCATCTAGGGACAGCAGAATGTGAGAACATGAAAGCAGGCTCAACTTATCGGTGCTATAACTCTCTGATCTAGAGATGAATGGAGTCAGGGCCAGCCTTGATAGAAAGAGGGGCGTCTCAGGGATGCTCTAGAACTAGAATGGCCTCGTTCTACTCGGAGAGGTGCCAGCACTATCTGTTCTCACGAGATTACACAGTCAGTGTCACCAGCTAGATAGGGGAGTCTTGTTGGGGTTGGTCCTCTTAGCCTCGTCGCCGAATGAAGCTGAAACCACTGCCGTTGTGAAGAGGGGAGACCAAGGTCGATCTCCAGCAAAGGTGTGGAACCAGGGCCACCGGTTAGGGAGGAGATGGATTCTGCAATCTAGCTGGTGTAGAGCTTCCTGAGCGCAGGTGATCATGTCTGCACACGTCGGGGATGACGATCAGAACGGGGTGCTCCGGTATTCGAATGACCTCCTTCTTCTTGGAGCTGAAAGAGGGCTGGAGGAGGATTGCGTCGGCCAAAGGGCACGCCAGGAAACTCAAAGGAGTGGCCGTGGGAGCTTCTGCAACTCATCTCTATCTCCAGCCAGAGTCGATCTGCCCAGCCTGACGGAAACAGGCCTCCTACCCAGATCCGAGCTCTGATGAGGGTGCACAACCACTTTTTGGATAGCCACTTCAGAGTAGAATCTTCATATGCTAGGTTTAGAAGCTCCTCAGGGAAGGTGGTGGCATCACTGCAACAGAGCGTCTGATCTGCTACTGTGTCTGCCTGGGTGGCAGTAAGAGAAAGAGATGGGAAATGGGGACGATGAGAGGGGGAAGTGGGGTGAAAAGGGGCTGGGGTGTTGGACCCTCGCCATCATCGCCCGGTCACCTTCGGGGGATCGTGTGCACCGTGAGAGCGAGCCATTCGCGTGAGTCCGTGTTCGTCTTTATATGCTTGCTGGTCTAGGTCCTAGGGTCATCATTACATTCAATAGATCATAGGGCTATGCCACATCAGCGGGGGAACAATCCCACAATAGCCCTACTTATGGAGAGGGGATGGGGCTCAAAGTCCACTGGCCCCTTGCTACTCAAACGGGATGGGTTAGAAACCAGGCCCGTGACCTAGGGTTTCAGTGCTATCGCACAAAAGGGGTGTTGACTAGCCAGAGGACGATGCGAAAGGATGACCCATGAGCTAGGGTTTCCACAAGGTGATCACATCTTCAGAGGGCTTTGAGAGAGATCAAGATGTGGCCGAAGTGGAGATCTGCCTACCTAACGTCGGGAGAGGATGACGAACCTTTCCATAAAGGCGAGAGGAGGAGGATGTTGGGTGCCTACCTTAGGCTGAGAGCTCAAAGGCAAGAGGAGGAAGACGTTGGCAACCTACCTGAGGTCGAGAGAGATGATCCCCAGATGCGTGAAAAGGAGAGGAGGACGGGGGTAGCTGCTGTGCGAGGCGAGGTCGGGACGAAGACGGACAGAGGACAGAGGCGCATTGCGCGATGCCTATTCGAGAGGACAGGACGAGCCGTGTTAGGATGAACGAAGGGTAGAATAGGAACCGATGCAAGGGTGATGCAAGGGGGGTAATCTATACCACCGTTTTAGGTGAGTCAATGTATCTCGCTCAACCCAGGGTTATCCATCTTGTTAAGTGGGCTACTGTTATTCTTGTATCAAAGTAAAAATGGGATAGAATGGGAGTTATCCTCGGGATAACTAAGGGATAACTCCCTATCAAAGAGGGGCTTAATGATTTCATCTCAACAACTATTCATTCATTAATGATGTTGGCCTGGAGAGATGGTGGACAAGAAGGGGGGTTGAATTGTCCCCTAGCCGAGATGGCGGATTTTAAAAACTTTCTTAGCTAAACACAGTGGAATCAAGATTACCAACGATGATAAACTAAAACTCAAGTTTAATTAAGATTAACATGAAGTACAATGGATATTCTCTGGACCTTTCCGATCTCACTCGAATACTCAATGCATGGAACAACTAAATTAACCCTCACACGGATAGCGGATGAGGCGATGTGTGATGTGCAGTGAATTAAAAACCTATTAAGTTGACCTGTGAAGGGAGATAGAGGAGATGGTCAATCGCATAGGCAATCACACGAAACGCTAGATTTTTAGGTGGTTCGAGACCACGACGAGCTCCTTACGTCCACCCCTCACCAAACCGGGTGAGGCTTCACTCCACGCTACTTTCGTAGCAACACGGGGATGAACCCCAACCACACACACTGCTTCTATAGCAATATCCATACGGGGACGAGCCCCAACACACTGCCACTGTAGCACACGCACACACAACGTCGGGGAACACACCCCACACGAGAATCACACATAGAGATGCAGCTCCGTACACACACACAGATATATCAATGTTCAGAAAAATAAGAAAGATCTACAATATATGCTCACAACAGATTATAACTGAAGAGAGACATCATAAAAAGATGAATGAAAGATATGGAATGTTTCCCCCTTTGTGCTTGAATGGCCATTTGAATGTTTTCCTTGAAGCACCGGTCAGCGAGAGTTTAATCCGAAGCTAGTTTGAGCAGTCGGTCGTCCTCCTTGAGGATCCAAGATGTGTTCCTTCGGGTTCAAGCTCCAATCACACCTCCAGACATCAAGCACTGAAGGATCTTACAAAGCCCTCTCCTCTCCACCTTGTGGCCGTGGTTTTTCTTTCTTTACCTGCAAGAATACAAACGTTTAGCCCAAAGAAATTAATCTATGCCCTAGTAGAAGAGTAGAAATGAGGGAAGAAAAGGTCCTCCTCAAATCTGCATTGAAGCCCATTCATCGAAGTGGTAGGGTGCGCTGGAGAGTTTGGTTCACGGAGTGGAAGCCGGGTAAGACCGCAGGAGCCGCCCAAGATAATCTTCAGCATCAACACTCAGAGCTGGAATCAGATCGACAGTTGTTCCTTGTTGATGGCATTCTCCTATTCTTCCTCTTCCTCCTCCTAGTAATGGCGGCGCCCTCCTCTTCTTCCTGCAAAGGATAGAACACGTTAGCCCTCTCTCTCTCTTTTTCTCCAAGAGAAAATCACAGCATACTTATAGCAACACATTAAGGTATTCAATAGACCACTCAGTTTCAGGTCGAGCAGTCTTCTGAAAAGTTTTGAATTTCGATGATAAGAAACCAACGCAAGTGGTTTTGTCTTGTTTTGACATCAGCATAGAAGATTCCACCCCAGCCATTGTTGACCTATCCTGCTATTCACCCGGGAACCCAATGCCATCCATTTTGGTGACCACGACTGGCGAGGTGATCAGAGGGCCGCCAGCTCTTGAGGGTTTTTAGAGCTCCCTGTCTTCTACATCCACGTGTTGGTCCCGTCACTTTTGGGGTTCCACAACGAGCGTACCAGCCGACGCACCACGACTGTGCCATCCAGTCCTGCACGGTAGAACTGCATAGGCCTACAACTGCGACCACCGCCTTCATCCAGTGACATTGGCTCGACGTCGGACCTTCAGGCATCCTTCGGCATTCCTCAGGCTTCGACCAGGCATTGACAGCACCTCGATCGGACATCTGAGCTAGGCATACGGTCGACAGCTTGGTTTCCCCTCCCCTCGATTCCCCCCCTCTTGCGCGAGGGCAGTGCATGTAACGATTTTCCCATCCCCGTGATCCCCTCCCTGCGTGGAGTGTAGTCATTGTATTAGCAGGGATCGTCGCCAAGCTTCCTCGATGCAGCGTGTCCGCCGGGTGTGCACGCTCCCCAGCTCGCCTTCGTCTCCGATCGGCGTCGGCCTCTTCAGGCTTGGCAAGGTACATGGCTGATCACTTACTCCCCTGTGGTTTGTCCCTTCGTATTTTCTTTGTGCTCGCGCCGACAGTGAGAGGGAGCCCGGTCCCGTCCCCCATTACATGTGAATTTGCTGCCATGCCAGAGAGTGAACCCCATAGTGCCCTCGGGCGCGAGGTCTGCCCCGGCTGAATCCGGGTGATCCCACCCCTTCAGGTCGGCCTCCCACCGACCCAACTCACAAGTTTTGTCCACGTGGATGGCTTGTGGGCCAAAGCCCATCTTCCCCATCGCCGGGTTACACCCAAATTCTGAGTGCGCCGTGTGTTTGTCCGTCGTGTCCAACCCGGCCTGTTTGGCATTGCTTGCTGTCCATTAAGTCATAGTTCCGATCGGGTCCCGTCCCGCGTCAGGCTGAACTCTACTCAACAAAGTAGAGGGCAGATGAGACAGCCCTCGATTATATTAAGAGGTGGAGGAACCTCGAAATGAGATGTAAGCGGCCCCCACATTAGGAGGATGCTGTACAAATATGTAAATAGAACCTCAGGAGAGAGGTTTTGGAAAAGATGATTGGAATGGAAATACGATCATTCGACCGACTAAACAATGTTGTGGCCGAGGTAGAAGCCTTCCTAGCCAGACCTGCCCCTACATCGACTGCCAGCACAACCCAGAAGGGCAAGGCAGTGGAGCGGCGCTAGGCGCCTAAAGAAGCGAATGCTCTTGATATCAAGGTGTTTGAACAACAGAAGAAAGATAGAGGCAAGAAGGCGGTTGCCCAGCAGCCCACAAAAGTCACAGACAGTAAAGAAGGTCCCTCATTGCGGGATAAAATGAAGAAGGCCTACTCCTTTCCGAGAGACAAGACCAGAATTCTGTTCAACTAGGTGACAGAATATGGCGTGGTCACCCTACCAGAGCCAAAAAGGCCGGAGGACCTGAAGAAAAAAGATAGTCCAAGATTCTGTCCCTATCACCAGATGCTGGGACATCCGATCGAGGACTACTATGTTTTTAAAGACATCATCGAAGGAATGTTGAAGAAAGATGAAATAAAGTTGGGAGAGTACAAGGTGTACCCTCCTCAATCGCATGAAGCCCCTCTAAGGAGGGCAGGAGTCAACATGATCTCCCGATACTAGGCATTGCCTGAGGAGATCTCTGAAGCAAGCACGCGGTGAACCTATGAAGCTCACTTCTTGGAGCACGTGAAAGAGTAACAGGGATAGCAGCAGGTCCCTGCAAAGAGCAAGAAGAAGAGGGCACCTCGCCCAAAATCGGGGGCACATGTGCGTGGCATCACACCATGACCCGCTCTACCAGTAGCAGCACCAGTGTGGACCACTCCACTTGCAGTCATCAGAATACCTACTCACAATCAGAGTAGACAAACTCCGCTACCAACAGTAAAGGAAGTCAGCCCCAGGGTTCGGAAGCTACAGAACTTTATAGACGGGCTGGATGATTATGTGCAGCCTGAATTGAAGCCTTTGCTGATTCGGGACCACGTCCCATTGCAAGAACTGGAGTAGTTATCGCTCAAGCAAAAAGAACAAGCCGATGCAACATCAGACAAAGCGCATGGGGAGCGGCGATGCTGGCGCACATGATTGCTGACCTGTCCACCGGGACAGGGCGTGAGACGACCGTCAGCGGCTTCTCACCATTTTTACAGGTATGCATGTTCTTCTAAATGATTATGAATGCAAAATGTCTTGACTTAATGCATGTGACTAATGCAAACTAAAAATGTAGATCTGGAGTCATTTATATATGCCGATGAGGAGAGTAGACGTGCGACGGGGGAATGAGGGCGCATTCCCCTTAGCGAGGAGGTGGCTGTCGTACGTGAGTGGGGCACCACATGCTTTTAAGCTGCACGTACTCCGGAGGGAGTTCAGGGACTTCCCTCCTTCACTGGTATGCTTCTATGACCTAAATGAAATGAATGATTATGCTTATGATGTGATGCATATCTGACTAACTATTCTTGATGTGAATGCAGGTCATCTGGAGACCATACCAGGGTATGACTGAGGAGGGTCAGCCCTGGGTGACCGCAGACCGACCTCTATTCGAGCGTGAGCTTTGGCTCCACTGCCTGAACGAGATTGAGCCCCTGCACCTCCGACTAGTGATGAGGACCGTCGGCCTCCACCAGGAGTGGATCGAGGTAGCCGAGCCTCGTGGTATTGGCAGGAAGACCCGTGGCCGGATTGGAGGATCCGGTTCGTGGAGCAGTATGCGGACTGGCAGTGAGGCGGCACTAGGGTGACCTCTCAGGCGACCGACAGCTCGGAGTACCTCCGCCGCTACTGGGAGGTTTACGGCAACAGGCCCCAGATGAGGGTCTTAGGGGTGAGTAAATGAAAATGCATTTCTTTTTCCTATATGATGCATGTTTATTTATGCAACTAATCATGTATGCAGGATGCGCGGGACCTAGTGGCGATGGATGCACAGGTCCACTTACATAGCTTAGAGGCCTAGTTGGCGGCCACACGAGCTAATTTGGAGACCCTGGTGAGTGGTTAAATTAAATGCATGTGAATTTCTGATTTATTAATGATTAGCTACTGACGATCTATCTTTCTTGATGCAACGTGCCCAGCAGGGAGTAGTGGCGAGGGGTACCGGCGGTGCCTCGAGTTCGAGGGGACCGAGCATCAGGACCGGGGGATTGGAGGAGTAGCTCGCAGGCGCAGTTGCTTGAGCAGAGGAGGCAGAGCGTGAGCTCGCCACACGGGTAAGCCTCTAAACTTAAATTCAATTATACAACTTACATGTTTATATAAGACTTATCTCTTTCTTTCCTTTCAACAGGCAGAGGAGCTATAGGCGTCACTTGCCTGTGTAGCGAGGGAGCGCCATGACTGCCAGGCACTGGTGAGTTTTGTTTTGAATAATATTCATGATATTCTTCATTTCTCAAAGATTAATGATGATGTAATGTAATGCAGGCAGCGTAGCTGACCGAGGCGAGGAGACAGCTATCGGTAGCTCATTTTGAGATTGCCTCCCGCAACGAGCGGATCACCGAGCTAGAGCAGGTGCGGGGCTCGCAGGAGATAGAGCGCGACCATGCAGCACAGGTGAGTCAACAACATTAATTTCAATTATGTAAATTTGGAATGAAACTCAAAACTGATAGTTGACTTGATTAAATGCAGGTGGCAGAGCTACAGGATGCGACTACCCAGGCCGCCTTGGCTGGGGCCGAGCTCGCCATTCGTGACCAGCGGGTCGCGAAGCTAGAGGAGGAGGTGGCGCGCCTTATGACGATGGCAGAACAGCGGGAGGAGCTGCCCAGGGACGCTCAGGATCTCCGCATCCACCTCGAGATAGAGCGGAGAGAGCGTACCAGGGAGCGCGAGGAGCTAGATCGAGAGAGAGCAGAGCTTGTTGCTATCAGGGCACAGCTCGCCGTAGTCCAGGAGAGGCTACGAGCGATGGAGGAGTGACTACAGCGCGGGCGAGAGCGAGCCCGAGCGGCGGGGCACTCGAGCGCCTTCGCCAGCATGACTTACATGACAGGCTCTTCTTCTCACCAGCGACCAGAGGAGGAGGTGTGGAGCTCAGCTCCGAGCGCAGCACGGGGTCGATGCCCCCACCACGAGCTCGCCGTCGGTGCGGTAGGGGAGCGGAGAGAGAGAGACAGAGAGAGGAGAGTGGAGGCGAGAGCTAGAGAGAGACTTTGTACTCCTCCACCCTCACACTTGTACTCATATGACAGATATATATAGATATGACATTTGTTACCTGAGTTTGTTGAGTTTGAGCACTTGTGGTGTTTGTGTATCTTTCTTCTTCGCATTCTCTCCTTTTGCCTTATAGCAAAAGATGCTTGGATGACAATCTTGTGGACTTGCTAGTACATTCTTGTTACATTCTTGTTCATGAAAGGCCAAATTACTTGCTTGATCATTCTTGAATATTCTTTCTTGTTCTACTTGTTATTTGGTTATTTAGTTCATTGCATTCACATGTCATTATCTCGATTCATAGAGCTAAAATGTTAATACTTAAATTGTGCCTTCATGTTGATGCGAAGATACCTACTGGGCAAGTGTGCTCATAACCTGTTTCAAATATTTTACATGACATGAAGGTAATTATGATTCGGATTCGGACTATTCAAATGGCAGGTCCGAGAGCGAATGAGAGTCGGATCAAAATCAGAGTGAAGACATAGGAGTCTTATTGGTTAGATTGAGTCTATATATTTTCTGATTTATTGAGTCCAGTAATTTGTTAAAGGATGAATTAGTAGTTGTAATGAAATATTTTTATTAATAAAAATAGAAATGAAATTTGAGTAAATACTTATGCAATTGCATCTTGTGTGTGATTGTTTCGCGCTCTGATTATGCTTGCTTGCGAGAGGCTTACCATGTCAGCTAGTCACGTCTCCCCGAGCGAGTCTTCCACTGTACATAAGGCTTGGGGTGTGACACCTGTGCTCACACACGAAGGCCCACACCAAAACCACACGTAAAATCTCGTCTCGCAAACGAGAAGCAGGACCTCGAGTTACGACAAACTCACATCACGTGATGGGAGTACCTGCCCACCAGAAGCAAGACTGGATGCGTCCACTGATGACTTAGTCTGCAGCCTCAAGTGTCTGTCTGCGATGCCCCAAGCGAAGACTGAGACACCGTACCGTAACCAGGAACACAAAATAAGGACTAACTGGGGTCGCGCTCATCAGCATGGGTCCGACGCCCCCAGCCACGTGTGCACACACCGACCATGCACCCTAGGTCAGGCCCTCTAGCTGGTTCTTCCGTCGAAGTCTGGACTCAGGCTGCGCGTGAGGGCCCTACGGTAACCAGCCTAAAAATTGTCTCACTCGGGTCACGCTCTCCACCACTCCCAAGTGAGTCCGCACCCGCGTGTGCAGGAAAGCTACAACAAGTGGGGGCTCACTAAACGTGAACTCTGGAAACCACGCACGCACCCATCACGAGTAACACGGAGTAATAGGTGGCTCAGAATCACCTGACTCTGGATAGCCCACTAGACCTAATACACCCAATGGTCCTTGAGTCACGAGACTCGGGTCAAGACTGCCGCACGTGATGGCACAATGCTGTCAATCTGGCCTAATCACTAGGTCTGAAATCATGGTGACACAATCTCCAAGGCAACTCATCGGCCGCCGAGGTGATCCCTCTTCCAAGGGACGCACAAGAAACCTCCAGCCCCAGACTAGGTGACTAGACTCGCAGTCCAAGGCCACGCGCATGGCCCACTTAGAAACCACCTTCCAGAGAAACCGACCACGTGCGGGGGAGACCCACCGCACTCGTGTCGACTCACGGTGACTCGATCTAATGAAAATACGAAATTCCAGAACACATGGGGTCACCCAGACCCCCAAGACCCATGGGCACGTTAATCGAGGTAACTCGGTACCTTCGGACACCCCAAAAGTATGAACACAGAATCCACGGTGTCCGGGACATCAATGAGGCTGAAGGTCAACCATTGGGTCACAACCGGGTCGACCAAAAGTCAACACAATGCGAAATGGACACGACTAGCACGAAAACCAAGTGGCAGTCCCCTCTGGGCCGTCACAGCGCCTAGCGGCCCTCTCAGGACCGCAAGGCCTGGCCTAGCGGTCCAGCTAGGATCGCTAAGCCTGGAGATGCTCAAACCGCAAGCGGTCTCCTCCAGACCACCAAGCAGGGTGGCAGTCCTTGGCCTGACCACTAGCCGTCGACTGGCGGTCAGTCGCAAGGCCGCTACCCAACCAGACCCCGAACGACCACGAAATGGTGAAACGATCATGCCCTGACTGCTAGGCACACCCTGGCGGTCTCCCATAGACCGCAAGGCTCGATAGAAGTCCATCGCGCGACCGCAAGGCTCGAACCGACATAAGGGGACCCTGGCGGTCTCCATGAGAGCGCCTCATCCTCTAGCGGTCCCTCGAAGGACCGCTAAGGCATCCCTGTGGGTGTAGAAATATGGAGCGTGGCATCACAAGTCACATGAATAAGCATATGTGTATAAGTGATAACATAATGTGCCAATCAAGTGAACATCATGAACATGTGACTATGTAAACATGGTAACTTTGATAAAAACATAAAAGGGTTTTCATTCCACTAATAGGGAGTCATGTACATGTGTCCAAAATAAGAGAAAAGTACAAGTCACTCAGTCGGTCCCTCCCCTGGGCCGCCGTTGTCGCCTGTGCCCTCATGTCGCTTCGCTGGCGGCTCCATGGCAGTGCTCCCCTCCTCGCGATGGCGTCGTCGCTCCTCCTCCTCATTCCTCTGGTAGCCAGAAGAACTGGTGAGATAGCCTTGATACGCACTGTTCGACGTGGCGCTCTGGGTCCTGCTAGACTCCGACCTCTTTCCCAGGAGTCAGAGGGCATCCTTTAGGCCCGCTATAACTCCCGTCATCTTGATGACCTGCACCCGAAACTGGTCTTGCTCGCTCCTCAGCCGTGCAATGTCCACTTTGAGTCGCCCCATCTCCTCCTCCTCGGCATGATAACGGGCTGCTCCTGCACTCAGTCACGCCACCTCCTCACGGAGACGAGTCACCTCGGTCGCCTCTGCTCGCCACTGCTTCGCCTCGACCAATGTCATGGTCAGCTCTCTCATTAGCATAGGCATTTCATTATGGTTAGGCATAGGCATCATAAGCATTTAAGTCAAAAGGGAACTTGGTTAGTTAGCTTACCCTCTCCGCAAGAGTGGCCTCGGCCTCCTCGGCCCGAGCCACTAATCGCGCGAAGTCTGCGTCCCGCTCGGCTCGGCCTCCAGCAGGCTGGGAAGAAGAGGATGGAGTGTCTGGTCCTTGCCGCTACGCTCCGTCGGCTCGCTGCATTTAGAAGTCAGGGTCAGTTAATCATAAGCATAAGTTAAGTCCAAGGTTCAGTGAAGCTCACCAGAAGGTCCAGCGCGCCCTGGAGCTCATCCCTCTACTGTACAATGGCGTGGAGGAGGCCCTAGAGCTACGCTATGCATCCCTGGGGGTCTAGCTGCATGTAGCAAGTCAAGGTGTCAATGTATATGTGAATATTTCAAGTAGAGAAAGCATGAGTTTAGAAGTCCATACCGGTCGTCGGACGCCATGGAACACCTGGGTGCCATACCTCCGGGCGTAGGCCTCATCGCTGTCAGCTCGGGCCGTCACCTCCCGACCTCGGTGTGTTCAGTCGCGTACCTGGTCGATCGCCTGGGTGATCTAATCAATATCACCTCTCAGTCCCTTCGAGGACTGCCGGAAGCGCTCATCATCTCACTCTAGGAACTCCACATCCGGCTGATGAACTCCTCTCATCCTCATGATCAACGAATGATGAAGGGGCTCGATGATGTTTAAGTAGTGTAGCCAGATCTCTCATCCGGTGTACGCCTGGGCCACCTCCACCTAGGGCTGCCCCTCGTGACCCTTGTCGCGATTGGGTGTCCAGCGCACTTAAAAAGGGCAATCAAGTCAAGTGTCAGCATTTAGATAAGCATTTAATGAAGCATTTAGGTGCATAAAGGAAGGTTGAGTCTAAGAAGCTTACCGAACTGTAGGGGAACGTGTCTATGTCATCCTTGATCGCCCGTACTAGGCGCCGGATTGATCCCATATCTCGAGCCACCACCCATCGCCTCGCGATGGGGATCTGGTCCGGATGTACCTCCTTCCCTCACCCTAAGCCAGGGACGTGCAGGTAGCTCCAAACCTACATCAGTCAAATGTCAGCATATTGCAACCATACAGTAATCATAGGAGTTCAGCATTTTTACCTGAAGGAATGGTGAGAAGCCACCCAGCATCGTCTGCCAGTCGGTGGTACTAAGTGAGTCGAAGAGGAACGCCAGGACTGCTGCTCCCCAGGCATACTCTCCTACCCCGTCCAGGTCCCTTAGTAGTGGGAGGAGCCTACAGCTCACTCCTTTCGCTTTGGTCATGATGAGAAGCTTCCTGAACATCAGCATCAGGAAGTGTCATAGGGTCATGTCTCCCTCTGGTCCCGGTTCTGTCGCCACCATCTGCCGAGCCTGGCCTGTCAGTCGCCCAATGTGCTCCTCTGGTAGCTCTCCTACGGCTATCGCCGCCCAACGTAGCCCCAGGCTCTCCTGGAGTGTCGCTCATTGCAACATGGACGAATGATGGCCCAGCCTCATCAGATCTAGTCCGAGTAGCTCTTGCGCCATCTCCCGATAATCCACGTATGTCCAACTTGTCACCGGTGCTCCATGGATCCACAGTCTGAAAATCTTTGCCATGTTCTCGAGCGTGGGGATCATGTGACCCCATGGGAACAAGAATGCTCTGCTGATCGGGTCCCATCTCTCATGGAGCGCATACAGGAGAGGTAGGCGTGGTACGAGGGTCGATCCCACGCTGATAAGGGACCCCCGGACGCTGGACGAGAGCGAACTCCGCCTCGAACTGCTCTAACTCGAGAGCGACATGGTATGTGTCCTCCAAGGTGGTGACATTGCGGTGAAATAAATCGTATTTATAGTGGGGCTGCAAACCACGATGGAAACACGAGACTGGCATGGTGCTCTCTTTCGTAATGCCACATCGTAAAAAGTACTCATCAAACTCTGCGATGTAGTCTGACACGGAGCGGTCCCCTTGGGTGAGATTCTGCCACCTATCAATAAGCCTTTGGCAGTACGTGGTAGGAAGGTACTTACGCCTAAGCTTTCCCTTCATCTCATCCCATGACTCCACCTGGGGTTCATGATGCTGAAAGAGCAAGCTCTCCACATTACTCCAGTACGTTTGTGCTTGCCCCAAAAACTTCATCTTGGCATATCTAACCCTTCGGTGGTCCGTCATCTCAAACCACTCAAACTACCGGTCCATGCTGGCCTCCCAATCAACATAGATATTGGGTTACAATGGCTTGGACCCATCAAACGTGGGAGGGTCCACACGGACGGTCCTAAGGATCCGTTCATCCTCATCATCCCTATGCGGTCAGTGACCATGCCGGCGTCGGCCATTTCCCTCATTATCATTGTCAGACTCGTAGTCCTCAAGGTTGAGGGCACGTGGCCGTTGCTCCTCAGCCCTAGGTAAGGCGGGCAGAGCGGCAGGCGCCTGATGGGCTGGAAGAATTTCGGCTTGATCCCGACGGGGGGTCCTCTCCACACTCTCTATCCTTCCGACCAGACCTTGGATAGATCGGTTGGAAGCCTGAGCGCGATCCTCCATGGCCTTGAAGTGGCTCTCCATATGCTCGGTATGCTCCCTAAGAGTTTGGTCGGACCTGTCCATGCACTCTATGAGTAGAGCCACCAAGTGCTCCAGTGTTCAGCCTCCCGGGTTGGCCCCTGGGAGTTCACCCATAGTGTCAGGGCGATGATAATGGGCACCTCCACGGGTGGGCATGCAATGGGACCTAAAGGGAGCTAAGGGGTGACTCCTAGACCAACCTAGATGGACTAATGCAAACCTAAGACAAGACTCTTTTTGTTTTTTTTATACAAAAATGACCCTAAACTTGAACTGGCTCTGATACTAATTTGATGCGGGATGACTACGAGACTCGATGCGGACGAGTTGCGACCTTGGACTCTATAGGATGACATGATTAGCTGGACGACGCGACCAACAACAACTATACAATGTGGCACCTAAGGAGCTCCAGAAGAGGCGATATGCCCCAAATAAGAAGCGCTAACTCATGGTCGTCCCCATCGAGGGAAGCGCGACGATCTGCATGGTTGAGTAACCAGCTTTGAGTCTCAGGTGGTCGGCTCACTCTCGCACTCAAAACGAGTTGTGGGATGGGCCTCACACTCACAACTCTCAGTGGTGATTAATATATAGCTAGCTAATATAATATCCTACTCACATGTAGCGGCATCTAGAGCGCCTACTAGCTAAGCAAATACGACAAAAGGGGGAGTGGCGAGTGTATCTCCACGCTCAGGACGTGGGGAAGACTTCCCGACCGAGAACCGTCAATCCTGGTACAATAATTGAACTAATTACAACATGTAAATTAAGGCCCACACCACGTAGGGAGGTAAAAGGCCACAACAGCGGTCCGGGATTGCCGTTCTCCAGTTGACGGGCAGCAATTGCTGGCGCTCGGGAAGACGCGATCGGTCGATTTAGCACCATTCACTCGGGCCTGCAGGACAGCACGTGGGACCCGCTGTAGGTACAGTGACGTCCGGGGAAGCTCCTGGCAGCAGCAACTAGTGGGGGCATTCCTGGAGTGTCCCGGCTCGGTCCCCGGGGACGGCGATCACCGGAGGGGAGGCGGTGAATTTTTTTGGAATTATTTCCCAAGGCTATCCCGCAACTCAACTTCTGGCCAGAACTGCGCACTCTGACAAGATCGGCTGCTACGCCCAGCCACGACGTCTGATCGAGACATAAAGGGTGCCGTTGGAAATAGGACTCAAAATCCTACGACATACTAGAATTACAGGCTCGTCCAACGGGTGGAATGTAAATGGGAGTGACTGTAAACTGACTGTGCACACTGTCCCGAAATACAGAATAGGCTGGACAGAAGTTGAACTCCCTGATTAAGGGCTTTGACTGAGGATCAGATGAACAAATTGGGACCTGGGAATTTTATGGTGGGTAGAGGGGAGAATTGGGACGTGCGGGTCATGAAGGTCGTCAGGGAGTCGGCAGTCATCATCTCCTCTGACTGGATGTTCTTCGACCACATAAAAAATGGTGGGCAGGCCTTCAGGATTCGGCACCTCGAAGGTCCTCAGCTGCTCGACCGCCTGGCAATCGAGCTCCGTTATTAGTTTAATAATTCCCGGTGAGACTCTGACATCCTCTAATAGGCCCTCGAGATGGGGTGCCCCCGGTGTGGGATAGACGGCGAGAGGAAATGCCCTGAATACCCCTTCTTCTTCTATAATGAATGGCACATGCGGAGGAGCCACATAGCCTAGGGGCGGCGGCGGAAACTAGCCTTCCGATTTTATCTTCTTCTTCCCTTTGTCTCGGGCAACTTTAGGAACCTACTTTGTCTCTTCCAGGTACAGATTAGCATCTGATAGGTGACACTAGAACACCTCAAACGGGTGGAGGTCAACGAAAATTCTGACTTCTTTTCCCTCACACTGGTACTTGATGTACTCATGTAGGGTGGATGACACCACTCTGTTCTGGTGCAGCCAAGGCCAGCCAAGCAATGCCTTGTAAGAAGTGTTGGAGTTGATTACATGGAACTGGACATTGGTGATGAAGTTGTCGAAGGCTAGGTCAAATTCTGTAACCCCCATGGGCACCTCGCATTGCTGGTCAAAGCCAGCAATCTTGACGTTCTTCACTTCGACCAGGTGCACATCGAAGTAATGCTTCTGGTACACCCGATAAGGAAGTATGTTGACTACCGCTCCTGGGTCGATCAGGACCTGTTGATAGGCTGTCCGTTCAGTTGCCCCTTCATGTAGAGCGGCCTGTTATGACTGCAGGTGGGCAAGAGCATGTCATCTTCTGTGAAGGCTACGGCCACCTCCAGGGACATCTTCGCCAAGCAGGCTTCAAGGTCTGCTGGCGTCTGGAGTGCGGCAATGATGGCTTGCCATGTTTCTTCATCCAGGGATAGCTTCTCCCAGATGGTGAACCGGGCCGGGATCTTCTTGAGATGCCTGACTATTCAGTCGGCGGCCCGAACCTTGAGCAGCTTCATCTCTTTGGTCTTGCCGCGTCTACCCCCAGCTTGGGCCTGGGCCTGGGGTGCTGGGTCGAAAGGTGGCTCCTCCGTTGGATCTGGTGCCGCCACCTGAGCCGGCAGGGCCTACTGGGCTTCTTCCTTTTCCTTCATGAATTCGGCAAGGTTAGGGATGCTGTCAAATTCTTTTGCCGGCTAGGGCGGGACCACCGCCAGTAGGGCCAGAGGATTATTAGCGAACGGGGCTAGGAGGCTGCCGGCTCTGTTGGTTGGCCGCGGTCCTTGCGGGCACACCTGCTTTTCTGTGCGGGTCCGAAGGAATTCAGCGAATGAAGGAGCGCCCTGACTCTTCAACTTCTCGGGATAAAGACCCGACGGTGGGGGAATCTCCGTGCCTCAAACGCTGGGTTCGGGGACTTGGTATGGTCACTCGCCCCTTAGCATGATGTTGCCGTCATCCTGAGGGGGGCATCCCCATTTCTTCCCTGACTGAATGGCATGCTGGGATGTGGATATTTTAGCCTGATTTGCCTCCGGCGGGTCACAGGATGCTTCCTCTTCTTCTTCCTCCAGTGAGAGGGCGGTGTCGAACAGCATCGAGAGAGTGTTACAGGTGACGACAACCTCCTTTTTCTTCTTGCTTTTGGGTCTTTTATTTTTCTTCTTCTTTCCCGCAGCAACCGGTGGCTACTCTTGAGGGAATTCGTCCCACAAGGGAGGCTCTTGTTCTGCTTGGACTTCCGCTTTGGGAACTAGCTCGAGGGACTCAAACTACTTCCAAAGGACATATTCTTTTAGCTCAATGGGCCGGATCTCGGGCTGCTCATAATCTTCAAGCCCGTTAATAATCGCCTGGAGTCTCTCGACCGCCGGACTGACCTCCTTGTGCATCCGCACTGGGATGTGCTCTTTCTTGTTGTAGGTAGGCCGCCTCACGACCAGCCGAGGGGCCGTATCATGCCATACAGGGTTTACCGGTGGCGGTACTGGCCGGGGAGTGACATCCCTCACATGAACCTCCGGGGCGGGCCCGGGAGCCCATCTTCTCCTGTTCTTCTTAGGTGCAGCCTGCCACCCGCCTTGGTCTTGAACCGGCGCTGCGACGAAGGCCTCATACGTGGCGCGGGTGCTGGCTTCCGCCCACTCTTCGGGTAATTCTTGATATAGAGATATCATGTTGACGCCGGAAGTCATGTTGGGCATCTCATGCGGGCTGGGCTACGACTAGTGGCTCCATCACGAGGGACGAGGAGACCAATCTATCGGTGAACTAAAGTAGGGTAACATAAAACTGCGCTTCAAAACACAAGCGTCGAAGTACATACAGGTGAGAATGCCCTGCAACACGTACTCCGAAGCACCAAAGGTAGTGCAAGAGACTGCCAACAGACTCAGGACAAGGCAACTAGACCTGCAACTACAATGGTCCCTGAGTCCTACAACTCTGAGTCAGGATCATCGCACAAAGTGGAACAAGCTGCCAATTGATCTAATCCTAAGCCAGGAAAAATGACGCTCCAGGAGAAAATGACACACGGAGACCTGAGGGGACACCAAGAACCCTCAGCATGCCTGGATACGCAAACTTAGGTAGAACGGTACCTCGAGGCATCTAGAACCAATGTCTCAAATTGGACGTGACCGTCGAGACACAACAGGACTTCCTGTCAATGACTAAGTAACCCCGGGCTGGCCAGAGCCAGACACGACACTGACACTGACACACTCACACATCCACCGCCACAACAACACAAGCAAGCAGAACCAACAAGAACACAAGCGGCAGGAGATGACAACACTTTGGGCAAAGGAACTTGTCAGTCAACTACTAGGGGGAAACCCGACAGTCGAGAGACAGCTGCTGCGCAACCAGAGACACGGACAATGGTAGCTTCTAGATTGAGTCGTTAGGGTACCATCATAGTCTAGGGAAAGACCACAACTAGTCACCTAAACCAACCAATCCAGACAACCACCGACAGACAGACATCACCCTAAACAAGGACCTAAGACAGACGGACACACAACATAGAACAAGCAAACGGTCAACACAGAGAACAAGACTATAACGCACCAGCATAGGGGCGCTATACCCACATAATGTACCACAATAGGGGCGTTATGCCAACCAGACTGAAAACTACAACAGATAATATAACGCGCCAGCATAGGGGCGTTATATCAACATAACGCACTAGAGCATGTGCGTTATGCTCAACAGAATGACGCACTAACAATACGAAGTATAATGGACCACAACAGGCACATCATACTGGTATAACGCACAAAGGCAGGTGCGTTATACCCAACAGACACAAAAACACACTAACCACAGACCAAGGGCATATAACGGACCATACCTAATCCGTCATAGCCACAAGACGCGCAGGGTGAGGCGCGTTATATCAACCGCCATACCCAGTCAAAGCACCGGTCAACGGACCATAACGGATCTACACCTGAGCGTTATCTTAATCATAACGCATGGGGAGAAGTCCGTCATGCAAACCGACTGACATAGTCTTCGACGCAGACACGGTCTCGAGAGGACTGACATGACAGTCAACCTCGAAAATCACGTGACCATAACGCACCTGGACAGGGGCGTTATGCTCAACATAACGGACTAGGCCTAGTCCATTATGCTCCAAGACCTCCGGAGATAAAAACCATGAACGATGCATAACGGTCTATCGGGGGACCGTTATGCACATAACGGTCTCTGGTAGGACTATTATGCCAATCCGACGGTTAAAACAGTGAAATGGCCCAATCGGCCCGTTCCATGCCCCATGCACGCCGTAGCGCAGGGGAAATACATCCAAACGGTGGGAAATCCTCCAGGGATTCCAGAAACACCACATGCACGTTGCGAAACGCTCTAAATCGCGAGATTCGGGCGATTCAGACAAATCGACCTAAATCGAGTCACCGGAGTTCCCGGACTCCTATCGGCCCCAAATGACGACCAATCGACACGAAACTGGTGTGGTTGGGACCCTGACATCCCAGCGGTCAGTTTGACACCAACTACATCGCGAGAGGTTGCCATTTTCCAGCCAACCATACGAACCCCAAAAATTACGATTTATACTAAACTGGCTCGATCTCCCCCGAATGGCCACCAAACTATGCACGGAGACAGGAAAAAAGTGCAGAACGCGGAGAGGGTCCATCTCCCTACCTCCACCGATGAAACCGAGTGCCATGGGTGACTAATCTACGCTAAAAATGTCATCGCGAACCGAACCGCCGACTTCGAATCGGCCGTTCGGGATCGCGCCAAATCCACGCCGTTCCTCGCTCCACCACGCGTCTCAGCAAGTCCCACGTGTCGTCACCTCGCCCGCGGACCGCTCCGTCTGCAGCCGGGAGCCCCAGGGAGAGAGAATGAGAGAGAACGAGGGAGAGAGAGTGAGAGCGCGAGAGTGATGAGAGAGAGAAGGGGGTGGGTTATAAAAAAGGAAGAGAGTGATTCTCTTATGTTATACCTTGAGTGTGATGCTCAAGTGCTAGTCCTGCGACGGGATCTAGCTGGGACGCCGAGGTGCGACGCCGAGGCCCGTTATCATCCGTTCGTGTGCTATGCTGCTTCCGCCTGTCCTGAACTCTTTCTTGGATCACGAATTGTCCCCCACCTCATTCTCTTCAGATCCGGTTCTGGTAAAATTACCAGAGGTACTTCTGCGAGTCAAGAGCATTGTGGCGTTGGTTTCGCGTCAATCGGAGTTCGGGATCGCCGACAACAATTCCGACGGCGAAGTCGCGCATTTCTGTCCGAGCCTGCTGTCCCAGATCCTGAGTTTCCTGAGAACAAATTTCTACGGCCCTACTCTCAAGTCCTCTGGATCTGAGATTCTGAGTGATCGTAGGATTTTCTGTCCTCTTCGCGTTGCCGCTGAGCTCGCGTCGTTCTGAGCTCGGTGCTGGCCGTGACGGAGATTCTCGTGGGACTACACAGACCACCCTGTGCAGATCCGACCCAGAAGCAGAGGCGACTTCCAAAAGCTGCCCCGCCCTCCTCTTTGCAGATCTGACCAAACCCCTTGGTCAAATCCTTCCTCTAGACGTCGCCGACGATCTGCAACCAACGACGCCCCATTCCGACATCGGGAACCATTTTTCCTATAATTCTTTGTCTTCCTGTGCAGTTCTGTGCGAGCAGAACCCGAGGCTCAGTACAGTCACTGTCGCACCCAGGTCTGACCAGATCTGATCGCGCCGTTCGGAGCAGACGTTCTTCGTCCAGTCGCCGACATTCTCCAACAAACGGCACCCTGATCGGACGCCGGATCTAGCCGTACCGGCCTCGGCAAGACCGCTGCGCAGGGTGACCAGCGCGGGCAGAACCGGATCGGTACCCGATCGTCACCCGGATCGGCCCCGACCCGCCTCCCTCGACTCCCCCGAGTGCTACCCGTCAACCCGAGTTCCAGCAGCCCCGAAGCAACGTTGTAGCCTGTTATCTCCCTGCGAGGAGTGGGCGAAAATTTGTGAATTGTAAATTATTCTTTCATTGTCGTGTATCGGGGTTGTCGGATCCGGCCGGAGTTTCTTCCCCACGCACTAGTCGTGGAGGTACGTGCTCGTTCCCAGTACTCGCATTTGCTGATTTAGTATATTTTCTATCATGCTGCGTTTGTGAGATTAGGGCCGATAGCTAGCTTCAAATTGCCGCGGTTGTGAGTTGTGAGCGCCCGTTCCTTAGCTCCAGTCGAGCACCGAGCTCGAATTGTATACCCTAGGCGACAGTGGTTCCTTAACCGCTGCGATCCCACGTTTCCCTCGCAAGGGACGATCGTCGAGCTAGAGCGAGTTTCTGTTGAGAGACGTCTCCACCCGGAGAACACCACGTTGGTCTGCCGCCTGGCTTGCCTTTAGCTTGCTAGTGTTGGCCGCATATCGAGTCCATCGTACGTCTTATCCCAGTCGTGTCACCCGTCCCGCATCAAATTGGTATCAGAGCTAGTTGAGTCTAGGGTAGTCATTGATTTCAAAAAAAAAAAAGAGAAAAACAAAAGTATTTTGATTTGCATTTCATCCCAATACCCAATATATCAAAAGACGTTACTGGCTGGAAAGTTAGGTTACGCCTATCCGGAAGGTAGCCCCTTGCGTGAGGTTCACCTCCGTCACGTACTGGAAATTAGGTTAAGTCTAGGGTCCTCAGTTTGCATTAGTTAGTGCACTCCAACTTTTTGTGTCGTTATATGCTCACCCGGCGAGGTACCCAATACCTTCGCCCCGCGTCTATGACAAACCCACAGGATGCCGCCTCGGGAGACTTCCACTCCTTGCATGAGGCGATTATGGCCATCATGGCCAGGTTGGACCAGTCCGAGGCCAACTTTCGGAGCTTCTCTGACACTATAGATGGTCGTCTTAGGGCCATGGAGGAACGTATGGAGTCATCAGATAGATCTGTCCAAGATCTGGTTGGACGGTTAGATAGAATGTCACACAGAGACCCACCTGGAGTGGCCCAGAGTCCGCCCGCACCGACTCCCGCGGTGGCCCAAAGCCAAGTCGCTCCCATGGCCCAGGTCCAGCCCGCTCCCATGGCCCAGATCCAGCCCGCTCCCGCGGCCCAGGATCGACCCGCACCTGCTCCTCAGCCCGCCCCACGCCGGGCCATTGTGCCACAGCATCGTGACCTTGGTCTAGAGGACTATGGGTTCGATAATGCCTATGAGGGGTATGGCCAATGCCATCGTGGCAATTCACATTCTCCAATGATAGTGACCCAGATGATGAACGGCCTAGAGAAGACCGGCAATAAGGGCCTAATGGTCTGACGATAGAACGCATGGCTCTGGGAGGTTTCAAAAAAATAGATCGGTCGTTCCCTCTTCCCACACTATTCTCTCATTTCATTTCAACACAACCACCCTCTCCGGCGACCGACGAACTCAGACGATCTCCACTAGCGATCACCGCAAGCCCACATCTACTCCAGGATGGTGAAGAAGAGGGCGGTACGGCACTTTTAACGGCTAATGGAGGAGGAGGAAGAGACACCTCTGGCGATGGTGAACCCACCGGAGGAGGAAGAGGCTCCATTGGCCCAAACGGTGGTAGAGGAACCATCCACGACAGTGGAGGGGCCAGGAGATGCTCCTGGAGATGAAGAAGGGGAGCATATGGCGGAGGAAATCCCCGGAGTGGCCACTGGATGCCAGACATCCGCAGTAGGCCAAAAACCTTAAAACCACAATTTTGATTCAATTGAGGGCGTGCATGTGGGTAGATTAGGCTGAGAATGGGTCTGGGGACCCCTTAAAACTTTGTAGAGGGCCTCCGGGCCATCCCACCAACCTGGGGGAACGAGGAGAAACCGGCTATCACGACAGGAGCCTAGCGGTCCTTCCAGCGATCGCTAGGCAACCAAGCAGTCTAGCCCAGACCGTTAAGGGAGGTCAAATGGTCTAGAGGTGACTGTTTGGTATTTTGAGAAGTAAATTTTTTTTAATGCATTGCTTTACCCGCTCTATATGAATGACTAACTAAATGTTTGAATGCGTGCAGGGGAAACGACGGATGAGGATCTCCTGGTTACAGGTCCGAGTAGTGTACCTGGTGCTGTCAGACTTCCAGAGGGAGAGGTTAGCAGCGATGGGGTTCACCGAGTTCTTGGGGATGGAGGTGATGAGGGTAGACACCGCCCTCTTGTACGCACTACACAATAGGTGGGACCCAGTTAGTCGAGCCTTCCTATTCCCGTGGGGACATATGATCCCCACGCTAGAGGATGTTGAACGGATCACTGGACATCGGGTGCACGGAGCACCGGTGATAGGGATGACGTACGCCGACTACCGAGAGTTGGGGCGGGAGATATTGGAGCTAGAGCTGACGAGGCCGGGACACCACTCGTCCATGCCGGCGAGAGCGTCCCTCCAGGAGAGCCTGGGGCTGAGAGGAGTGGCAATAGCCGTGGGAGAGCTGCCTGAGGAGCACCTTAGGAGACTGACAAACAGAGCCAGAAGGAGAGTGGCTACAGGATCGGGACCGGAGGGAGACGTCATCCTTCGTCGCTTCCTGATGCTGATGTTCAGGAAGTTGCTCTTCGTAACGAGGGTAGATGGAGTGAGCTGCAAGCTCCTCCCACTGCTGAGAGACCTAGATGGGGTCGGGGACTACACCTGGAGCACTACTACATTGGCATTTTTTTTCGACTCCCTTAGCACCACTGACCGATAGACAATGCTGGGTGGCTTCTCGGCTTTTCTTTAGGTAAAATGCTCTACTTTGAATGCTTATGCTTATGCTCATGATCATCAATGCTGGTATGGATCTACCTATACCTCCCCAGCCTAGGGTGGGGAAAGCAGGTACATCTAGACCGAGTACCCATCGTGAGAAAATGGATGGCGATTTGGGACATCGGGTCACTGTGACGCTTAGCACGGGTGATCCAGGATGACATGGACACATTTCCCTATGCATTGGTAAGATTCTAGACTTAAGCTTCTAAATGTACTTAAAATGGTTCTAAATGTTAACACTTGACACTAATGCCTGCCCTTTCAGGTGCGCTGGACACCGTACCATGACGAGGGTCATGAGGGACAGCCCTAGGTGGAGGTGGCCCAGGCATACTCAGGACAGGATGTGTGGCTGCATTGCATGAACGTCATCGAGCCACTTCACTACCGCCTGATCATGAGGACCAGGGATGTCCATCAGCTAGAGATGGAGTTCCCTGCCAGAGACGACGAGCGGGTGGGATGGTCCTCGAAGGGACTGAGTGGCGAGATCGACTGGATCACTCGGGCGATCGAGTAGGTGCGTGACTGGTCATGGAGAGGCCAGGAGGTGAAGGCCCAAGCTACCAGTGATGAGGCCTATTTGAAGGCCTGCGCCAAGAGATACAAAGACCAGGTCTTCCACGGTGCTCGACGACTAGTATGACTTTCTAAATTTAAGCTTTCTAGTGACTCCTAATGTACTGACACCTAGACTTGCTACCACCCACTCCTCCACCCTTGTTGCCTACACCCACTACCCACCGGGGGTTGTGCAACCCCGGGCAGGCCCCCCACCTGCTCGCGGACCCGTCCCCGGGTCGGGCGACCCCGTAGGGGTTAGCCTGACCCCGAACGGGCTCTTTTTTCCTTGCTAGCCCATTCTTTACTGCAGACTAAGTGAGAGAGGAGGGGTGAGAATTCTCTTAGGCTCACCAAAGCCCAGGGAGGTGACCGGAACCCCCGAGGGGGGAGAAGAGTGGGGTGACCACATCCCATGCCATATTGGCTTTAAGCCACCCTGACCTCCACCCCGGGGAGGTTGGCAGCCGTAGAGGTCCTTCCTGACGGCTTCACCCCGGGCAGGTTGGCTTCCTGCTGCGGTTTAGTTCACCCTGGGGAGGTCTGAGCCACCCTGGGCTGGTCTCTATTTCTTCTGCAGTTGCTGCACCCCCGACGAGTGGCTGTCAACGAGTATTGTTGTTGCTGCTGCACGATGGGTCTGCCTGTTGCCGCTACAGGGCTGCTGTGTCCATTCTTGCTTCACCCCAGGCGGGTCTGGGCCTCCCCAGGTAGATTTGCCATTGCCCTAGGCTTCTGTCCGCCTGGGGAGGTCTCCTACCTGCGGAGGGGTCCGGGTCTGCTGCGCTTGTTGGGCGGCCATCTGAGGAAGCCTGCTGCTACACCTGTTGGGCTACTACATGACCTCGGAGAGGCCATGTGCTACCGTCCCTGCTGTAGTGGGGAGGTTCTCCCTGCCAGGTAGGCAAAATTGGTGCCAACAAATGCTCCCCACGGAGCGTTCGTCGAAGCCGAGGGCGGATGGTCCGTGCTCTCCATTATTTTTAATTTCTCTCGAGTCTCCATAACATGTGGAGATCATTGTCGGGCTGCACCTCACTGCTTCATTACTTTCCAGAAAGTTGAAGTCGATGTCGACCAACCCTTTGGGTTATATTGGCCAAAGCTAATGTATATCGTCCCCTAGGACATATTGGCCTGAAATTGGATGTTAGCCAATCCTTGGGGGTGCATTAGCCAAAGTTGATGCGGACCGGCCCTTAGGGCATATTGGTCCAAAGTTGATGCAGGCCTGTCTCGGAGAGACATGTTGGCCTGTGGTTGATGTAGACCTGCCTCGGCGAGGCTTGTCGGCTCAATGTTGATGTAGGCCTGCTTCTGAGAGACTTGTTGGCCTAGAGTTGATGTAGGCTTGCTTCTGAGAGACTTGTTGGCGTAGAGTTGTTGTGGATCTACCTCGATGAGGGTTGCTGGCCTGAAGTTGATGAAGACTTGCCTTGACGAGGCTTGTTGGTCTGTAGTTGTAGGCCTGCTTCTGAGAGACTTATTGGCCTAGGGTTGATGTGTCGGCTGACCACTGAGGTATGTCTCCGAATGTTGAAGCTGACTAATTGTTAACTTGTGATAGCCAGAGTTAATGTAGGCTAGCCCTTAGGGCTTGTTGGTCTGGGTTGATGTCGACTGTACACGAGGTGAGGCAGACACCATCTAATGCAGACTTGAGCATAGCATTACCCCAGAGTTTCTCGGCCCTTGGGATAGAGTGGCCGAATGGTCATCAACTTGGTGTAGTATTGCTAGATGCATGCATTTGGTCTCCTTCAAGACGCCTGGATGACTGAGGCTGCATCTTTATGGGAGGAGTTCGCCCGCCTCCACACTATTTAGGAGCGGAGGTAGAGGACTCAGCTAATGATGCAACAGAAGGAGCAGCAACTTTGCAAACTTTGGGCGGCCCAGGCTGAGGTGGGCGCCCAGGTTGAGGCCGCTTGTGAGCGCGAGTAGGTGGCCTCTCACAGAGTGGAGGAACTTTTGTGAGTGGTCCGGGGGACCGAGGAGGAGCATAGTCTTGCGCGTGCCGATGTAGATTCTCTGTCACAGGCTTGAGGGGCTCCAGGAGCTTTTGCGAGAGGTCCGGGAGACCGAGGAGCGCAGTCTTGCACGTGCCGATGTTGACTCTTCGCCGTAGGCTTGAGGGGCTCCAAGAGGAAGCTCTTCAGAGTGAGACTCGCCTTGTTAAGCTGAGGAGCGAGTACTGTGCATGATGGACTTTGACACATTTTTATACACAAGGTTTTTTTACTTTGCCCATTCTTGTCGGAGTTACCCTGAGGGCTTGTCTCGGGCTCCTTTCTTTGACGACGTCAATGAATAAAGGACAGAGGTCAAGAGCTTTCGCTTCTATCCTCTTGCATGTATTTTTTTTTCTTTTTTTTGATCACTTTACCAGCCTTACCATTACGGATCCACTAAACTACATATGTTATAGCTAAAGTAGCAGAAATAAAATTATTTTTAATTAATAGTTTAAATTTAATTATTATAGTCCAGAGTCAAGTCTAAAGAAAAGACAACAAGTACCAAGTACAATCGACCGAAAAGAAAAGACGTACCAGAGAGTCGGGGGAAGCCCGACGAGGGTACCAA
The DNA here is from genome assembly GCA_024336825.1 of Amorphophallus titanum. NCBI lineage: Eukaryota > Viridiplantae > Streptophyta > Magnoliopsida > Alismatales > Araceae > Amorphophallus > Amorphophallus titanum. The sequence goes on from JANBPO010000930.1 coordinate 252,636, forward strand.
TTGGCCACAACTAGACGCTATGAGCACGCGCCCTAGGTACACACGGAAGCCGAACGAACGACCACCACCTGAAAAGCGGGGGTAAGTCTCGTGTCACTAGCTCAGTAGGGGTCACGTGAATCCCCACTGGAAAACACGCAGTAACACGCTAAAACAGCAAGCAAACAACAGTAGTAGTAAAGCAGGAAAGCTAAACTGTAAAGCTGTAAAGGAAACAGAACAGGAAGCATGAGTAGGGAATAAGGTAAGGAAGAGGGGGAGGAAGAAGCCGTACCAGACAACGGTTACCGAACTAACCTCGGTACCCCAAACTACTCCAAGCAAGGGCAGGAGGGCGACTCAGAGCTGACAGAGTTAGGAGTTGCCAAACTGTTGACGCAAGGAACCTGCAAAACAGACAAAAGAAACCTAGGAAAAGGCTAGACGAACGACCGACACAGACGACGGACAACACAACAAGGACGTCATACACACTGCCACGTGCATGACAAGAACGTCACGCATGCGACAGGACACCGACCTTGAGTACAGCTATAAAAGGGCTAACCCAAAAGGTCACGACGCACGAGAAATGCCGAGAGTCACACAACCCGTGACTCGAAAGAGGAGCGGTCAACTGCGTCCACTGACATCTTACACTGCACCACAACTCACTCCACAAGTGCCTCGACTACCTATCGAATGTGGTCTACTACAGCTAAGGCCAAGTCGTAGACCCACGTGGAAACCACCACTGCAAGGACCAGTCAGGGTCACGCCCATCGACGTGAGTCCTAAGCCCTTGACCCTGTGTGTACACACTGGCTGTAGACCATTAATCCAGGTCTCTAGCTAGTATTCTCCCCTGCGGACGCTACGATAAGGTCTGGAGCCCACGGAACTAGCATAAAAATCGTGTCTCAGGAAAAGTGCCCCACTACAAGAGCCATCACGCTAAAGCGTACCGTAAGACACCAACCAAAGAGGAGCCACAAAATCGGAATACTCTGAAACACAAGTGTCAGAGTACAGACAGGCCGTACTACACACACCACAGCCATACAGGAAACTGCCGACCACTCAGGGCAAGGCAAACTAGACCTAGAACTACAACGGTCCCTGAGTCCTACGACTCTGAGTCAAGATCATTGTACATAGTGGAACAAGCCACCAATCGGTCTAATCCTAAGCCAAGGAAAATAACGCTCCGTGAGAATCAAAACACGGAGACCCGAGGGGACACCGAGAACCCTTAGCACATCTGGACACTCAAACTGAGGTAGAACGGTACCTTGAGGCTTCCAGAACCAATGTCTCGAATTGGACAAAGTCGTCGAGACACAAACAAGACTTCCTGTCAACCACTAGGTAACCCCGGGTTGACCGCAACTAGACACGACACCGGCACAAATACACACACACACACACACAGCATGCATAAGCACTCCTGGCCATCCCATCATGGTTACTACCCTCATAGGATGTCAACAGACACCCACGGGTCATTGGCAAACCACGAGATCAAGCTAAGACAAACAGAAACTGAAGCGGTGGATAATGACAACACTCTGGGCAAAGTGAACCATCACTCGACCACTAGACGAAATCAGCAGTCAAGGCACAGCCGCTACGCAACCAGAGACAAGGACAATGGCAGCTTCTAGATTAAGTCATTAGGGTATTGTCGTAGTCTAGGAAAAGACCACAGCCAGTCACCTAAACCGACCAATCAAGACAACCACCGACAGACAGACATCGCCCTAGACAAGGACCTATGACAGATGAACACACAACACAGAATTGATCAACGATCAACACGACAAACAGGACTATAACACACCAGCATAGGGGCGTTATACCCACATAACGCACCAAGGGAGGGATGTTAGGCCAACCAAACCTGAAAACACATGCAAATGATATAACGCACCAAGGGAGGGGCATTATATCAACATAACACGCCAAGGGATGGGCGTTATGTCAACCAGACCTAAAACCACATATAGACGACATAACGCACCAAGCTAAGGGCGTTATATCGACATAACGCACCAGAACATGTGCGTTATGCTCAACAGACATATACTCTGGGACACAGTATATTGTTATCATCAAAACCATCAATAAGGACAAAGAGGGAGCACATCAAACCCAACACGAAGGATTCAAGGCATTACATCCTCCCCTCCTTTTAGAAATTTCATCCTCGAAATTTATGGAGCTAACAAGGGAAAATGGAAGAACAACCCAAACACTGGCTACGCTCTCCAAGTATCAGCCAAACCTCGAACACTAAACACAACAATACGAATACACGAAATCACGATTCTCAAAAAATATAATTCAGAGGAACACTGCCAGACCATGATCACAAACAAGATCACCATGCTTCGGATCTCAAGGCAAATCTATCCATGGAACGAGCACGACACACCAAGGAACACAAGTTCGGCACCTCCGAAACAGGGCATCATCGCTAACGTCTCACAAGGAAAGGAGACACGATCTATGCCACAAAAATAGCCACCAATAACACAAGCATTAGCTCTTCACAAGGAAGATAAACATCTCAGTTGATTACTCAAACCATCGGCTTTCGTGCCATAACGACAAATGAAACTGGCACACAGAATGCCAATGATAGCACTAGACCACAAATACAATCGAGTTAGTCCTCACTCAAACATTACATATGATTCGACTCACATGCTAACTCACCATGGCAGAAGAGTACAACACAACCAACCGACAAGATCACAGTCCACACTGCCAAATTCAGACTCACAGGGAACTCCTCCAACGCTAAACACAACCAACAAACCAACCACAACCTCAACAACACCAGTGAATCCCCGGCTCTGTTCTCAGAACAGAACCACGGGACACAACTGCAAGCTGGGTCACATCAGGGCACAATTACAGCTAAACACATGGCTAAAAAGGAACTAGCTACACACAGCTTACCAATAAGGACCCACAACAACACTCAGAAAAATGCATCTCTAGGACCATGATCACGTCCCGAGAGCACAACTTCTAAGAAATGCAGACAAAGAAAGGGTACTGAATCAGCATATCTATCAACAGATTTCCCCAATTCTCGAAACGACCAGTGCCAACAACCACAATGCCATAAGCAATGGCAAGGCAACTAAAAACATCAAGGCACATACAGCCAACATGAAGACGCATTGAGGAAATAATCCTCTCGGCTGGCCAGAATCTTCCAACCAATGATCCTCGACCAATGGGTTATAAGCCCACACACTACTGCTGCGCACTCTACACAACACACAAAGGCAGAACAAACAACTCAGCATCCGCATCTCAGCACACCTCTTAGTGCCATCGCAACTCACGAAATGTAATGTACCACACCTCAAGTACCGATCCTACTACAAGCCGATTACAAGTAGCCATAGTGCAAACCATCGTGCTAAGAGCCACAACACAAGCCACAAAGAATACCAATCTTAGCTCATCCTCACATCCTAAAATGATTACTGAACCTTCACAACACAACAGCTGCCAAACACGACACGCTGAACATGGTGCACAACGGTCTCCAACACACAACCTGGGTCCAAAGCCAGGCCACCGTCGAAACAAGAATAGATCAGGTTCAGAATTAACACAGTCCACACATAAGTAGACACCGGACAAAGGCTTCACCGAGACAGCACTTCCAAAGCTTAACTCAAAAAGACGCCACAAACAGAATGAGAAAGATCAAGCTCATCTAACACCAGCTCACCAGGAAGGAAAATCCTAGGTTTGCCTGAGCACTCTCTCAACGAGGCATCCAAGCAACCACCTCAAAACACAACCATAACACCTCAAGGGCTGACCAAACTTCAAATAAAATGGCAAACACAACATAATCTCCTTCGGAGAACATGCACAGCCATCACAGATCCCATCAGCCACCTGAACACACCACAGAAAAGCAAACGCTACACCACAGATTCACATCTGCTGGCAAATTTCACACAGTGCAGCCGAGAACAAAACCATAACAAAAGAACACTCTCTGTCACATCATGACTAGAGAAAAACCATCTTGCACAGTGCCAACACAGCACCGGCAAGCGCTTACGTAAAAAGTAAAGCGGTACAAAAAATATAAAACCTATGCCAACTGCCGACTGTACTGGACCTTACGGACTCCAAGCACTGCAATATCTTGAATTCCCATGTACTTATACACATCCTTCGCAACACACCCACTCTGATACCAACTGTGACGACCCAGCATCTGGGCTCAGGTAAACCCGAAATCAATTGGATCTTGAGAGGCCTCCCAAGAGCTGTAAGACTCCGAAGGGATAAAAGGAGGGACGCCCGTTTCTGGTGGGAGTCCTTAGAAGCTACTAGGGACCAAGGTCAAGTAACTTGGGAAGAATTCAAAGAATATTTTAATAACAAGTATTTTTCTGACCGAATACAAGAGAAGAAGGCTGCCGAATTCACCACACTTAAACAACAAATATTATTGGTGGCCGAGTACGAGGCTCAATTCTCTAGACTGTCATGGTACGCTAAACACCTAGTAAGTACCGAGAAGATGAAAGCCAAAAGGTTCCTTAATGGGCTCAAGCCCCAATATATTACACAGCTGGCGCCGATAGACATACAAGTCTACTCGGAGATAGTACGGTGAGCTCAGTTATCAGAAGATGCCAAGGAGTTGTCAGACAAGATCCGTGGGAGGGATAAGAAGGAGCAAGTCACTAGCTCCGGTACTTTCAAGACCACCTTCAACAAGAAGAGGCTTAGCAATGGAGGAGATTCCTCTCAGGAGAAGAAGTTCAAGAAGAATGCAAAACCCTTCTGTGTTACTGCTACACCCTCCAAGGAGGTGTGTGAACACTATGACGAGGCCGGCCATAAGGCCGAAGAATGTTGGAGAAGACTAGGAGCTTGTCTCCATTGCGGGAGCCATGATCATCGGATCCCCGACTGTCCACTACTCAATGATCAAGCTGGAGATGAAAAGTGCTCTGTGAAGAAGAATGCACGCCTCCAAGCTCTCCAAGAGGTAGAACAAGACGAAGGCGGACTAGTAGAAGGTACACTAGAAATCTGTTCCAAGTCTACTCATGTCTTATTTGATACCGGTGCATCATATTCTTTTGTTTCCAAGAAGTTTGTGCATCTATTACCTATGGAATCGGAATGGATAGATCTAGTTATTTCCACCCCTCTCGGGAATGAATCCGAAATTACACACCATTATCTAAATTGTGAAGTCATGGTGAAAGGGGAGAATCTACCTATCAACTAAATATGCCTAGACATGAAGGGCTATGATGACATATTAGGAGCTGATTGGCTATCCAAATACCAGGCAACTATTGATTGCCGTGAAGGCAAGGTAACTTTTAAGGAGTTCCCGGAACTTATCTACACTAGCCCTAAGAGTTGGAGCAAGTCACCTCTCATTTCGGCTCTCTGAGCTAGTAAGATAATAAGGAAAGGGTGTGTATCTTTCCTTGCTTTCGTCACCATAAAAGAAACTATGGAGTCCAAGACAGAAGACAACCTAGTGGTTCGGAAGTTTCCAGATGTATTTCCAGAGGATCTGCCTGGACTATCCCCACAAAGAGAAGTGGCCTTCACCATCGACCTGGTCCCTGGTGCTTGGCCTGTTTCTAAAGCACCTTATAGGATGTCCCCTGCTGAGCTCAAGGAGTTAAAGGAGCAATTGATGGAACTTTTGAAGAAAGGATTCATCAGACTGAGCACTTCCCCGTGGGGAGCACCCGTGTTATTTGTAAAGAAGAAGGATGGATCCATGAGACTATGCATCGACTATCGACAGCTAAATCACCTCACTATTAAGAACAAGTATCCGCTGTCGAGGATCGATGAATTATTTGATCAGATATCCAGATCGAAGTATTTTTCAAAGATTGATCTCAGGTCAGGATATCACCAACTAAGGATCAAAGAGGGAGACATTCATAAGACCGCATTCAGGAGCAGGTATGGGCATTACGAATTTGTTGTTATGCCTTTTGGACTAACGAATGCCCCTACAGCCTTTATGCAGTTAATGAATAGCATATTTCGACCTCATCTGGATTAATTTGTAGTGGTCTTCATTGATGATATATTAATTTATTCCAGGACCAAGAAGGAACATGAAGAGCATTTGAGGATTTCATTACAGATATTGAGGACTAATCAACTATATGCAAAGCTCAGTAAATGCGAGTTCTGGCTCGAAGAAGTGTCTTTCTTAGTACATGTAATCTCCAAGGATGGGATATCAGTGGATCCATCAAAAGTAGAAGCTGTAAAGAATTGGAAAAGATCAAACAATACTAGCGAGATCTGAAGTTTCTTGGGTCTTGCAGGCTACTATAGGCGATTCATTAAGGACTTCTCCAAGATCACTGTGCCTCTTACTACGCTAACAAACAAGGAGATTCGTTATGAATGGAGTGAAGATTGTGAAAGAAGCTTTCAAGCTCTAAAGGATCACTTAACTATTGTCCCGGTCTTGGCCTTACCAGTTGAAGGAGAGAAGTTCGAGGTATATACCGATGCATCTGGCATTGGTCTCGGATGTGTCTTGATGCACATCACATGTAGCCTCGAAGCATTTCTTCCAGCTGCTATACTATAATCTCCTTGTCCTTATAGAACAAAGAGAGCTCTTTCAGGATGGGGAGCTTTTTACCATTCTTGATTTTCTGGATCATGTCTTGAACCCAGCTTCTGAGGCGAGCTCACTTTTACATTTCTTCCCACGGGATATAGCTATCAAGTAGGACAACGTCGGTAGGACGGAGAGGAATGTATTCCTCCAAGTCATCGATAAGCCATTGTAACCTCTGGAGAGGCATCAGCTCAGCTGGGAATTGTAAGGCGATTATCTGCGCAGCCTATTTTTTGAGCCATCTTTTGAGGTTCTTCCTCCTGTTCCTCCCGTGTTTCTTGGCGTTGGCCGCCTTTAGGGGAGGAGGAGGAGGAGGCGTCAGAATTGGGGTTGATAAGTCCTCGTGAGGACGTCTTCGAGCTGGTGCTTTAGCAGGGTGAGGTCGACGGCTTTTCTTTGCATAGATTTCAATCCAGGCACCTTCTGCCTGTTGCATTTGGAAGGTGGAATAGATAGCTTACTCGATGACCTCAAGTGGCACCTCCTGGTTGGCTGGGATGCTAGGACTGGCGTCTGAAGACATGCACGCAGTTTGACACCTTACTCACAATGGCGAGGGAGGTGTCTCCCATTGAAATGGTGCACTGGGGTCGGCATCCGAGGACGTACGCGCGGTTGTATGGCTTACTTGCAGTGGCGAAGGAGGTTTGCGATGGGCTGGCAGACTGGTACTGGCGTTCGAAGACGTGTGCGTAGTTTGACGCCTTATCCGGGGCTGTGAAGGAGGTTTGCCATGGGCTGGCAGACTGTTGCTGGCGTCTGAAGACGTATGCGTGATTTGACGCCTTAGTCGTAGAGGTGAAGGAGGTTTGCAATGGGCAGGCAGACTGGTGCTGGCGTCTGAAGATGTGTGTGTGGTTTGACACCTTAGCCGTGATGGCAAAGCCTTTCGTTGAGAGGCAGGCTGGGAGATGCACTTGGCTACATGTTCCTTAGCCTTACCCTTGTGGTCTGGCTAGGAGCAGGGCTTGGTAATGGCTGACGAAGTCCTGAGGTATTGTCACTCCGGGCAGTTACCCTGGCTTCGCATGTTAGGTGGGTCTTGTAGTGGCATGCCCGACTTGCAAGCCAGAGTTACTGAAAACCCGGAGGATGCCTTCCATGTTGTTTGGACTGGGTTGCAAGGCAAGTGGAGAGGACCCGACGGCTCGCCGGTCGAAGAGGCACGGCACGGTCGAGCTGAGACCTCACTCTGTTTTTGCTTCCCCTTCCTATCCCCTGATGTCGGAGATGAGGGTAGGGCAGAGAGGGAGCGAGAGGGACTTGGGGAGCCATCATTGTCTCACCCACCAGGACGTCCTCTCGGCCGAGGCAAACCCGGAGTAGACTGGCGGTATCTTCTTTAGAGAAGGGGAGAGATTCCAGCTCTTGCCAGGGCCGCCATTGTACGGCTGATGTGGCAGGGGCTGGCTAACTGGCTGGCGATGTTCGGGAGTCTGGAGGAGCCAAGGTGACAGGAGGATGGATGACATTGACCGAGAAATTACTCGGCCCACTCTCCTAACTGGCGTCCCGCCCTCTACGCCTTCGCAAATGCTCGAGAGCTTCTCGGTTATCGGTCTAAAACTCGAGCCATTTTGGAGTATGCTGGTAAGGTAGCCTGTGCCCATTTTCTTGAGGAGGGTCTGGTTGTTCTGGTGCATTTCTAGCGATGCTCAGGGTTTCTTCGACAACTTGTCGTTGTCTCACAAGTGCCATGGAGTTTCTCTCAGCATTGATCTACTCCCACTAGATCTGTTCCTGGATAAGGTACTAAACTTCCTCACAGGACTCAATCGCGTGGCAGATCCTGGCATGAAAAGGGCAGTACTGGGGGTGACTGAAGTCCCTCTAGGTGTAGTCTGTCGGGGGGTCACGGGGCATGATTTGACCCCTCTCGACGAGGACGTCGAAGTGTCACTGGGTCCTCTCTTTGGGAAAAGAGAGAGGCATGCAGTCATGCCAGGGCCTCCACCCTGGATGCTAGAGTGAGTGCTCACCTTGACTGGTGCTGGGCTTCTCTACTTCGACGTCAGAGAGAGAGAAGGCGGCTATCATATGAATCACGTTGGCCGAGTGATGTGGCATCGGAGCTAGGCCACTAAATTTTTGGAGTGTTGTATTTATTTAGAGTGTATTTGGTGTGTATTTGTATGTATTTATTTGAAGTGTATTTGGTGAGTATTTGTATTTTCGTATGTCAGTCATATGAAGGTGCAAACAACACAATGACTTATAGTGTTAGCCATTTTCAAAACCATGAGATACAAAGTACCACAGGGGCACAACAACACCTTCAGCCGGGATAGGGGATACCAGCGGGACCACCCTAAGGACAAGCACCTATTGAATTTCTTAGGGCACTTCAGCTCCTGGGGCAAGCGGGACATTATTGCTGTGCAGGATGTGGAACATGCGGTCTTGCGAGGCAGAGACAGCCTGGCCAGCAGCGTCCCAAGGCATGTTCCAATGTACTTGCTGGGAGATCGCAGAAAATGGGAGCCTAGGCTGGGCTTAGAGGAAATTACACCCTCTGAGGGGAAGCTGGTGCGAGCCCCGAAATTCACACCGGCACACTGGGACAACACGGTCAGGCGAGTACACAAAGAGCAGCTTCAATTTAGATTGTTCCTGGCCCCGCTGAAATGGGGGTACAGAGACGAGTCGTACGTCTTGGATTGCCTGGCGGTCCACTTCAAGCACGAGCTGGCCATTGGCTGGTTTGCTGACCTCAGGGTCCAGGACATGCACAGCTTCAGGGAGGGGGCAGTGGAGTTCACTGACTATGTGTTATTCCACTATGCCCCACTGCTGATCAGGGTTGGGGTGTACCACAGCGTGTATGCTTCCAGGTTTAAGTATCTCGTGTCCAAGGAATTATGTTGTGGGATGATGGAAGTCTTTACACTAGAATTCAACACTTTTTACACCGTTGAAGGGGAAACTTCCATAGATCTGTGGAGTCTTCATCAGCTAACCGGCGTGCCAATTGATGGGGAGCCCTATGAAGAGACTTGCCTCCCCGACATGATCAAAGATAAGATGAACGGGGAAGGTTGGTACACCTTGGACTATTCACACCGGTACCTGATGAAGGCGTATCGGGAACTTTGGCTATCCTGCCATGGGACGAAGCATCCATCCCGCGGTGAAAAGTGAAGAGTCCTCATGGGGATGTGGTTGCATTACTTCTTTCGGGGGGAGAAGAAGTATGATGACTTCCCCTCCGTCGACGCTGCAGCGTCCTTGAAGAAGTAAGGCCAAAACAAGCTGGATCTGGGAGCCAAGGTCTTCCGACGTCACAAAGATAGTCCCAATCTTGCCGATGTCGATGGCACAATGCACTATGAAGCATTCTTAGCTTATTGGCTGTGCTCGTTTGCCATGCCATACGGGGACGAGACAGTCATTCAGCCTGAGACCATATACCCCACATGTTAAATGGCCTGGGGCATCAAGCTGTCTCTTTGCCCCTCAGCACTGTGCCTGATCTACAAGACTCTGGGGGAAGTGAGCAAAAGCCCAATCCCACAGCAAGTGCGGACGGTTGGACCCATGCACTTTTTCAACGCATGGGTCTGCACGCTATTCCCAGAGTTCGCACCGCACACCCTTCAGGCCTGGACGCTATTCCCACAGATGCTGGAGTTCGTGAGTGCAGAGCCCGACGCGACGATGACACAGCTGTTCCTCCTAAGAGGCAAGCTCACCAGCATTCCCTATGATGCCCCAGATAGCATTCACTTCTAGACGTTAGTGGCCAATTCCAACCCATTGACAAGTAGCAAGAGGGACTGTCGAGACGATCAAATGGAACAGTACCCGCACCCTATTAGCCAGCGGACCATGAGTCGCCCGTTGTTAGAGCCTGAACTTCGAGATTGGGCATTATCCATTCGCCCCAGCATCCTCATCTTCAGAAAGGGGAATACTTTGCTACTGGAGCCATACTACCCCTTCCGATTCAGGCGCAACTACTGGTACGATAAGCACATACCAACACATAGTGCCCAGTTTCCTTTACTGGTGAGGATGCTTCAAGGAGGGTTGACTACCGAGCACGCCCGTTCCTGGTGGGATTTCTTCCATCAGTTAGATGCTTCAATTTTTTGGGTGTCGACACCGGGATGGCTTCCACGGGTCACTGCTGATAAGTGTCCATTTTATATGGTAACTCATCGCATGTACACCATTTTATGTGCATATAATTTGATAATTATGCATGTTCTATCATTAATCTCAACTTCGCATGTAGATTGGACTTTTCACCCAAACTAATTAATTTGACCATTTCATTTAATAAAATAGAGTTGAAGGTCATAAACATTAATTCTCCATCGCATAATTATGAGTAATTGAGATTCATGTACACACTATGGTAATTTTTATGGACTAAATTGTAAATATGTGTGTGCAGGACACTAAAGGTAATTGCAAGAAACTCCGTATGAACTAAATAAAATCTTTAACTCACTTATTTTGACAAAAAAAATCAAAGAATGATTCATTTTTTACAGTCCTTAATTGACAACTCAGAAGCACAGCATATGTACATTTCTCCAGCAGTTCTTCACCTGCCATGACGTGCGTGCAAGTCGCCCGTGGGTCTGCGTCGGAGCTCCTCCAGGATTAATTGTGTCCCAGCTGTTGCAGGACTCCCACGGTTACATACGTATCGCCGTCGCCGATGCTTCGTCCAAGTCTGTTAATCCAGATTAGACCCAATTTGTTTTCCGATAAAGATTGAGGGGATGCATTAATCCACAGAGAGAGAGAGATGTGGGTCTCACACTCTCATTGCTCTTAATCCGCTCCAATTTGTTTTTGGATTAGGATTGAGGGGATGAATTAATCCAGAGAGAGAGAGAGAGAGATGTGGGTCTCACTGCTCTTAATCCGCTAACCCTACCCGGTTAACAAAAACCCATCTTATTTAGTAGAGGACAAGGCGGAATCATTCTTTCTCGAGTATCTGGACGCGTGCATCTTCCACGATCCTAAACAAATACCACCGGAGAGAGTACGTACTATCGGAGTCCGGCCGATTGCCACGTCCACGTTGAACTCCATCATCAGCCGACACCGCCGGTGACTCCATTTCTTGTTGTAATCGGAAAGGGACTCCCTGGCCTGCATGCGATGCTCCACACGTACATATAAATATATATACATGTAAAGACGAGGCTCCGATGGTCCTCTGCTTCGTCGACCGGCTGCCTCCCCGTGCTTGTCCCCACATCATGGACGCACATCCACCCACCCCCGGGCCCGGCCAACGCCCTGCAGATCAAACGGCGGCGGCGCCCGCCGTAGCTGATCCCCCATCCTCCCGCGGGCTCAGCACCAGAGACCTCTCCTGCCTGCCCACCTTCCACTACGCCGCCCGCGAAACGGACCCCCACGACTGCGCCGTGTGCCTGACCCGGTTCGAGGAGAACCAGCCGGTGCGGAGTCTCCCGGGGTGCGGCCACCTCTTCCACGGCCACTGCGTCGACCCGTGGCTCGGCCGCAGGCCCACCTGCCCAGTCTGCCGGTCTCCGGTCGAGCCGGGGACGCCGCCGTCGCCGTCGCCGTCGTCCGGGATCGACACGGCCTGCAGGTCGCCGTCGTCGCCAAGAGAGGAGCTGCGCCGTATCCAGGCGGCGTTGGATCGCATGATGGAGTCAATGGGTCACATCCACGAGTCACTGGATCGGATGAGGACGAGGGGATCAGCAGAAGAGATCAGTCATTGGCCGGATATCTAAAGACCGATCGAGAGAGACAGCTTGCCCAGAAGAGGAAGCTGATGTGAAGACCACCAGCTGCATGCATGCATGCATGGCTGGGGTTACTTGTAGTGGATTATGTAAACAATAAAAGGACTCCTCGATCTCTATAAATATTTAGTTTCTCATCTGGGGTTTAATTATCTGCAGCCATATGTTACCATATATATGAATATTCTGAATTTGTTGCATGATATACTTTCCCCTTCGCCTCTCTTCTTTTCTGAAATATATAACAGCGTTCATTTGATATTGGCGCACGGCATAGATACATAAGGTTGCTTCAGATTTTCATATTTGGGAAATAGTACTACTTGAACTCATTAATTTGCAATACTTGCTGCATGTCTAAAGACGTAGAATTATGAGTTACAAGTCTTTACTCCATTAATTATAATTTCTTTGGGATCAGTGAGATGTGAGGGATAAGAAATTAGAGGCTGCCGTCTGGTGTGTGGATCATTAGAGTGAAAGCTTGCTCCATCTTTTCTTACATTATTTGTACTCCAGTTTAATCTCAATCCTTCCTCTGTTTGGGGGAACGGATTCACTGCAATTTTCCCACACCCACTTGTACTCTCACTAAACTATCAACCCTTTATCTGCTTGGGTGTTTACTTCTCTTGTGAAAACAAAAGACTTAAAACATAAGAGGTTTAGCGCAACTAGGAAGAGGAATTAAGATTTGTAAGCTCACATGAAATTTTCACCGCAAAAATTATTTCTTCAAAGTTTAGATCTATTCTCTTTTAGGGTTTTTGGGGCCCAACATATCATATTTTTAGTGGAGAACCCTCGATAGTAAAATTGGAGTTGTTGGAGCAAAGATGAAAACTCAAATCTCGAATCTAGAGCAAATCAAGTGAGTTTTTTGCACTGAAAGTGGTGGACCGCGACCATGAAGAAGTCAGACCACCTCCAATAACCTGTCACTCATTTCTGATCTATGTCGAAAACTTTGATCCCCATCAGATATAACACTCGAGTGAATTCTCTAAAATTCATTATTTAATTTATTATCATCTAAATCCATCATTTGTTCTCTGAGCTCTTCGTCTACTTCAAAGGCTAAGCCAATCATTTACTCATACAAGGCTATCGTCTAAGTCCATCATTTAATTTACATCGTCTAATTCTGTGAGACTTAAGTTCTTTGCCTATTTATGTACCGTCTATGTTTATCGTCTATTCTGTAACGTCTACATTTATCATCTAATTCCTGCATCACCTATTGTTCATCATCTAATTTCCTTATTTTGTTGTTGTATCGTTCACCTTCCATCGTCTAAGTTCACTTTCTCCAGTTGAACGTTACGTCTCCTTCCTTAGTCAAGCGTTGCATCATCTATTTTTTACAGTTAGGCATTGTATCGTCTAATTAAGTCTTTTGTCCAATTCTGTTAGTCTATTCTTCCGTCTACTTTTGCTCATCGTCTAACTTTTCAATCTAACTTTATTGCATCATTTAATATTTCCCTCTAAGTCTCATCATCTATCTTCCAACTTGTTCCGTCTACTTTCACATCGTCTACCTTACATTGTCTATACGCAATTTCAAGATATCATCGTCTATGTTTGGGTAGATGATCGGTACATCTCAAAGGTTGATTGCTACGAGCTTTTATAAATATAAACGATGCCATTGTCAATTTTCAACATAGATGATGCTATCATCTCAAAACTTTGTCTCACATTTATCTTAGACGATATCATCGTTTACTTTTTATACATAGACAATGCAGTTGTCTATCGTTCGTTGCGTCTTACTTTCTATTGATAGATCATGCCATCGTCTATCCTTTTCATATTTAGATGATACTATCGTCTATCAATTTAATCTCCATCTGTCTTAGGAGTTAGACGATGCCATTATCTTATTTTGCACTTAGATAATGTTTGCGTCTTACTTTGGACAAGGATGATGTTGTCATCTTCTTTAAGCGGATAGACGCAACTATGATAATTTGGTATGATAATTAGTTAGGGTGCTACAATTATTCTCTATGGAGACTAGTCTAGCAAGAAGAAGGTTGCCTGGGCTTGGAGTTCTCAGAGTCAGGCTGGAGCTCTGCTGCTGGTATAAGATCGAGCTAAGGCTCGTAGGTAACTCGGGATTGAGCTAACGCTCGAGCTCATTGACTGAGGGTCGAGCTGGCGCTCCGGATCTTCTGAGTTCAGGGCCAAGTTTCCTCTAGAGCCTTTTCGGTGTCCCGAGGCCGAGCTAAAGCTCCAAGCCTCCGAATATTTGGGGCCGAGTTTGTTCTCAAAATCTCCCGGTGGCTCAGGGTTGAGTTAAAACTCTAGGTCTTCGATATCTCGGGGCCGAGCTAAAACTACAGGTCTCGTGAGGTTTGGGCTGAGTTGGATCTCACCTCCTAATGTCTCAAAAGGCCAAGCTAAAATTATAAGTCTTTTGAGGTTTGGGGCTGAGTTGGATCTCAAAGTCTCTTGATGCCTCGAGATCGAGCTATTGCTCTAAGATGGTGTTCCATTTCTTCTTAAATTGGGGACGAGCTACCAATTAAGATCTTCAAAAATAACTCGGGACTGAGTTAACACTCTAGGTCTCCTAAGATGGTTCGAGTTGAGTTAACACTCTAGACCCCCAAAAGAAGTCTCAGGGAGGAGCTAGCACTTAAGATTTTCTGAGCTAATACTTTAGAATCTCACGAAGTCTACTTGGGGATTTCCTCTAGCGGAGAGGCCCATCTGAACATGTAGACATGTTGGGTTTGGCAGCACTCCTTGGGCTTTTAGGTGCTTTAGGTGAGTTGGGCCTTGTGGCCCGTTGGCCGATGCACTGAGTTTGGCCTCATTTTTGAAATGAAAACCCGAAACATGACAACTCACGTCATGTGACGGGAGCACCGCCTACTAGAAGAACGACCGGATGCGTCTGCTGACATCCTACACTGCGTCACAAGTGTCCAGCTACCACGCCCCAGGCGAAGACAAGGACACACACAATAACCAGAAGTACCACAAAATAAGGACTAGCTGAGGTCGCGCTCGTCAGGGCGGGTCCAAACCCTCAGCCTCGTGTGCACACTCAAATCATACGCCTTAGGCCTATCCTCTAGCTAGTATTTCCCCCACTGGCCCGAACTCAGCGGTACGCAGGGGCCCTACGGTAACCAACCTACTCAACGTCTAACTCAGGTACGCCACACTAGTGCTCCCCGTGGGCCGACACACGCGTGCCGTGGAAGCTACGACTAGTGGATGGGTCGCAGATGTGAACACAGAAAATCACGCACACACCCATCGCGAGTAACACGAGGGAAGAAGTGGATCGTGGCCACCTGACGCTGGACAGCCGGCTAGACCTATTAACCCAATGGCCCTTGAGTCACGAGACTGGGGTCAAGACCGTTGAACGCGACAGTACAACACCGTCAATCTAGCCTAGTCCCTAGGTCTGAAACTACAGTAACACGGGACCCACGGACACCTCAAAACACAGACACGAAACCTCCTGGGTGTCTGGGACACTTACAAGACTGAAAGTCGACCACTGGGTCACAATCGGGTTGACCGGAGTCCAACACGATCCTAAAATGGTCACGGGACAACCCACTGAAGCAAACCGACAACACAGGGCGATGAACGGCTCTGGGCTGACCGCACAGGGGATGTGCGGTCAAGGGCAGACCGCTCAAAAGGATGGGCGGCCAAGGACTACCCGCCCAAGGGAGGATGTGCGGTCAAGGCCAAACCGCCCAAGGAGATGTGCGGTCAGGTCTAGGCCGCACAAGCCCACGACCCAACGATTCCTAGTCAATGCGGCCTTGACCGGACCACTGAACGGAACTGACCTACAATAGTGTCGGTCAAAATGGTCTTGACCGGACTGCTCAACACGACCGACACCCCACTGTTGACCAATGGTCAACTGGGATATGCGGTCAGGACCTGGCCACACGTCCCAACAGAAAGACAGACAGTTAGAGACTGGCCGCCCAAGGGGGCGTGTGGGGTCCCTACTAGGCCGCACCACCCATGTGCGGTCTATCGCACGACCGCACAAGCCCCAAGACTCACGAAGATGAATGTCCCATGGCTGGCTGCCCATGGGGATGGACGGCACCTGGTTCGACTGTCCATCCTCACGGCAAATCACCCGTGGGTTTGGCCCGATCTTGACCTTCCCACACCCCATTCGTGCCGAAACGAAGGGGATGCAGCCATGAACACATAGGGAAACCCATAAACTCGATCTGGAGCCAGATCGGCTGAGAAACAACGAAAAATGGGTTATTTTACCAAATCGACCCAAATGGAGCATCCGGACTTCCCAGCCTCCTAACGGTCAAACGAGACTACCAATCGAGACGAAATCAGTGACTATGGAACACCGACGTTCCAGGGAGTCCATTGACACTAACTGATCGCAAAATCATCGCCATTTTCTGGCGAAGCGTACGAAACCCACAAAATCCCGACGAGCTTAAACTCGCCTGTTCTCACACCGTAGAATGCAAAATCGTGGGAAAATAGAACACACGAGTTAGGGAACCATCCCCCTACCTCCACCGAAAAAACCATGCGTCGAAGCGACTAATCCACGCCGAAAATTGCCCGAAACATGAACGACGCCTTCTCAGAATCCACCGAGGGATCGCGTCACGCCACGCTCAAACCACCGCTCTATCCCGAGTTTCGATCACCCCAACACGTCCACGCCTCGGCCAGCTCTGCAATGGTGTGTGCCCCATGCCGAACGGACTAGAGATGGGAGAGAACGGAGTGAGAGAACGGCATGTGGCGGGCGTGGAGTTGTGTGTTACAGCTAGTGAACACGCGAGGGAAGTGCAAGGGACATACCCTCGGCGTGCTAAGCCGCTTGACAAGTCACATACACACAATTCTCCTCGGCTCGTTGTGGAGAGCCCACTCTAAACTGGATGCCGAATGATCCGTACGTTGAGTTAAGCCAAGTTGAGTTGAGTTGAGTGTCCTTTTGTGTCCGTAAGTTGCCCCCTGAGCCCCTAAGGAGTTTTTATAGGGGAAGTTGAAGGGTCAAGGGGTTTACGCGGGTTGGCCAAGGGGTTGGAGCTGGTCCGCGTAAACCCCCTCCCACCCCTTCCTCCCTCTAATCTCACCCTTCTTACACCCTATCACCCACAGCAATCGAGACAGTAGCAGTAGTAGACCATCCATCCTATTGCAGTGCCACCTCAACCTCCCATGTGAAGCTTCTGGTGACAAGATCAGCACCGGTGGATTCCTCTCCGAACCAGCTTCACAGCGAGAGTTCAACCACCCTCATCCGATGTTAGAGGTGACCGGGAGAGCTATTTCGGTCCGACTGCGCAAGTTGACTCCGGTGGGCAACCAGAGACATGTTGCAGAGCCTCCCATGACCTTCACACTGAGATTCTGGATGTGCCCTTCAACCAAAGTGTTCTCCTACAAGTCCTCTTCCAGAACCAAGAAGAAGAGATCCATTTAACTACCAGAGCACCCCAGAATGAATCTTTTCCCCGGCATGCACAGGCTGCTTGCCCCCTATTCAGGCTGGACTACTCTCTGCTCTTTTGGTTTCTACTGCAACCTCCGACCTCGAGGTGGGCCTCCCCTTCTTCTACGATCAGTTCAACTCTGGCCCCGCCCCCTTCTGCGATCGGAGTAGCTGGTAGTGCCCCGGGTTCACTGTGTTCGTCGACTGGAACCTGCAAGGTCACCCCGTCTGCTCAATCTCCCATCGACTAGAACCAGGTCCATATGGCGTCAAATGGATCTGATCTTGATACAACACGAAGAAGGCTCAGCTGCGGACGATTTGGCATCAGCCTCGCCATTAGCACCGACCTGTGCAGCTCGCGGTGATTGAACAAGCCGATCTCTATTTGGCAAGGTCTGCTTAGGATAAAACTGTGGGCATCGGTGTAGTCCCACAAGAATAGCCGGTTTCAGCACTACCGACCTCAGAAAAGACTGATTCTTCTTCTTGAATCTTCCCAAGATGAGCATCTTTCCAGCTGTACCAAATTCAGCCTCATCAGGGGTCCGAGCAGGGAGCACTGTTGCCAACAAGTTGTTGGTGCCAAATTGTGCAGGCAGCACATGAGGCTGCGAGGACTGAAGGCTTGATTCCCATTGTCGCTTTCCTCTCTGATGCGGGACGACAATGAGACTCGACTCATATTTGGATGCGATCCTTGGACTTCTAGGAGACAATGTGACCCATTGGATGACGCAACCAATAACGACACAAACAACTCGATGCCTAAAGTAGTCCAGAGGGGCGAATACGCCTCTAACAAGAAGCACTCACTCACGATCGTCCCCAACGAGGGAAACGTGTCGACCTACACTGTTGAGAAATCGGCATTGAGTCTTGGGTGGTCAGCTCACTCTCGTGCTCGAAACGAGTCACGGGATGGGTCTCGCACTCACAACTCACAGTGGTGACTAAGTTTAACTAGCTAGGGAATAAACTACTCGCATGCAGTGACATCTAGAACTTATACTAGCTAAGCAAATAAGACAAAAGTAGAGAGGTGAGTGTACCTCCACACTTGGGGCATGGGGAAGACGTCCCGGACAAGTTTCGTAACTCCCAGTACAATAGTAACATTAATTTACAGCAAAGATTTTACTATCCACTCCACGCAAGGAGGTAAAGGGCTACACAGTGGCGCCGGGAGCACCAAACTTGGGTTGGCAGGCAGCAAGGCGACGGGTGCCGGGTGGTGGTGGCAGTGGCTCTGGTTCTGTGATTGCTGGCCAGCAGGATAGTGGACAAGGGCCTCCAAAGGGATGATGACCTCCGGTAAGCTTCTGACGGAGGTGGTTCACCGGGATGAAGGCAGAGGGTCCCTGGTTGACCCCTGGGAGTGGCCGTCACTAAATATTCCCTGACATATTTTCTGATGAATTTCTATGATCGTCCCTTCTTGCTGTCCTAATTCTGGACAGAACTACGCTCTCCCACGAGAACGGCCGCCACGACCAGGACTGATGTCGGAACGAAGTGGAACTGGTGCCGTTGAGAAGATCTCTCAAAGATATACGATCCCAGTCTATGATAGGAATTTTCCTGATTGATGTGACACCACTTTGGGGGTGATAGTCACAAGATCGAAGACCCCTCAGACCTAGCAAACAAGTAATGCACGGACCGGTGATTTCACTCGAGCGGACTCACACACTTGGCGCACACTAGGGCCCGTGGGCAAACTGGTGATGGTGGTGAGGGTCCAGGATGGGACCTCGTTGCTTTGGGGATTGGCTAGCCTAAGATTGAACCCCTAAGGGTCCTAGGATTCCCACTCTCGCGGGCGGCCAGCACGCCGAGGATGTCGGATAAAGTATCTCTCTCACTAGTCGCCAGACACTCATCAACGGAAAACCTTTGCCGGCCCAACAGGCACGATCCAAATCATGACAGGCCATCCGCTGACTCTCCACAGACAAACACCACACCTCGAGCCAACTCTCACACAAACATTGCATCTGATCTCGAACCTCACGCCAACTCTACCCTCTTAGGGGAGTACGGTGAAACTACATGACAGGGTCTCTCCTCGGTCCTCATGCCACTCGACTCGGACTTACGGGGAATCCTCCTATGCTGGTCGCAGACCAAGGACCACCATTCCAACGTTGATGTCCCATCAAGGACCTCCCTACACAGGGTTCGACCACTGTCCTATCTCATCGAGACCCTCATCTCAAATAATCCAAGAGGACGCCTGCCAATCTCGGTTCCCGCTCTTACCCCAGAGCCATGGGACACACAACCTCTTACAACTCACGACACACAACACCCAAACGAAAAGGTGCCACCTGCCACCACAGCATCCTGCTCAACAATGCCATGGCCAAAGCAAATGGGTCCCCCGACAATACGCATTTCACCATACCCGATCACTCAGCTAGCACCACCAATCGCTCGCAGCTACCAATCGGGACCCATAATCTTACCAGAGATCACTTCTCCAACAACCACCTATCTTACCCGAAGACAACCTCCAACACATGAACAGGGTATTCATGCGGCACTTGCCAACATATTTCCCTGATTCTCCACCCTGCCAGTGCCATGAACCACAATATCTCAAGCAGCGGCACAGTAACAACACGTCTCACACAGTCAGAGACAACGATTACTGAGGAACCAATCCTCCAATGCTCTTCTCAACCTCAAAAATCCACCCATAATAGCCAATGCTACGATCTTGGGCCTGTGGGTTATGGGCCCACCATGCTTTCGCTGCGCACTCTGATTCACGCTCACAGCCATCACAGCAACTCGGGATCTGCCATCCCGACAATCCTCTGCACTCCGCAGGCTCCGATCATCAACACATCGGGGATCACAACACCAGCCACAAATCCTCACAAACACCGCCCAACTGGCACTCGTCCTTCTGGAATAGCACCAACACACCCTTACACAACAAGGGAAAGGGCATAACTTCTTACAGGCAACCACCTTGCCAAGACAGGGAACATGTCTCGCACGGACTTCATGGCACATAAAGGCCAACCAATCCAGGCACACGATGCAAGACGACGAACCTTAGCCAAGGACGATTCTCTCCAACCAAGGGAGAACCCAACACACCTCCGACCAACGGAGAATCTCCACGCTCGACCTGACCTTAAACCTCGCACATGCTGGGAACAGCACCTTCTAGCATCGAGAAAATCGTCACTTCTATCAGGTCAGCGCCCTCGACACACTCGACGAGTGTCACGTCAGACCACGATCATAGCATCCCTCGATGCACCACCACTGTAATTCCTCGAGCTGCAACACGCCATGCCAAGAGTCGTAACACGAGCCATAATCGACAATCGCCAATGCCCATCCTCGAGTCCCGAACTCACTACAGAGCCTTCACATATCAAGTCAACTCCAGGGTGAACACAACCCATTCACACGCAAAAGCGTAGGAGCAAGAACTTACTGGGTCAACCCTGCCCAATCCTGCCTCGAAATCTATAAAAATAATCGAGACTAACACGTCATTTCTGACGCCACAGAGCATGATGAGAACATCAGGCTCGATAATTAGCAACTCAACAGAAGATCCTCCGCTCGCCTGAGCACACCTCTCGATCAGAGTACCCACTCCGACACCCTAAATCATGACATTAACACCTCAGGGGCTGGACAATCGCAGACTGGGGCGGCCAAAACCAACAGCAGCTCCCTCAAAGCACGCTTTCGGCCACTTAACTATGAACAATCCTTGCGAGCCACCTGACCTTGCTGCAGATTCCTCGAACGCAGCACCGCAGTAACACACCTATCGACAACCTCTGCCCAACGCAGCACGACCGGGGCCACCATCGATGAGGGAGAAAGCTCTCGACCTCGATCCTCAGACCCCACACTGGCACTCTGATGAAACAACAACCACAATCACAGCACCAACGCAGCGCGCTCAAGCTCTCATGCGAGAAACGAAGTGAAAAATAAACATAAAATCCTAAGCCAGCTGCCGACTGTACTGGACCTTATGGACTCTGATCATTGTAATATCTTGAATTCCTATGTACGTCCACAACCACGCTCTGATACCATCTGTAATGACCCAAGATCTGGATACCGGGAGGAGCCCGGCGCTCCACAGGCGCGCCATTTCAAAGCCGAAGGCGTGCCGCTTCAAAGCAAAAGGCGCGCCATTTCAAAGTCACAGGCGCGTCATTTCAACCCTGAAGGGCGTGCCGTTTCAAGTCCTTAAAGCCACAGCGTGCGCTGGTTCAATGATCCGACGAAGGGCGCGCCGTTTCAACCGCGTCGGTTAAGCCTCCGGTTGCGTCGTTCGAGCATCCGACAGCAAAATTGAGTGTCGTTTAGAACTGTCGTCGTCAAAAGAGATCAATCCAGACGAAGCTCATCCGTCGGTCCTGCCACGTTCGTATCTCACTTGCAGCACCAACGTCTAGGGGGCATTTGTTGGCACTCAAAATATGATGACTGGCGATCAAGCCGTAAAAGTAAATGACATGGCTTACGGAGCACGTAAGTCGAAGAAAAGTAGACTACTGAAGCTTCTCAAAGTCACCGAGAGCCTCGCCTCAGGAGAATCAACATCACTCCACCACCAGCCGGTAGTGCGACCAAGCCTGCCCAATGATCCGGTGTCGACTTCGTGACGCCGCTACCCTACATCACCGCCTGACCAAGGACGGTGATTCACCTGACGGTCTTCCGCCCTAATGAAGACTCTCCTGAGAAAAAAGAGCGCAATCGACTTTCACAAACGGAAGCCAAAAACTCTAGCAGCGGAAGGATCCGAACACCCAGCACAGGTTCGGCTTCTTGCAAAGGAAGGCCCGACAGAGGCCAAATAACCACCGGTCGAGGTGGAATATCATCCCGCATGGGAGCTTTGAGCACGCGTCATAGTCGAGCCAGAAGCACAAGCCACGGTGTCAGAGGTCGTGATGCTCACGCTCGAATCAGACACACATGGAGCCTGGACCCGAGCTGTTCGGCCAACCGAGAACTTCGTTGACACCCAGCCAAGGCCCTGTGATAGCCCTGGCACGAGGAATGGCGAAATGTGACTTCCGGAATCATCCCCGAACATGTCGGCCAGCGATCGGCAAGCAAACGAAGTAGAAACGGCGCCACAGTTTGTCGGCACGCCGTTGAAACGGTGCCCTCCTTCCCGACGCGCAAAGAAGGTGCACCACTGCCCGACGCGGCCTTCCCCGACGCGCTAATCGATTCCCCGGCGCGGTCTCCCCGGCGTGCCATTTGTGGCATCGGGGAACTTCTCTCTTAAAAAAGGGAGAACAAGAGAAAGAATGGGAAGAAGAAAAAAAACACGGCCTAACACGAGGGGAGGGAGGAGAGTTTCTTGGAGAGGAATCCAAATATTTCTTCCCGGCGACCGCCGTGCTCTCTGTCCCGCCTGAGACTCCCGACGCCGGAGAAGAAACTTCATCCTGTTCTAGTTCCTAGGTGGGTGGTCATGGTTTATCTGTTGACCCTTCCCTCCGTTTGAGTGTCCTCTCTAGGATAATGTAAGTGAGAAGGTGGGGAGTGGCGATGACACGAGCCTGTTCTCCCCCCTTTCCTCACCATCTCTTCTTCTTTTCCTTCTCCTGTGACTTCTGCTCATAGTTAACGGAAATGATGCCCGTGCGACAATGTCGGCGTCGAATTTTGTAAGATATGTCAACTTCTTGTTCCCAGGATAATAAGATATATGTGTGTTTGCGGATTGAATGCTCGCTGTAATCTCTCTCTCCCTCTTTTCTCATTCTGGGCACCTAATTGTTCTCGTTGTTTACGGGGTTCTCGAATCTATTTTCCCCAATGCCAGACATGCCCTGGAACATCTTGGGCTATATATAAATGACCCCCTCCCCTGGTGAGTGTTAATTCCTTAAATCCGAGAGCATCAATGCTCTAACCTAGGCTTGGCGATCTGTTAATTCATTGACCATCGTGCAATGTTGTATGCTCTTCTTTTCGTTCCGCTTGCATTCTTGACTGTGAGCCGGCTCTGTGGCATCGCTCCAATACCCGGGGAGGAGGATACATTTTCACTATTCCATTGAAAACACTATTTGGTCATGGGGACTCGCCTGTCTGTGGTGAGTTTCCCAAGGAACCTTGAGTGTACAGTAACATGGGTTAATCCCGATAGATTCAAATCCACGGTCCTTAACAGACTCCGTGGTGGCCGTGGGACGGGCACCCCTTGTAGGCTAGCCTCGGGGTTTTCCTCTTTATCGGTCATCTCGATTTGGATGGAGTATCGACTCGGGTCGCGTGTCCCTCGTAGGCTTGTCCTCGGGATCTTCGCTCCCGTCGTGAGTCATTTTACTCGTCTGCGCTCACCCACGGACTTGGTGCCAAGTGCAAAAGAACAAAACTCAGGTAAAAA
Source organism: Amorphophallus titanum (assembly GCA_024336825.1). Lineage (NCBI taxonomy): Eukaryota > Viridiplantae > Streptophyta > Magnoliopsida > Alismatales > Araceae > Amorphophallus > Amorphophallus titanum. The sequence goes on from JANBPO010000930.1 coordinate 276,884, forward strand.
AAACATGTTTTCATTTCTCTATGCATAAATATGTACAAGGTGTAAGAGGAGGCATACAAAGGTAATCTCTCTAGATCTCTCCACCTCCCTCCTCTCTCCTCTCACTACTTTCTGCCCCACCCCTATCCCTAGGATGAACCTGTGGGTGCCTCATCGACCCCTGGCTGACAGCCGACCTCTGGGCTCGAGCACGGTCTGACTCCTCCCTCCTCTGTTGGGTAGAGGAACCCACCAGGTAGCTAGTGTCTGAGTAAGCTCTCGGGCGTCCCTCAGCTCACACCCGCTCCCGGCCCCTTCAGTAGCGGTCCTCTGCCAATCTCACTCGCTCCTCTACTGCACCCAGGCGAAGCCTCACCTCGGCTAACTCCGCCCTCTCGCGGTCGCGCTCCCGTCTCTCCATCCGAAGTAGTAGCTGCAGCTTGACTATCTCCCTAGGTAGCTCCTTAGTCTCTCGAGGCCAGTCCTCTGCAACTCGTCGTAGCTCCTCTGAGGCCTGTCGCCTCTCCTCTGCCAGCTCCTCGATGGCTCGCCATCTCATCTGCTCTAGCTCCCTGACAAGCCTCCATCGCTCCTCCTCAAGCTCCGTAACCCATTGATCATGGATCGTAAGCTCGGCGCCTACCAAGGCAGCCCGGGTCATCGCCTCCTGTAGATCTCGTGCCTACATTTTTATACAACATATCATAAGTTTTTGAAAGATTTATAATAATTACATTATTTAAATAATCTTTCTTACCGATGCTACCAGGTTGCGCTCAGCTGTCTCGGCCCGTCTCACTGCCCCTGCCAGCTGCTCCTCTGAGGAAGCAATCTGGGCGCTCAAATCCGCTGCACTCGAGCTGGAGGCTTCTCCCACTCCTCTCGCTGCCACCCTCTGCTAGGCATGCTGCATCATTTAAAAGATTGTCAGTCGCTAACCACCCAACTTCAGGACTTATAGCATAGCATTTAGAAAGGCATACTCACCAGCGTCTGCACCTCAGACCGCGTAACCGCTAGTCGGGCCTCCAGGGTGCGAAGCTGTACTTGCATGTCGACTGCTACCGCATCCCATGCATCCTGCATTTATTAAATGTTAGTCATACATTTATCATATAGCAATTAAAGCATATAGACACAAATGCATGCATCCCTTCGTACCCCCCGTGGCCTCATCTGAGGCCAGTTGGCATACGCCCTCCAGAAAACCCAGAGGTATGTCGTGCTGTCCTCTGCCTGGGAAATGACCAGGGTGCCGCCTCTCTGCTAGTCGGCGTACTACTATGGGAAGCATAGCTGCCAATCATTCATCACCACATGTCCTTGGGTCTTCCGTCTGACCCCGCATGGCTTTGCTACCTCAACCCACTCCTGCGGTAAGCCGAGGGTCCTCATCACCAACCTAAGGTGCCGAGGCTCGATCTCGTTCAGGTAGTGGAGCCAAATCTCCCGCCCGAACAAGTGTCGACCCACTGCAACCCATGGTTGGTCCTCGTCTGTCATGCCCAGGTAGGGCCGCCACACCACCTGTATTCCACACATCTCATTAACATCACATAATCATAAATGGGAAACAAGACAAATGCATAAACATAGCATACATACCAGGGATGCTGGGTAGTCACGAACCTCCTGCCTCACGACCTGCACCTCGTAGGCGTGTGGGGCACCTGTCACGAATGGGAGCCAATGTCGGGCCAAGGGAACCACCTCAGGGCGGAGGACTCCAGCTCGCCCCATCGGGATGTACAAATGGCTCCAAATCTACATCCACATATCATTAGCACATCATCATATAAGCATAAACATAAGCATAAGGAAATTGCATACTTGAAGGAAAGGTACGAAGCCATTAATGGTCGTCTCTCGACCTATCCACGTAGACAAGTCTGCCAGTAGGTGGGCCAGCATGGCGGCACCGCACGCATACCTCCCCGCCTGGTCCAGGTCCTCCAGCTGCCCTAGGAAATGATAGTTTATGTCGTCCCCCTTCGTCCCCAGTAGCAGTCTCCCTAGCATCAAGAATAGGAACCTCCTCAAATCTAGGTCTGCTCTCTCTCTCTGGGAGGGGTTCGAACAGAAAGTGGCCTTAGCTCTCCCTAGCTCTCAAGCGCCCCTCCTCCAACCCGAGCGACTCCATCAGCTCAGCCCTATTCACCATCCTACAATCTCTGGGCCCTCCTGCCACTATCTCCAAGTCTAAGAGTCTGCGGGCCTGGTCCCTATAGCCGGGGTAAGTCACGCCTTTCTATCCCTTCGGAGCTTTATCGCTCTTGGGAGGCTTCACAGGTTCCAAGTGGTATCGGGTTTACCCGGTATCCGGAGTCTGGGTCGTCACAGTTGGTATCAGAGCGTATTGTGTGAAAGTACATGAGAATTCGAGATCTTGCAGTACTCAAAGTCCTTAAAGTCCATTACAGTCGGCAGTTGGCATAGGTTTTGTGATTGTTTATCGCTTTGTTTTCGCGTGAGGTCTTGTGCGTGTTGTGTTGGCACTGTACGAGATGGTTTTGCTCTTGTCAAGATGTGATGGGATGTTCCTTTTCGTCATAGTGTTTGTCTCGATTATGCTATACTTGGCAGAGTTCACCGACAGGTGTGAATCTGCAGTGCATCGTTTGAGATTTTTTTCCGTGGCTTTTCCAGGTGGCTGATTTATTTTATTATTGGTGACGGTCGTGCATGTTCTCTTGTGGAGATTAATGTCATTTTGGCCTTCCCAGCTTGCTATTTGATCGGCTCCTGAGGTGTTGAGGTTGTGTCAAAGTAGTCGATTAGATGCCTTGAGTGAGAGAATGCTTAAGCGAACCTTGGATTTTCCTTCCAGGTGAGCTACTGTTAGTGAGCTTCATTCTTCTTATCCTATTGGCGACGTCTTTTTGAGGTAAGCTTTGGAAGTGCTATCTTGGTGAAGCCTTTGTCCTATGTTTGCTTAAGTGTGGACTGTGTTAGTTCTGTGCCTGATCTGCTCTTGTTCGACGGATGCTTGGCTTTGGACCCAATTGTGTGTTAAGAGCCATTGTGCACCGTGTTCGTCGTGTCGTGTCTGGCGGTCGATGTGTTGTGAAGGTTCAGTAATTATTTCAGGACGTAAGGATAAGCTGAGATTAGCATCTTCTTTGTGCTTTGTGCTGAAGCTGGTACTCTTCCTGGTGTGCACTTAGGCGACTTGTGATCAGTTATTAGCAGGATCAGTACTCGAGGCAAGTTATATTACAATTTTGTGAATTGTGATAGCGCCGAGTGTGTGCTAAGATGTGAATACCGAGATATTTCTGATGCCTGTGTGCATTGTATGAGTGCGCAGCGAAAGCGTGTGGGCTGGTAACCCATGGGTCGAGGATTGTTAATTGTAAGATTCTGGCTGGCCGAGAGAATTGTCTTTCTCGATGTGACTTTATTTTGGCTTCTTGTGCCTTGATGTTGTTGGTTGTCATGCCGTTGTTGTTGGAGTCCTTTGTGGTGATTGGCACTGGCATTTGAGAGTGTTGGGGAATCTGTCGGCATGTCTGCTGATTAAGTACCCTTTGCTCTTCTGCAACCTTTTCTTGGGTATTGTGTTCTCAAGATGTGACTGTGGTCCTTGAGATACGTTTCCCAAGATTGTTGTTATGGTTGTTGTGGGTCCTTATTGGTAAGCTACTCGATGCATGGCTAATACATTGTAGTCGTGGGTTCAGCTGTTATTGTGCTACGATGTGACCCAGCTTGCAGTTGTGTTCTGTGGTTCTATGTTGAGTACGGAGCTGAGATTTCTGCAGGTGTTGTTGTCGTTGTTGTGGTGCTATGTTCAGCTCGGGAGGAGTTCCCTGTGAAGCTGATTTGGCATTACGTGGACCAAGGTCTTATCGGTTAGTTTTGTTGTACTCTTCTATTAGGATAGAGTTGATATGTGACTCGAATCAGATGTAATGTCTGAGTGAGGATTAACTTGATTGTGCTTGTGGCCAGTGCTATCATTGGCGTCCGGTGTGCTGAGCTTTTCTTGCTGCTCTTGGCACGGGAGCTGATGTTATGGAGCTGTCAGCTGAGAGGACTATGTTGCCTATCTAAGCTGATGCTTATCGTGCCTGTTATTTTCCTTTCTCGGTAGCTGTTTTCGTGGCATGTGGCATGAGTCGTGTCTCCTTTCTTGTGAGACGTAAGTGGCGTTGCCTTGTTTCGGAGGTGTCAGACATATGTTCACTGGTATGCCATGCTCGTTCTGTGTATCGATTTGCCTTGAGATCCAGAGCAGGTACTTGTGATGATGGTCTGGCAGTGTCCCTCTAAATTGTATTTTTGAGGTTTGTGTGGTTTCGAGTTAATGTTAGGGATTGTTCTTCCCTACTTTCCCTTGTTAGCTCCTTACATTTCGAGGATGAAATTTCTTAAAGGAGGGGAGACTGTAATACCCTAGATTCTGAGGCGCTCAGTTATGATATGAATCCATCTGAGTCCAACTACACTAAACTGGAAGAGGCTAAATCTGTTCAATCTGCTAGGCTTCTTCAGCCTTCTTTTCACATTCAAAAGATTTCTCGTGTACATTAATTAATTTAAATAAAAAAGTATGCATAAGACATCCGCTGACGATCAAACGTTACCTCCCACGACGACGGTTCCTATCCCACTAAGGGCGAGCACGTCCCACGAGTGCCGTAGGAATCGCCAGGGAATCAACCAACTCTGGGGTAATAGCCTCTCAACCGAAAACTCCCCCCCCCCCTCCCGCGATCGCGGGAAGCGTTACTCCATTTCGCACGCCCTTCCCTACTAAGGGATCGGCCGTCATCACCAGGACAACCCCTATAAAAGGGACCTCAACAGAGGACTAAGACACGGTGAACTCCACCAAGAAACACCCGCAAAGAGACAAGCACAAGAGCTACATTCCCTGCTACAGAGAGGTGACGACTGTCCGCTGAGAGAGGATTCTCCTTCCGAGCACCCTTACTGCCCAGCGAGCACTCTCCGAGTGGTCACTGGCAACGGCGAGCACTCGCCCGGAATGCCTACGGCTCTCCCAGAACTGCTATCATGGATCCTACCATTTCCTCCCTTCTCTACTTTTCTTTACTCTCTGCTTGATCCCGTGCTGACTTACGCATCAGAGGGTTGTCCCCTGAGGTAACGGGCAAGACTCCTTCTGATGCTCTTCCTCTCTGGTGTTTGCAAGCTTCCACGAGTGCCATGCGGTCTTTCCCAATAAATAAATAGAGAAGGTGGTACGAGGACTAGAGGCTAATTTTCTGCCTCTATACTTCTTGGCGCCGTCTGTGAGAACTTCGAGCGAAAAGTCATGACATCTCGTGGGAGTCTTCGCAATGCTAGCAATCGGTGGCGCGGTTCTCACCAAGGGCCCAACTCCCGTCGTGGATCGCAAGAAGCCATTTCTGCCCATCCACGCCAAGAAGTCCTTGCGGGCAATCTCACCGAGATACGTCAGTAGATCCAAGCCCTGACGAGACTATGTCAGGATCTCTTGAACCGGCCCGCAAACCCCCTGCACTCCCCATCAGAATGGCCTCAGAACGGGCGGGCGGGGCAGACCATGGGGAATTCTTGCGAAGTGCAGGAAGCCTCCCACGTCTCCGTTGCGAGGACCCGACGATCACGCAGCTCGCCCGCACCAAGAGCGCGGAGCTCACTACACTCCAACCCAGAGATGGACCATCTGCTCTAACGCATCGACAAGATTGAGGGCAAGGTCCGCTATTTGGATAACATCCTACTCGCCGCCAAGGCTCGCAGCCTTATCGACGATGCTCAAGACTTCCACACACCCTTTTCTAGGGAGATCATGGAAGCACCCATTCCGCCCGAAGCTACAAATGTTGTCGTTCACCCCCTACGATGGCACCACCGACTCGGCCGACCATATGCACAATTTTGAGTCTAACCTAGTGTTCCATCGGGCCTCGGATACTGTGAAATGTCTGGCGTTTGTTATGACCCTTCGGGAGAACGCCCGGACATGGTTTGAGTCCCTGTCGGCCAAGAGCATTTCCTCCTTCCAATAGCCAAAGAAGCTGTTCAAGGAGAACTTCATTGGTTGCCGTAAGGTAGCTAAATCAGCGGTAAGCCTGCTCGCTATCAAGCAAGGGCGAGAGGAGACCCTCTGGGACTACGCGTCCCATTTTTGAGTAGAGACGCTCTGTACCCCACGCCTCGACATCAGCATCGCCACCACTGCACTCACTCAGGACACGCGGGACCGCATCCTCTAACGATCGCTCGGAGTCAAAGCCCCAACCTGTGACGACCTGACTCGTAAACCCGGTCTAATCGTAAGGACTCACGTCGAATCCCGATCGAAACGTCACAGTGGGACAACCCAAACGGTACAATTACGGTAGAGAATTTTCACATAAATATTGAGATATCATTGCAGCGGAAATGAAATTACTTAATCAGTCAGCTTATAGTCAAATGACTTCATCCACATAAATCGAAATAAAGATTTACAATTTAACAAGTCATTTATTACATAACCAAATTTCACACACATTTTTTTTTCTAACTGACATGACTACCTAGGATAATGATTCGTAGTAACTCCAAGTCGCGGTCAGTACACTACGAGATCACTCCTCGCTTTCTTCTATCGCTTCTCCTGAAAATGTTCAACGAGGTGAGTCTACAAATAGACCCAGTAAGAGACTAAGCGTAGTCCCAGTTATAACATGGGCAAACATATCCAAAGTGATTTACGATATTTCATTTTATAAATCATTCTTAGGCATAATTTTAAATAGATAATATGAGCCGCTCTTGGGAGGCCTCGCGGGTTCCAAGTGGTATCAGGTGTATTCGATAGTCCTATCGGGTATATCTGGTATCCGAGATCCAGGTCGTCACAAGGCGCGTCTTAGTAACCCCTTTGGGGCACTAGGACGCCGCGCCAAGCAAGACGAGACTGATTCTACAGCCGCATCATCAGACGGCGCCCAGCCTTTCGGTGCCTCTCGTTCAGACAGGTGAAGGCCAAGTTGGGGGCCCCACCGACATCTAGCCTCGAGTTCCTCTCAGGCAGATCCCATGACAGAGACTCCTCTGTAAAGCACCTCAGTCTTTGATAGGCTGGGGACACCTGTCCGCCCCAAGAGCCGCGCTCAAAAGAAGCAGATGGTCCAGCTCCTCAGTGACGCGATCAAGGTGTTCGCGTGTTATGCCACCGGACCCCAGCCTGAGGTTCAGACTGATGACCTGAACTAGCCTCTATCTCAACTCAGGAGGCTGTGTCACCCGACCCAGCAGTCGGCTCCTGTCGGCCACGTCGGCACTTCTACCAGACCTCATGCATCGACGCGAGCGGAGGAAGTTCCCATCGAGGATCGTGCCACCCCCGTCAATGCGGAGTTGGTCAACAATGACCCTCCGACCAATGAATTCCAAGAGGTGACTCTTGAGACTTATGAAGGAGAACCAGCACTTGAAGGCCCTCCTACAAGACCTATTACAGGAGCATGACCTCCACCCTCAGCCACCTACTGGCCCTTCAACGGAAATGTTGGTCCCTCCATGTGGCCAAAATGGCGCCAACACCTAAGCTACAGCCGTCCAAACCCCTACAGTAACCGGGTTCGGCACACCCTTGGCTGAAGCTCAACCACAGCCATCCAACACACCGGTGCCAGAAAGTCTCATGGCACAATGCCAGATGATCGAGCGGATCGTTGAGACCAAGCTCACCCAGTTTAGAGAAGGGATTGCGGTGGTGGACCTCTATAGTGTCCCCTACCCACTGTATCACCAGCTCAAGAAACTTCCCCCGGAGTATGCCAAGCTACCGAAGTTGTAGAAATTCGACGGTCACGGGTCTCCACATGAACACTTGGCCTACTACATTACGGCCATGGGCGAACTCGCGTTGGATGAGTCTTACCTCCTCCACTACTTCGCCACCTCACTTACGGGAGCGGCCTTCCAATGGTATTCCCGCCTGAAGCCCAATTCAGTCATTGACTGGGCGGATCTCCAGAAGAAGTTCCTCGACCATTTCCAAACGGCCGAGTGAAAGGTCTCCTTAGCCGAGCTCTGCTCTCTCCGATAGAAGAAAGGCGAGAGCACCCTCGACTTCATCAAGAAATGGCGAGACCTCAGCATGAGGTGTGTCAATCCGCCAATCCAGGAGGATGCCATTACTATCTATCATCGAGGTTTGGCGCCGTAGGTTAGCAAAAAGCTTCTCGGAACCAACGTCAAGGGCTTTGACCAACTCAATTCAGCAGTCGCTAAAATAGAAATGTTCTTCATTGACAACCCGAGCTACACCTCAGCGAAGGGTAAGCAAGCATAAGAACGCTAGTCCGGTAAGGAGGTGAACATCATTAAATTCACTCCCGCCACTAAAGCCAGCAAGGGAGCCAAGACAAGTAGTTCCGATAAAAGGCCAGCGGACAAGCCGGCCGCTCTCTCCTTCTCGAAGCGTATGAAGACTCCCTTCTCTTTCAAGAAAGAACATACGAAGATGCTCTTCGACCTCTGCATGGCTCAGAAGAGCATCGAACTACCTGAAGTCCGCAAACCGGACGAAGCCCAGAAAATCGACGATCCCAACTACTGCCTATACCACCGCATGCTGGGTCATCCTCTCGAAGATTGCTATGTCTTCAAGAACCAAGCACAGAAGATGATCCGAGACGGCCTTATTCAAATGAAGAGCGGTCTCGTCGATCCTCCGCAGCCACATACCTAGTCCAGACCAGCCAAAGCAGCGCGTGTGGTTCACCATTCGGCTAATGTGATCCACATGATGGCGGCATTCTCTCTCTCTGATAATGAATCAGAGAAGCCCAGTACTAACCGAAGAGAGCGTTCGATCTGGTATCCAGGGAGGAGGCCCTGGCACGATCGCAGACCCCTCTCCTTCCCCAGAGAAAGAACCCGACGGCTTTTCGACGTCCTCGTGGAGAGGGGGCAAATCTTGCCTCGTGACCCGCTGTCACGCCCCGAACCGATAGCAACGGAACGTGTCGATTGTTCGGAACGTGGCAGTTAACAGTCGTGAATGATCAAAGGTCTTGACCTCCACGCCAATTATCCTTTCGAGGATTTCCTTCTTTAAATTTTGCTTACAAATTTACACTATGTCATCCTGATGCGGGGGGTGCCTGCATCTCATGCTGAGATTCCTCCATCTTTTGATGAAATCGAGTGCCGACTCATCGTGTCTCTGCATCGTGGCGTAGAGCTCTGCCACGGTGACCTCCCGTTCAGCAATATAGAATCTCTCCTTAAATTTCTTCTGCATGTCGGGCTAATTAGTAATAGACCTAGGTGGTAGGCTCGAATACCACTCAAAGACAAGCCCAGTGAGCGTTGAGCCGAAGAACTTCAGGAGGTAGGCTTCATCAGTAGCCAAGTCTCCCATGACGTTCACATAGTAGGCGATGTGCTCCCTAGGAGATCCTTGCCCATTGAACTTTTCAAACTTCGGCTGCTTGGTGATGCCAGTCGATAGTTTCCTCGCGGCATAATAAGCCGGATAGGGGACTCGGTAGATGTCAAACGGCATTTGATCCCCGTCGCCCCTTTCTGCTAACTTCATGTCTTCATTTGTTCCAGCATCAGCCGACTGACTGCTGTCGGGTCGACCGGGCTCGGATAGAAATGGGCGGGCTGCACAACCGGGGTGGTTAATGCAGTAGCCTGGGGGGCCATAGGGGACCCCTGGTGAGGTAAGATCTGTGGCGGGGTCGGGTACTGTGCTTGCTATAGGGGCATGCTCGCATGGAAGCTGGGAGAAAGTGGGAATGCTGCGGCTTGCAGAGTCACTTCAGAAGACTACCCGTTGCCCCCGGGCGCTTCGAGTAAAACCTCGATCTGTCCAGACATCGAGGGCTGGGCATTCCTTTCGTTGAGTTGTTTCTTCAGCAATTCAATCTCCCACTGATATTGATGTATCTTGTACAGCGTGGTGGGGTCGGTTGTAGAGAGAGTGGGCATGCCGCCTGTCTCTTTGGTTGGGGCATCCTCGGATGACGTGGAGGGTCCACCATTCGTGCCCCTGGTAGTGATAACATTGGCTGCCAAGGCCGTGGGGGGTTCTTCGGAGGAGGTTGCCTCGACCCCTGCCTGCGTCGCCTCACTCGCCACTCTTCTTCTCCTGGTGAGAGGGCCGGGCCTGGCGGCGAGCCTGGCCACTTCTTCGGGGTCGGTAGGTAAAGCCCCGTACCAACTGGAGAAGACTGCCATATTGCAGGTGAAAACTCTCCAGTCTCTGTTTCTTCTCGCCATCCTCCTTGATGGTTTGCTCGGGAACACCAGCCTGTCGAAGACCGACCGTCGGGGCGGCGCTTCCTCCCGCACAGGGGACTGGCGTAGCTCTTCCGATTGGTTTCTCGACTCTGCACTAGGCACGGGTCGAGCCTCTTCTTCTTCCCGGAAGGCAGAGGCCACTGCCCCCAGCAATCTCTGGCGACCCAACGGAGTACTGCCTGGGCCCCGGAGGTAGTTCCTCATGGCCTGCTCGATCCCTTCCCACTCCTGGTCAGGGAGAGCAGCCGGTAGTTGCATGTCGATGGCAGCATCAGGAGAAGTGTAGATCACGGGCGCCGGGTGGGCAGCCTGGCATCGACGCCTGCGGCGCTGGCGGCGGGCATTTTCGGGCAGTGCTATTGCCGCAACTGTCGGTGGGTAAGTCGTGGCCATCACCTCGACCTTTCATCTCTTTGGCCCTTTCTGTGGCAGGTGTAGCTGGGCCCCACCTGGATAGGTGCAGTGGGCTGGGCTTCCTTGGGAACCCAAATTTACTTCAGCTTGGCCAGCTTGTGAGCCAACGTGTCCTTCGGTGCCGCGACCGGAACGGCGGGTGCCATCTTTTCCTTCATCTTTTCCAGTCCCTGGAAGGAGTTGCGGACTAGAATAGCCGGCACGATGCAGTCCGGGACCACTTCGGACCTCTGTCCATTCAGATGGACTCGGATGGTCTCGACAGTCATAGACTTGCCAGAGCTGGAGATTCGGCGCCCCGTGGTAGCGCCAGTGTTGTTCCTTCAGAGCCTCCTCTGATGGGATGCCAACCCCTAGTGCGTTGGACTGGTAGCCTGGTGCACATGGTGCATGTTGCAGCTCAACGTCCTTGTAGGAATGCTGTTGCTATTCTTGGCCACAGCTCGACCGGTAGCAGCTTCGGTGGCTCCTGGGATGGGAGCGTTGGGCTCGGGCTCGTCGAACACCTCTACATCCAGGATGTTGACGAAGGCTACCCCAAGGAAGTTGGGGAAGCCCACGACCAGAGGGAAGCTCCCGAAGTAGAGCGGGACGGCGAATGTGTAGGGTTTTATGCGGAAATAGGCGTAGTTGGAGAGTTTGTTGTTTCAAATACGCTGCAGGGAGACGTCAAGGTTTCTCTGGTACCATTTTGGATCCAGAGCGAAGTATGAAGGTGGGGTTTTTAAACGGTGAGAAAACATCAACGTTGGGTCGTTGACAAGGTAACTCCGTTCGGGAGCGACGAAGGGGGTTGTTTTCTGGTACCATTTTGGATCCAGAGGACATCGTGCGGAAGTGTTGGTTCCTTCAACATCAATGGGACTCGCGCTCGGGACGTCGGGGACGCTCCGATTCCATTGGGGATGAAAGAGGTGAGATGAACACAACATCTCAGTAAGATATCAACGCAGGTTGGGGCTGCAGGAGATATTTTGACCAAGAGATTGCGGCGGATTAAGATCGTTCATAAGAAGAGATAGTGCAAAAAGAGTTAAGGAGAGAGACTGCAGGACTCTTAACTTATGAATGGGGCATTTTGGCTAACTAATTTATTTATTAACTAAGCACACCGATGCAATGCTAGGAATATTTTTACAAAAATAGATAATGAAGAGGAAGAAGGAGGACTTATTCTACGAGAAAGATGATAGGAGGGGGCGAGGATGCGACTATTCTATCATGATCGGTCCTAAAGAAAAAGAGGGTGATATTACGATCTAAGGGGAAATAAAGAATTAAAGAAAATAACATACCGAGCAGGATCCAACGGAACATAGAGGGGATCTTAAACATTGGAAACATCATGCTGTGCAAATCTAATGCAAATCTAATGCATATCTAATTCTAGAAGTGGGGAGCTATCTAAACCGTCGTGAGAATACGATACCATGGAGTGGTGCCATGCAGATGCAGGATGCCTGATGCCATGATGCAGGTTACCTAGATTACCTTAGAACGGGGGAAGAACACGAAGAACAATCACACAGAGGAACACACAGCCGATCTAACTAATTTCTAAATCTAATTACTTAGTGGCTAGAAAGCAAGAACACTCCAGGCTTTCCTCGATTCTCAGCAGAGGCGGGATGCTAACTACTAGCTATGCTACCTTACTTCTCTCCCACTTGCTGAGGACTGAGGGGGTGCCTGTGTTTTTATACACTTTTGGGTGAGGCCTCATCGTCAGGCATGACGTGAGTACTCAATATTCGTTCCTATCTAAAAGTACAGTGCGTGCTGGCCAAATACCATGCCACGCGTAAAACTTATCCTATCTAACTAGGACGATTTAGAGAGAAGATGCCCATCAGTTTTTCCATCTATTGGATGGTAGTGATAAAGTGGGTATCTGCTTTCTAAAAAGTGGATTCTTTCCTATCGGGAATATATTCTATTCCGATGAGAAGGAATATATTCTTTTGGAATATATTCTTTTCTGATAAGAGGGAATATATTCTCTTCTATCTGAATGCACTATGATAGATGCTCTACTGTCGATGGCGATGTCGATGGCGATAAGGATGGCGGGAATGGCTGACTGTTGGCGCGGGAAGGGATAAGCTCGCATGCCGGGTGCACACTGGGCCCCATCGTTCACATGCTGAGATTCCTTGCTTCACTTCGACGCTACTATCAGCCCGATGGTGATGTGATGTGATCCTCATCTTCAGCTTGCTTGCGCTTGAAGTTATATCGGTTGCTTCATTACCAAGGATACCAAGGATATGCTATTTGCTTGCCAGCTAGCAGGATTGATCAGTTCTTGCCGGCTAACAGGATTCGTCGGTCTGCCTTGCCTATCGGCTGCACATACCTTGATACTCATCCTTCCTCCCTCTCCCTCTCTCCCGGAAAAAGCTGGTATACTTCATGGCAATGGAGTTACCAGAAAGTAGTTGTGTGGAGAGTTTACAGTAAATACAGCTGTCAGTCGTACATATTGAACTCTTCGTCTGACAGTGGGAGGTTGATGTTGTCATCGTCTTCGTCTCCGTAATCATGGTCACAGTCATTGGCTGTGTTATTGTATTTTTCAATGAGAGATCTGATATTGTTGTCTACCCGTACTGCAGAAGGCATTGGAGGGAAATCCAGAGTAGAATATATGCGTTGTATCTGATCTTCAGTAATAAGATTTCCTGTCCTTGCTTGAGTGAATTTCCTGCTGAGGCAGTATGCTTTCCAATTTTCAATTTGTTCAAGCATAGGCCTTGTAGATAGAATTCCGAAGTATTCGGATCCTGGTCCATCAAGGGTTGCATACTGTCCACTGTATATCAAGACTTCATGCATAGCAGGATAAAGAACACCTTCAATCATATCCGGGGCTTTAGACTCTATATAAATTTCTTTGCCGTAGATCTCTTCAAGGCTTTTGTCTTTCTTGACGGAGTCGTGGCAGTTAGAAATGTTTACTGCCTTTCTGAAGCACCATTGTAATTTTCGGCCAAATGAAGAAAAGTCATCATTGGGGGCAATAATGACCTGTCTGAGGAACCCATAGTCGAGTAGTAACTGCGGTGTTATCACCACTTGCTTGTCGCAGATGGTGGCAGTAACCGGTCTGTACCTGTTGAGTCTAAGGTTTGCTCTAGCTATAGAGAAATGTATTCTATGGCTACAGAGATAGTAGAAACAGGGTGGTTCATCATGTTGTGGTGGTTTACAACCTGGTTTACAACAGGGAAATTGGGAATGATAGGTGTCAATGGTAAAGCTCATCCCGTTGGGAATTGTGGTTGGTCCAAAACAAAGGTCGAGTAAATAGGTTTGTAGAGAGCATATGAAAGAATTGTGGCTGTTGGTAACCTTTTGGGCTACCAGGGCTTTTATGTCTCTGTTGGGGATGCAGAAATATGATAGATGATGGATCCTCCGAAAGGAGAATTCATAATCTGACTGTTGCAAATCTCGCATCTGACCTTGGAGGGTAGGTTGTTGGTTATTTGAGGTGGACTCACTATCCTCATTCATCTCTCCGATCCTTTGTACCTGTTGCTGCACAGAATAAGAAACTTGTAAATTGTGTAAATTGTGCAATAATGACTTGACCTGCTTCTCTAACTCGTCTATATGACTAAGTAGGTTTTTGTTTTGTTTTTCAAGGATACTAATCTGTTTAAATGCAGAGGCTGCTTCTGCTCTAGCGGATTCTACTAGTAAAGTATCGCTACTATGACTAAAGATTTCTAATGCATAGAGGCTCTGTATATGCTGGGTGTGGTCTCTAGCTAAGAATGATGCATGAATGTTGTCTAAGATGCACTTAAATGATTCATTAACCTCTAAATGATTTTTATAAGCGAGATTAGTTCCCGACTTATATTTAGCTAATTGGATGTTACCAAAATGTAGGAACTGTCCAAGCTCCATGAATTCCTGCAAGGATTTAGGCAAACTATATTAGATTGTAGAAAAGCTAAATCTATAAAGTTTATAAAATCCGAGGACTTAGATGGAAATCTATTCCTTTTTGGATTCATGTCTAAATGCTTTTGTGGAATCCGGAGATTAGATAGAAATCTATTCTCTTTTGGATATAAGGATGATGCATACTAAATGCTTTTATGAAATCCGGAGATTAGATAGAAATCTATTCTCTTTTGGATATAATGGATGGATGCTCATGGAAATTAACTCAGAAATTGTATATTCTTTTTATAACTTAAATCTTTTTAAAGTTTTTGATACTGTTTTGACACTGGAATGACACATAATGGTGTCTCTATTCGTGTAGCTGCAAGTTTACACCCCAACTTTCCAGCTTCAGTCTAAGTCTGATGCATACTTTCTCCGATAGACGTAGATGCTATTTTTTGATCTGGCTACCTCAAATCCCAAAAAATGTCTCAGCTTACCTAAGTCTTTCATTTCAAATTCAGCAGCTAAGTCTTCTTTTAATTGTTTGATTCCCCGCTGCATCATCCCCCGTAGCAATCATCTTATCGACATAAACAAGTAGCACAGTTACATACCCCCTGTCTACTTGAAAAACATAGCATGATCAACATTTGACTCTGTAAAATTAAACCTAATCATAGCAAGGCGCAGCGTATCAAACCAAGCTCTAGCTAACTACTTCATCCCATTGTGTCTTTTTTAGGCGACAGACTTTACCTTCCGTGTTGATTCCACGTGGTGGCAGCATGTACACTTCTTGTAAATCACTATTCAAGAAGGTATTTTTGACATCCAATTGATACACATGTGAGGAGTACTGAACAGCCAGTGAGAGAATTACCTTGACAGACTTTAGTTTTGCTACAAGAGCAAATGTCTCCTGCTATCCTATATCTCTGAGTAAAACATTTTGCAACAAGTCTGACTTCATACCTTTATATTATCACACCCTCTGCATTGTATTTAATCATCTACATCCATTTGGATCCAACTGGATTTTTGCCTTCTGGAAGATCAACTGGGATCCAAGTGTCATTCTTATTAAGAGCACTCAACTCCTCATCCATTGCATGCTGTCACTTCAGATCCCACACAACTTTAGAAAGAGTCGTAGGAACATGGGCAGAGGTCAATGAAGAGAAAAATGAGTAGTATCGAGGAGACACATGATAATAGGTATCAAAGTTGGTGATGGGATATTTAGCATAGTTTTGGCCACCCTTCTTGACAGCATTGGGTAGATTCAAGTCATTTAGTGGTCGGATAGAAGGACCCGAAAAGTCAACACCCCTGGAGTTGGTTGACCATCGAGCGCAGAGGCAGGCTCGTCCATCAGCAACACCTCAGGATCGACCGCAAGCGCACGCGCAATGCACATACGCTGCTGCTGTCCACCGGAAAGACTTGCGCCCGATTTTTTCTTGAGGTCGTCCTTCACCTCTTCCCACAGCGCGGCCTGCTTCAACGACCGCTCCACCGTCTCGTCGAGCACACGCTTATTGCGAAAGCCGTTCAGCTTCAATCCACTGACCACATTGTCATAGATCGACATCGTCGGAAATGGATTAGGACGCTGAAAGACCATGCCCACGCGGCGGCGAATCTCTACCGGCGATGCATTAGTCGTATGGTGGGAACGTTCCTGCCAAGAGATGACCACCATAGAAAGTCCACGTGTTGGACTCTGGATAAAATCAGGTCCACG
The DNA here is from genome assembly GCA_024336825.1 of Amorphophallus titanum. Classification (NCBI taxonomy): domain Eukaryota; kingdom Viridiplantae; phylum Streptophyta; class Magnoliopsida; order Alismatales; family Araceae; genus Amorphophallus; species Amorphophallus titanum. The sequence continues at coordinate 293,166 of JANBPO010000930.1, forward strand.
TGGCATATCGTTTCTGACCATCATCTGCCTTGAATCACGTGCTTACTCATGAGCTAACAAATTCCACGAGTTTCAGCTCTAGTTTGAGCTCACGTGCTGCTTTGGTCCTGATTGACATAGAAGAAGCATTTTGTCAAACATATGGTAACCATGAATGGATAACTAATGTGTGTTGATCTATTGATATGAAAATCACTGTGCATAAATGAATTTTAGTTAAGTATGAAAGATGCATAGACTTCACAGGGCAATGATCAAACATGCACAGACTTATAGTGTGTATGTGAACATGTGCACAGACCTAGTGGCATCAAATATCAGCGTGCATAGACTAGTCCTAGTAAATGTGTACGGACCTTGAGACATGCAGGATATAAGTATGCGCTGGCTTTGCTACGCATGTATAAAAATATGCACAAACCTATATGTGCATGGAGCAGATAATGCACAGACCCTTGCATGCATTTCATAAAGTATGCACTGACTCTATGTATGAACAGGTGTACACGGACTTGAATAGCATGAGACAACTGTACACAAGACATGCACTGACGTTGGGTATGCACAAGAGGATATATGTACGGACTCTGCATCGCACAAGAGTGAAGTATGCACAGACCTTATATTACACAAGAGAGATATGCACAGGCCTTACCTGCATGCAGCAACACAAGTTTGCACGGACCTTATGCCAGCCCACAGTAAAAATTACACCAACCGTGGAAACTCATGTGCGCAGACATGTTCTCTACCATATGCAGAAGTGCACAGACCTTTACAATGCAAACCTACATAGACTTATATGCTGGACGTGAGAATGTGCACGGACCCTATTAGTTGATGGGAGAAGATTGCACCGATCGTATGCTTAAGAAACCAAACATAGCACTGACCAATATTGTGCTAGGAGAATATTGCACATACCTTGTTATAGCCCCGACTTGCCTTTTGTTAAGGAGGGCATTGCACTGACCTCCAACTGCCAATCAAATGTACACGGACTTGAATGTTGCACGGACCTTGTGCAACATGCAGTTGAGTAAAATGTGCACAGACTTTGAATGTTGCACGGACCTTGAGCAACATGCACAGACCTACATGCAAACGATGCTATGAGTATGCACGGACCTTATGAAAACATATTTGAAATATGCACAAACTTTCTTTATGCCTAATGCAAATGTGCACAGACTTGTGTGTGCACTAGATAGACGTGCACAGACATTAACAGAGTGTGCACTGACTTCCAGGTGTAAAATGCCATCTATGTAACGACTGCTACAATATATGCAAGGACCTCTGTATGGCTAAGACATAGCATGCACGGACTTTAAGTATGCACAAAAGAAATGTGCACTAACCGTGCTTTAGCACAAGACAAAAAGTGACGAACCTTAAGTATGCAAGACAAAGATCTGCATAGACTTCCTTTTGCTGAATGGCGTATATGCACGAACCTTAGAGTCTGAGTAAACATGATATGCACCGACTATAGATGACTAAAATGAACGTGGAGGCTCATGAACAAACTGTTTGATGAAATGACATGCAATGACATTCACACAAGATTTATGCAGATACAATGACTCTATGTTTACAGAGTTGACTTTATGGAGATGCATTGACTTTATTTGCATAGTGTTGACTTTTTGTTGGCTTTTTGCATGCATGTAAATGTATTGGCCTTTATGCAATAAACAAGGACATGATCAAATATATGCTGGCTATCAACAGAATAACATGCAGCAAATACACATAGACTCATAGTGTATTATGCATAAAACACATATTGACTCATGGTGTTTGCTATCATCAAAACACAGGGACACAACAATCTCCCCATTTTTAATGATGGCAACACTATCAGTCATATGCAACGCTAAGCAACACAAATGATCAGGCAACAGATAACCCATAACAATGACTCACAAAGTTTCTCCCCCTTTGACAACAGCAAAAAGGAGGGGCCTAAAGTGTATGATACAGTGGCACACTGTTCTCCCCCTATGTCCCTTTTAAAATGAAATGAAGTTGATTTCACAGTGTTAGAATCTATGGTACACTATTCTCCCCCATAGACCCTTTGACTAAATCTGATACCAAATGTTGATATGAGAAATGCAGACATGCATGATATGGTGTATGCACAAGCACTCAATGACATTTCAGTTTGATTTGGAAGTTTAGTTCAGTTATTTTAATTCTGCATTTTACTTACTGCTGTGTAAGTGTAATTTGGGGTTGATCTATTCACCCCCCCTCTAGATCAATTGTTCACCCATCCTGTCACATATGTCATAGTGTCTTCCAAAAATAACTGGTGAACCTAACATCACGGTCAGACACTATGGTACGAGGTAACCCAAACTTATACACCACATGGGAAAGGAACATGCGGGCTACCGTTGAAGCATCTGAAGTCTTAGAGCAGGGGATAAAGAGTGCCATCTTGGAGAATTGGTCCACTACCACAATGGCAGAGTCATGCTTCCTGGAGGTTCATGGCAATCCCAAAATAAAGTCCATGCTAACGTCCTGCCATAGAGCAACAGGCACGGGAAGAGGCGTATAGAGACTTGGGCTTTGCTTCTTCATTTTGGCCGTAGCATATGTACGGCACTGAGCCACGATGTGAGCAACATCACGCTTCAAGCTCGGCCAATAGAATTGGTGCTCAACAGCCTCGATACTCTTATTCCGACCGAAATAGCCGGCTAGACATCCCGTATGAAGTTCCCATACTAAGAAATCACGAACCGAAGTCCAGGGAACATAAAGCCTGCCAACTCGAAAGAGATAACCCTCCTGAAGCACATAATCACTATGATCCCTCGAGGGTCCAACCTGGAGAGTGGTAAAGATCTGATTAAAGCCAAGGCAATCAACATAAGTCTCTCTCATCTTCTCAAGCCCTATAACCTCGGTACTCATAGTGGTCAGCAGACAATCACACTGACTTAAGGCATCTGCCACCTTATTCTCTATCCCAACCTTGTGCCTGAGCACAAAGGTGAACTCCTGGAGGTACTCCACCCATCGACTGTGATGCGCATTCAGCTTTTTCTAGGCATGGAGGAATTTGAGAGCTTCATGATCTGAATACAATACGAACTCCTGATGTAACAATTAGTGTCTCCAATGTCTCAAAGCCTGAACAATTGTATAGAACTCTTTGTCATAGGTTGCATATCGTAGTTTGGCATCAGTTAATTTCTCACTAAAGAAGGTAATGGGATGGGTCTCCTAACTCAAAACTCCACCTATACCAACTCCTGATGCATCACAAGAGACCTCAAACACCTTCATGAAGTCAGGTAATCGAAGGATAGGTGCCTGGGTCATGCGCTCCTTAATGTCCCTGAAGGTGGCAATTACGGCCTTTGTCCACACAAATGTGCCCTTCCGAATACAATTCGTAATCGGGGCAGTGATGGAACTAAATCTGCAGATGAAGCGACGATAGAATGTCGTGAGGCCATGGAAGCTACGGACATCGCGGAGCGTGTGGGGTTCTAACCACTCAACAATGGCTCAAATCTTCTCCGGATCGGCAGAGACCCCATCATTGGATACAATAAAACCCAAGAAGGTAACATGAGAGGTCATGAAAGCACACTTCTGTGGGTTGGCATACAACTGCTCTCGTCTCAAAATCTGACAAACCTGCCTCAAATGATCTGAGTGGTCCTCCCTAGTGTGGCTATAAATGAGTATGTCATCAAAATACACTACAACAAAGACTCCAATAAGAGGTCAAAGGACCTGAGTCATCAGTCGCATGAATGTGCTAGGGGCGTTAGTCAAGCTAAAGGGCATAACCAACCACTCTTGTAAACCATCCTTGGTTTTGAAGGCAGTCTTCCATTCATCTCCAGGCCTAATCCTCACCTAGTGATAGCTACTCTTAATGTGAATCTTGGAGAAAATAGTGACTCCCGACATCATATCTAGCATGTCATCAAGTCGGGGAATGGAAAATCTGTACTTTACAGTGATCTTGTCGATGGCACGACTATCAATACACATCCTCCATGTGCCATCCTTCTTCGGGGCGAGTAATGCTGGTACAGCGCATGGACTCATGCTGTCCCGAATAGATCCTTTCTGTAGCAGTTCATTGACCTGTCACTACAGCTCAGCATGGTCAATGGGGCTCATGCAGTAATAGGGAAGATTGGGCAATGAGGACCCCAGAATTAGGTCAATAGCATGCTGAACATCCCGCATAGGTGGGAGTCCCTCGGGAAGCTCCTCCAGTAACACTTCAGCAAACTCCTATAGGATCGGGGCAACATTGGGTGGGAGTGCACTCTCGGAGCCTCGCTCCACCTCACGGACTGCGACAGCAAACACAGGACTACCCTTAGATGACCCATTGTCAGCGACATTATCATATGAAAGCTGCTTGATGGAGTCGACTTCATCGACATTGGTTAAATGCCGAAGTAAAGATAGGTTTGTTCATTAATGAGCACGAAAGGTCCATGTTAAGCAGTACTGACCTATCTTTCCGATGATGACAAGGGTCAGTGACAGTTTGTTCATCGACATTAGTTAAATGCCGAAGCAAAGATAGATTTGTTCATTAACGAGGACGAAAGGTCCAAGTTAAGGAGTACTGACTGGTCTTGTAGATGATGACAAGGGTTAGTGACAGTTCGTTCATCGACATTGGTTAAATGCCGAAGCAATGATAGGTTTGTTCATTAATGAGGACAAAAGGTCCAAGTTAAGGAGTACTGACCGATCTTGCCGATGATGAGAAGGGTCAGTGACAGTTTGTTCATCGACATTGGCTAAATGCTAAAGCAAAGATTGGTCTATTCATTATCGAGGATGAAAGGTCCAAGTTAAGGAGTACTGACTGGTCTTGCTGATGATGACAAGAGTTAGTGACAGTTTGTTCATCGACATTGGTTAAATGCCAAAGCAAAGATAGGTTTGTTTATTAACGAAGATGAAACGTCCAAGTTAAGGAGTACTGGTCGATCTTGTCGATGATGACAAGGGTCTGTGACAGTTCGTTCATCGACATTGGTTAAATACCGAAGCAAAGATAGGTTTGTTCATTAACGAGGACGAAAGGTCCAAGTTAAGGAGTACTGACCGGTCTTGTCGATGATGACAAGGGTCAGTGACAGTTTGTTCATCGACATTGGTTAAATGCCGAAGCAAAGATAGGTTTGTTCATTAACGAGGATGAAAGGTCCAAGTTAAGGAGTACTGACTGGTCTTGTCGATGATGACAAGGGCCAGTGGTAGTTTATTCATCGGCATTGGTTAAATGCCGAAGCAAAGATAGGTTTGTTCATTAACAAGGACGAACGGTCCAAGTTAAGGAGTACTGACCGGTCTTGCCGATGATGACAAGGGACAGTGGTAGTTTGTTCATCGGCATTGGTTAAATGTTGAAGCAAAGATCAGTTTGTTGCAGCATAGGCATAAGGCTTATGCTGGTGGGATGCGACTTGCCGGTCGCATGCAAGAATCCTCACAGGATCTGAATTGTGAATGAGGCAACTGATTCCATCGTGATTTCATTCATCATTTTTTTAACTCATCATTTTTTATCACATTACCGACTTAAGCGCCCTTTCGAGTTTTCACCGAAGCCAGCCCCCTCTTGCTTTTGCCCATGCGCCTTTGTGGGTTTTCACGTGGCGGGGTCCCCAACTTTGCCTGCAACGCCCTCGCGAGTTTCCTGTCGCAACCGGGTTATAGCCATTCTTGCCCTTACTCAGCGTGACTGGGTATGGCCGGTGAGGGACCTCTATTTTAAGCCCCCTTCTTCTATTTCTTTCTTTTTTTTCTCTTTTTTTTGAATTGATTCAGAGACCTGATGCTAGAACGGGCACAGACTGAGTGCCAAGGCAGGAGTAGATTCATCCGCCAAAGGGTTCAAATTAAGGGAATGCTGACCTATCTTGTCGATGATAATAAGGGTCGAAACCAGTTTGTTCATCGACATGGGTTAAATGCCGAAGCGAAGGTATGTTTGTTCATTAACAAGGATGAAAGGTCCAGGTTAAGGGAAAAAATTGACCGATCATGTCGATGATGACAAAGGTCAAAATTGGTTTATTCATCGACATTGGTTAAATGTCGAAGCAAAGATATGTTTGTTCAAAGGGCTTCTGATTGGTCTTGCGGATGATGACAAGGGTCGAAACTGGTTTGTTCATCAACATCGGTTAAATGTCAAAGCAAGGATATGTTTGTTCATTAACAAGGACGTAAGGTCCAAGTTAAGGGAAGAGTTGACCGATCTTGCCGATGATGACAAGGGTCGAACATGGTTTATTCATCGACATTGATTAAATGTCGAAGCAAAGATATGTTTGTTCAATAACATGGACGTAAGGTCCAAGTTAAGGGAAGAGTTGACCGATCTTGCCGATGATGACAAGGGTCAAACATGATTTATTCATCGACATTGGTTAAATGCCGAAGTAAAAATAGGTGTGTATCAACTGGGACGGAAGGTCCAAGTCGATGGTTTGAGGGAAAAAAATCTCCAGTCAGACTTGTGATGATCATCCTTTTTCGGAGTTTCATTAGGGTGAGGATGAAGAGGAACTTTAAATTACCACATTACTAACTTATGTGCCCTTTCAGATTTTCACCAAAGCCAGTCCCCTCTTGCTTTTGCCCATGCGCCCTTTCTAGTTTTCCCCCAGGACCCTCCCCCTCCATTTTCCCCCCTAAAACCCTCCATTCTTCCCCTATATTCCAATACTACCAGCCTGGCATCTGCAGCAGCAGAAAGCTGTGAGTTTTCAGAGACTGCCACGTCTTCACCGAGATTCTCCTCGCACTGATTCTTACATTGATGGAAAGGTCTTCGAAGTAGCTTTGCAGGAGAGGTGGCCTCGCGTCCATCTGACATCTGGGCTGCCTGGGAGAGCCGTTCTCCCTACTGCGCAAGTCAGGTCTGGCCAGTGACCTGTGCACCTTCCAGAAGCTGCTCCGACCTCATCCCCCATCTTCTGATCAAGCGCCTTGTAGAATCCCCACTAGGCTCTTCCAGCTTTCATAAAAAGCTGGCCCCGACCCATTTGGAGTTCCCATTCGAGAGCATCGGTGACGACAAGTTGAACCAGTCCTGTAGTCTAAATTATTGGCGGCCAAAACAAGTAGTCCACCACAGGAAGCACCACGGTCTCTTCTGTCATCTTATGCCTGAGCCCTCCAGAGAAGTTCATCATAGGTCAGTCAGCTATCAGTCAAGCTTGGTCTTGACTCATTCTGATTTTCCCACTGGGAGTTACACCCCCAACAAGTCTTCCCTATCCGGCCAGTGTCCTGCGCAGCGTGACTTCACAAGAATCATCAGTACCAGCGTCTCCTACCTCAGAACGGGGCCATTCCAGCTCCAAAAGATCCCTGGGATGGCCCTCTTCATGACGACTCTGGCCCCACCATGTTTCGACCTAGGATCGGACAGATACCCACCAGAAAATCGAGTCCAAAATTTTGTCCCTGCAACCAGCTCAACCCAATCAACATCCAGGAGCCACCACTAGCGTGATTGGGTGATTCAGGAAGAGAATTTTGGTGTAAGAGCACTAGACTGAGTCCTCTTTCAGTGGGCCCTAGTCCCGCCTCAATCTGATACTCCAGCTGGGAGTACAGCCTCGTCCAATCCCTCTCTGGCCTGCAGCAGAGAAACCCAGTGCAGTTCTACCGAATCTGTCGTACTTAGTGCATCTGAGATCAGAACACGACGACGTTTCTTCCGAGAGCCAGCTAAAACGTCAAGCTTTCAACGCCTCCGGTCCCATCCCCAGTGGACATTCCAACCAGGAGCTCTGTCCCTGACAAGTCACTGGTGGCAGACAGCAAGGGTAAGAGGCCAGCTTGCTCGAGTGAGATAGGTCGGCTTCCGACCTCCTCCATTTCCCACCCCGCTTGGCCGGTTTATAGCCCCTCCCTATGTGGAGGTAGTTTTGGGTGTAATTCAAGTTAACCCCCACCTTGAGATCCCCCTCCTGCGAGAGGCGTAGTGGTGTACTATTCTAAAATTTTAAGTTAGAGCTACACCAGCGCAGCATGCGATATACCCACGTTTCCCCGTTCGCCTCGTCTCCTACCGAAATCGGTATCTTCATGCCGAACAGGTGAGATTCAGGCCCATTCCTCTACTGGTTTCATCATTGGTTAGCTTAGTAGTATTTCTAGTTGCCCGTCGGACGGCGAGTGAGTGCCCATTCCAACTTTCCGTACATCGAGTGACCACCGCGGAGCAAGGCGAGAGCAATCCCTTACATCTCATGCCCTTGGTGTGCTGACTGCCCACAGAATTGGGCATCCCAGGCCCTTAGGGGGTCCATCCTAAGCTAGCCTTACCCCGGACGTCAAGGTCCCACTTCGGACCCTCCCCACCATTGTCGAGTCTTCTACGGGCCCGAGTGCGCACTTAGCGGGAGAGTCCACTCGAGTGAGGTTGTCGGTCCATTGCATTGCTCGCTTGCTAGGTCTGAGGGGTCTTCGATCTTGTGACTATCATCCCCAAGGTGGTGTCACATCAAATTGGTATTAGAGTAACTTCTAGACTTATCTCTACTAAGTCTTGTCCTAGGGCACATAAGTATTTAGAGTCATTCAGTGCATCAACATGGCTACCTCTCTTTGGTCATACTCATCCCACTCGGCCCTCCACAAGGGTCCGATTGACCCACTACTTTTGGACATCATTCTAGAAAAGGATATTACCTTTGACGGATCACATTCTAGTGATTATCTTAGGTGGGAGGCTACCATGGAAAAACACATTGAAAGGACTTGGGTATATTGTCACGCCCTGAGCCTTTATTTACAGCGGAAGACTCGCTCGGGGAGACGCGAATAGCCGGCATGGTAAGCCTCTCGCAAGCAAGCATGATCAGAGCGCGATACAATCACACATAAGATGCAATTGCACAAGGGCAATCCTTTTATCCCTTTGGAGCTTCACAGCTCTTGGGAGACTTCGCGGGTTCCAAGTGGTATTGGGTCTACTCGATAGTCCTATCGAGTATATCCGGTATCTGGGATCCGGGTCGTCATAGTAGCACTACTAGCTCTGCCTCAGCCTCCCGAGCACGGGTCTCCATGGCTCGGGCCTCCGCCCCCAGCTTGGCCGCTCGCTCCTCGACTGCATCAGCTCGCTCCCGGAAGGAGTCCCGGTCACGTTTCATCCCAGTGAGGGCTAGTCCTTGCTGGACCGACTGCCTGTGGAGCTCGACGTAGGCCGCCTTAGGCGCTCCTCGAGCCCCGCCTGAAGAGCCTGGTTGGACTCCAGCATCCGAGCGAGACCCTGGAAATGATGCCTCCACAAGCCAAAGGCACTGACGACACCGCCGTCAGCTCCTTCTCGACCCCGGGACCGAACTCACTAGTATGCTCGTACCATTGCGCGCTCCTCCCCATGAGATCGACGATCGTGGTGATCCTAGCCAGCCCAGATGTCAAGTCCCTAGGCGGTGAGGATTGACTACGCTGAGGAGATCTTGACGGAAAAGAGACATTGGCGTCATCAGCCGCTGGAGCCTTGCCCTTGTCTTGCCCCTGTGTCGTGGGGACTGATGCAGAGGCAGCGACCACCGACTCCCTAGCCAACGGTGGCAGCGGAGCCTCAGAAGAAGGCAACTCAGGTGGCGGAGGAGGCAGGACACAACTTCGAGCAGGGGTGGAAGTCCTCGCTCTCTTCCTCACCTGGCGCTGGGTGTCCAACGCTGCTAGATCGTCATCATTCAGGAGGGCGCGGCTATCACCAGCCATGGCGGATTCTTCACTGATCGTACTAGCAACTCCTTCGGGAGAGCCCCTCTGAGGGCTAGTACCTCCACTCGCCGCAGAACCCCTATGAGCACTAGGTCCTCCACTCGTCGCAGATGCCTCCGGCAAACGCACCAGAGGGACGTTGACCAGGACCGGGTACTGCAGCCTCCCCGGAGCAAATGCAACCTCGCCCTGGGGGGCAATGATCGACACCTGACCGGTCCCTGGAGCGACGTGATCCACGGGGCGAGGAGCACGTCGCGACAGCCTGACGATCTCGTAGGTCCAACCCTGAACTTCAGGCGCCCCTAAAAGAAGAACAAAATTGGTCAAGTACCACTCACAACCAGAGCAACCTGATGAAAAAATAAAACTAGTACTCTGCGGTAACGGAGGACTCAACCCCAGCTCCCGGAGCAGCACCGGAGTCAGAGCGAAGTCTGCATCAACGAGGGGATACCGGAGAACAGCCTTCAATTTCTGGCGATCCTCAGCCCTGAGGGAGGGCTTCGTGTCACGCCAGGTGGGACGAGCGCCTCTGCGCATCCAATTATCCGAGGCATGCGGTCTTTCAACTTGATAAGATACACGTACCGCTCCGACCAACCCTTGCGGTTAGACGCGGTACGAGAGACTCGGATAAAATGCTGGTGGGTGCGAGCCTTGAAATAGGCGAAATAGGTATCGGCCGGACAACTCTGGAGAAGAAAGAAGTGTCGGAACAGATTAACGCTCGGCTCCACCGATGCCCTATGACATGAATAAACGAATCCACAGAGGATGGTATGGGAATTGGGGGTTATTTCCCTGGGATGCCGTGCATAGTGATGGAGGGCAGACTCAATGAAGGGATGGATAGGAAGGCGGAAGCCCGCCTGGAAGGAAGCCATCGGGACCATGATCCCGTCGGAAGGGTAATTCATTATGTCGTCGCCCGCGGATGGAAAGATAATGTCGTACTCGGGGGGAATCTGGAAAGCTCCCCGCAGACCATGGAGCACCCTATACGATACTAGCGGTGGAGAGCTGGGTCGACTAGGGCCGGCACCCGAAGTGCTCGGCACACCACCACGGCCGTGAGGCACCTCTTCGGAAGAAGATGAACTGACTTGAGGGACTCCCCTACGCGGCAGCATGGTTACGGAAGATGGGAGATGCAACAGAGGGAAGAATCGTCACCGGGTAAGGAAGGAAGATGCCTACAACGAGCATGATGACTGGCGAAACGTGGATGGGGATTGTGCGAGACCACGCAGTTGTCCTTATAACCGCCACGATACGTCGGCACCACTCTTCGCGAGGCTGATGAAAAGGCGCCTGTCATAAGTGTCAGGCGACCGTTCGAGACCCGCGCTCCCAGAACAAGACAAGACACAAGTCATCATTACTAAGCGTGGTTTCTGCCACCGCCAAAAGGACATGGAATCTCTCTCTGAACTTCTTCTGCATATCTGGTTAGTTGCTGATCGACCCGGTCGGAAGGCTAGAGTACCAATCAAATGTGAGTCCTATTAATGAGGACCCGAAAAACTTCAACAAGTATGACTCATCTGTGGCTAGGTTGACCATGACGGTCATATAGTATGCGACATGTTCCTTCGGGGATCCCTTCCCGTTGAACTTGTCAAACTTGGGCGGCCTACTGATTCCAGGAGGGAGCCGCTTGGCTACATGGTGTCATGGGTATGGCACCCGGTAGGCATCGAATGTGACATAGTCGCCTTCACTGCGCTCAGCAAGCTTCAGCTCGATCATTTTTTCCACTATCATCTTGTTGACAGTATCGGATCAGCTGATTCCAGGTAGAAGTGCGCCGGTTGCAGGTAAGGTGTGACCAGAGTAGTCGCCTACGGAGGAGGCCGCACCAATGGCGGTGGTTGGTGCACTTGTGGCAGAATTGGTGGCATCAACATCTGAGGTAGACGCTACTGGGTGGTTGTCATGTCGGGCTCTGCCGGCTGGGGTAAGGTATACAGCGGTGGGAAGTCGCTTGGGTTGGCGCCTCCCCGCGAAGATTCAGCTTGCATTTCCAGCTATTTAGAGGCCGAAGCTTGCTCAGTCCTCTCCACCAGCTGCTTTTTTAGGAGTTCTATCTCCTACTGGTACCTCTGGAGCAGCATCAGCACTGACGGATCTGCTGTCACCGTGCTGGGGATGGCTTCTATCGTCTCCCCTGAAGCTCCTTCAGATGAGATGTTTAGCAACACCTCCTCCTCTTCGACCGTCACCATGTTTATAGTGAGGGTAGTGACTTTTTCAATCAATATCTACTTTCCCTTCGCTGTTCTCAGCATCTCCCTTGCGGCTTCAGCCCTTCTGGTGTTCTGCCCTGGCCTTTCGGCTAATCGAGCCAACTCCCGGACGTCATCAAGCAAACCTCCGTATTTATCGGCCACTGCGGCCAGGTTTTAGGTGAAAACCTGCATGCATTTCCTCTATCTATGAACCTTCCTTTTCGGATGACCAGGGAAGGTTAGTCTCTCGAATACAGAAACTCTTCTCATCTCCCTTTGCCGGGGAACAGCTTCATCGGCTTCAAACCCCAAGCCGTCTTCGTATCCATTATCGTCGACCGATGACGTCATTCCTCTTTCTTCTTCTTCTTCAACTGCCATCAGTGGACAGTCATCTTCTTCTGCCATGGCTGCTTGCAATAGCCGTTGTTGGCCTAGTGGGGGGTTGCCCATACTCCTAAAATAGTTTCTGACCATGCTGGTCATCTCTTCTCGCCCTAGTCCCTGGTGCAGAACTGGGGAGAGTTGTCGACCTCCTACCAGAGGGATGTAAGCGAGCCAGGATCTTCCAGTTGACTGCTCAAATATTCTCCCCACTATGGGGACATCAGCTTGTCGGGCGCATGCCCTAAATCTTGCGCGGCGTGGAGGATCCACGACAATCTCTTCCCTTCTCGGGGTCAGCCCCCTCTCATTCTTCTTCCCCACCTCGGTGGGCTTGGAGTGGTAGTGAATAGGTGCCTCTCGGTGAACAGGTTGGATGCTTTTAGGGACACAGACTTGTTTAAACTTCTTTGGCCTTGGGGCCAGGTCCTTCCGACCTCGGCGGCCTTCTTCTTCTTTCGCGGCTCTCCTCCCAGAAAGGGCCTAGAAGGAGTTGCGGGTTGGCACCGCAGGGACCACCTGAGCCGGGATTGCTTGAGCATCGCATCCGTCTATGAAGATACGAACACCCCCAATCAAGATAGACTTACCGGATGCAGAAAGACGCCCGGTAATAGTAGCGATAGCATTCTTCCGGAAGCTCCTCTACTGACGTCTTACGGGATTCTTGGTGTGGATGGGGCGAGCCCCATGAGTAATATGGTACACTATGCAACTGGCGGCCCGAGCCAAGCCCCTCAATGGGCTTGCACAGCGTCGAGCCTCCAAAGCTTTGACCTCCTTGACAGTCTTCTCTCCGTCGGGCTTCGGGGACTCCACTTGTAACATGTCCGCAAAGGCTAGCCCCAAAAAGTTAGGGAAGCCAACAGCAGGTGGGAAGGAGCCAAACACGATGGGTACCGCCAGGTACCCATGTGCAGCATGGCCAGCAATGACTGCAGGGCCGAAGGTGAGAGCAGCAATGTAACGACCAAGAGCTCAGGGTACTGATAACCCGATACAAGTATCGAATTATCGCCACCATGAACTGGGGACGCCACCCAAGAGGCTATATGCGTGGAAGTAGCTTGATTTATACTTGAAGATGTAGTTCGAGCACTGATTGACTTCAAAGGCTCTATGCTAGTCCCCTCGACTAATTGCTAGAAACATACTGCAAATCATGGGGTATGATGCTACTGGCGTCGCATTGCGTTGGGAGTACTTTCTTTATAAATAAATGAAAATCCACAGAACATGAATATAGATCCACATAAATTCACGAAGTACTTGCTATTGAGTAAAAAGGTACTTACTTGCTTGTCACATGACTTTCTAGTACATTCTTGTTACATTCATAAAAGGCCACAGTTACATTCTTACTTGGTCATACTTGCTCAGTCATTTTCTCATATCTTAACTTGATCATCTCATGTTATTTTGGTTTATTCACATGATTCATCGTATCGGCATGATTTCACTTTGTTCTTTAGAGCTAAAACATGAATCACCTTAACATCGCCTTCATGTTGATGCGAAGATACCTACTGGACAAGTGTGCTCATTACCTATTTTTCAATCTTTTCAAGAAGTACCAGTGAGTCAGATTTAGGTCATTCAAGTGATGGGTCCGAGAGCAATTGAAGAGTGAAGACTTCGGAACTCAGCAATGTCTAGATTGAGTCTATGTAATTTTCTTCTCTTAAGTCTAGTGAATTAAAGGGAGTCAATGTCTTATGTACTTGGATTTTTTATTATTAATGAAAGTGAAGGTTGATTATATTATTGTGCAAATTATTTTGATGTGATTGTTATTGCGCTCTGATTATTCTTGATTACACGAGACTTGCCACACCAGCTGTTCTCGTTCCCGATTATTTTCGCTGCATATCTCGGGGCGTGACAGGGTGGATGCACATGAAGGACTTCTTCAGTGAGGTCGATGCATATGAGGTGCTTGGCCTTCTACACCTTCTCCAAGGTTGGTGCACATGAAGGACTTCTTCAGTGAGGTCGATGCATATGAGGTGCTTGGCCTTCTACATGGTCGGTGCACATGAAGAGCTTCCTTCAGTAAGGTCAGTGCACATGAAGAACTTTCTTCAGTAAGGTCGATGCACATGAAGAGATTTCTTCAGTAAGGTCGACGCACATGAAGAGCTTCATTCAGTAAGGTCAGTGCACATGAAGAACTTTCTTCAGTAAGGTCGACGCACATGAAGAACTTTCTTCAGTAAGGTCGGCGCACATGAAGAGCTTTCTTCAGTAAGGTCGATGCACATGAAGAGTTTCCTTCAGTAAGGTCGGTGCACATGAAGAACTTTGCCGAATATCTTCACATCTGGAGACATCAAGGGATGTCATGAATTTCTGAGTCAATTGGCTAATGACTCATGGTGTGACATTATCAAAATATCATGTACATAACATTCTCCCCCTTTTTGATGATGGTAACAATGAGTCGTGTGCTTACTAACTAGAAAAGTAATTTTGAAGAGCAAGGTAAAAAATTATGTAGCAGGATATGCTGTGAACAAGATATGCAACGTATGCAAACTCCCCCTTAATGCAAACCCCCCTGAAAGACTTGCACTCTCTCTCCAAACTCCCTCTGAAGGACTCACACTCTCTCTCCCCCTTTGACACCATCAAAAAAATGGAGGGGTGAAAATAGGGAAGAGAGCAGAAGAAAATATCAGAGGAGAGGTTCAGAACTAAGACACACATTGGTAAACCTGGACCATCAAATTGAAGCATTTCCCAGCAGGCTAGCATGGTTGGACAGAAAGGAGGAACTGATGGATTAACATCAAAAACACATGCTGGCACGATTGAAA
The DNA here is from genome assembly GCA_024336825.1 of Amorphophallus titanum. Lineage (NCBI taxonomy): Eukaryota > Viridiplantae > Streptophyta > Magnoliopsida > Alismatales > Araceae > Amorphophallus > Amorphophallus titanum. The sequence continues at coordinate 308,359 of JANBPO010000930.1, forward strand.
CAAAGGAATGAGCTAGGGTATGCTCACAGAGACTACTAAGGGTGATATACCTGGAGGAAACATGAAACATAATGTTCCCGGTTCAGTCTACTTCAAGAGATTGAATGACATGAGAGGAATAATAGCCATCAGTAGTGAAGGCAAACAAGATATAACGAAGAGACTATGAATGTAGGCACCTCTGGTAAGCAATTTGGAGATTAACTGACAATCAAGTTGAACTGGCACCGTTGGACATGAAGAGTCACATTTGTTTCAGTGCAACTGCCCCAATTATTTAGTGCAGTTTACCATCGTGCCGCATGGGAACCAGAGTTGGCCTACCACATCATGCCTGATCTGCTAGCACTTCTTTGGTGATGGGGTGTGGTTTCTCAGTGGGAACAGGCTATTGCTCTCATTTTTTTTTGAATTGTTTGTTTCCCCTTTTGTGTTGCTTTTGAAGAGCCAGAGTAGAGATAGTCAAGAGAGTGCCTTTTCACGTCAAAAGCTTCGCCTCACCTAAAACATGAAAAACATAGGGAATAAGCCTCATAACAAAAGACTCAATAGGGATAACTCGAATCCCCACCTCACAAAATGAGAAAATGCAATGCAAAATAGCTAAAGGTGAGTCCAACAGGAATAAATAAACGAAAAAACCCTACTACGCCTGACACTGATCTCACATTACGAAAACTGAGGCATACATCACGGTGAAAACTAAGAGTCGCTACCTGACAAAGATAGGAGTACCTCCCACTAGAAGCAAGGACGGATGTACCCCCTCGCATCGTAGACCGCACCTTAGGTGGCCCCCTCGTCACCCCAGGTGGAATGGGGACACCGTACAAGTAACCACAGAATAAGGATTGGTCAGGGTCATGCTCGTTAGCACGGGTCCGCTACCCCTGACCATGTGTGCACACATAGACCATGCGTCTTAGGACAGGCCCTCTGGCTGATTTTCCCCTCAGCCGGACTCTGGCTGCAAGACATGGGGCCCTACGGTAACCAACCTAAAAATCATCTCTCGGGGTAGCCTCGCCACCACTCCTTGGTTGGACCACACGCGTGTCGGAAGGCTACGACTAGTGGAGGGTCGCTAAAGGAGTAGACTCTCGAGCCAACGGGAAACAATGCCTAAACTAGACAAAGTACAAGGACCGCTCCTCGCACCGACACCGACTCACAGAGACACAAGCCGAGAACACCACCTCTTGGGACCCCACGACACCCTAACACATGGCCCCCACATGATGTCCAGCATCAGTCAGACCACCGATCAACACGTGGATCGAGGTCCACTCAAAAGGGATTTGAATCGACAAGAAACAGACTTCAGTCGAACAGAATCCCGGTGGCGGTCCACTTTGGACCGTCCCTATCACAAATGGTCAAATGGTGGGCCACCTCAAGGAGAGAGACGGTCCTCACCAGACCGCATGAGCAAGATGGGCGGTCACCTACCGCCCACCGCTCATAAGAGACAAATGGTCTCCTTCAGACTGTTGAGGCCCAAGCAGTCCACCACTGGGCCACTTTCGACGCTGAGCGGTCCCCCTTGGGGCCGCCAAGCCACCAAACTGTACGAAAGGTCAAACGGTCACCTTGTGACCTTTGGGGACTAAAATGGTCTCCCTTGGGACCACTAGATGGGGTTAAATGGTCATCTCATGACCACTGAGCCCAAAGACTATTCAATAGTCAAAATGCAATGGTCAAAAATGCCGCGGGAGTCGTGCTGGCTCCACGAGGGAAATAGTCAGTCGATTGGCCGTCGTAGGGGGTAATGGTCTGTTGGGTGACCGCATGCCCTGTCGACACTTCCTGGTCCGCTAGCGGTCATCCTGAGGGCATCCAATGCTAAAAATGGTTCCTATTAGGACCGTGATGCGAGACGACAATGAGACTCGACTCGTATTTGGATGCCATCCTTGGACTTCTAGGAGACAATGTGACTCATTAGACGACACAACTAATAACGGCATGAACAACTCAATGCCCATAGTAGTCCAGAGGGGCGAATACATCTCCAACAAGAAGCACTCACTCACGATCATCCCCAATGAGGGAAACGTGTCGACCTACACGGTTGAGAAATCGACATTGAGTCTCGGGTGGTCAGATCACTCTCATGCTCGAAACGAGTCACGGGATGGGTCTCGCACTCACAACTCACAGCAGTGACTAAGTTTAACTAGCTAGGAAGTAAACTGCTCACATGTAGCGGCATCTAGAACTTATACTAGCTAAGCAAATAAGACAAAAGTAGAGAGGTGAGTGTACCTCCATGCTCGGGCCGTGGGGAAGATGTCTCGGCCAAGTTTTGTAACTCCCGGTACAATAGTAACATTAATTTACAGCAAAGATTTTACTGCCCACTCCACACAGGGAGGTAAAGGGCTACACAGAGATGCCTGAAGCACCGAGCTTGGGTTGGCGGGCAGCAAGGTGGCGGGTGCCGGGCGGTGGCGGCAGCGGCTCTGGTTCTGCGATTGCTAGCCAGCAAGATAGCGGACAAGGGCCTCCAAAGGGACGATGACCTCCGGTAAGCTTCTGAAGGCGGTGATTCACCGAGACGAAGGCAGAGGATCCCTAGTTGACCCATGGGAGTGGCCGTCACTGAATCTTCCCCAACATATTTTTTTATGAATTTCTATGGTCACCCCTTCTTATTGTCCTGGTTTTGGACAGAACTACGAGCTCCCACGAGAACGGACGCCACGACCAGGAATGATGTCAGAATGAAGTGGAACTATAACACAACACGAATAAATCTGGCCTTGTGTAATTTATCCACTTCTTCTTTAATCCTCAAGGCCATATGGGGGTGAAATCTTCTTGATTTCTGCTTAACGGGGGTTGCCCCTGGTTTGAGTACAAGTCTATGTTCCACCAGAGCGGGGTCAAGTCCCGACATGTCCTCGTAGGACTAGGCAAACGAATCGCTATACTCCCTTAGAACCATGACTAACTCCTCTTCAACCTGAGGAGGGAGATTAGGGAAAATGATTATGGGCCTGGGGTCCTCTCTTGTTCCTAGATTAATTTCTTTCGTGGGTTCATCCACTGCTGATGACGGTTCATCAAACCTCTTCAAACCTTGCACGTACAAATCAGCAGTGTCATCCACATCGCTATCCTCACAATCGATCGGGTCCTTCTCATCTATGACTTCATAAACACCCAATCCGTCATTGCTCCACACCCCATCTGACTCCTCATCATCCTCTAGAATGATGGTTGTTGCTACGAACTCAGGGCATCTTAGGAGGTTGTGACAACGCTGGGCAAGGTCCTGGAGGAACCTATCTGGGATGGATTTAGAATGACGCATTATTGGGTGCGTCGCGTGCGTGGGCGGGCTAGAAACACTAGAGCTAGACTCTACCATGACTAACTCTACTAGCCTAGGGGACTCTGTACACCCTACATCTAACCTAAAAAGTAGGAAATCTACAGGAAGAGAAGCAGGGGTCTCGTGCCCCTGGGAAGAAGGCGAGCAAAATAGAGCGTAATCTTCCACTGAGACCTCGGTTCCAAATTTGGCATTTTTTTTGGTCCAGATCAGTGGAGAGCATGTGGTAGGAAGCCGAATCTGATGGAGGAGGGGGGAGTGCACGAGGACAGAGTGTTGGAAAGAGGACATCGAAGAAGGGGTCAGAGGAGGAGAACCACATATTTGAAAGATCAGCTGGTGAAGAAGGCGACCACATGGTTGAAAAATCGATTGGCGGGCAGCGCCCGCATGGACATGTCACAATCAAGAATTCAATTGGCGTTTTGGCCATCAAAGGATCAACCATAACGGGAAGTGAATGGGGAATAAAATCCAGCCATCGAAAAATAAAAATCAGGTGGCAAGGAGACAAAGTGGCAAGAGAGCTCCCCTCTTCCTGCAGGCGTTGGGCCAGCTTCCCATGTGAATGCTTCACAACCCACACCTCAGGTTTTCTCAAAAACTCTTTCTCATCAAACATCCTGGTAAAAACCTCTGAACAATCAACAATATCATCAACCAGCCCCTTCAGCAACAAAGGCGGTTCGGATACTACACAAGTAGGACTTCCTTTCTGGTCCTGGCACGGCGGCGTCTTTAAAGTACTAGGCTGTAGCGGCCCCTTCACAAAGTGTTGACGGTAATCCCACGTCAATGGCCTAGAGTCTCCTAATACTAACAATGATGACTCCCGGTAGCCTAAGACTCTTCTGATCATTTTTCTACCCCTTAGGATGGGCTTTGTCCGCCCCTGCAATTGACCACTGAGACTCGTGTCCGGATGTTAGCTGAACTTCAGTATCATGTGCCAGCCCTTGGAATCTCTTATCTTGGACTTGACCTTGACATTAACTGGTGCAGTGGCGGGCTTGCGTGATGCATATGCCCATGGAAAGTTCAAGTCCATTACAGAAAGGACCGACTTATTGCTTGTCCAGAGGGTTGGCAGTATTTTATCAGAAATAACTTCAACAGATTGCACTGTGGATATGCTTTTCACCTTGACCACTCTCCCCTAGAATGGAAATTTGAGGCACTGGTGAGCGATTGAAGGTATGACATGCAGACTGTCAATCCACGGATGGCCTAGGATGGCATTAAACATTGGATCAATGTCCAATACATAAAAGTCCACGGCCATTGTGAGAGGCCCAAGCTCGGCCTGAAAAGTTACCACTACGTGGCATGCTCTCTTGGAGTTAACATAAGCAGTGATAGTCATCGAAGTCGGCCTTAACATGTCTTCAGAAATGTTGCAGGCATGTAGAGTGCTCAAGGGACAAACATTTATCGAAGCTCCCGTGTCCACTAGAGCTGCATCGATGGCCACTTTATTTATTGTGATTGAAATACAAAGTGGCATCTGGCATGCCTCAGGCGGTGCGAGTTTCAACTCTGAAAAAGGAATGGCTGGCCCTTTTGTAATTGTGGCCAAAGCCGATGGCAAACTGTCTATGGACATATCCTCGCTGACTGTAACCTTCTGCAGAAAAGCCCTTAGGGCCTCTTAAGTCAAGAGTTCAATGGTTGTCTTATGGAGACCGTAACACTAAATTCTTTCATCACTATACTAAAATTAGAAGACAGCAGAACCAGGTTCGTAGGTTGAGGATTGATGGTATGTGGGTTGAAGACCAGGAGGTTCTTCTTAATGGAGCTGTGGATTATTTTAAATCTCTATTGACATCTGAGGAACATTCTTTTGCGGATGAACTCTCTCAGGTAATTCCCACTCTTATCACTGAAGATCAAAATTCAGCAATCAGTGAGGTTCCTTCGGATGATATTATTAGGGAGGCTGTTTTTTCTCTATCTGGTAACAGTTCTCCTGGCCCTGATGGATTCAGTGGAATTTTTTTCACTAGTTGTTGGGAAGTGGTTTGCGAGGATGTTTGCTGTGCTGTGAGGTCTTTCTTTCTGGGATGGGGTTTACCTAAAGGTGTTACCTCATCTTTGCTATGTTTAATACCTAAGACACACTGTCCAGAAACTTATGCTGATTTTAGGCCGGTGAGTCTTTGCAACTTTATTTACAAAGTGGTGTCTAAAATTATGTGTGACAGGATTGGCAAGGTTCTGCCCTTTATTATCTCTTCTGAGCAGAGTGGATTTGTCTCTGGTAGACAAATTACTGAAAATGTATTGTTGGCAAAGGAATTGATGATGGACTTAGACAGACCTGTTCGTGGGCATAATATGCTTATTAAGTTGGACATGGCTAAGGCATATGATAGGGTCGAGTGGGATTATCTATATAAGGTGCTTGGGTTGTTTGGTTTTTCATCTAGAGTCATCTCATTAATTGCACAGCTGATTTCCAACTGTTGGTTTACAGTTTCTTTAAATGGGTGTTCAAGAGGTTTTTTCAAATCTACTAGGGGTTTGAGACAAGGTGACCCGTTGGCTCCTGCTCTATTCATTATTTCAGAGGAGGTGCTCAGTAGGGGTCTACATTTATTATTTCAGTCAGGTAAATGCGGGTATTATCATCTTCCTCGGAATGTTAACAGAGTTACACATAGTTTGTTTGCTGATGATTCTCTTATTTTCTTGAATGGGGGGATGTCTTCAGTGAAAAACATATTATTCTTTTTGGGGGAGTATGAGAGAATGTCTGGTCAGCGGATTAATGCAGGAAAAAGTTGTTTCATGACTGCTAAAAACATGCCTAGAAGGTCCATTGAACGGATTGCTAGTCTCTCTGGGTACACACACAGGACTGGCTCACTCACTTATTTGGGGGTCCCAATTTTTAAAGGTCAGGAAAGGGTCAGACATTTTAAGTACTTAATAGATAAAATATCTAGACGCCTCGCGGGCTGGCAGAGCAAATTACTTTCCCAAGCTGGAAGACTGATCCTCATTAAATCAGTTTTAAGTTCTATTCCTTTGTATAGTGCTAGTTCAACTGCTATTCCATCCACAATTTTAAATCAAGTTGAAAAGATTTGTGCCACTTTTTTTTGGAAAGGTTACGAAAGCAATAATAGGAGACATTGGGTTGCTTGGAGCTCAGTCTGTTCTCCTGTTTCTGAAGGAGGTATTGGAATTCGTAATTTGAAGGACATGCAGGTTTGTTTTTTAGTAAAACTGTTGTGGAATGCTGTTCATGGTAGTTCCTGTTGGGCAAACTTTGTTCGAAGTAAATACCTAAAAGGTCTTCATATTTCAGAGTGTAATACTCCTTTTCCTGCTGGTTTTGGAAGAAGAATTTTTTTCAGAGCTAGGAAAATTTTGCTTGACCATTTCCGAATGGTGGTGTTTGATGGGTCCAATACAGATTTTTTGAAGGATGTGTGGTTTAGTTCTCAATCTTTGATAGATATTAATGAGCAGCAACAGATTCAAGATACAAGTGTAACAGTCCGAATGGCATTACAGGATTTTGAGCACCCTGTCTGGAATTCAGTGCAGCATGGTAGGGAAGCCCTTCAGAGTTTCCGCTTGCACACTGGAGAAGATATGCCCGTATGGTCTCTTAACACTTCTGGTAATTTCTCTATTAGCTCAGTTTACTCAGTTATAAAAGGTTGTTCTACTAGAATTCAGGTCTTCTACAGAAACCTGTGGAATTCCCATTTTAACCCTCGGGCAGCACTGTTCTGCTGGAGGGTTTTAAAGTCTGCTGTTTCGGTGGATGCTCAAATTCAGAGTTGTGGTATAAGCATGGCCTCGAAATGTGTGTGTTGCTCTGGCTATTCTGCTGTGGAAGATTTGAATCATCTGATGGTGGAGGGCGAGCTTGCTCAGTATGTCTGGAAACATTTTTCTTCGATTATTGTTTCTGACTGTTTGGATATTCCCAATATTGCAGGCAGACTAAAGTTTGTTTTGAGTAGGGCTTTTCTGACTTCAATGGAGGGATTTGTGTCAGCTCTGGTGGTTACTACTTTGGTATGGTATTTATGGAAAATCAGATGCAAGATGAGATATGAAGGTGTAGAATTAACCATATCCAGGTTGATAGCTCAGATTATAGAGGAAGTTGGTTTTCGATTGGGTAATGTCCGATTTAAGCAAAGTGGCAGCAGGAGGTTTATGGAAGCTTTGCGGTGTTTTGATCTTCCTGTGGTACATCAGAATTCTTTTCACATTTTAGTCCGTTGGGTGGCCCCTTCTTGTGGGTATGTATTGAACTCAGATGGTGCTTGTAAAGGCAATCCTGGCTTGTCTGGAGGAGGCGGTTGTATCAGAGACTCCAACGGATTGCTTAAACTGGGTTATGCTTATTACTATGGGTTTGGTTCTAATATGATAGCGGAAGGCAGGGCTATGTTGGATGGCTTGAGACTTGCGATTCATCATAGACTTGAATTGTCGGCTATTTTTTCTGATTCCAAAGTTTTAGTTGAGTTGCTAAATCATCGCAGGGATCCTCCTTGGTCTTTACTGCCTTGGTGGGGAATGCTTGTCCAAGCGTTGGAACATTTTAGTTGTCCCATTCTTCATACATATAGAGAATGTAACCAGGTGGCCGATTCGTTGGCTAATGTGGCTGTGCAGGAGGGTCGGAATTTTGATTTTTGTTCAAGCAGGGAGCTTCCACTTATGGCCAGGGCGTATCTTATTGCTGACCAGCAAGGGGTGATGAATTTTCGGCGGGTTTTCAATTAATTGCATATTTTTTTCACCATTGTATAGGTTGCTGGTTTTTGTTTACACAATGGGGAGGGGGCTGATTATTGATAAGATTTGTGTATAGGTTTTGGGTTTGGTTTTTAGCTGCTTTTGCCAGCGTTGCTCTTATACTGTTGTTGCCTTAAGGGCTTTGATACTCTAATCTGTACATCCTTGATATATGAATAAAATCTAGCATCTTGTGTTTTCTGGGTGGAGTGGGAACATTCCCATCCTTTGGATCGGGGGTGCACTCTCCTTAGGGACACTTGATGACTTGTGCTTTACCCAAAAAAAAAAAAAATTGGTACAATTGGCTGGACAGACCAGACTGACTAACTAAGTAAACTGGAGTAGTTAGTTAGACAGGCTGGAGTGATTGAGACCAATGTGTTAAATGATCAAAATTGGGATGGTAGGCTAAGATTGGCTAGAGTCGAGAACCGATTAGGATCAAGAAACTCAAGATCACTAGAGAGTGCATGGATAGTCTCGCCAAAGAACAAAAGTCCAAGTTCAGAAAAGACATTGAATTAACTGGTAGGAAAGATATTGAATTAACTGGCAGTGCTCGGGGAACAAAGTCTCCTTTTATTTTAGGAAAAAATAACCAGCTTCAACAGCAGTGACGGTATACCCAAAGGGGTAAAAAAATCAAAATGGACACTGGCTACTGCTTCTGTTCAGAAAATCAGAACAGAAGTCTTCTCCATGCAATGCTGCTCTAGTTGCTTGTGCATCTGACTATCTGCGTGTCTTCGCATGTGTGCTCACCCCCTTGTATTTATAGAGGATGAACTAGAGCTTTGGGTACAGTAAAAGAGGGCTGCTAAGACAAGGTAAGGGCGTTGGGCGAAGGCACTTGGTCTAACTGGTGTCTATCCCAGCCCCAGTTTTACCAAGGTAGGGGAGTTCAATGCCCTCATTTGCCAAGATGTCTGCTCGGAGCGCTTGGCACTAGATAAAGGACTGGGCCAAGGTGTGGGCGTTGAGCGCCCTCAGTTAGCCCAACTAGTAATGTCGAGCACTGGACGCTGGGAATTGGAGTTGGGTCAAGGTAGATGGTGCTAGAGAGAGGAGTTAGGTCAGGTTAGATGGTGCTGGAGAGAGAAGTTGGGTCAGGGTAAAGGGCACTCGAAGGGGGACTTGGGTCCAAGTGGGGGACATTGGAAGGAGGACCTAGTCCACATGGGGGGTGCTGGAAGCAGCTATTGGCCCAAGTGGCACTGGAATTACCTGGGATCCAGGTGGTTGGCACTCCAATGGGTAGTGGGGTATAGGTGAAGGGTGCTCAAGTGGCCAGTGGGGTCCGAGTGGCATCTGCACAGATGGCCAGTGGGGTCCAAGTGGCATGTGCTCGAATGGACAGTGGGGTCCAAGTGGCATGTGCTTGAATGGACAGTGGGGTCCAGGTGGCATGGCTAGTGGGGTCCGAGTGGCATGCGCGTAGATGGCCAGTGGGGTCCAAGTGGCATGTGCTCGAATGGACTGTGGGATCCAGGTGGCATGCACTCGAATGGCCAGTGGGATCAAGGTAGCGTGCACTTGAATGGCCAGTGGGGTCCAAGTAGGGTGCGCTCAAATGGCCATTTGGGTCTGGGTAGGGTGCGCTCGAACAGCCAGTTGGGTCTAGGTGGTGGCAACGTTGAAATTTCCAGTGGGGTCGCTAGTCGACCCCACTCTGACCACCTGGGGGCGATGAGCACTCCCCTTCGATGCAAGTGGTCCTTGTGGTGCTATAGGAAGGGTGCTTCTCTCCCAACCTCTTTCCTAGTGTTCACACTTGGATTCTTCTGTGTTGGACTTTCTGGTCTTGGCTTCTAACTAACTATTGGTTGAATATTGACAACTCTGATCAAGTTCTCAATCGAGAGGATAGGCACGAAAGCCACGAAAGACACGATATGGTGATATACCTGAAGCCGTCTCTTGTGCAGGAATAGCTGCGAAAGTATGTTCCTCCCCAATGGCCGAGGAGGGAGTGCTCAGAGGGGCTAATGTCGGTCCACCAGGCGGTGAATCTGTAGCCCGGCTCCCTGCAACTCAAATAACAGCATGTGTTCATAATTATCCATAAATGAAGTGGCATATAAATAATATTGAGCTCCAAAGAGCAGTTGTGTTAGCTGTGCCAGGAGGGCTGGACTCCGTATCGGGGACCCCTTTGAAGCAAGATTGCTCACCCACAAGGATCGGCCTTGCCTCGCCTGGAGACTCCTCTGTCACAGGGACCTCAGCCGTCGGCTCTAAGGAAGGAGAATCTGCAAGGCAAATATGAGGAAATGGTTGATACTACAAACAAAATGCGGACGCAAGCCGAGCTATTCATTGACAGATGCAAGAAATACCTGTAAGCTGGGGTTCCGCTGGTGGGGCGTTATGCCCGAGACTGCGCTGGCCCTCTGGCGAGCCCTGAGGAACTTCCCCTCTCGGGGCAGCCCCATCGGGTTGTGGTATGCCATCCTCGACAGTCTGGCCTGCCGCTATTCACATAGCCAATGCGACAGGTATTAGTCAACTCAGCGATGAAGTAATAAAGAGATACAACACAAGTCCGTAGATTTCTTACCTGAAGGGTCAGCCATGCTGGCGTTGTTGGCATCAGCGTGGGGGGGATGCCCCAACATAAGCGTGGGCAGTATGATAGCGGAGTCCCTCCGACGCAGCGGTTTCAACACCCGCCACCTCCACGGCCTTTGTAGCTTTGGCAGCATCGCCACAATTCAGGAGATCCATGAATGAGTCGGATTCCATAAACTGTGAGAACTCTTCCATCGAGTCGGCTAGGTCAACTCCTGTTCAATAATGAATCATATAAGCCAAAGAAATCTTTACAAGACCAGACTGGCCAAAAGGAAGGGGCAAGGATGTGTCTACGCTCACCGCAAGCAGCTTCTAACTCTCCTTCTTCTAGGGAACCAGATGGGGTTGAGAAATTTCTCCCTCCTGGAGAAGAGCTTGAGGTCTTAGCACCCTAGGAAGAACTCGAATTCCCTCTAGAGAGGGGATCAGAAGCCGCAGAATTTCCACTCCCAGAAGTGGAGCCACTCCCAGAGGTGGATCCGGCATTGTCTCCCGTTGTTAAGACAGGAGGAGCAGCATTAAGGACTCTTGCACAACCAAAATACAACACTAAAGAATTAGTGATCTCCAGTCCTTCATGTATCAATGAAAAAGCAAGACTGTATATTAGTTGAGGGCTGACTACGCATGGCCCCTGTGGCGATAGGCGAGGGAGAGTTAGCCGTCACCGGCGTATAATTATCTGTGGGAGAGATCAACTCTTCAAAACTGAAAATGCTATTCTGCACGGGCTCATCCAGACACATGTCTACTCCCGCAAAAGCGTTTGCCTGGGAAGGAGAGAAACTCGCGCCGACCATGGCCTCCGAAGGAGCTGCATTAGGCAAGGCAAAGTATGTTCATAACATTGCATACGAGCCTAAGGGAAGCAAGTATCAAAACATGTCACTCACTGGAGACAGCCGCAATCGCGGGAGATTCTTCCTCAAGCCGAAGGCGGGACAAAGACCTCACGTCCTCTTCAGGACCCTCAGCGCGAGGTCTCTTTGAGGCAGCAATATCCCTTTCTGGCCCCGTATCGGGAAGACCCTCCAATGGGCCAACGCCGGCTACCCTGGCAGCCCCACCTGCAGTCATCAAAGGAATGTGCATAACACATGTTTTAAAATATGAAGAATACACATGCATATGGAAAAGCCATGAAAGGATATAATTACATGTGGTCTCTATCAGTTTCACAGACTTCAAAATTATTTGCTCCGGCTTCAATCGGAGGACATGGGCTGCTGCCTTGGCAATCTCAAAAATGGTAATGGGAGTCACCGCCATCTCCAGACCTGAAATATACTCCAACGGACCTGCGCAGCCCATGACATTAATCACGTGGGCCCTCCACTCTGCGAAAGTGCTGCCCCCGAGTGCTCCATCAGGTATCGGCTGGGACAACTGAGATTTCTTCCTCACCCCGCAAGACGTTTGCAAGTTTTCCCACCAAGAATAGGCCTTGGAAGGGCTTGGGGTGTAGCAACCCTGAATTTTGAAACTTAAAATTTTAAGAAAATATTAAGACACGCCTCTGTGAAAGGCGAGTCAGAAAAGATCAGGAGAAGTTTGAAAAAAAGTTGGAGAATTCATAAGAGAAATAGTATTATATATATATATAACTATCATTTAAATAAATTGCTAATTGTGGCACCCGAGTCCACTACGGCGGCTCGACCAGCGCCATGGTCACAAGGTTGTCGGCAGATAGTCTATGATTTACGGAGTGCGAGTGACCCTGAGTCTCCCTACGCGGAGAAATTCTGAACTGGTTTGTTCCCCTGCGCGGGAAATTTAATTAAGTGATTTTGTCATAATTGCACCCTCCCTGCGTGGAGTGAATTTGTTGTAACCGTTCAAACTTCGTCGACGTCGTGCTGACACGCACGTTCCCACTCGCCTTCGTCTCTGGTCAGGGTAGACTTTTCAGTCTAGCTAGGTGCGTGCTCCACCCACTTGTTCATTTAGTATCTTTATCAATTATCGTGCGACGAATTGAGAGAGAGCCCGATCCATGCAACATATCCCCTGAGAACATCGTTGTAGACAGAAAGAGAGAGAGAGAGCTTGAATAAGCCTATCCTTAAGTCCTAGAACTGTCACATTAAGGCACTGTAATTGTCAGGAGGTAGTTCCATAAATACTTCACCTACGGGCAAGCAATTCTACCTAGCCGGTCCCTTCGCAAAATTAAATTGACCCTTTGTGTATTGGCCAACCCTTGCTAATCCTCGGTCCTAGGATTGCATCAAATACGTCCGAGCTCGTGCATACAACATTGGTCTAGGAATTCATCGGGCCGTCTAGAGCGCGCTTCAACACCACAACCACCCATAGCTCAAGAAAGGTGAATGTCATGTTAGCCCAGCTTGAGCAGAATCTTACAGCCCAACTTGAAGCATCTATAGGCCAATTGCGAGCAGAGCTAGATAATAGGATCCGAGCCTTAGAGGATCATGTGAAGAGAGTAGAAGGAAGGTTAGATGGTCGCGGAGATCTCGTCGCCAACCAAAGAGAAGAAAGAGACCGAGCCTGTCGGGATCAGGCTCCTCTAGGAAGAGAGCAAGATGATTGTGCGTCTCTGGGAAGAGACCACGATGATGAGGAGACCATCCTGAGGAACGTCAAGAAAGACGCTCCTAGTTTTGATGGGTCCCTAAATCCCGCCACATACCTTGATTGGGAAACCGGGATGGACCAATATTTTGATTGGCATCACCACATGACCCCTGCTACAAGGGTGAGGTTTGCCAAGATGAAACTCTTAGGTCAAGCCAAAACCTACTGGTGCAATGTTGAGAATCTCCTAGCAAGGAGACGAGAGGAGCCCATAAACACGTGGGAAGAAATGAATGAGAAACTAAGGGAGAAGTATCTGCCACCCTCCTACCATCAGCGTCTTTTAGACCAATGGTAGAAACTCACCCAAGATGGAAAGTCCATGGACGAGTACATCGCCAAATTTGATGAATTCTTCCTTCGGAGTCGAGTCATGGAGGATGCCTCTGCCACCCTCTCACGATTTAGGGCTGGCCTACACGAGAGCATTCAGCAGGAACTATTCTTGCGAGAGGTTAACACTCTCGAGCACGCCTACAAGGTTGCTCGAGATGTTGAGCAGTTTCAAATGGTAGTCCCACTTCGGGTTTCCGCCTACCGCCAACCTAAACTCCGAAACCCCATGACCCGCTATCCTGAGAGGCCTGGCCCCTTCACTTCCTATGTCCCTACTGCTACCCCTCTTCGAGTCGTTGCCCCTACTATCCCTGTCATAAGAAACCCATTACCTGCACCTGCTGCTGTGCCCAAGCTGGAGTACACTCTGCCAACTAATAGGAGGGATGACAAGGGAAAGGGAGCCATCCCTAACACTTCCCAACTTGTCCCTGTCTCGGGGATTCGCTGCTTTAGGTGCCATAACGTAGCGCATGTTGCCATTAATTGCCCTACCTAAGCCTTGGTCATCACTGACCCCCAGCCTGTGGAGTTTCCACCTCAGGAAGAAGAATCCATTGAGAGGTATGAGGCCGATTCTGACCTCATCGCCCAGTTTGAGAAAATAGACGTAGGGTTTGATGGCACGCATGTTGAGTACATACAGTTTGGAGATATCACCGAGAGTTCTAACCAGGGAAGATTAGGCATAGTTCGCTACATCTTAGCATACCCCCAGGAGGATGACTGGTGTCACGCCCCGGGCGCGGAAGATTACCCATGGCGTGACGGAACTTTATATAGAACCAGGCGAGCTATACAATTGACTAGGATTTAACTCCTTTACCATTCATAAGAGTGCGCCAGAGAAGAAGAGAGGGTAGCTGAGAGAAGAGAAGAAGGTAAGAAGAGAAGAAGAGAGTTCAAGAGGAGAAAAAGAGCGAGGGAGAGAGAGCATAGAGGAGAAGTTCTGGAGCGGGAGGAGCTTATGTGTAACGACCCAAGATCCGAATACCGGGAATGACCTGATACCATTCGAATCTTGACTCGCCGCCCATGAGTCGAAGGGCTCAGAAGGGTAAAAAGGATAGGTGTGGTGTACATAGAAATAGAAAATAAAGTAGGACAATTCAACAATTAACAGAAATAAATAACTAGCTACAACAGAGTATAGTCCAACAAAAAGTACAGTCTAAGGCAGAGAACGTACCAAATACCAAGTGAACACTCAGACCGGCGAACTGGCAATTAAGAACCACCGCACAGCACCCTCGAACCTCGAGGAAGAATTGCAACACCTGAAAACCAGGGGTGAGCCTCTTATCACTTGCTCAGTAGGGGTCCCGCGGAACCCCAACCTAAAACAAGGATGGTACGGAAAGCAACAACAGCAAGAGCGGCTACAACTACAATAGTAGAAAACACGACTATACACGAATCCCCGAAACACGACAGCCGATGAAACCACGACTCTACATCTACTCCTACCAGAAAGGAAACTGATACCCCGATCCCACAGTCGGGGGACCACCAAACAACGTACCACCCTAGCCACGCTACTAGAAAAATGTCACGACACCTCTGTCACGAAGGCCTGTGTTCACACGTGAAGGCCCACACCGAAACCACACGCAAAACCTCGTCTCGCAGACGAGAAACAGGACCTCGAGTCATGACAAACTCACGTCAACTAACGGGAGTACCTGCCCACCAGAAGCAAGGCCGGATGCATCCACTGACGTCTTAGTCCGTGCCTCAGGTGTCTCCCTACGACGTCTCAGGCGGAGACTGAGACACCATATAGTAACCACAGAACAATGACTAGCTGGGTAGCGCTCGTCAGCGCGTGTCCTCTGCCCCCAAGTACGCGTGCACACACAGACCATCTGCTCTAGGTCGGATCCTCTAGCTGATTTTTCCCCCAGTCAGACTCAGGCTACAAAAGCAAGGAGCCCTACAGTAACCAGCCTAAAAAATCATCTCACTCGGGTCATGCTCTCCACCACTCCCAAGTGGGTCCGCACATCCGTGCGCAGGAAAGCTACGACTAGTGGGGGCTCACTAAACATGAACACTGAAAATCACGCACGCACCCATCGTGAGTAACACGGAGTAACAGGTGGCTCAGAGCCACCCGACTCTGGACAGCCCACTAGACCTAATAAACCCAACGGTCTTTGAGTCACAAGACTCAGGTCAAGACCATCGCACGCAACGACACAGCGCCGTCAATCTGGCCTAATCCCTAGGTCTGAAACCACGGTGACACGATTCTCAAGGCAACTCACAAGCTGTGGAGTGGATCTCTCATCCACGGGACACACGGAAAACCTCCAGCCCCAGGCTAGTTAACTAGACTCACAGTCCAAGGTCAGCCACATGGCCCACACGAAAAATACTTCTCGGGAAAACCCACATCGTGCTGGGAAGACCCACCGCACTCGTACCGACTCACGACAACTCGATCTACCAAAAGCACGAAAGCTCGGAACATATGGGGTCATATGGACCCCCAAGACTCACGAGCACGTTAATCGAGATAACTCGGTACCTCCAGACACCCCAAAAGTACGAACACAGAATCCACTGTATCCGGGACATTCATGAGGCCGAAGGACAACCACTGGGTCACAACCGGGTCGACCAGAAGCCAACACAATGCGAAACGGACACGACTAGCATGAAAACCAAGTGGCGGTCCCCTCTGGGCCGTCACAGCGCCTAGCGGTCTCCTCCGGACTGCAAGGCCTGGCTTAGCGGTCCTGGCCTGCCTAGCGCTCCAACCAGGACCGCTAAGCCCCGGAGACGCTAGAACCGTAGGCGATCGCCTCCAGACCGCCAAGTAGGGTGGCGATTCTCGGCCTGACTGCTAGCCATTGGCTGGTGGTCAGTCGCAAGGCCGCTACCCAACCTGACCCTGAACCACTACGAAAATAGAAAATGATCATGTCCTGACCGCAAGGTTCACCCTGGTGGTCTCCTAGAGACCGCAAAGCTCGGTAGCAGTCCATCGCGCGACCGCAAGGCTCAAACCGACATAGGGGACCCTTAACAGTCTCCATGAGACCGCCTCATCATATAGCGGTCCCTGGAAGGACCGCTACCCTGTCCCGAGCCCTCCATAATGTTAATCTAACCCTTCCGAGCTCCTTGGCTAGTGGGTGACAGGTCAAGATTCAGGTCGTGCCGGATACTTTTCAACACTCAAATCTTGGGTCATTATACCAAGTGTCATCGTGCTACTGGTCTATACAACACACATCTAGCAGGAAGATCTATGGATCAGATCATTCTTCTATTGATTAGTCTGATCAGCTCGGCACCTCAATCCTTTGTCATTGGTCTAGGAAATGTCTAGCAGGTTTTGGTCCACACCGCACCGCTAGGCATCATAGGAGGGGGCAAACAGTCCACCATGACTATCGACATGCTTCCCTACCAACCAACACACTCACTTGATGGGTCGCTCCTCAACCTGGCAGCAGTCTGGGGGCTCCTCATCAGAACCCTAGCCACGCTAGGCGCCTGCTACTCAGGCTAGTCCTCAGGGGCAGGAAAGAGGGCACAAGGGGCTGCTCCATCTCTTGAGGGAGTGTCGATGCCTGCGTGTGTTCGGTGGACTGTGAAGTTGTTAGCTACGTTGTTGGCCATGGCCGCGCCTGGACTAAGTCTGAGTGCCGCAGCAAGCTCTGCCATAGCGCTCGGGGTCCAACCACCATTGGAAGCGAGGCTTCCCTCACTAACCACGTGAGTTTTTTCAATCTCGGTCAATCCCGATGACGTCGTCATCATCCTAAAGAGCACCCTATACTCATGCGCCGTCAAACATCACAGGGGAATGGCACTAGTAGAGTTGCCCACTAATGATCTACTGCTCAAAACCTCTACGTCGGGATCTCATAGGCTCAGACAAG
The DNA here is from genome assembly GCA_024336825.1 of Amorphophallus titanum. Classification (NCBI taxonomy): domain Eukaryota; kingdom Viridiplantae; phylum Streptophyta; class Magnoliopsida; order Alismatales; family Araceae; genus Amorphophallus; species Amorphophallus titanum. The sequence goes on from JANBPO010000930.1 coordinate 325,870, forward strand.
GAGTGTCAAAGTCACTGCCCCCAGACAAGGAGCGGGGCACGCTAGTAACAGAGAGTCTAAAGTCCAATTATGAGGATGACTCCTCAGAGTAGTCAGTGAGAGTGTGGGTGTACGAAGGAAGAGAAATATAATCCGCCGTGATCTAATAGATAAATAGATAACATCGGCATGGGAAAATGCAAAATAACAACCTAACTTTGATACCAATGTTGATAAAACTCGAGTAATCCATGTAATCATCATATGGGTCGAGTCCAGGGACTTACCTTTGCACAAGCGAAAGTGATTGGCCCACGTAACATTGTGGAGGCGAAGAGTATGCTACTACAATCTACCCTTTAAGAGCCAAGAATAAGGGTGATATCCTTCTCGAAGTCATAGTTGAGATGAGCGTGAGATGATAGCTCTTCCATGGGGACGACGTGCGCGGCCTCACCTTGATGAGGTGAGGGTGGACTTCTCCTTGTCCTCCACGTAGCAAGTAGGCGAGAGAAAGATAGAGAAGGTGACAAGTGGGAGAGAGTGGTTGGTCACAGCCCTTGTAGTCGCAACTCTCTCTCTCACACACACACACACAGAGCAAGGCCAGGTGCGGCCTACTCCTCTCTTCCCTCACACGCACACACAGAGAGGGATGGAGGGAGTAGCAGTGGCTCTGAGCAGAGCCATACACAGTGGCGGTGGCAACGGCAGTAGGTCGTAGCCGACGGCAGTGTTGGAAGTAGGGAGAGGAAGAAGGGGCACGACTCTCCCTATTTCACTCCTCTCCAAGGCACATCTAGCAAGGCTGCCCCCTTTCCCTTGCCCTCTTATTTATATAGGAGCAAGGAGGTTGTCCTTCTTCTCCAATTAGGGAGGCTAGGAGTCTAAGATACACTAGGACAAGTAGGTTCTCATGAGAGGAAGGTAGCTCACACTAGGAAAGCCCAATGAGGAAGGGTTTCATTCTCATGGTCCTCCACTCCTTGTGCAATTAGGAGAAGATGAGGAGGAGGAGGAAGGGGTGACCCAAGCCTCCATTTTCCCAATTGGCCTGGCAAGGATCTCAAAGATCCTTTCATGCACGGGGCAGCCGACGCGTTATGCCCAAGTGCTACCCTCTCTCTTTGGGTTGTCTTAATGGGCACCCAATAACCATGGGCCAAGGCCCATATTGTAACACTTTTAAATAGTCAAACATGCTAAAACCAAGTAAAACAAACCTAACCTATGACACAATGGCATATTTTTATTATTTTTTTGGTGGAGTCATTTATTGGGACTTGAAAAACTCAAGATCTTACACTATGGCCACCCGGGATCTGAGTACCGGAAAGGAACCGGCACAACTCGAACCTCGGCCCGCCGCCCACGAGCTCGAAGACTCAGAAGGGCTAAAGGATAGGTGTGGTGTACAGAGAAATAGGAAATAAAGCAGGGCAACATATATAAACAACTAACTGCAATAGAGTCCACATTGTTGATGCGTTCAAATTCAGGTACAAAGGCTATCAAGCCGTCTACTTCTGTTCGTGAATCTTCGATACGCTTCCTGAGAGCTGGTGATTTTCGCATAATTTGCGCAACAGACGGGCGACCAATCTTTTCCGGGTCGGTTGAACCACAAAGAACACTTTCAATTAGGCAAACAAAATACTGTTCATCCTTCGAAAAGCCCTGGTTGCAATCATAACAACATCCAATTACAGGTAGATTTTCAGGAAATGGACGTTCGAGGAGGCATTTTGATGGTACATGATCCCGCGTGTCATCAGCAGGATCACCACAGTAAATGCATCCACGAATTTCCCAAAACAACATCAATAGTTACCAAGGGCAAAATAAAGAAATCAAATGTGAAGGAAATTCCTGGCAATTTAATTGTCACTCCCTCACTGCAGCCCTGAGAAGAAAGTTGTAGTCCTCCTGCAATCTTAACTGAGTGTGATTCCAATTTCGACACAAGCAAACCCAATTTCTGTACTACCCTGGGGTCAATGAAGTCATGGGTGCTCCCATTATTAATCAAAACAATTACAGATAGGCTGCCAATTGAACCTTGCGACCGTAATGTGCCTGGGGATGCCAGCTGAGAGACAGTGTGGGATGATAGGGATGGGTCTGGCCCAAACTGAGTTTCAGGGATTATTTCAGATTCTTCAGAAGGCGACTGCTCATATTCACTGTCCTCTGGAATAAGTTGCAACAGGAAAAGCTTGTGACTTTGACATATATGGCCAGGAACATATTCCTCATCACAAGTATAACAAAGGCCCTTGGCCCTCCTGTCCATTAACTGTTGTGTTGTTAATTTGCGCACAGGAGGAACGGGAGGTCGAGTACTTTGAAACTGTGAGAATTGTGTTTGTGGGTTGAGGAAATTTGGATGGCTGAGAATTGGTAAAACTAAAATGTGGCAGGGCATTGCACCGCGAAAAGATTTTCTGTTCTTGGATGTGGGCCAACTGTATTGCCTGTGACAAGGATTGAGGCATGAAGGATCTCACTTCACAAGATAACTCATCATCTCTTAATTCACTAAGGAAAAGCGCCAACATGTGTTCTTCAGAGACACCTGTAACCCTATTACTCAAAGCCTCGAACTGCCTTTGATAGTTAGAGATAGAACTGGTCTGTTGAAGTTTACTCAACTGGTCATGGGAATCAATTACTGAAACAGAGCCAAACTGATGCGGGACGAACCCGGTCGAGACACTGGGACCTAAAGCCAGCAAACAATGAGCACAAACGTCTAGGCAACAAGGCGAACACTCACGCGTGTAGCGAACTCCACACAGGACTCGTAGTGATGGCTAGGCGAGCGGAGGCTCGTGAGGAGGCCGGGCACGGTCTGAGCAGTGAGGAGGGTGGAGGCAAGCCACCCAGTGGAAACGATAGTGGGCACTGGACTCAAACGGGCAGACCGATACCGAGAAAATTGGTTCAATCGACGCTCACTCACCGGTGGTAATTACTCTCGAAGGTGGAAGTTTTGGAACGGGCACTCCTCTCACGGCGCTGCAGTTGGAACCAATACTAAGAAAGCAAACTAGGAGCGATAGTTGCACGTACCTAGCCGTCTGATGGATCGGCTTCGGTCGGAGACGAGGGCGAGCCGGGGAGCGTGGGCGGACACGCTGCATCGGTGCAGCTCGGCGTTGGATCCTGCTAATACAACCACTACACTCCACGCAAGGAGGAGAACATGGGGATGGGCAATTATTACATGAACTACCCTCACGCAGGAGGGGGGGAGCAAGGGGGAGGGAATCTGGTCAGCCGATCTGCGCACCACCTTGTCGGGATGAAGCCTGCTTTTTCCGTATCGTGCACCCAGCTCTGACATCCGAATGAGGTTCTGTCAGTGCCTGGACGAAGCCTGATGGATGTCAAAGAGCTCTTGAGATCTTGACGTCGACCCGAGATTGCTGGAGGGTGGGGATGGTCACAGTCGAGGGTCTGTACTATTCTATCCCGTCGGACAGGTTTGCGCGGTCGAGGTGTGATGACTGGTACACCCGCTGTAGAACTCTAAACGTGACGGGACCAATGCAGTGTGGTAGCAGACAGAGAGCACTACGTACCCTCAGAAGCTGGCTGCCGTCGGATAACCTTGCCGGTCGTGGTTGCAGAAATGGTCGGCTTCTGGTTCCTGGGTGAGCAGCTAGATAGGTCGATGATGGCCATGGTGGAACTTCCAGTGTCAATGTCGGAACAAGATGAAACCAAGCATACTGACATTGTTATTTGACCATGAAAGGTCCAGCACATCCCCAGAGTGACCACAAAATTCATGCAACGGTTTCTCTGATATCCGAAAGACCTCAGAGGGAATAACAACGCAAGCGGAATCTGGTGTTGTCCTCAACCCCTTTGATTTGCTCTTGTTCTCCTTGTTCATATAGAGAGGAGTGAGCTCAGAATTCTGGTCGACAGTGAAGTATATACAAGAAGGATCATCTATGGGAAGATCATCCCCATATGTCCTCTCACGAGCAGTCACCCGCCATACACGCACCACACCATCTTCGCCACCAGTAGCCAAATACTGTCCATCTGGGCTAAACTTCATGGTGAAAATAGGCCCATCATGGGCTTTGATGTCTTGTCCTGAGTAGACTGCGGAGAATTCCCTGGAACGCTTCTTATATGGACGAACCTTAACTCTGTGAACTGCATCCCTGACACTCTGGTCAGCATCTGAAGACTTGGCTGCACAGCCTTTCACTTGCCTATTGACAATACAGGTTGCAACACCCAATCGCCTCAACCAACCCATTCTTCTTCTCCTGACTGTCTCACCAGAGCTGGTTGACATATTATCTTCTCTCCGCATAAGACGTTGTACAAAAGACGATGGGCCAAGGCTCCGATGGAACTCATCAATGGTGACCATCCGGTTTGAACCAACTTCACGCAGCCTGCTCAGCATACCATCTTGCCCCAACTCGTCCACAACAAACACTGTACCATTGTCCAAATTCTTAATCCTACAGTGGAAATTCTCCTCACAAACCCCATTCTCTGATGAGCAGGGGGCATCGCTGGACCAACTGGACATGGAAGCCCCGTTATCTGACCCTGAGCTTCTAAGTGCAGCCACACTGTCTGGCATGATCCTCGTCCTATCATCCTCCATGGCAACGCCCAGATCCATACAATCCGGCCGAGGGCTGCATATGCAATTCAATCTCAACCATGCCATGAATCTCTGCCGGCGCTCCTGCACACTACCCAGTTCCCCAATCCAAGCGCCTAACCGCGGGTCCCCAGAACCCCAGTAGAGGAAATCGTGACTCAAGCTTGGCCGCTGGGGAGCTGTCGGGCTGCCCGGGCAAGACTCAGAGGCAGATGAGATCTCATCCCTAGCATCAAAGAACTGCACTTCCTCCTCTTGCTCCTCCTCCTCTTCTGCTTCCTTTAGGAAGTTGTACCCACCATCCATCATTTGTTTTTCACATCAGAAGGAGAAGAGGGCAACGCATCTCAGAAGACGAAGCCCCAAGCTATCAGCTCCTTATATATACCGCCCAAGTTACCAAATTGTCTCCCAGTGCAAGGGAAGAAGCTGAAGCATACATTAAACAAGAAACCGATGGGAAAAAAAATGGAGGCTGCCGACTAGCCCAATCTGTAGCCGTCAATGAGCAAATCTACGCGACTTAATAAAAACTATACTACCACCCAGATCCCAATCGCAGAGGCCACTGAATCTAGCCCCGCTCTGTTCAATGAATTTTCCACGGACTCCTCGATCTGGGTATCCTAATCCTACAAAATCTTCCCGACTTCCCACAGAGATCCAATCAATCCAACGCCAGGGGAGGCGGGGGAGCAGAACATACAAAAATCCCAACTTGGAAATGAAGAACCAAAACTTAACAGACCCAACCCGCCCCAGGGAACTGCGGGCTCCCCGTCGAAGCCCCGGATCAAGCGGAATGCGAAGACAGACGGGAACAACCCACGATGGTCGGAAGAGGGTTCTGCTCACCCGGGCTCACGTGGAAGGAGGAGGAGAGGAGGGAGGGAACAGCACCCCCACACGTCATGCGGAAGCAACCCAGCAGCAGTCCATTCGGACCCTTCCCTCCAGCTCTGATGCTTCCTCCCAGCCCCCCTTTGCCCCTCTTCTTCCCCCTTCTTTTCTTCCCCCTTCTCCTCAGCTTTCTCCTCTCTCCCTTCTCCCTTCTCCCTCTATCTCTCTCCGTCTCTCTTTCTCTCTCTTTATCTAAAATCCTCTGCTTTGGGTGCGGGGAGAGAAGGGGAAGACTCCAGGCGCCCTCACAGAAAAAGACAACTGACCAGTAAAATCTCTGGTAAAACCAAATCCATGCCCAATTATTACACTGCGGAAGAAAAAAAATCGAGAAAAATAAAAGAACAGGGCACGAGGGTGTTGGGGGTTTGCGGTGGAGACCTCGGTTCCCGGGATCGGACGGTCCACGGAGGCAGATCCTCTGATCTTGGACGGTAATGTGGGTGGAAAACTAGGTATTGAAATTGAGAAATTAAGATTAATTAAATGAAGTAAAGGAACTATGAAAACTAAGGCTTAAAAATTAACGAGACAAGTGACATAAAAATGACAGAATTACCACAATCACCAAATTTTGAACTAGAAAAATAAACAAATGAACAAAAGAAATAGGCAAGGAGAACAATAATATCAATTCCACTCAATTTTAAAGATAGGATTATAATTGCATAGCAAGAAAAATTAAATCAAAGATGAGATGACTAATATAATCTAATAATAGAAATATTACAAGAAGCAAAGGAAGAAATTTAAAGGAATAATAGAAGTGAAATAAATTATAGCATGAAGGGCCCCTGCCCCCCCTTCTCCTTGCTTCTTCCCAAAACTCTCAAAACAGAACTCAAAACGTACTCTCACAGGAACTCAAAAGAACAACAACCCCCCTAAAAAAAACTATCCACCCGGCTCTCCCAGTTGAACCCCCTCTCTTACCAACTTGAGCCCCTTTTATAGGGCTAACACGAGCTCTCACCATCCTCTACTCTCGTGTGAAAAGCACCATCCGCTGAGTTGAAGAAATCGGCTTGCATTGAAGAGGCCGTGTGTTGCAGTCACTATTCGTGTGAGACACACCGCGTGAAGGAGGGTTGGCTCCACTGTGGACTCGCGTGAAAACTGACCACACATGGGGGTTTGCCTACCCACATGAGGCGTTCCACCTGTCTTCGTTGAAGCCGTAGCCGTTCGAGCGTGAAGAATGGCATTGAAGAGGGTGGCTCCGCTGTGTTTGAAGACTTTGTATCCATGGGGGGTTCTCATTGCCAGCCGCTTGGCTGCTCCGCTGCGTGGAGATGTCCGCGTGAGAAGGCCGCTGGCCTGTTGACCCCGTGAGAAATGCGTTGGAGGGTTGCTTGGAGAAGCCCGCATGAAGGCTCCCAACACTCCCGCATGAAACGCCTTGGCCTCCCATGCATGGGCCTTTCGCCCACATTGACGCCGCCAGGATTGAAGATACTGCATGGGTGAAGAGGCTATGGTGTTGACGCCACAAAGGATTGAGAAGCCGCCTGTCGCATGAAGATGGGCACTATGTGAAGAATGCTAGGGAGGAACTATTAAAGAGCTCGTTGTAGACACCTAATTTCAAACATCCCATGGACCTTCTCTAGCCACCATAGAAGTAACACTTTTCCTTGCTTGATTGGGTGTGTGGGGTCTTATCCTTGTCTAGGTAGGCTCCAGCCTATCCTTTCGCCAATCCAACTTCGCGATAAGTTGGCGGGAGGTTGCCGGGGCCACTGCCCCCTTGTCCGTAAGGTCGGGGGTTCAGGGTGTGAGCCCGTGAGACAAATTTCTTGAAGCATTATATACATTCTCTACACTATTCTCTAGGCGGCTAGGGTACTGGCCGCCCAGAACCCAAGGCGACCAGACTGTTGGCCGCCAATCCCCTTTGAACGGCCATTCTGCTAGCCGCCCTTAGTTCCTAGAAGGCCACTGGGTTGGCCGCCTACCACACTAGAAGGCCAAAGGTCTGGCCGCCCTCATCCACTTGGAAGGCAATCGACCTGGCTGCCTAGCCCCTTGAACGACCAGACTCTGGCCACCCAGCTCCCTTTGAATGGCCCTCAACTTGGTCACCTCTTGATAATTGCAGTCAATCCCACGTTTTTGCCCACTCCGGGCATGTCCTTTGCAACCATCCCCACTCAAGGGGTTGAGGCCCACGTAATCTCACCTCCGAATGGGTCAAATATAGCATGTAATCCATCTTCAATGGTTTTTGGAGGGAAAGGCCCCCACATACAAAATCGATTCTGAAACCCATCTCAAAGGGGGGTTGGACATTTTTTTGGGAGGAGGAGAGGCTGCTAGTTCGAAGCCCAGGGAGAGCTGTGAGCACAAGAGCGCCTTCCCGACCTTCCCCTAGCAACAAAGCCCGCCATTGAAGAGCTCCGCGACCAGAGAGTTCCAGTTCCAGGGGCGGCCATCGGCATGGCCGCCCACCTCTTCTGAGCGGCCACATGGTTGGCCACCTCCTGTTGGTTGATAGGCAAACCCCGTCCTTCTTTCCCTAGTTCTCCATACTTCTACGTTTATTTCTGTTTTAATGCATCCATGCATGATAGATTTGTTATGTCCCCTAGGACTCAACTCAGTCTCATTCTATTTTATTTTGATGATAGCAACACATGTTTTAAACATATTCTAATATACTTCCTTTGTGCAAGGTTGACGCTGACAGAAGAGCCCTGGCATGTTAGTGTTCCATTTTTGCTGGTTTTATCACTATTAGTTGTCATTTGGGACAGGTAGGAGCCCGGGAACCGATGTCACCCAATTAGGGTCGATTCGATGGAATCACCCGTTTCTTGCCGTTTTTGCCTCTAATTGATACCTTCCAGAGTATGGAAGGCTTATTTCACCATTAGGGTTGTTTCCCCTTCGTTTTAGAGCGAACGGGGTGTGAAAAGGCCGAGCTTTGGCCAATCCCCTATTTTTTTCGTCGTAACATGTTAGCGGTCCTTTCAGTGACTGTTTCCATCCTCAAGCGGTCCAGTATGCAACCGTTTGATGTTATGTCGATTCGTGTCTTCGTGGTCTTGCGATAGACCATTTCTCTTGGCTCGCGGGCCATTGTTGGACCATTAAGCCCTGTCAAGTGGCCCATTAGGTGACTGCTAGACTGTATTGATTAGTAGATTTGGCTAAGCGATCTTACGATAGACCGTATGGCTTGCTTTAGCAGCCCTATAGTCGATCGCTAAGCATCGTTTGACTTTAGTCAATGATTTTAGGTCGGTTCAGGCTAGCGGCCCTAGCACCGACTATTTGTAGTCTTTGGCGGCCCATTCATAGACCGCTAAGCTCTGTTTGACTTTGGTCAATGTTTTAGGTCAGTTCAAGTTGTATCCTTAGCGGCCCATTAGTAGACTGCTAAGTTCTGTAAGTGGTTCTATTATAGACCATTTTTAGTGCTTTGACTGGTTAAGTCAGTTCAGGGTTGACTAGGTCTGGCGGCCAGATGGATGACCGCTATAGTCACCTTGCAGCCCAGTCTATGACCGCCAAGTGTCTGTGTTCTCTGTGTGTGGTTAGCGACCCTTTGGCTGACCGCTTGGCTTACCTAGCGGTCAAGTGATCGACCGTTTATCCCCAGAGTGCTATTTTCCTGAAGTTTTGGCTTCCAATTGTCTTGGCTTAACCTTGTGGTTTACCCATCGTCCCGTGGATATCTTTGATATCCTATGAGGGCGATGACCATGTTATAAGGTAGCCAGGAGTGCGTTATGTCAATTAGTATTCTGTATTGCTTGAGAATCGTTGTTGGTTTCTGGTCAACCGGTAAGATCCAGTGGTTGACATGTGACATCGTGAATGTCTTGAAAATCTTGTACAGATCGAGCCATGGTTTTGGGCATCTTGAGGTGTTATTTTATCTCGATTTGTGTGTCCAGGTGCTTTAAGGGTCTTGGTGATCCCTTAGATCTCCGTGATTCGTATCATGCAGATGTTTTTCCTTTATTGGTATTTTATTGTGACTTTGACTTAGGGATTAGGCTGATTAGCGGCATGTTACCACTTTCATACGATGATCTTGACCCCGAGTTGTGAGACTCAAGGATAGTTGTGTCAGCAGGTCTAGTTGTTGTCTTGAGTCTGGTAGCAGTTGGTATGCTACCTTGTGTCTTATGCTTGGTGTTTCGTGGTATGTGCGACAGTGCATGCTTAGCCTGTTCGTACTTCAGCATTGGTGTTTCAGAGTCTCTGTGTCTTGTGAGCCTCCACTAGTCGTAGCCTGGCAACACTTTCCTGTGTGTCGGCCCACCTGGGAGTGGTGGCGGGGTGAGTTTCCGATAGATGATTTTTAGGCTAGTTTCTGTGGGCTCCCTTGCCTTGCAGTAGCATCCTATTAGGAGAGAAAACTAGCTAGAGACCTGGCTTAAGGCATTGAGCTTGTGTGTGCACACGTGGTTAGGGGTGTTTGGATGAGTGCCAACGGGCGTGACCCTGACTAGTCACTCGTTACTATTTTTTCTGGTATATGGTTCTGTGAGTATCTTAGTTACTGCCATTCTAGGCGTGTGTGAGAGATACTTGTAGCGCAGTGTAAGACGTCAGTGGACGCATCTGGCTATTCTTCTACTGAGGAGGTACTTCTGTCACTTGACACTTAACTACTTGTGTTTTTGTGACTGGTTTTCGTAAGGATTGATGTGACTTGTCGGGTAGTCTGCGTTGACTTCACCTGTGGTCTAGTCTTGTGTAGCGTATACGACGTTGAGTTCGTGTATGTACGTGCCTTTGATTGTGTAGATCTTTTGTAGGGCTTTTTACCTATTTTGTAGGCTTCAGCTATGGAGCTAGTGCTTTGTCAACAGATCGGTAACTCCTGACTTTGTGAGATCAGGGTTCGCCCTTCTATTACTATTTGGAGTAGCTTAGGGAGTCAAGGTTCGTTTGACAGTCGTGTTTCTGTTCGGTACAGCTTTACTCTTTCTTATGTGAGGGGCTTGGGAGGAGGGGAGAAGAGGAGGATGGTGAAAAACTTGGTGAGAAGATACAAGGTTGATATTCTCTGCTTGTAGGAAACTAAGTGTGAGGGAGAAGAGAGAGTCTGTTGGGGGAGATCGTGGGTGGTAGACTCTTGAAGGGGGTGGCCTCTCTAACAGTAAGGACTAAGGAGGGTTGGTGGGATCATGGTGTTGTGGAACCCTTTGGAGGTGGAGGAGCTGGAGGAGGACAGACAAATTGGGCGGTGGGCCATTAATATTCACTTTCGGAGCTTAAGGGTTAGCTTTTCATGGGACTTCACAGGAGTGTATGGACCTCAAACAAGGGAAGGGAAATCTGATTTATGGCAACAGAAAGACGGCCTTGGTGTGTGGCCGGTGACTTTAGCTTCTAAGAGGACGAGAGCTCTACTTCATGTGGGGGAGGCGAAGGACTTCAATGACTTCATTCAGCAAGCTGCCCTTATTGATGTTGGTTTGGTGAATGCTCAGTTCACCTAGTCCAACTTGAGGGAGTCCTCATCTTGCTTCAGGCTCGACATGTTCTTGGTGTTCGTAGACTGGGAGGACCATTTTTCTCGTGTGCTGGGCTCTTGTTTGCCTAGGCTGAGTTCAGATCATAAGCCTATTCTCTTAAGGACCAACATAGGTCATGAGAGGAGACATGGTTTCAGATTCGAAATATATTAACTTAGGGAGGAGGACTTCTTAGCTACAGTCAGGCGAGCGTGGGACGGTTATGGATGACACAGCTCTTGCATGGCTACTTTGATTGGTAGATCGAAGCATCTGACCCAGGTACTTAGTTCTTGGGGCTCTAGCTGGAGGCTATCAGGTAGGCAGGAGAAGGAGAGGATTCTTCATCATTTGGAGACTCTGGACCGCGTGGAAGAAGTAGGCTTGTTGGGTGAGGCTGACAGACTGCGTAGGGTTTTCATACGAGCGCAGTATGACGAGTTCCTTCTTAGAGAGGAAATCTATTGGAAATAGAGATCAAGAAAGGACTCAAGGAAGGGGATAGTTACACTTCTTTTTTCCACAAGTTGGCTTTAGGAACAAAAAGAATGAATCACATTTCTGGTATCAAGGCCTGGGAGTGCCTCTTTGCAGGGAGGATGACATCAGGAGCTTTGCCAGGGACTTCTATGCTTCACTGTTCTCTGAGGAGCAGTGGTCCAGACTAGATTTTGTACAAGATTTGCTTCCTCACCTTTCCTAGCCTCAAAGTGAGGCCCTTGTGAGCCCCTTTCTCGAGGAGATTAGACTGGCAGATTTCTCTCTCGCAATTGACAAGGCCCCAGGTCCAGATAGTTTTCCAATGGTTTTCTTTCAGCATTGTTGGGACATAGTCAAAGAGGACCTCATTAGTCCAGTGAGAGAATTTCAGAAGGGCGGGGCCCATTTGAGGGGTATTAATAAAACCCTACTAGTACTAATCCCTAAGAAGCATGGAGCACAAGATTTGGTTGATTTTCGTCCTATTAGCTTGTTGAATAGCTCCTACAAAATTATTGCTAAGATTTTGACTAGGAGACTTGATGTTGTGATTGATGGTCCTGTCATTGGCTACCAAGGGGCTTTCATCAGAGGTAGACACATCCAGGAGAATTTTCTTGTTGCTTATGAATATTTATTTACTTTGAAGTAACAAAAAAAGAGGGGTCTAGTCCTCAAGATGGATTTTAAGAAAGCCTATGACAGGATCGACTGGAATTGTCTTCTTCAAGTGCTCCCTAAAATGGGCTTTCCTTTTTCCTAGACCTCTTGGATTCGGGAATATATCTCCTCTACTTCCTTTGTTGTGCTCATCAATGGGCAGTCCTCTCCTTTCTTCCCTAGTGGGAGAGGGCTTTGGCAGGGAGATCCACTCTCCCCTTTTTTGTTTGTATTGGTAGCTCAGATTTTGAGCAGATTGTGGATGAGAACTGAGACTCCAGGGTTATCTCAGGGTTTTCGGCAGGTCAGTCCATTAGTTGCATCACTCATCTACAGTATGCTGACAACACTATTACGTTCTTGGTTGACGGGGAGCAACTGCTAGTTGATGCCAGGTTGATGTTAGAGATGGTGCAGGATATCACTAGGCCGAAGGTGAACTATTGCAAAAGAGCCATTTGGCGAGGATTAACATGGTAGAGCTAGAGGTCAGGAGGGGATCCCATATCTTTGGTTGCCAGGTGGGGTGTTTCCCTTTCTCTTGCTTAGGTCTTCCTCTATCCCCAAGTGCACTTCGTTGCAGACTTATGGGCTTCCACCCACCCAGGTTACTTATCCTTCGGCGCCATCCTATGGGCCGCCTCCTTCAGCTGCTCTGCCTTTCGCTCCGCAAGTCCAAACTCCTTCTTTTATCACCCCTGCCCCATCCAGGGAGCAGGAACTCTTTGACAAGTGGGCCGCCATGCAACAACAACTCGACTTTCTTCAAAAGTGGGTTGGCCCACAGTCCTTGGCTGACGTCCCCGTCCCTAGCTTTCAGAACATCCACTTCCCTCCTCAGTCCAAGCTACCCAACTACAGGAAATATGATGGGAATGGTAATCCCTTTATTCATGTAAGGGACTTTTTATACGAATCGGTGCAGTTTCAGTACGATGACCATCTCATGGCATATCTGTTCCACCGATCACTGGACGGGGTTGCATTAGAATGGTTTTATTCTTTGCCATTAGAGGACACCGAGAGCTTTAAAGTGGTCAAGAAAAAGTTTATTCAAAGGTTCCAAGACAGGGTTGGCCCGGAATACTCATTCACAGATTTAGTGGCCGAAAAGATGAAACCAGATGAGGAATTTGCTACCTACGCAGACCGATGGAGGCAGATGGCCGCAAGGGTGCCCGGCCATATTCCGAAGGAAGAGAAGGTCAAATTATTGATTTCTAATGCTACTCTGACCTTCCGAAATATTCTGGCTATGAATGATATATCGAACATGCATCAGTTATATAGTCGGGCGCAGTTCATCCAAATACAGTTTAAAGACTCCCCCATCCATTCCTTATTTGAGGCCCAAAAGTCCAAGTATAACAGAAAGCCACAAGGGTCGGTCACTGAGGGAGTCCAAACGAATGAACAGGTTCAAGCCGTTACTTTCCCTCCCGCTAATAACAACCAGATCCGCTTTTCCCAAAATTCCCGCAATAACCATCCCGCTCCACAGACCCATCCTCCACTCACCTTTTCTACTCCGCAAAACCCTCCGCCCACTTACTCCACTTCGCCAAATCCTCCGCTCACCTTCCCCATTCCGCAAAACACCTATTCTGCTCCACAATAGCCTCCACCACCACCACAATACCACAACGTTCCTCCCCCTAACGGCTACAACAACAACCGATGCCCGGTTCTGAAGAGAGCCCAATATCCTCCTTTGCCGGAAACTCTTGCTGACATATTTTTGGCTCTCATGTCAATGAATGCCATACAGCTTCCTCCAGAAAGGTCCAGTTGGAATACCATGGTTGATCAGACGAAATATTGTGTATTCCATAGGCAGCCGGGCCACACCATCGAAGGATGTTTTCAATTCAGAGATCTGGTCTATGATTTACATGAAGGACATAGGATTGATTGGGCCGAAATGCATAAGGCCATCCTTGAGCTGAAAGAAAAGAGAAGGCAGCCACTGAGACAGCAAGTGCAGCAGCAAGCACCACAGCCACAGCATCCGCCGCAGCAGCAACCATACCAGGTTCAAGACTTGGGGATCCATCAGAACCCAATGTCGAACCATCTGCCCACTCCGCAACCTCAGCCGCCGTCACCGGCTCAGGTGAATGTAGTACAACCTCTGACACCCAACGCCGGGTGGTCCTTTGACGACGACGGCACGACCCATCAAGTCTCTGCCTTCCATCACAACTACCCCTCCACTTCCAACATCTTCACACCCATACGCTAAACCCCTCCTCCATCCACTACACCGTTCATTCACCCATTCACCGTCCCTTCCATGCCAACACCCTCACCCTCGCCTCCGCCTCGCTCACCACTTATCACCCCCACCGTTATCACCACTACCCTTCCATCTAATCCTCCTCCCACGCCAACACCCATCACCACCACCGTACCTACTACCAATCCCTCACCCATCATCCTCACACCCCCATCTACTCCCATCATCACCGCACCTACCTCCTCGCCCATTATCCTTCCACCACAATCCATTACCACCACCATCACTCCTCCTAACCCTACACCCTTCACCACACCACTTATCCACCCCGCTCACCCTGTTCTGCCGTCGTCGGAGTTGGGTCGGCACAGAATCTAGCCCTACGAAGCGGGCGATTGTTCCAGAGAAATTATGCTTCTACTTCTAATCCCCAGTCTGCCTAGCTAGCCGCAGAACAACAAGAAGAAACTGAACCTTTGCCGGGCACTCAATATGATCTATTGCATCATCTGGATAGAGTCCCCGCCAAGATATCTATACTCGAGCTGATCAAGAGGTCCACCCTTCACTAGGATGCATTGAGAAACTTTCTTCAAAAGGTGATGGTCAATGAAGATTTGGCAGTTGATAGCCTCCCTACAGCACTGGCAGTAATTTCCAAAGGACCGACAATTACATTCTCTGAAACTGAGCTGGCACCTCCGGAAGCTCGACAGATGCCGCTCTACATCTCTATTATATTGAACAAAGTTAGTGTAGATGCCGCCTTGGTGGATACAGGGGCATCGATTAATGTGTGCCCACTCATCACTCTTAGGGCCTGCAACCTCTCGGAAGTGCTTTTACGGCCGACCCCTACAACCATTGCAGCATACGACAATTCGCGAAGGGCATGTCATGGGGTGGTCACTCTGCAAGCTGAACTTGGGCCTCTCACTATGGCCGTCGAGTTTTTTGTGTTGGACATTGACCCTATGTTCAAGGCTATCTTGGGTCATCCGTGTCTTAATACTCTCGGTGTCGTGCCATCTACCGCCCATCAATGTCTCAAATTCCCGTTCCAGGGGAGGGTGGTGAAAGTTAAAAGCTTATCTTCAGCCCAGTCAGTGAAGGCCATCGCAGAGAAGATCTTGCCCACATTATGGCCCAGCAATCGACCCATTATATCTGTATTGGATCTAGACTTCCCATGGGCTTACGCACCCCGCAAGCCCGTCGCTATGCCTGTTAATGTTAAAGAGAAGCCCAAGATCCGAGATTCTAAAGGCTGGTCCATTATTCTGAAATTAGGCTATCAACTGGGGAGAGGCCTCGGAGCACAACTCCAAGGATGCACTAAGCTAGTGCCCAAAGGTAGAAAAATGAATAGACGGGATCTCGGCTACCGAGAGTCCGCACTATCAATGATGGGTGATTCTGGCCCACTTACATGGGATTATCGTCAGCATTTTGTTAGAGGCCCTCTCCATCCAGGCACGATAAAGCCACAGTCAGCTCAGTTAGAACAGAAAAATACAGCATATACAGTTGCCAATCCGCCCCAGGTGCTAAAGGGGCCAGTTGATGGCATGATAGATCTTAGCCAGGCATTGTCCAGGATGTTCAAGGAGCCTGTGATTGGTCCGAAAAGGAGTCACGAGGTTTAGCTCATGCAGTGGCGGCCGAAGAAGTCGATTTGCCGTTCCCGGGTATGGGTAAGCTCGCCCGATCTTTCTATTCTATCTCCTTCCTGCATCAGAATCCTTCTCCAACAGCTCAGCTTTATTCCTCGATCGCCACCTCTATTGGTGGATCCTTCGATATTCCGGTCTCCCCTCCTTCCTAAGCAGCCAATTGAATTTTTGATTGTTGATTGTCCGTGCAGGCGCTGCCCGCCCATCGATCTCACCTCTAGGTGGTCCCCTGATGACCCTGCCAATCTGTCGGGTATGTGGTTCCGATCCACTGACCCATTCTTCAGTGCCATCTTCCATTCTCTCTGTCCTAAAGCACTTCCTCCTCCTCCTTCCTCTCCTCCATCTTGCTGCATGATCTCCACCGATCTCCAAAAAAAATGTCAATTTTAAAATGGAGATCTCGGTGGAAGATTACGCTCTCTTTGATCCATCAGCTTCCCAGGGGCACGAGACCCCTACTTCTCCCCTACCAATAGATTTGCTTTCCTCTAGGGTAGATGTAGGGTCAATCGAGTCTAGGAAAGTAGGGTCTAGGTCTAGAGAAGTAGGTTCTTGTTCCAGGTCGTCATCCCTGTCCAAGCCAGAATAGCACTTACCTATGCATCATTCCAGATTTGTTCCTGATAGGTTCCTGCAAGACCTAGCTCAGCGATGTCATGCTCTCTTGAAGCGTCCAGAATTTATCGCTACGGCGATCGTGATTGAGGAAGATGAAGAAGAATTAGACAGGGTGTGGAGCAATGACAGATTAGGAGTCTATAAAGTCATTGATGAAAAGGACCTGGTCGATTCTGAGGACAGTGATGTAGATGACACCACCGACTTATATGCACCAGGATTGAAAAGATTTGATGAGCTGTCATCGGCGGTGGATGAACCTACAAAGGAAATTAACTTAGGAACCGAAGAAGATCCCAGGCCTATTATCATTTCTGCTAACCTTCCTTCAAGAGTAGAAGATGATATGATCCAAATTTTAAGGGGGTATAGCGATTCTTTCACCTGGTCTTATGAGGACATGCCGGGTCTTGACCCCTCCTAAGTGGAGCATCGTCTAGTACTTAAACCAGGGGCAACACCCGTTAAAAAGAAATCAAGAAGGTTCACCCCCACATGGCCTTAAAAATCAAGGAAGAGGTCAAAAAATTGTACAAGGCTAGGTTCATCAGAGTTGCTCTATATCCTCAGTGAGTGGCAAACATTGTCCCTGTTATCAAGAAGGATGGAAAAGTGCGCATTTGCATCGATTTCAGGGATCTTAATAAAGCATGACCCAAGGATGATTTCCTGCTGCCTCATATAGATGTCTTGGTGGATAATACTGCTGGGTTCGAAGCATTATCCTTCATGGATGGTTATTTAGGCTATAATCAAATCTATCTCGCTCCCGAACATCAAGAGAAAACTTCCTTCACCACGCCCTGGGGCACATACTGCTACGTAGTCATGCCATTTGCATTAAAAAATGCAGGTGCCACCTACCAAAGGGCGATGATGGCTATCTTCCATGATATGATGCATATCTATGTAGAAGCTTATCTGGATGACATCTTGGTGAAGTCGAGGACAAAAGAAGAACACCCCGCTATTCTGGCTAAGGTGCTGCAGAGAGCTAGGGAATATAAGCTTAAAATGAATCCATGGAGAAGACCTAGTCTTCAACCTCCTCGTTGAAAAATAGGAGATTCCCTACCGTTTCTCCAACTGAACCAGCAGATATCATGGAGTTATTCAAAAATAAGATAAGAGATGGCAGGAAGGAAAATGTAGAACAACAATAGTAAACAAAAAGGGGTGCGGTGGCTGCTGGAGAAAAAAGTGCTGCACCTAGAGAGAAAAAGGCTGCATATCGTAGGGTGGAAAAAGTTGCTGCACATCGTAGCTGTTGGAAGATGAGATTTTGCATCTCGTAGGAAGGAGAAGTAGAAAAGGCCTGCGCAATCCAGATCGTCAGAAGGGTAGCAGTAAGAGAAGCACCAGCAATAGAAGCATCAGATCACCTGGGATCTGAAATTAGAGAAGGACGCACCCATCGTGAGTAACGCGAAGTAACAGGTGTCTCGGAGCCACCCGACTCTGGACCACCCACTAGACCTACTAAACCCAACGGCCCTTGAATCACAGGACTCGGGTCAAGACCGTCGCACGCGATGGCGCAATGTCATCAATCTGGCCTGATCCCTAGGTTTGAAACTACGATAGCACGCTTCCCGAGGTAGCTCAGAAGTTGTCAAGTTAATCCCTCATCCAAGGGACGCACGAAAAATCTCCAGCCCCAGGCTAGTTGACTGGACTCGCAGTCCAAGGCCATACACGTGGCCTGCATGAAAAACATTTCACGGAAAGCCAATAACGTGCGGGAATAGCCCTCCGCACTTACGTCAACTCACGACGACTCACTCAAATGTAACATGGAAACTCAGAACACACACACAGGGTCACCCAGATCCTCCAAACACATAGATGTGTAAATGAGGTAACACGGTACCTCCGGAATCACGAAGAATCATTTGGACACCTCTCCCATGAATCCGTATCGCATACGGACACCTTGGGGGCAAAGGAACGTGAAACACGACGGCCCGAGGGCAGGATGAGCTGGGCAGCTAGCCTCTTAGCCGCCCAGAGACCTGGGCAGCCACAGTTGTGGCCGCCAGCACTTGGGCTCCCCTTGGCCTGGGCGGCCACATCTTGGGCCGCCCAGAGGGCTGGGCGGCCATCGACTTGGTCGCCCAGTCCTGGGCCTTGCTGGGTGATGGCGGCCAGGGTGCTGGCCACCCAACACCCCTGGGTGGCCAGACCTTTGGCTGCCCAGTGACTTGGGTAGCCAGGGTCTTGGCCGCCCACACCAGGGAGTAGATGGCCACTAATGTGGCCGTCTCCTCGGTTTACCCGCAGACAGGCCGAGCTCAACCTCGAGCTCAGTTCCACGCCTCATTCACCGCCAGGTGAAGGGAAAACAAGGAAAATTCATCCCCGGAAATTCCCACAATCGAGAAATCCAATTCAAACAACGATCGGGCCTTGAATCGGCCGAAAATCATCGCTCACCCCAAACATGCGATTTTAACCATGGCTTGAAATAAACCCCGCTCGGCTCACCTCGACCTACTAAAATCGCGAGAAAGGAAGTACCTCACCTCACCCCAAACAAGCGTGCTGATAATGTCTCGGAGTAGGAGAACGCAATGGTTCACCTTGTACAAGGTTCCGTAGGCTCGATAGGAAAAAACACACGTAAATCATAAAAATGCTCTCCAGGACCCCCAAAAGCGATCCGAAACCCACAGATCTTGATTCAAAAAATATCTGAAAATCTGAGGCATTACAGTCGCAGTTCTGAGCGTCGAAACTTCTAAGGGGGACGTTCCGATGCCTACACACTTGGGGGGGGGTCCCTCCTTTTAGTGGGGGAGGTTTATCCTCCAGGCCTCTCTCTACAAACGTTGCCGAGGATTGGTGACTCCGTCCATTCGGGACGAATTCTGACCCTGCTCTCTTGTGATGCTCCTGGAAAGGGTCATGGAGGGGGGGTTGTTTGTGGCATAGCTAGGGGCCGAGTTAGCAGACTTCCTAGCGCCAGTAGAGAGCGGCTAGGCGGCTTAGGCTCAGGCTCGCACTGAATCCAATCAGAAGGTCGGACAGTGAACCTCTGAACTTGGAGCCCTCTGTTGACATCCATTTTTTGCCTATGAGTTGGGTCATTCTTCTTACCACTATTCTTGATGCCTCGAGTTGTCTATTACTCATTTGAGCCATTTTCAGGCATGTCTTTGGGCTTATTTATGGGTAACTTCCTCCTTGGCTAAGTTTGCTCTTGAATTCAGGCTTAATGGGCCTTGATTTCACTTGGTCTTTGGGGTAAATGGGCTTATTCATAGCAATTGATTAAGTATATCAAATGGTGATTAGCGAAAAGTCAGGTTATGCCCGGTCGGAGACTTTCACTATGCGTGATGGTGGTCCTCGGACCTAAGTTCTCCGCCCTGTACCGGGAGCCGATTTAATAAAGCACATGCTTCCACATTGTGTGCTTTCATGCGATCACATCTTTTATATATTCTATCGGCCCTATGGTCATTCTATTTTGGCGATTAATCAAGAGTTGTCCCTCCTCTGGAGGGGCGTAATTAACACCGTAGCCTTCATGGTACAGCGGGTTTTGAGTCCCGACACGATCACCCATCTTCGTCTAGTTAGTCAGATGGTGCGCATAATAAATTCGTCATTCAGTGACTGGCACGCCTATGCAAATAAACCAAATAAATAAAATCATTCCACCAGAGAACAAATAGAAGCAAACATACACAAAACAGAAGCTACACTACGTAGACAGGACTCAGACGGCAGCAGAAACACGAACCGAAGATGGCCAAGATGATGGCTGCTCAAAGGACCTGGGCGGCCAGGTCTCTGGTCGCCTAGAGACCTGGGCGGCCGAGTCTTTGGCCACCTAGGATGTGGTGGGCGGCCTGGTCTCTGGTCACCCTGGGACCTGGGCGGCCAGACACCTGGCTGCCACCTGTTTTGGTCTTGCAAGTAAACCAAGCAGAAACAGGCACCGTGGACAACTAAAAATGAAAAATAAAATGAGAAAAGGCTATTTGTTGGAAACTAAATGCAATAAACTTCAATCTAAAGACTCATAGTGGGCAACCATTGTCCCACCGTGATTGCTAGTTTACTGTAGGCACCAGAAGGGTGCGTGGTTCGTGCGATGCCGTGATGGCCTCCCTCCAAACTTGTGTTGCTGCTAGCTACAGTGCAAATCGCCAAAGACCTATACCTGTGATGTGACACGATCCCTTGGACCTAGCAAGCAAGCACAAACTGAACAGCGGACTCACTCAAGCGGGTTCACCCGCGTCGCGCACACCCAGGTCCGTAGGTGGACCGGAGATGGAGATGAGGGTCCGAAGTGGGACCTCACTGTTCCGAGATTTGGCTAGCTTGTGGCTGAACCCCTCAGGGTACATGATGCCCAATTTCACGGGCAGCCAGCATGCCAAGGGCATGGGATGTAAGGGATTGCTCTCGCCTTGCTCCGCGGTGGTCACTCGATGTACGAAAAGTTGGAACGGGCGCTCACTCGCCGTCCGACGGGCAACCAGAAATAATATTAAGCTAAGCAATGATAAAACCAGCAGAGGAGAGTGACCCAAAGCTCACCTGATCGGCGTGAAGATGCCGATCCCGGCCGGAGACGAGGGCGAGCGGGGAGCGTGGGTTCCCCGCACACTGCGTCAATGTAGCTTCCCCTGTTCAGATTAAACAAGCACTACTCCCCACACAGGGGGGTTGGACTAGGGGAGGAGAAATTAAGGATTACATCAAAACTACCTCCACACAGGGAGGGATGCTAAGCTGGCCAGGTGGGGAGGGGAGATGAGCTAAGTCGGGCCCAGAAGGGCACTCCGCCGGTTCTGTCCAGGTCTGGGACTACAGGACAGTGAGTCACTGTAGTCGCCGCTGTGCACTCCCTCGAGATCAAAAATCACCGAATCGTCGCTGACAGACCCTGGAATGCTGGAGAATTTTCGTGGACGGACCCATCGTCGCCACCGGTCGGGGTGGCTCCTGGAACAGGCTCTCTACGCTCTGGCTCTGGCTGATCCCAGGGTGTAGCAACAGCTAGTTGTAGCCGCCACGGCCGCTCCCGAAGTCCAATCGTGGTGAGACTAAGTCGAGGACGACCGTGGAATCAGCTCTGGAGACTAATTGTCCCTCTCTACAAAGAATTACCCTCTCACCTCCAGATGTCGAACGGGATGCCACTTTTTGCTGATGGATGTAGATTGGTAGTAGAAACTCTCGGCCAAACGGTGGCTCCAGAAGCCGTGGGATGTGACCGTAGGAGCTCCAGGAAGTCACCTCAGGTCATGGGCCAGGCCTGATCTGTGCAGTCAGGGGAGAACGAGTCCTCTGGGCCACAAGGATGTCTGATGCCGGCGAGACCACCACAGCTGTGAAGCTTTCTCGATGAGCTTTCCGTTGATATATGGTACGCCTTCAGATGATGCCAAATGACTCTGGTACAGGATCTGCAACTCAGGCCTTTGCTGCTGCCTGCAAACTGGATAGGGTATAGTGGTGGAAGGGGGTGATAGTGGGGAGATGAGGAGAGGGGAATGGGGTGGGAATGAGGTGTAAGATAACAACGAGTGTTTGCAAACACTTTACATTACACAAATAGGCTAACATGCAATGAGTATGAATTTTGATTATATCTGGGTACATAAAACTTGAGACAATAGAAGCAGTACGGAAGACACAGTGGAGAAAATCCTTTATGTTCAATGGTGGGGTGAGCTCAGTATGGGTATTGGGGGTATGTGGAGTTATTTTTCATGTTGGGGTTTCACAAGTGCTCATCCTACCACAACATGAAATCATAAAATCTATTCCTCATCGTCCCAACCGATAGACGGTGCACACATGATATCACCTCATCCGGAGTAATGACCCAAAGAACACAAGGGACACGGCTGTGATGGAGTTGCATTGCTATGCCGTCTACGACACCCAACCATGCACACGCATGACATGTTGGACATGCACCGGGGGCAACAAACATGGAACCCTATCATGGGTTGTTTCAAAAGAGCACACACTGGTAAACATATTAACCTCTATGATTGCAGGTTACTAGTACGTCAACAAAAGAAATTGCATGCTTTAGCTAACTCGTCTTGTTGAGATTGACAAGTGATAATAAACAAAAGAGTGAAACCTGCTTTAACATACAGTTGTGACTTGAATGAAAAATATATAAGTTTACGTGTATCTACCAAACAAGAGAAATGAGTAGACAAATGTTGGGGATAAATATAGATTGAACTTTTGTTATGACTGCTGGAATTTCATAATTGTTGAATACACACAATGCAAAACAGAAATGAGGCTGAAGTTGGCACGATCAAGTTAGTATAGAATGCACTCACTTCACAGAACTTCATACTGCTGCAATTGAACTTTTTAAATCTGTTTAAAATCAAAACCAAACCACTCGACCTATGTACAACAAATATCTATTTATGACATGACATGCACTTCACTAGAAATAAACTCTATAAATGAACTAGTGATGGCAAGTTACACAAGTTGCCTTTCATTCTAAGGATACAAATATGAAGTTGCCTTGCATTTTTGTGACCATATACAACATATGTATAACCTGCCATGCATTTGCTTAACTGCTTAACACTTTTCATGTTGGCTATGTACATTCAACTGCCATATATATTACTTGCTTAGCTTTCCATACTTTCAACTGCCATAAAACTGTCAGGGAGGTGGCTCCCTGAACAAACAAGAGTTTGCATTAGTACCAAACACAATTATCATAAATGTTGGGGATCAATATAGTTCCAATCTAACTCTTCAATAGATACCACCCATCGCTATGTTATGAAAGAGCTACACTACTGGCGGAACCGCTGCTAATTTTAGAAGAAAAAGAAGCAGAAGTTAGTGCTCAATGACAAAGAGCATACAAAACATTACTGCATGTTACTGCAAACCATGAAGAGCTGAAAGCTAGTGATTAACCATTGACAACATTACTGCATGATGCGCATGCTACTTTAAAAACATGAGAAAGTATGCAAAACAACAATGTGGATAAAAGAATAACAAAAAAGAGAATGAGCAGCTTATGGTCATCAGATTTGCTGGGAAGACCAGAGAATACTAAAAATCTATTTGTTAAAGACTATATATTTGTTACCAGCCATAATGGGCAAATATATTGCTGACGCCAAGATGTACACAAATGACCTTAGTTTGACATAGCATGTATAAAAAACTTCAATAATACTGATTCACCCAAAGTGGCAGATGCAGTAAACCTAATGATATTCCAGTAAGCATTGAAGCTTCATCAGATAATATGTCATCAAAAATAATGTTCTTCAATAACAAGTTCAAACAAGAAAGCACCAAGGCCCACAAACAGAAGCACGTATCATTGCCATAAGATTGGCAAATATAAAACTTGTAGTGGGAAGAAGAACAGGATAGCAGGAGGAATAAGCACAAGATGGAAGCTGATAAAGGGCCACAAAATGTCAACACTTTAAGTTTTACAATGGGACTAACAAGCAAATGCAGTTGACATGAATTGAACTATATCCAAATGTACTCATCATGGAAGTGCTTGGGGTGTAGCAAACTTGGAGAATGAAGAATGATAAGAGCAATCTGTGTGAAAAATGGACAGCAGAGGTGCCAAGGTAATCTGGACTCCTTATATGTGAAAAATAAAGACAACAACTTATTATCAAATATTGAGATTGTTGTACCTCTGTAGTTATTTGTTTATCATGGTTTTGATAATGGCTAACACTATAAGTCATTGTTGTTTTCCACTCTCATATGACTGACATACGTGATGCTTTTGTATGTGATGCAAGTTATAATACAAAATATAACACTTATCAGTGGTCACCGTCGTACCAACCCGCAACTCCTTCCAGGCCCTCTCTGGGAGGAGGGCTGAGAGAGAGGATGCCGGCGGTCACGGCTAAAGAGAGCTAGCCCCAAGGCCAAAAGTGTTCAAGCATGCGTGGGTCCCCAAGAAGATCCAACCTGTCTGCCAAGGGGCACATGTTCGCCACCGCCCCGAGCCTGCTGAGACGAGGAAGAGGAATGAGAGGGGCTTGGCCCTGAGAAGGGAAGAAACGATCATGGATCCTCTATGCTGTGCAAGCTTCAGGGCGTACGCCCGACAAGCCAATATCCCCACCGTGGGAAGAAGATTTGAGCAACTCGCCAGAAGAACCCGACTAGCCTACGTCCCTCCAGTGGGAGGTCGACAGCTATCCCCGATCCTCCATCAGGGACGGGGGCAGGAAGAGATGACCAACATGGTCAGAAGCTATTTCAGTGGTCTAGGCAACACCTCACTAGGCCAGCAACGACTGCTGTAAGCAACCGCAGCTGAAGAAGATGACTGCCCGCCAATAGCAGTCGAAGAAGAAGAAGAAGAGAGAAGAATGACGTCGTCAGTCTACGATAATGGGTACGACGGTGGCCCGGATCTCGAGACCAATGAAGCCCCTCCCTGGTAGGAGGAGAGGAGGAGGATCTCTGTGTTTGAGAGATTGGCCTTCCCTGGTCATGTAAAAAAGAAGGTCCATAGGCAAAGGAAAGGTATGCGACTTTTTACGTACAATATGGCCGGGTTGCCCGGCAAATATGGGGGTTTTCCTGAGCAGCCCTAGGAGTTGGCTCGATTGGCCGAAAGGCCATGGCCAAACACCCGAAGAGCGGAGGCTACAAGGGAAATGTTGAAAGCGGCAAAAGGGAAACAAACCCTATCTGAGGAAATCACCACCTTAACTGCAAACGTGGTGACAGCTGAAGAGGAAGAGGCATTGCTGAATATCTCATCTGAAGGCGCTTCATGGGAGATGGTAGAAGCCATCCCCAGCACAGCAACAATGGACCCATCAGTACTGATGCTGCTCCAGAAATATCAATAGGAGATAGAGCTTTTGAAGAAGTAATTGATGGAGAAAACAGAACAAGCCTCGGCCTCCAAGCAGCTTGAGATGCAAGTCAAGTCATCGTGGGGAGGCATTAACCTGTGCAACTTCCCACCATTATACACCCTACCCCAGTCGACAGAGCCCAATCAAGTGGCCACCCAACAGTGCCTACCACAGCCACTGATGCCACAGGTGCACCAAGCTCCTTCATTACTACGTCCTCCTCCGCGGGCAACCACCTTGGTCACCCCTTACCTACAGCTAGTGCATTTTTACCTAGAGCCAGTCGATCCGACCACCAAAAATAAACTATTGGTGGAAAGGATGATTGAGCTGAAGCTTGCTGAGTGAAGTGATGGCGACTATGTCACATTTGATCCTTATCGGGTGCCATATCCGTCGCATCATGCAGTAAAGCGGCTCCCTCCAGGGATCAGCAAGCCGCCTAAGTTCGACAAGTTCAAAGGGAAGGGATCCCCGAATTAACACGTCGCATATTACATGACCGTCATGGGTGACCTATCTATAGACGAGTGATACCTACTGATGTTTTTCGGGTTCTCACTCATAGGGCTCGCATTCGAGTGGTATTCTAGCCTCCCAGCTAGGTTGATCAGCGACTGGCCGGATATGCAAAAGAAGTTCAGAGAAAGGTTTCACGTCACTGAGAGGGAGGTTATGGTGGCTGAACTACACTCAACAAGGCAAAGGGCAGATGAAACAGCCCTTGATTACATCAAGAGGTGGTGGAACCTTGAAATGAGGTGCAAGCAACCCTCACATTAGAAGGACGCTGTACAAATCTACAAGTAAAATCTCAAGAGGGAGGTACTAGAAAAGATGATTGGCATGAAGATCTAGTCATTTGACTGCTTGAACAATGTAGTAGCCGAAGTTGAGGGTTTCCTGGCAAGGCCTGCCCCTGCTTCAGCTGCCGCCACCACACAGAAGGCAAAGGCAGTAGAGCAGCGCCCGGCACTTAAAGAAGCAAACACTCTTGATATCAGGGCGTTTGAACAGCAAATGGATAAGGGCAAGAAGGCAGCTACGCCTGAACCCACCAAGGTAAAAGAGAAGAAGGAGGGTCCTTCACTGAGGACAAAATGAAGAAGGCCTATTCTTTCCCAAAGGAGAAGACTAAGGTTCTATTTGACTGGGTTAGCAATTAGGTGGCATAAGGAGTCTGTCATTTCAGAAGTTTTATGTACCCTGTTGAAGGCCTCGGCTGTGTCAGTCTTTAAGTTGCCTGAACCTCTTTTCTTCATTCTTCTTTCCCAGGAAATTAGTGCTACAGAAAGAGACATACACCATCAGGATTTGAATTTGACACAGGAATTGTTGAGTACTACTTCCTTTGCTCGACAGTTGGTTGACCAAATGACCCTGGCCAAGGCCTATCTAGTCATTGCAAAGGAACGTGGCAACCTCAAGCTCGCCTGGGAGCTGACTTCACAGATTAGGAACTGCCAACGATTACTTTCTCGAGCTGCTGTGGGAGGAAAGCGCATCAGTCTTGAAGAAGCCCAACCTGTTGTTAGTAGACTGTCAAAGTTAATATACAATGCTCAGGACATCCACTATGATATTGCCACCACCATAACAATCCTGAGGAATTACGCCAAAGCACTGGAGGAGCGTGTTGCTGCAGCCACTGCACAGAGTGCACGATTTGGTCAGCTAGCTGCTGAAGCCATACCCAAATATATCCACTGTTTAAACATCAAACTCACAATGGATTGGCTCAGTAACCCCAATTTCCAAAAACTTGAGGAAGAGCAAAGAAACTCACCTCGACTGGTAGACAACAATCTCTATCACTTCTGTGTGTTCTCAGATAATGTGCTAGCAACATCTGTTGTCATCAATTCCACTGTCTCCAATGCTGATCACCCGCAACAGCTTGTGTTTCATGTGGTCACAGATGCCATCAATTATAGGGCCATGAAGGTCTGGTTCCTTGTGAACAACTTTCGAGGCTGTACGGTAGATGTTCAGAATGTAGATGAGTTCTCTTGGTTGAATGCTTCCTACTCCCCAGTAGTGAAACAGCTTCTGGAATCCAAAACTCGGGCTTACTACTTTGGCAGTGATTACCAATACCAACAGGAAGAAGCCACGTTCAGAAACCCAAAGTTTGTCACTTTGTTGAATCATTTACGGTTCTACATCCCGGAAATACTTCCATCATTAGAGAAGGTAGTCTTTCTTGATGATGATGTTGTGGTTCAGAAGGATTTGACCCCTTTATTTTCTTTGGATTTGCATGGAAACGTAAATGGAGCTGTGGAGACTTGCCTTGAGGCATTTCACAGGTACTACAAATACCTCAACTTTTCCAGCCCACTGATCAGCTCGAAGTTCGACCCTCAAGCTTGTGGATGGTCATTTGGGATGAATATTTTTGATCTAATAGCATGGAAGAATGCCAACTTGACTGCTAAATATCATTACTGGCAAGAACAGAATGCCGACCGCATGCTCTGGAAGACGGGGACACTTCCTCCTGGCCTACTGACATTTTATGGGTTAACAGAGCCACTGGACCGAAGGTGGCATGTATTGGGACTGGGTTATGACCCCAACATTG
Source organism: Amorphophallus titanum (assembly GCA_024336825.1). Lineage (NCBI taxonomy): Eukaryota > Viridiplantae > Streptophyta > Magnoliopsida > Alismatales > Araceae > Amorphophallus > Amorphophallus titanum. The sequence continues at coordinate 353,986 of JANBPO010000930.1, forward strand.
ATGATCGATTGATAGAGAGTGCAGCTGTTGTGCACTTCAGCGGGAACATGAAACCATGGCTAAAATCAGCCATTAGCCGGTATAGAGCTCTTTGGGATCGCTATGTCGAATATAGCCAACCCAATCTTCAAGATTGCTTTGCCCAGTAGCAGTTGTGGCTTGTATCATCGTCCGTGCACCCTCTGATTTTTCCCCTTGGTAAAGATTTCCATTAAGAGTGCATACATTAGAAAGCATTATTGGATATTCGAAGGAAATTCATTTTTGAACAGCAATAACATTCCTGGTAGATTACATTTATATGAGTCACAATTTTTTGGAATTCATCCAAAAGTCTGTAGAGGAATCATAAACAGAGATTATAATGTTGCCCTGTGATTTTCTTCAGGGTCCTCATAATATCTAGTGCATACTGGTTTGTACTTTGTAGTGGCTTTTCAATTTGGAATAAACTACTAACCATTCAATTTCATGAGAGTCCCAGCTGACAGTGTCATCCTCTGTATCCTCTCACATGAAAGAACCCAGTGCATTTCTGTTTCTAACCGCTCAATCATTTATTGACTTCCAAAGGAAGAGTAACAGGAAGAGCCAATGGAAGGGTTCAACATTGACTGTGACTTGTGTGACATCGTTGGCCTTCAATTGTTCAGGAAAAAGAGCTTGCTTGCATAGAGAGGTGATGAATGTGATTGGATGATATTTCATCCACCTCCCATCTTGAGTTTATCCCATGAATCTTTTTGAATGCTGACAAGTGTACAAAAAAATGTCTAGGTTAATCTGTGTTAATTGCAAAAATAACCCTCTAATATGGATAATTGCTTCCAGGCGTCTAATAATGCCTATGAGTATGAAGCCCTTGTTTTGGGGGCTAGGATGGCACGATGACTAGGGGTGAGTGGGTTAAGATCCACACTGACTCCCAACTAGTTGCCAGCCAGGTCAACAGTGATTACAAAGCCCGAGAAGCACAAATGATTAAGTACCTTCAAATGGTCCAAGGATTGGCCCAACTATTCGAGAGTTTCGAGGTAGTCTGAATAACTCGGGAGGAAAACTCCCGGGCAGATGCCCTCTCTCATCTGGCCTCCTCCCTCGACCTCGAAGGTACTCGGTCGGTCTTCCTCAAAGAGTTAGAACGATCGAGCATCGAATCCGAGCTTATGATCGTTGACCCGACAACCCCGAGCGACTGGTGGACCACTTACGTATCTTGGCTCTGAGACTCCCAAGAGCCCTCCGACCCTTGGGAAGCTCAGAGATTGAAATACCAGGCCCAGTGTTTCGTCATCTTGGACGACGCCCTATACCGCAAGTCTTTCACCGGCCCCCTCCTTAAGTGCCTCGGTGCTGATGAAGCCAACCAATCAATTCAAGAAGTTCACGAAGGCATCTACGGCGTACACCAAGGAGGAAGATTGCTTGCCAGGATTCTACTTCAGCAAGGTTACTGGTGGCCCACCCTTCAGCGTGACTTCTTGACCTACATGCAAAAATGCGACCGATGCCAATGCTTCAACCATCTAGTCCACCAGTCAGGCTCAGAGCTCATCACCCTTACCGAGCCATATCCCCTTGCTCGATGGTGAATCGACATCCTAGGGCCACTCCCTATGGCTCTGGCCCAGAAGAAGTTCTTCATCGCCGCCATCGACTACTTCACAAAGTGGATCGAAGCTGAAGCCACTGGCAGGATCACCGAGTCGGTCATTTGGAGCTTTGTGTGGAAATCGATCATTTGTCATTTTGGTATCCCCCGTGTGATTGTGAGTGATAACGGTCGGCAGTTTGATTCTCACTATTTTAAAGACAGATGTGCTGACCTAAATATTCGCAACCACTTCACTTCGATAGCCCACCCTCAAGCCAACAGACTGGTTGAAAATGCCAACAGAGCTATATTAAAAGGCATAAAAACTAGGCTCGGCAAGGCCAAGGGAACCTGGCTGGAGGAATTACTGATCATACTTTGGTTACACTGAACTACTCCAAGAACGGCCATCGGGGAAACCCCCTTCCAGTTGGTGTATAGCACAGAAGTTGTGATTCTACTGGAGGTCGGCAACCCCTCTCTCTGAGTCATCAACTTCTCGCCCGAGGTGAACAAGCAGAAATTGTTGGAGAACCTCGATATGGCAAGTGAGACCCGAGAGATCATGAGCATCTGACCCGTAGAATACCAGTGGCACCTCGCTCAATGATATAATGCCAGAGTCTGAGACAGGCACTTCCAGCGAGGAGACTTTGTCCTAAGAAAAATCGAAGCCTCTCGACCACTGGAGGTGGTGGGCAAGCTGGCCCCGAACTGGGAAGGCCCCTACCGAGTGGTCAAGACGCCCGGGAAAGGGGCGTACCGACTGTCCACCATGGAAGGAGCACCCATCCCTCGGACATGGAATGCACCAACGCTACGCAAGTTCTAATTTTGAGCCTTCCTCAAAAAACACGCATGTAAGCAATATAGAGCAAAGATAATTCCTGTTCTTCTTATTAATACTTCTCTGATTCATCGGATAGGCTATGGCGATTACAGTACAGATATAGAGAAATAGTAAAAGTACAACATCAGCTGGTACAAGCTGATCACTCGACGCGAACTCGGTCGGTATTCTCGAGCCGAGTCACTGACCCTACCTAGTTTAGAAACTAGCTCAGATAATGGGATAACTAACCCTGTATCCTCGGGAGATTCAGAGAAAAGGTATCAAAGGAAGAGAGGAAGAAGAAGAAGGAATGGTGATGGGGACATCTGACGCTACACACCGACGGAGGGCCCAGTAGCTCGTTAATAGTTGATCCAGCCAGTTGTCTATTGTGTTTACATTATTCCATTGTCAGTTCAATCAAAACATTTTAAATTAAGTTAATTTGAGTCCTGTAGGCCTTAGTGGGTCAGTTGTATAAGGCCTAAGGGGCCCAAAGTAGGAACTAGTTCAGTTAAAGGTCTTTAGTGTCTTATGCTTACCACCTTGGTTAGCGGGGTAATTATTTAGATTTCAAGGTCTTTTGTAATATTTTGTAGCCTTGGCCTCTCCTATAAATAGGGGCCCAAGGGTTCCATTTGAAGGATGATGCTGTTTTGGGTGTCGGGTTCCTCCTGTGTGTTCAGGAGAAGGGAAACTTGGTCTCCGGCTGTGAGTGACTGGGTGTCACTCACAGGTTCCTCCTGAGCATTCAGGAGAGGGGATTTTCATCTCTGGTTGCCCTCTGTGGATTCAGAGGAAGGGAGACTGGTGTCTCCAGTTGTGAGTGACTGGGAGTCACTCACTGGCTCTTCCCTCTAGGTGTTAGAGGAAGGGAGACTTAGTCTTCGGTTGCGAGTGATGGGTAGTTGCTCGTGGGTACCCTCTGAGGATTCAGAGGAAGGGGGGTTGGACCTCCGGTTCTAGCTCAGTGGGTAGCAGAGCTAGGTGTCTAGTTTTGTGGGTTGCAGAACCAGGTTGAGGGATTTGAATCCCTCTAGTAATCAAGCTGTTTAGGTAGCATCTTATTGCAGACTGAGTCTGCATCTTGCTTTTGCAAGGGAATCCTCACTTGGGTTAGAGTGAGGGGTGGATGTAGGCAGACTGGTGTCTGGCCAAACCACCTAAAAATCATGTGTGTTGTGGTTTACCTTGTGCGTTTGTTCCTTATTTTCTACCTCCTACACAAGGCAATTGGTTTTGGTGTCTAGCTCATTGCATTCTTGATCATACTGCTCCTTCTGCAAAGGTGTTTCTTAATAGAGTACTTAAGATAGTGGTAGTGGGTTTCACTATAGTAAATTTTAGTACTAGTCTTCTACTGCACTTAGTTTTCACATAGTGTTTGATGCTTGCTTAGTGCTCGAGGTTGAGCCTCAATAGAACATCCATTTGAATTGAGTCATCTGTCTTTACTCCCGCACGTTTCTTTCAGAGAAAGTTCCAATCAAAGCACATTTTGAAAAGGAGATTCATTCACCCCCCCTCTGAATCTCAGTCTTGCACCCATACATTCTAGCACTGAGATGTACAATGATGAGCATAGGGGGGGAGCAATGCAAGAAACCCTCGCCTTCTACCCTACCTTCTCCTTTCTCGCGATCCTTCTTTCTCTCTGGGCGTTTCTCTGCCTCTTGGACGCTCAGCTCTTTTTTTTATTTGCTCTCTTTTCTCCTCTTTCTCTATTTTTCATCTTCTCTCTTCTTTGATCGAGGGTGAACGCTGATGCTTTATAGGCAAATTGAGAGCAGAGGAGTCAGTGGCGACGGCACTGAATCGCTGGCCCACCATACAAATGTGCCATCGACTCGCCGGCCCGCCTCTGCCGTGAACGCCACCGACTACGCTGCGAAGGATGGGGCCACCGACTCGCCGCACACGCGCCACCGAATCGACGCTCGGTGCCACCAGCTCAACCTGCAAAGGACGCCACCGATTGCCCAATTCAGCACTACCGAATCAATGCCCGGGAGCACCACTGATTCAACTTTTGGAGGTGCCACCGACTCACTAGGAGTGGCATTTTGGTAATTTTGGCTTTTTACCCCAAAATTGAGCCGATGAGAGCCTGTCGTCCAGAGTAGACATGGAGTTGATTTAGTGGCCCCGGAATGTACTTTAAAGCCCTGATTCGGGGTTTCCGGTGATTTTTGACACATGTCGAACCAGTATCGACTTTCTCAGGTTTTGCTCTGATTCGGCCTTCGGCCCTATGACTTCTGCTATCAGGCTTGCTTTAGAGCCACATGGGGCTTCTTCATCGAGTGGTCTACCCCTCGAAGCATTTTCGCCATCACTGGGCCTCTTTTAACTCTTCTACGGCCCTTTTCTGGTGCCGTGTGTACTAGAATCGGGTAACCCGAGTTTCCCCTGATTTAGCATTTAGCACGTCAATTTATGCCTCCAACTCCATTTCGAGGGCATGCGGAGGATCTTCATGAGGAGGGCCATCCCTCGAAGTGTTTTCGCTTTGACTGGACGTCTTTATAGCCACTTACGAACCGTTCTAACATCCCATGTGTGTGGAGTGGACTTCTCGGGTTTTCCACTGATATCGCCTTCGGCACTACACATCATGCTTTCAGGCTTGCCTTACACCTGTAGGAAGCATCTTCACTGAGTGGGAAACCACTTTGAAAATTTTCATCCCCATAGGACAACTTTTCGGTCACTTATGGACCACTTCGGCATTCTGGGCCCCCTGATCGAGTCATCTGAATTTTTCACTAATTTAGCCTTCAGCTCCCTATTTTGAGGAACCAAAGGTATTTCTTGTTGGTCCTAGGTAGGCGAGCGGATAAGAAGGGGGGGTTGAATTGTCCGCCACTCGAAATGGTGAATTTAAACTTTCTTAGTAGAATTGCAGGTATGCTGGCGTTTGGAATGCGGCAATGATGGCTTGTCATGTTTCTTCATCCAGGGATAGCATCTCCCAGACGGTAAACTGGGCCAGGATTTTCTTGAGATGCCTCACTATTCGGTCAGTAGCCCGAACCTTGAGTAGTTTCATTTCTTCAGCCTTGCCGCATCTACCCCCAGCCCGGGCCTGGGGCGCTGGGTCAGAAAGTGACTCCTCTGCTGGATCTGGTACAACTGCCTGAGCCTGCGGAGGCTACTGGGCCTCCTCTTTTTCCATCATAAATTTCGCAAGGTTAGGGATGCCGTCAAATTCTTCTGCTGGCTGGGACGGTACTGCCGCCGGTAGAGTTGAAAGATTACTAGTGGGCGGGGCCGGGAGGCTACCGGCTCTCTTGGTTGGCCGTGGTCCTTGCGGGCACACCTGCTTTTCTGTGTGGGTCCGAAGGAACTCGACGAAAGAGGGAGTGCCCTGGCTCTTCGGTTTCTCGGGATAAAGACAGGACGGTGGGGGGATCTCCGTACCCCGAACCCTAGGTTCAGGGACTTGGTACGGCTGCTCGCCCCTTAGCATGATGTTGCAGCTGTCCTGAGGAGGGCATCCCCATCTCTTCCCCAACTGGGTGGCATGCTAAGAGGTGGATGTTTCGGCCTGGTTCACTTTCGGCAGGTCACAGGATGCCCCTTCTTCTTCTTCCTCCTGAGAGAGGGTGGTGTCGAACAGCGCCGAGAGGGTGTTGCAGGCGACGACGACCTCTTCTTTCTTCTTACCTCTGGATCTTCTCTTTTTCTTCTTCTTTTCTGCAACGGCCGATAGCTGCTCTTGAGGGAATTCACCCCACAAGGGAGGCTCTTGCTTTGCCCGGGCTTCTACTTCGGGGGTTAGCTCGAGGGATTCGAACTCCTCCCAGGGGACATGTTCTTTCAGCTCAATAGGTCGGATCTCATGCTGTTCATAATCTTCAAGCCCATCAATGATGGCCTGGAGTCTCTCGACCACTGGACTGACTTCTTTGTGGATCCGCATCGGGATATGTTCTTTCTTGTTGAAGGTAGGCCATCTCATGACCAGCTGAGGGGCCGTATCATGCCAGACAGGGTTCACTGGTGGCGGTGCTGGCCGGAGGGTGACACCCCTAACATGAACTATTGGGGTGGGCTGAGGAGCTGGTCTTCTTCTGTTCTTCTTAGGTGCAGCCTGCCACCCACCTTGATCTTGAACTAGCACTGCGACAAGGGCCTCATACGTGGCGCGGGTGCTGGCCTCCGCCCACTCTTCAGGTAATTCTTGATATAGGGATATCATGTTGGCACCGGAAGTCATATTGGGCATTTAATGTGACTGCGGAGGATCCACCTTGTGCTCTCCCATATCTAGTTCTCTCTTCTTTATTAAGGACTCAATGACGTCCTTGAAGACGTAACAGTCTTCGATGGTATGCCCCAACATGTAATGGTAATAGTAGAAATGAGGGTCATCCTTCTTCTTCAGGTCACTGGGCCTCTTTGATTCTGACAATGTGATTTTGTTGTAACTGGTTGCCCATTCAAATAGGAGCCGGGACTTGTCTCGGGAGAAGGAGTACAACTTGTTTCTCATCTTCTCCCTGAGCAAGGGGCCTTCCCGCCATTCCGTGGACCTTGGCGGTGGAGGGTTTGCGATGCCTTTGGCCCTTTCTTTCTGTTTCTCATAGGCTTGGAAGTCCAATGTGTGGACTTCTGGTGGGATGGGCTTCTTTTTGACTTGCCTCGCCCTCTAGCTCGATGCAGCCGGGGTGGAAGAGTACCGGGCAAGGAATGCCTCAATCTCAGCAACCATGTTGGTCAGACGGTCAAAATTCTTGACCTTCGCGTCGATCATCCTCTCGAGGATTTCATTCTTTAGATTTTACTTGCAAATTTGCATGGCGTCCTCCTGATGCGGGGGGCTCCTGCACCTCATGCTGAGGTTCCTCCATCTTTTGATGAAGTTGAGTGTCGACTCATCATTTCTCTGCCTCTTGGCATAGAGCTCCGCCACGGTGACCTCCTGTTCAGCAATGTAGAATCTCTCCTTGAACTTCTTTTGCATGTCGGGGCAATCGGCAATAGACCCAGGCGGCAGGCTCGAATACCACTCAAAGGTAAGCCCAGTGAGTGTCGAGCCAAAGAACTTCAGGAGGTAGGCTTCATCAACAGCCAGGTCTCCCATGACATTCACATAATAGGCGATGTGTTCTCTAGGAGACCCTTGCCCATTGAACTTTTCAAACTTCGGCGGCTTAATGATGCCATTCGGCAGCTTTCTCGCGGCATAATGAGCAGGATAGGGGACTCGGTAGACGTCAAATGGCGTGTGATCCCCGTCGCCCCTTTCTACTAGCTTCATGTCTATCATTTGTTCCAGCATCAGCTGACTGACTACTACCGGGTCGACCGGGCTTGGATAGAAATGGACGGGCTACGCAGCTGGGGTGGTCAGCACAGTCGCCTGAGGGGCCATGGGAGACCCCTGGGGAGGTGAGATCTGCTGCAGGGCCGATGCCGGGTACTGTGCTTGTTGGAGGGGCATGCCCGCAGGGAAGCTGGGAGTTAATAAGAATGCTGCAGCTTGCAGAGTCGCTTCAGAATATTGTCTGTTGCCCCCGGGAGCTTCCAGCGAAACCTCAGTCTGTCCGGACATCGAGGGTTGGGCATTCCTTTCGTTGAGTTGCTTCTTCAGCAATTCAATCTCCCGCTAGTACTGTTGTATCATGTATAGCATGGCGGGGTCAGTTGTAGAGGGAGTGGGCATGCCCCCTGTCTCTTTGATCGGGACGTCCTCAGATGATGTGGAGGGTCTGCCACTCGTGCCCCCAGTAGTAACAACATTGGCTGCCAGGGCCATGGGAGGTTCTTCGGAGGAGGTCGCCTCCACGCCTGCCTACGTCGCCTCACTCGCCGCTCTTCTTCTCCTGGTGAGGGGGGCGGGCCTGGCGGCGAGCCTGGCCACTTGTTCGGGGTCGATAGGTAGAGCCCCGTACTGACTAGAGAGTCCTGCCATATTACAGGTGAAAACTCTATAGTCTCTATTTCTTTTTGCCATCCTCCTTGACGGCTTGTTCGGGAACACCAGCCTGTCAAAAACTAACTGTCGGGGTGGCGCTTCCTCCCGCACAGGGGACTGGCATCGTTCCTCTAACCGGTTCCTTGATTCTGCGCTGGGCACAGGTTGGATTTCTTCTTCCTCTCGAAAGGCGGAGGCCACTGCCCCTAGCAATCGCTGATGACCCATAGGGGTGCTACCCGGGCCTCTGAGGTAGTTTCTCATCGCCTGCTCGATCCCTTCCCACTCCTGGTCGGGGAGAGCGGTCGGTGGCTACGTGTCGGTGGCGACAGCATGATGAGTGTAACTTGCGAACGCCGAGCGGTCAACATGGTGATGACACCTGCGACATTGGCATCGAGTATTTTTGGGCAGCGCTGGCACACCAGCTGCCGGTTGGTGGGTCATGGCCGTCACCTCGACCCTTTCATCTCTTCGCCCCCTTCTGTGGTGGGCGCAGCTAGGCCCCGCCTGGGCAGGTGCTATGGGTTGGGCTTCCTTGGGAACCCAAACTTGTTTCAACTTTGTCGGCTTGCGAGCCGACGTGTCTCTCGACGCTACGACTGGAACGGCAGGTGCCATCTTTTCTTTCATCTTCTCTAGTCCTTGGAAGGAGTTGTGGACTGGAATGGTCGGCACGATACGGTCCGGGATCACTTCGGACCTTTGTCCATTTAGATGGACTCGGATGGTTCCAACAGTCATGGACTTGCCGGAGCTAGAGATTCGACGCCCTGTGGCAGTGTCAGCATTGTTCCTTCGAAGTCTCCTCCAATGGGATGCCGACCCTTGGTGCGATGGACCAACAGTCTGGTGCACATGGTGCACGTTGCAGCCCAACGTCCTTGGCGGGACGTTGTTGTTGTTCTCGGCCACAACTCGGCTAGCAGCAGCTTTAGTGACTCCCAGGATGGGAGTGTTGGACTCAGGTTCATCGGACACCTCCACGTCCAGGATGTTAACGAAGGCTACCCCCAGGAAGTTAGGGAAGCCCACGACCGGAGGGAAGCTTCCGAAGCAGAGTAGGACGATGAGATAGCCTTCCTGGATGTGGCTCTCCATGACTTGCGGGCCAAAGGAGACCGCCATTCTCGCAGTTGAAATGTGATTTTCCTACATTTGCAGAGACGAAACAATCAGCATTACAAGAAGGGGGGCTGTAGGGCCCCTAATTTTGGCAAAGAGATAAAGGGTGGATTGGTCCCACCGGACATGCCAGACTTGTGGACGCACTTATTTTCAAAGATATTCATTTGTTGGTTTTATTCGGTTTGTTAAGTGCGTGGGTGTGCCAATCACCCAGATGATGATTTATTCAGGCTTCATGGAAGCCCATGGTGCACTCGATCTGACTTCGTCAAGTGATTGTGTGGTTCGGGTCGGGACTAAATCTCGTCGTGCCATAAAGGTCACGATGTCATTTACATCTCCCGTACGAGGGAACACCCTTGATTAATTGCCGAAATTAGGGGCTCTGCTGCCGAAAGAAATAATGCTAACTACAAAGGAAAGAAGGCAGGAATAAATCACACAAAAGCCTGTGCTGAGACATGGGCAACTGGACATGCCGGTCATCCATAGACCCTTTCATATTCAGACGGGAGTCTGTGGCGAGAATGCGGTGAAAACTGAGAGAAATCCGTTTAGATGTCTGCCGAGTACACGATAATTTCGATGATGGCCCAAAAAGGGTCCAGTTTGGCAAATGAGTCCGGTTCAATCAGAATGTCATCCCGAGGTAAGGTCGGGTCATGGCCATCTCAGGGCAATTCCCAAGGCTCAAGCCCGGCTGACAGGGGTGGCATTATTGTTCCTTCAGCACTAGGTCACGGGGGGAGACAGGGCTGCATGATAGAATTTTATTATTGTAATTAGTGGAGCCCCAGATTATATTTCTTTGCTGTCCATTTCGTACATGACTGTGTCCGCTCTGGAGCTCTCACCCCCTCTAGACCTCGGGTATGGGAACATTAATGACGCCCCGACATGTCGTGTTTGAGCCCTGGGATTCACCCCATTACGGTTAGAGCATGACCCTAGCCCAGGCTAATAGCCCATTGAATTTGACTCGTCTCGACTGGGATTTAATCGCGTTTCCTCGATTCTTGAATAGTAAATTTGCCATACCCCGGCGTACATTGTCCCGACACTATACGAGTTTGCCCGAGTACGGTCACGTTGGACCTATCTCGTGGGTTGATATGTGTGTGCCGTAGTGCCATGCGTAGTCTCAAAATAAAAAGACAACAACTAATCGACAACCCTGCGAGTGATAGGGATTGCTAAAACCTTCCCTAAATTTACAAATAAATGACCAAATAAAAATGATAATAGATCTTTTTCAATAAACAGTAATAAGCTTGCATGGGTTTTACTAATAAACAAAGGAACTCATTTATGTCTGTTTGCTATTGTTTGCCCTACAAAGATATATGCATGCTTGCATGACCCGATTCTCCAGTATATTAAATGGTGACTAGCGGAAAGTCGAGTTATGCCGGGTCGGAGGCTTTCACTATGCGTGGTGGTGATCTTCGGATCTAAATTCTCTGCCTCGTATCAGGAGTCAATCCAACTACATAAACCCCCATTGCCTGCTTGACTGCATGCTATATTCTATTTCACCTGTTTGGCCCCATGGCCCCTCTATTTTTGACGATTAATCAAGGGTTTTCTCTCTTCTGGAGAGATGTAATTAATGCCATAACCTTTATGGTACGGTGGGTTCCGAGTCCTGACACGATCACTTACTTTCGTCTGGTTAGTCAGACAGTGAGCATAATAACTCCATCACTCAGTGACTGGCACGCCTACTCAATAAACAAATAAATCTAATAAATCTTAATTAATAAATAAATAAAATATTTAATAAAATCTCATTCCCAGAATCTGGCATGCCTGGTGGGACTCAACCTCACTTCATCTTTTCGCCAAAATAGAGGGATCATGGGGGCCCCACTCAGCCACTTCAATTGCTAATTATTGTTCATCATGTTTCTCTCCTCATAGGTCAAAGCAATGGCGAGTGGATTGTCTGGACTTGTCTTTGGCCCCCAGATCGTGGCCGACCATGCTGCATATGGCTACCTTGCCGTACCCACCACCTTCGACAACTTCCCCCCGGTCATTGGCTTCCCCAACTTCCTAGGAGTTACATTCATGGGTCTCCTAGACGTGGAGGGTTCGGAACCTACAAAGCCGAAGGAAAATAATGTTGTGGCCCGCCAAAGTGAGGGTCGGATTAAGAAAACTCTACTGAAAAGTCCAGTGATCGTGAGCTGCCACGTTCACCATACTACTTGCCTGACTGGGGCACATAAGAAGAAGCCCGCTGGGGGAAACAAGAAGACTCTAGAGGAAGAATTGTTGCTGCTCCCCGGGGTAGACTTTCTACATCTGGGAAGTCCATGTTGATCAGGGGCATCCGAGTCTACTTCAATGGCCGCAGTGCTGAGGTTCTACTAGACCGAATCATCCCAATCGTCCCCACCTACAACACCTTCCAAGTGTTGGCTAGCCGGAGGGAAAATTTTGATGATAACAAGCAAGGGAGGACAACCCCGAACTTGCCAAAGTTTAGGCAAGTTTGGGTTTCCAAAAGGATCCGAGGCCTTATGCCAGCCTCGCAAAACTTCGGCAATTCTAATGATGTCCCTAGGAGAGGGGGCAACAAAGCTAGGCATGCAGAGGAAGCCATGGCTACAATTCCTCCATCCGCTGCCAGGGCCTGTGCAAGGCAGGCTAATACCTCCAAGTATCTAAGGGGTCTCAATCAAGTGGCCGAGCTAACAAGGCTTTCATACATGCCGTTGGCCCAAGACTGGATACTGCCTCCTACCATCGCTTCGAAGAACGACCAAGAAGATATGATTAAGATGGTCCGGGAATACTTCCATAGTCTCGGGAGTCTCGTCGTAGGCCGACAAAGGTCGCTTTATGTCATCAGGGCCGAAGAAGAAGAAAAAAATAAAATATCACTCGTAGGGGCGGATGAAGAGGAGAAGCAAGCTGGGGCGAGAATCCTTGGAAAGCCTTCACAAAATTAAAAGATGAAAGAATTTTAATATATGAAAAGCTGACTTTCTCCCGCCAGGCCTAAAGGGAAGTCAGAAAGCATAAAAGAAGGATGTAAATTCTCACCTGAAATGTGACAGGGGTAATGGAGTTTAATCTGAGGCTAATCAACCCGAGTCAAGTGGAGATTCAAGCTGCATCCAAAAATCCTCTCCATCACTAAGGGGGAGTTGAAATCTGAAGTTTTCATTCGTGTTTCTTCTACCATTTTTCATTGAGCTTCAAGTGTGTATCTCTTTCTAAATATGTGAACATCAAGTGTGTGGTCAGATTGTGCGGTGTGCACATCTGAGCTGTGTGGTTGGATTGTACGGTGTGCACATCCGAGTTGTGTGTGGACGGATTGTGCGGCGTGCACATCTGAGTGTGTTCAGTTTGCTACAACTTGCAGTGTGTACGTCTGTGAGCTACGTTCTGAGTAGTGTGTTCTGGGGTTCATCTCTGTGGTTGTATCTGTGAGTGGATCTATTCAGATCCGTGTGTTTGTGCGTGGATCTCTTCAGATCTGCGTGTGTGTATGTATCTATCCAGATCCAGGTGACCGTGTGTGTCATTGTGCTGTGCTTGTTGAAGCATGTGTGTGTGTTGTGATCTGGTCATCAGATAGTTTTGGAGACATCGTCTTTGTATGTGTGTGTGTTAAGGTGCGCCCCCGTGTATGTGCAGGCGTCGTCCTGTGTGTGTTTGGAGCGTCGCCTCCATGTTGGGGATTTATCCCCGAGTGAAGCCTCACTGGATTTGGTGAGGGGTGGATGTAGGGAGTCCGTCATGGTCCCGAACCACCTTAAAAATTCCTATGCATTGTGATTTGGTTGTGTGATTGATTCCTTATCTTCTATCCTATTGATAGGAATGTGTTTTCAGATCACATCTTGTTTACACACACACCACTTGTTTATCTATTGTGCATCATACTGCGTGGTTGCTTGATATATCCATTTATATGAACGAGTGAGTTCGGTGAGATTGAGAGAATTCAGTTACCCTGTTTAGTTAATTCTTCAATATCGTTAAAAGTTGTTTATTCCACTACGTAAGCATTTTAATTTGCCATCTAGTGTAGGGGACAATTCAACCCCCCTTCTTATCCGCTCGCCTATCCTGGGACCAACATTATGGTATAACCTACTCGACAGTCTTGAGGGAATCCAAGACTAGCGTAGACTTACAGAGGTCCCAATGATGAAATTGTCAATCTGAAGGAAGGAATATCCCGCGGAGGGCTCAATCATCACCGAGAGTTGTGGGGTGTACGAGAATCACCGTGAAACGTGGGACTGCATCTACGGACTGAGACACGGTGCCAAACAACCCGCCGTGTTGGCTAGAAAACCCAAGAGAAAACCAAGCAACAAGAAATTGGCGCCCTCCCAGAGGGTCTACAATTTGTAAAATGGTGCCCTGTGGTATGGTCGCCCATTCATAATTTTTAAGATTTTACGGTCAACCTTCTGGAATTGGCGCCCTCAGGCAGGGGTGCCCATTCTCTGGGTTGACCAATCAACCGTAATGGGCACCCTCACTGGGAGGCGCCCACTCTTTTGGATATGTATTGTTTTCTTTTCATCACAAAACATCCTATTGGCATAACTGATATAGTACAGGCTAATCAATACAAGTTTTGGGGCATGAAGAGTTGCATCACGTGAAGAAAATTACATAGGGTACATGCTCATGCTTCTTAACTTTTTATCATGTCAAGTTACAACCTTTTATAATCATGATTGATATTAACCAATGCAGGATGGCAAAATGATGACTCATGGGGTGGTCATTCATTAAATTAGCATCCCTAGACGAAAGCTAATTTCTATGTAGTAAAAATGCATGATATGACACGTTCAATGAGGAAAAGATGACCATGAGCATGGTCACTGATTAATGGATGGCTGGGGTCCTGGTCGCCCATTCAAGAATGGGCGCCCAGTCCCCTGGTCGCCCATTAATGGGTGCATAGCACCCTGGTCGCCAATTACCTATGCAGCAGAACTTTGAAAACTAACGTGAGCAGGGTTCATGTAATCTAGAAGAAATAGATTAACTATAACTACTCATGCATGCAGTCTAATTTTAACTACGTGTTTGGCTTAAGTCATGAGAAAACCTACCTTAGGAGAAGAAGCTAACGGGTTGCAGGGAACAGAGGATGAAGGCAAGATGCAGCTGCAGTCACAGCAGCAACAGGAACACGAAGGAGGATGCTCTACCCTTCACATTCACAATGAGAGGACATCATCCATTTTCGTCAGTCACAGTAGTGATAGGAGGAGGAAGAAGACAAAGCACAGCTCGAACCCAGCAATAGGGTTTTGCTCGTTCGATGGGGCATGGTTCTTATAGACGCAAGGCCCTCTTCCTCTAGCCGGATGGAAGTAGAGGAGGTGACATCCACATCGTTTCCCGCACCCCATTTGTCAAGCGCGATCAAGTCTTCATCCTTTTCCAAGGTACACGACGTCGTTGCACTCTTTTCTTCACCACTTTGGCATTGTCAATCTTTGGTGGTGATCACAATACATTTTCTCATCTATTCATCACCCCTTTCCCTCTGTTCATACTTTCATGTTCATGCATATTATGTTTATAGTTTGGGGGCGGGGTAGATAAAACATCTACACACGTGTGAGGGAATATACTTCCTAGGACCTCCAATCATTTGGAAAAACAAGAGGAATGTTTTGGGGATTTTGA
The DNA here is from genome assembly GCA_024336825.1 of Amorphophallus titanum. Lineage (NCBI taxonomy): Eukaryota > Viridiplantae > Streptophyta > Magnoliopsida > Alismatales > Araceae > Amorphophallus > Amorphophallus titanum. The sequence goes on from JANBPO010000930.1 coordinate 369,136, forward strand.
GCTGGAGTGAACCGGTAAAAAAAGTGGGCGTTGAAAAGAGTCGACTCTATGAGTTGACACTTTCTCCCTGTTTCACTAAAAACACACGAAGACAGAACAACTCGGATGAAGAGTCGACTATCAGAGTCAACTCTTCTTCCATGTTCTTCTGAACAACACAAATAGACAGAACTTAGATAAAGAAGAGTCGACTCTAAGAGTCGACACTTCTACTCTACAGTTCTGAATACATGAAAGAAAATAGAACAGCCGAATAAGAGAGTCGACTCATCTTCTCTGCTGGGCATTCAATATGAAGGGGATAAAATGGATTAAAAGAAAACCATTCTACCATGCTATTTACGCGCGTGGGGGAATTCCCTTCTTGTTCTTTCGCTCGCAGCGGGGATGCACACTTGCCTTTTACAGAAGGCCGAGATGGGTCGATTTGGCACAAGGGGATTCTAGGGGTATTGGAAGGAGGGTGGAAAGAACGATAGGAACGCACTGGAGGGAGTGGCGTAAGGTTAATTATTCTGGAAGCCTGAAACAGGGATGGTTGGATGGAATACGGGCGTGTCAGTCAATTTCTCGATGATCACCTGTGGAACTAAATATTTAACTGGGGATGTGCCGCCAGGGCACAGCATGTGAGCACGAAACGTTGTGCGTCACATGAAGAGAATGAGGTTCCGCAGTTACGAGTGTAGACGATTGTGGGGGCTCGTGTACTGGATGTCTTCCCCACTGACCGCAAGTAATCGGTGTTTATTTTACATCGGACGGAGCCCAAACACCTTTGTTTCTACTGCCGAAGAAGAGAGTCAGGGACCCTAGACGCCGCGACATTGGGAGGGCTTAGTCCATGCAACAGCGATAGGGCAACAGCAACACAACAGGGGCAACTGGGGGCAGAGAGACTGGTTCCAGTGAGGCGGGGGATCCACTCCCTGACTAGATTACATGACTTATATGCCGTGAAAGATATTTATGTGGGGGCATGAGAGCCCGATTACATATGCTTGTAAGCCACAGGACAATTTCGTCATTCGCGATGGTCCCCGGGTCATTGCGTTATTGTATGGGTAGTTCTGTATCAGTACATAGTGTCCGTTAGAGGACCTGTGACTCAGCAGGATATCGCCAGAGGGGCATCACAATATCTTCCTGTCATGAGACAGTGTCGAGGTCGGGGCAGTAGGGGTGTGGTAGACACCGTTGTGTTGGAGTAGTTGGGCGTTACCAAGGTCGAGATGACCGAATGACATAGGCACCACTTGTCACTGGAGCGTTCGGGCTCTATTGAGACTGGAGCGGTTGGACGGCGTAAGCATCGCTATGACTGGAGCTACCAAAAGTCGTTGAGCTCAGAATTACCAGGTGCGGTGGGCACCGGTGGGACTGGAGTTGTTGGCCGACGTCGGAGCTAGAATGGCCTGACGCTGTCTGGACCTGACATTTGGATGCCGGGGGTGCTGCCGTGACTGGAGTTGTTGAGCGATTGGGCATCGCGGACCTCAATGTGATTGGAGTAACTGGCAGTCGGGTGCCAGGGGTAATGATGTGATTGAGGGAGCTGAGTGGTCGGGCGTCGTGGCCCTGATGTGACTGGAGTGACTGGCAGTCGGGTGTTGGGGGAACCGTTGTGACTGAGTGAGCTGAGTGATCGAGCGTCGTGGGCCCGATGTGACTGGAGTGACTGGCAGTCGGGTGTCGGGGGCACCGTTGTGGCTGAGTGGTTGAGTGATCGGATGTCGCGAGCCCCGATGTGACTGAGTGGCTGGCAGTCCAGTGCTAGGGGCACCGTTGTGACTGAGTGAGCTGAGTGGTCGGGCGCCACGGGCCCCGATGTGACTGGAGTGGCTGGCAGTCCGGTGCCGGGGGCACCGTTGTGACTGAGTGAGCTGAGTGGTCAGGCGCCGCAGGTGATTTATTCTCCGATGGGACATGTGGGGATATTCTATTATGAAGGTGTTTGAAAATTTGACCCCGAAAGAGGGTCCTCTGGACGGAAGATGTATCATTTGTTTAACCACATTACTAGTACAAGTGCCCTTTCAGGTTTTCGACAGCACCGGCCCCCTCTTGCTTTTGCCCACACGCCCTTTCGAGTTTTCATGTGGCGCGATATCCGATTTTGCCTGCAGCGCCCTTTCGGGTTTTCGTTGCAGCTGGGTTATTGCCATTTTTACCCCTGCCCTAGCGTAGGGACAAGTCCAGTGGGGCACCTCTATTTTAAGCCTCATTTTTTTAACAAAAAGGGTAAGAGAGTGATGATGGATCGATATGCGATGTTCGACCCTAGATGGTAGCATGTGACTATTGACTAGGGCACGGGGCCTTATGTCGATAGAAAGGGTTTATTTGTTGGCAAGAAAATAATGTCAATGTAAAGGAAAAATTTCTGCCAATTTGGACGTAAGGTCCATAATGGCGATATTGTGTAAATGTCGACTAGGGCACGAAGTCCTGTGTCGAGAAAAGGAATTTATTCATTAGCAAGAGGGTAATGCTAACACAAAGGAAGAGTTTCTGCACCGATTTGGACGTAAGGTCCGCATTGGCAATATTATGTAAATGTCAGCTAGGCCACGAAGCCTTACGCCGAGAAAGGGTTTATTCGTTAGCAAGAAGGTAATGCTAATGCAAAGGGAGAGTTTCTACGTCGATTCGGATGTAAGGTCCGTAATGACAATATTGTATGAAAGTTGGCTAAGGTACGAAGTCTTGCGCCGAGAAAGGGTTTATTCATTAGCAAGATGCTAACGCAATGGAAGAGTTTTTGCGCCGATTCAGACATAAGGTCTGCAATGGCGATATTGTGTGAAAGCTAGCTAGGACACGAAGTCTTGTGCCGAGCAAAGGGTTTATTCATTAGCAAGAAGGTAATGCCAATGCAAAGGAAGAGTTTCTATGTCGATTCAGACGTAAGGTCCGCAATGGCGATATTGTGTAAATGTTGGTTAGGACACGAAGCCTTGCACTGAGAAAGGGTTTATTCATTAGCAAAAAGGCAATGCTAACGCAAAGGGAGAGTTTCTGCACCGATTCAGACGTAAGGTCCGCAATTGCGATATTGTGTGAAAGTTGGCTAGGGCATGAAGCCTTGCGCTGAGAAAAGGTTTATTCATTAGCAAGAAGGTAATGCTAACGCAAAGGGAGAGTTTCTGTGTTGATTCAGATGTAAGGTCCGCAATGGCGATATTGTGTAAATGTTGGCTAGGGCACGAAGCCTTGCGCTAAGAAAGGGGTTTATTCGTTAGCAAGAAGGTAATGCCAAAGCAAAGGAAGAGTTTCTGTGCCGATTCAAACGTAAGGTCCGCAATGGCGATATTGTGAAAATGTCAGCTAGGGCACGAAGCCTTGCGCTGAGGATGTATTCACGGCCATGGGGTTAATGCCAGTGCAAGGAAAATGTTTTCTTCACCCGTACAGACATAAGGTCCGTCGGGGCATTGTTGAGTGGTATTCAGTTGAGGCATAAAGCCTGCCACCGCAGGGATGTATTCACGGGCATGGGGTTGATGCCCGTGCAAAGGAAAGGTTTGCTTCACTTGTACGGACGTAAGGTCCATTGGGGCATTGTTGAGTAGTATTTGGCTAAGGCATAAAGCCCATCACTGCCTGAATATTTTCACAAGCATGGGGTTGATGCCCATGCAAAGAAAAGTTTTCTTCACTTGTACAGACGTAAGGTCCATCGGGGCATTGTTGAGTGGTATTCGGCTAAGGTATAAAGGCCCCCACTGCCTGAATATATTCACAGGCATGGGGTTGATGCCCGTGCAAAGAAATGTTTTCTTCACCCATATAGATGTAAGATCTATTGAGGGCATTGTGACCCGGTGGGACTGTGTTTGGCTATGAAGCCCTTTTGAGCTTGTTCAACCTTCAGGTGCCGGTGCGACCACCCGATACAACTTCATATGCTTCCCATTGAGAGGGAAAAACTGAACTGTGCCCTTGTGATTCACCAGGATGTAAGCGTCTTCTTCGTAGACCCGATGTACAACATATGGACCCACCCAATTTTCAATCAACTTCCCTTTAGGGTTAGCTGCCATTACTTCTCTTCTTTTGACCATATTAGATCACCTTTCTTGAATTCTCGCTCTTTGACCAGCTTATCAAAAGCACGAGCCATGCGAGCCTGGTATAATTGGATGTTCTATTATTAATTTCAGCAATATCCTTCTCTTCTTCTAGCCCTCCATTCCAACTGGGGTCTTCTATTCTGATCATTTGTTTGTTGATGTTCTTGCAAGAAATGGCTTCTCCAAGTGGTTCTTCACCTTCAACCGCTACTGACACCAAGTCTGTTGCTTCCGTTGCTCCTCTAGCTGTCAATTGGCTGAATGTGGAGGATCTCGACCAGAAACATGCCAATGTTGCTGAACTGGCGGAGTCCTCGGGCTCCGACACAGACACCATGGATTTCGGGCGGCTCGCCCTAACTGATGCAGGTTACACATTCAGCCGGGATCGGGGATACTGGCGGGATCACCCGAAGGACAAACATTTGGCCTATTTTCTGAAGCACTTCAGCTCCCGAGGCAAGCGAGACATTAGGGCCATCCGAGACATGGAGCACGTTGTATTGAGATCTAGGGACAGCCTTGCATACACCATCTCGAGGAGTATACCGATGTACTTGCTGGGAGAGCCCAGGGAATGGAAGCCTGTGTTTGGTTTAGAGGAAGTCACGCCATCCGAGGGGAAGCTAGTAAGAGCCTCGGAGTTCACACCAGCACACTGGGATAATGCGACTGGGAGGGTGCATAAAGAGCAGCTTCCATTTGAACTATTTTTGTCCCCACTGAAATGGTGGTACAAAGAATAGCCGTACGTCTTGGATTGTTTAGCGATCCGTTTTAAGCACGAGCTGGCCGTGGGTTGGTTCGCTGACTTCAAGATTCAAGATGCACATAGTTTTTGGGAAGGGACAGTCAAGTTCACAGAACACGTGCTGTACAACTATGCCCCTTTACTGATCAGAGCTGGGGTCTACCACAGTGTGTACGCATCCCGGTTTAAGTGCCCCATCTCCAAGGGGCTATGCTGCGCGATGATGGAGGTCTTCACTCCAGAATTCAACACCTTCTACATAGCCAAAGGGGAAACTTCTATTGACCTCTGGAGGTTAGACCAGCTGACCGGCTTGCCCATTGACGGGGAGTCGTGTGAATAGGTCTGTCTGCTAGAAATCAACGGGGAAGGCACGTACACCCTCGACTATTCTTATCGGTACTTGATGAAAGTGTGCCGAGAACTCTATCTATCCTACCATGGAGAGAAACAGCCGCTGCGCAATGACAAGTGGCGTGTGCGCATGGGGATGTATCTGTGCTACTTCTTCCGAGGGGAGAAGAAGTATGATGACTTCCCTTCTATTGGTGCTGAGGCGACCTCAAAGAAATGGGGCAGAAGCAAGCTAGATCTAAAAGCCGCAGCCTTCAAGAGTCGCGAAGATGGTCCCAACCCAGCTGGCGTTAATTCAACGATGCACTGCGCAACCTTCCTAGCCTATTAGCTATGCGCCTTCGCCATGCCGTATGGGGACGAGACGGTTATTCAGCCAGAGGCCATATACCCTGCCTGTCAAATGGCCTGGGGAATCCAGTTGTCACTTTGCCCCTCCGCCCTATGCCTGATTTACAAGACTCTGGGGGACATTAGTAGAAGTCAAGTTTCATGGCAAGTACGGATGGTCGGACCCACGCATTTCTTCAACGCATGGGTCTATTTGTTATTCCCAGAGTATGCACCCCGCACCCTCCAGGCCTAGACGCTGTTCCCATAGATGCTAGAGTTCGCGAGCGTGGATCCCAGCTGAACAACAACACAATTATTCCTCCTGAAAGGCAGGCCTACAAACATCCCCCGCGATGCCCCAAGTAGCATTCACTTCTGGACATTGGCGGCTTACTCCAGCCCATTGATAAGCCACAAAAGGGAGTGCCGAGATGACCAAGTGGAGTAGTATCCTCACCCCATCAGCCAGCGGATGATAAGCCGTCCAGTGTTAGAGCCCGAGCTTCGAGACTGGGCGCTATCAATTCACCCCAGTGTCCTTATCTTCAGGAAGGGGAGTACCTTATTACTAGAGCCATACAACCCATTCTGGTTGGGGTGCAACTTCGGATATGATTAGCACATACCGAAGCACAGTGCCCATCTTCCTTCACTGGTGAGGATGCTCCAAGGAGGCCTGACTGTCGACCACGCCTGCTCCTGGTGGGATTTCTTTCATCAGTCGGATGTCTGCTCCTTCAGAGTGCCAGCCCCTGGATGGCTTCCACGGGTCACAGCAGACTATATCAAATGGTGGAATGCCCAGACTGGGATTTACCAATTGTGCAAGACCGACTATTGGGATAGTGTCGAGCGGAAGTTTTTTGTTGTAAACCTTGTTTTGATATTTTGATGGCTTCTAGTGAGCCATACACAAGAAATACTGTAGGTTTTTCAGCCTCCTATTCATTTCCAAACCACGCCTTACTGACGTTTTCGCCTCCTTAATTTTCATCGGATGGAGATAGTTATAACAAATGCAAGCAGAAAATAATTAAGTACCTGGAAGAAGTTGAAGGGCGACAGCTATTAATCAAAGCAATATTCAAAGAGCTACTTCTTGCTTCTTGATGATCTCGCCGTCCGGCAGGCCGGCCGGCACGCCCCCATCACTTGGGATTTCCGAAGCCGCTGGCAAATGGCAATAGCGACAAAGGTGTGTGTGGAGAGGAAGTATCTGAGATGCTTAGCCATGTCCAAGGCAATGCTAACAACATCAAAAACGACAGAAGAAATAGGCATCTACTTGGAGATGACGTACCGTTCCCTCACCTCCCTCTATATAAAACGGCAGTACTGCATGGTGTATGGTCCGCAACGTACCTAGCTAGCTACAAGCCATACCCATTACCCACATATCAGCAACTTCATTACCTCACCAGCTAGCTAGCAATGGCCGCAAAGCTTTGCTCCCTCCTCCTCCTGGCCCCCCTCGTCCTCGGCCTCCTCTCCTCGCCGTCCGCGGCCGACAATGTCCTCTACCCCGGGGGCAGCCTCCTTCCCGGGCAGTCCCTGGTGCAGGGCAACTTCTCCCTCATCATGCAGGATGACTGCAACCTTGTCCTGTACTACGGCATGCGCCCCCTGTGGGCCTCTCTAACCTACCGCCAGGGCGCCTTCTGCAGAGCAACCATGCAGAGGGATGGCAACTTCGTCGTCTACAGTGGCACGGGCAGGCCCCTCTGGGCCAGCGGCACCCAGAGGTTCGCTGGCGACTACGTGCTCGTCCTCCAGGCCAACGGCAACCTCGTGATCTATGGCGGCTCCATCTGGGCCACTGGCACCACGGCGGCACCACCACCCGTGGCCGCGTCCCCAGCGCCGCCACCAGCGAAGTGTTAAGGACGAGGATGTGGGCTGGCCGCTGGACTGGTCGAGAAGAACGGTGATCAAGAGGATGTTTGGCCATATCTATCTATCTATATATCTCTCTCTCTATCTATTTATCTATCTCTCTATGTAGAGCGAGTTATCGACGGACGAACTAAATAAGCGCATCTAGAGGTGCGCAGTGATGTCACTACAGTAATTCTTGAAACAGCCTAATTTTATGCATCTGCTAGTGAAAATTTGAACGGACCATGAACGCGTTCGTTGGTTCACCAAGCACAGGGGTGATATATATGTTACAAAAGCTATGTATGGCTGTGTTACTCGGGGCACATGCGATCTTTCCATTGCAGCTAGCATGACTTGCACCAGAATAAGTTGGAAACAGAGAACAACACTTAACAGTGCATACAGACAGAAGGAACTACAGACTACGTGCTACCGTTCTACAAAATAATCCGCATAAACAAGTTATAACCTAGTACTAGTAGCACCAGTTCAGATCTTTTGAAACATGGCCGATATGTCTTCCTTACAGATGCTTGTCAGTTCATCTGGGACTGTAATTAAGAGGCCAATATTAATGTCTATTGCATTTCTCCAATCTTGCGTAGACGTACAGCTAATTAACCAGTCCGCTGTCTTATTTGCTTCCCTTTTCACGTGTGTTATATTGAGCTATTTTTCTTACTTCTAGTGGTGCTGTGTTTGGTTGCTCAAGTTGTTGAATGATTGAAGGTCTATCCCCTTCACACCATGATCAATCCTGCGACATCTTGAGGATGCATTTGGGGCCTGCTGATCTGTCCGCTTCAGCCTCTAAAGTTGAGGTTTTCTGGGTAGTTTGTTCCAGCTTAGCCCTGGCTAACTGCACATATATGGTTAAAGATAAATTATAGAGGGGATGAAGGTTAACAATTCATTGGAACAAAATAAATGCCATTAACAACCAGAAGTTATCGTACAGGGAAATGTTCCTTGTACGTACTCTTCTACAGTAATCTCTGTGTCTCCATCACTCATTCGTATTTATTGCATGGAATTTTTTCTGATATTAAAGCTCGCTTAGTGGAGGGTGATGATGGGAGGATTAGGACGTACCTTAGAAAAGTATATATGGATAGCCCCACCAGTGTTATAAGAATCAGGTGTCTGAATCGGCAACGAGTTGGTTAGGTTCAAATCGGTTTAACCGTTCAATCGAACCGATTTGAACCGTGATGTCATTATAATATTGATATATAGTCCGACCCGATTCTATAACCTAAGACAATAAAAGCGGCCACAGCCTTTATGGAGGAAATGGGAATAAATGTTGACCCGGCTTCCTTGGGTGAGTTTCCTGGGAGTTATATTCACAAGATCAAGCTCCTTTATGCTGTGGAGTTACATTGACATTTCTTACTTTTAGGTCTGTTGAGTGGGAACTTTTCTATAAAGGAATTCATTGTGCTCTTGAATTCAAGGCTTAATGAGGAACTTCTAGAATTCTCACCCACTCTTCAGACTGACGGAGACACAATAGCCCGCTATTCGGCGGCCCTCTTAGCTGAGTTATATGCAGAGAGAGAGGGGGAACCTAGCTCTCGCGTGGAGACTGATAGTACTGCTGGTAAAAATGTTTACTGCATTCCTTTTGTTGGCTGCCCTCCACCATATAGACTTGGTGATAGACACTCCCTTCTTGATTTGTAGCTGATCCACTAGCGGCGGGGTTGTCCCATGCGTTGGAAGATACCAGTAGGGACGATTTGGCACATAAAGAGTCCACTGATGCTTGCAACGGGACTCACGGGTCCACCCCCCGTGGCTGGAGGCGCAGGTAATGAGCCCCCTAATGCTGCAGAAATCCCATCTTTTGTTGGCGGAGGAGAACCCGGTGAGGCTCCACACCTACCTCTTTGTCACGACTTTTTTCCTCTTCTTTTTAGAGAGCGTGGGTCGGCCCTTAAATAATCCAGTCTCATATTCTTCCTTTTCATATGTTGCAACAACTGGAGGTAGCGGGCCGCGTTTGGTAGAGAGGGAGAGTACACCTCACGTGGAGGCTTCTCCTCTTCCACTAGATTCGACGGCCTTGGCTATCAAGGGGGCTGAAGATGTTGACTTGAGGGGTATGGAGCCGTGTATGCAGTTTTTATTCCCTTGCAAACTCCCCTCTGATGTTGTGACTGAATGATTGTTACTGCCTTCCTTTCGTAGGGGATGCTGCGACGCCATTGCTTGGTGGCGAGCATAACGCAAGGGAGGAAAGGTGCCATCTTTTTGGCACTGGGCCTGCCACCCAAGACCCAGCGGGAGTTGAGAGCCCTTTATCTGATAATTGATTCTCCCTGGAGGCGATTGATGTTGATTGCACTTATATGCATCTCTAATGGATGTCGATGTTTGCATTTTGCCAGGAGGAACAGAGCTCCTTGATGACTAGTCTGCACCTCCTTCACCCACCCATCCAGGTGTTGCAGAGGAAGGCATATCTGGACCCCACCTTAGGGGCAAGGCTTTAAGGGAGGTGACCTCCCCAGGTAAAGCAGTAATGACTTTATTGGTGCGGATGACAAGCCGTCTTGAGTCATGATGACTATATTGAAAATTCCTTCTTTCTTTGCAAGCTTGGCAGAGGGTGCTTGTTCGGGCATGATTGCAGGCGGGGAGAAATCCGCCTTTGACGCTGACTTTCCACTGCTCAGGATAGCCTGGCCTGATGACCTACAGCCCAAACCTTTTATGGGGCTGAGTTAATGGTTGATACACTCATTAATGTTGCCCGAGCCTTATTCCAGGGGGGAAGCCTCCCTACCGTGGAGAGTGTGCGTGATACCCTTCGGACTGGCACCTGGGGCTATCATGCATTGGGATTGCCCAAGGAGCCCTGGATGACGACTGTAGAAAGCATTTGGGCCGAATTTCAACGTTTAATGACCTCAGCATGGGAGACTCGTAGACTAAAAATCCAAGAATTAGAAGCAGAAGCCCGCACAATATCCAGCGAGATGGAAAAGCTACATTCCCGGGCAGGGTAGGTTCAAGACCGCCACGCTTCTCTCGAGGCGGCCGCAGCTGAGAACAGGAACCAGGCCACATTACTTTGGGAGACAGTGAGGAATATCTTGCAGCGAGTTGAGGAGTTGGAGGCCACAGCTGAATCCGACACCAAGGCCGCTCAGAAATTGCAGGTCGAGGAGGATTCCCTTACTTCAGAATGCCAGGCGATGCAGAAAGCCATGGTGGCAAAGCAGAGTGTAATTGAGGATTTGATGAGAAAGAAACGTCCTCGTGTGTGAGGCCGCATAGTTTTGCTATCCCTTCCTTCTTTTTGATCTTCTATTTTTGTGGTTAGTTCGAGGGCCTGTATTGGACTTCCATTTTACAAGTACATGAAAATATGAATTCAGCATCAAAGACTCCAATAGAATGTTGTCATTGCATTTTTTTTTCATTACATTTTTTTCTTTTTTAAACTACCCGCAGTGCCCTTGCAGGTTTTCACCACGACCAGCCCCCTTTCACTTTTTTCAGCGCGCCCTTTCGACACCCCCAGATGATGAAATGAGACCCCCGAGGGCCACCCCTCAAGGCCACAGTTCGCCCAGGGGGAGTTTACCCCTGGCACAGCCGAGCCCCTGTTGGCACCCGAAATATGATCAATGGCAATCACGCCTAAACGACAAAAAGAATGCAACCCACCAAAGTGTAAAAGCGGAATAAAATCAATACACAAGGGTCCTCTCAGACTGCTGAAGTCCCAGGTCACCTGACTAGGGCATCAGGGACTCCGAGATTCATCACCCCGGGATGGTCGGAAGAAATATACAACATACTGATAATGACGTATGGTCTGCCCCAATAAGCCGGCATCAACCATGTCGTGTCGAACAAACCCCGTATGTCATCCGATGAGGACGAGAATGTACTTGGTGGTCCGCCACCTGATAAGAAACCCTCCCGAGGTGAAGAAACGTCCCTGAATCCTCAAGATAAGGTGCCAAAGGCCATGTCAGCAGACTACCCGAGTAACACGATTCGGATGCATCCTGCCATCGGAATGGCCCGTAAGCGGCCAGGAAACAGCCCAGCTAGGGCGAAAGTACTCCGAGTGGTGGATCACTCATGAAGGACACCTTGCGTATATGCAGAGCAGGTCTGATAGCACAAATCACAGTGCCGATGGCCAAATCAGTGAAAAACCCAAGTAATTCGATCAGCACACACGGAATGTTGGAATGGGCCGTAAGTAGCCGAAAAGTCATCTAGACAGGACGAAAATGCTTCGAAGGATAGTCCTTTCGATGAAGATACTCGACATACCCATAAAATGAAGTTGGTGACACATATTACTGTGCTGAAGGCCGAATTAGCAGAAAACCTAGATAATTCGATCAGCACATGCAGAATGTCGGAATAGGCTGTAAGTGGCCAAAAAGTCATCCAGTCATGGCGAAAATGCTTCAGGGGATAGCCCACTTGATGAAGAAGCTCCTCATGTCATCAAAGAAGGCCCGGTAGCACAAATCACACTGTCGATGGCCTAATCAGGATGAAACCTGAGCAATCCGATATGGATTCCGCACGCGTCGAGAATCACACGGAATCACAAATCTGGGTTGGAAAGCAGGAAATCAACACTCCCAGGCTGCCACATCAAACTCTACACTACACCGAACATCGAGCTCCTGTCACGGGTAGTTTCGAGAGGACAAACAAAAAATTACAAAATTACCCTTGAATGAGTCGGCACCCTCCAAAGTGGGTCGGCACTCTCAGTGAGTTGGCGCACTCTTCGCGAAAGGGGGCCGCCTGAGTTGATGCCTTCCATTCCCTGGTGGGTCGGCGCAAGGGTTCCGCAAAGGGCAGAGCTGTGGGTCGGCAGAGGACTTTCCATCCTGTCGCCTGGCCAATGTCCTATTTCCCTATAAGAAGGCCATACCTTCGAGCGCAAGAAGAAGACGAGAAAAAAAAAGAACAAGGGAGAGGGCAAGAGAAAAACAACAGAGAGAAACATAGCAGAGTAGAAGAAAAATAAAGACAATAGAGGGGAGAGGAGAGGATAGTGAGGAAGACAAAGGGAAGTGTAGAGAGGAAAGGGAGAGCGATAGTGATCTCCTCGGTAGGCCTACCCCTAGGAGAGCCCAGAATCCCCTCCTTCTCTCCTCTCTTCTGTATTTCATTCTATTTCTTTAGTTCCCATGTACACTCTCTCATCTTGATTGAATGAAATAAGTGGTGCCATCTTTATATCTGAGTCACGGGATTGTTTGTCCCTTTTCATTATTTACTGTTCTTTCTCTTTCCCGTTGTCTTGATCATTTCCTGTTAATCTGTTTTCTCCGTCAGGACATTGGAAGTGGTAACCCAAATGTGAGGGGGCCCTCTGAGGGATACATCTCCATTGTTAATCCTTTGATCATTCGGTGCCCACAGATCCTTGCCCTAGGCACGATGCTCTAAATGGCCACTAGTCATGCCCTATGGGCAACAGCAAAGTCCCCTCTCCGGGATCGTATGGCGTCTGCGGATCCTTCCCAATCAATGCGTGGGCAAGGGTGTTGTGAGTTACTATTTTATTGACGAAGCTTCGTTATCTTAGTAATCCAGGAGAAGGCCATCTGCCCCTTTCAACTTCCTTCTTAGGTTGTAACGGCAGTGGTGTACTCCAAAGTCGGTCTCATCGATTGCGTTACATCATCTGCTCTATCTCATCTTCGAAGGTCATTATGTAAGAGCTCCAGCCGCTCGCTAAATTGCCACGGAGAGGTTTCTACCTCCACGGGTGGCAACCGTTGTGCATTCACTCCTTCATATGGTTGGCAACCCACCCGTGAGGATTGCATACGCGATTCATCACTTATTTCCTCACTCTAGTCTTCCCTTTATATAAATGGACCTTTCAAAGTCACCCACTGCATTAGTGGTCTATGCCTTTCAGGTCATGGGAGAGCCACAAGTCTGCTGCCCCTCATAGCATGCCCTGGCCTCTCTTCGGCCCAGAACAAAACTTATGACTCATCAGATTGTTTTAATCGTTCGCGAGCATGTTTATCAGTCCGCCACTGGGGAGGGGAGACATTCCCAGTCCAACTTCGATGATTCGAGGCTCCAGACCACCGTGGTTCTCAGGGGATTGCCCTCTTCATGGCATAGTCTCTTGAGGACCTTCTTGTTGGGGTGGATAATGAACATCACCTACGTGACAACATCGAAGACCTTGGGTTTGGAGTTTCGCCATGGATCATTGGAACCCTTAGCAGGCAAGTCCTCAGGGTCTCCAAGTCCAATATGGGTTATGAGAGTGTCGCACCTGGCCTATCAGTATTTTAGGGGCTTCATTCTGGAAATTTTCCATGTATGCGCTCTGTTTTCATCCCTCACAGACTCCAAAGTCAGGGGAGGTGTCACGTCCCGAGCTTTTGACATAGCGAAAGTATTTTCGGGATACGTGAACAGTCGACATGGTAAGCCTCTTGCAAGCAAGAAAATCAGAGTGCAAGATAAACACACATGATGAGACTTTACAAGTAATTTACTCAAAATTCTAACTTTATTTCATAATAAAAATGTCAAATATACATAAGACCTTTCACCTTGAACATTTTTACACTGTAGACTCAAGAAATAGAAAATTACAATAAGACTCGACTAGACTTAATGACTAAGGCTTCTCTCATTCCATGAACCATCAATCACTCTCAGACCCGCTGCTTGCATAATCTGAATCTGATTCACTAGCATTTCCTGAAAAGATGAGAAGGTAGGTATGAGCACACTTGCCTAGTAGGTATCTTCGCATCAACATGAAGGTAATATTTAATTGATTAATATCTTTACTCTAGAAGATGAGTAATGAAGATATGATAAATCATACGAATAAACTAAGGTACAAAAGATAAGAACTATATGAATACGAGAAATTGATAAATCAAGCAAGATTGCATAGAGATAAGTTTGGCCTTTGATGAACAAGAAAGTACAAGCATGGACTATAAAGTACTTTACATAACCTTAAGAAGGCCATGTACTAGCAAGTCATTTATGAAGAATGTAAATTTCATTATGAGCCTCGTGAATTTCACCCGCATATAAAAAAAATACTCCCAGCACAATGCGACATCAGTACTAATCGTACCCCATGGTGTATAGCACGTTTTCGGCCACTGTCGAGGGGGCTAGTATCGAGCCCTTGGACACCGTTCGTGCCCACCCTTACATCTTCAAGTTTACGTCAAGCTACTTCCACGAGATAACAATAAATTTTGGCCAAAAATTCTCTATTTCAAATAATAAGTTCATAACGAGTCGCCAAGGCATAGAGTGCTTGAAAACATGATCATGGAATTTCAAGGAATGATTTAGAAACAAACATTATGCTACGGAGTCATTTCGGCAGCATAACAATATATTTAATTGAGTTTCATACCTTATCCATGACTTATTAAACATAGTTCTGGGATCTAGATAATCCTAAGATTACCTAAGACGTCAAGAAACCAACCCCAAGGGTCAAATCTCGGGTTTGACAGAATCAGGGTCCTTGCGGTCATTTACTGGGCTGTTTTAAGAAACCAAGCGGTCAAATTCTGGACCGTTTACGAATCTAGGCAGTCTAGTCTTGGACCATTTTAGTTGAGTTGAATCTAGACTGAACGAACTGGGCTCAGTTTCACATGCAGTCATGGGTCAGACCATTAACTTGGCATTAGCGGTCGAATGTAAGACCATTTATGTGCCAGAACTTAGAAATCAATGGTAGTGCTTTCTAGACAAGTTGGGTTTTAATGGTACAACCAGCTCGACGTCCTAGTGGGAATCCCAGGCTCACGGAGACTTACAGAGGTCTTGAAACACGATCACTTAGTCCGGTAGAAGGAATATCCAACGAAGAGACTTTCAAGTCTGAGATTGTATGCTTAAGTGCAAAAAGTGTACCTAATAGTCACAAACCGGGGTATACGCCATGTACTTACAGAAAAGACTCTAGAGATGAGAAGAGACTGTGATTAAAACAATCGGTTACACCATGATAATCACACATAGATTGTATTCATGATATGAAAATTATTTAATTACAACACTATAGTCCTTTGGACATGAAAATATATGATAATGAAAATAATGCGTTTAGAATGATGCTCATGCTGAATCAGGGTCCCTATCAAGGAATAAAGCATAGTTTTGAGGTAAACATACCATAATTATAAGGTTATAAGCATTAAAAATTCAACTAGTCACGGACTGGTTCACAGAATCGATAAGCGGTCTAGTGAGGACCATTTATAGGAGTCTAGCGGTCTATCGTGGGGCCGCATATCTCTATCTGGCGGTCTCGTATTAGGCCGTTTAGTTCTATCTGTCATAAATTATAAAATGAAGAAATAAACTGATGGGAATCAACTCCGAGTCTGTACATTTTATTTTTATATTTGTGTCTTTTTTATTTATTTTTATATCCTTGGAAAAGTAGATTCACAATTGTAAGGCTTTATGAGCCGATTTATTCTTCAAAAGAAATTAGAAATTTTTCTAATTTTTGAAAATCTATAAATTTCTTCAAAAATGCACGAATTTAGAAAATTACGTAAAAATAGCTAAAACGATCCTCGCAAAGAGTACATAGCAACTGTATCGTCCACGAGTCGATGAATTGAGAAGTAAACTCACCATAGGGTTCCGTAGATTATACGGGAGAAAAACCCACACGGATCGTAAAACTTAACTCGGGAGCTACAAAAGTGATCTGAAACTCTCCAAAAAGGATCCGAAAGACCTAATAATGATCCAATAAAGATCCAGGGCATTACATCCTCCCCACCTTTAAGGAATTTCATCCTCGAAATTTAAGGACTAACAAGGGAGAAGCAGGGAAGAACAACCTGACAACACAACTACGAAGTGACACGAATCACGAGGAACACAGCTCAGAGGAACATAGTCAGACCATAATCACGAGTACACGCTCAGGACCGAGCACAACGCAAGTGAACACAAGTCCGACACCTCTGAAATAGGGCAACGTCACTTACGTCTCACAGGGAAAGAGACACGACTGCCACAACAACAGATACGGGGAAATGGAATGACAGAAACATCAAGCATCAGCTTAAACAAGGAAACACAGTCCTCTCAGCTGACCTCCTGACAACATTATTGGCTCCAGTGCCATAGGCGACAAGGAACACCTGGCACATAGGACACCAACGAAAAATTCATGGAGACAACAGCAACACGGCAGCACCTGTAGGATTTTGGCTCCGTACAGCACATAGAACCACGGAACACAATTGCAAGTAGGGTCACATCAAGGCACAAGAGCAGCTAATCGCATGACTACAGGGAACGAGTCATGCATCGAGCAGCTTTCCAAGAAAAGACCCACGACAATGAGAAATGACCAAAAATCGACAATCTCAAGGGATGCATCTCAAGGACTACAAGCATGTCTCGAGAACACAACACCTAGGAGAAGGAAGGGCAAAGTAGAGGGTACTCAATCAGCAAGAAAGTCGACTAATTCCCCAACACTCACAACCGTCGATACCAACACCATAAAAATTACCAGCAACAGCATGACAATAGACGACATCAAGGCACAGGAAGCCAAGATGAAGCCACATCGAGGAGAACAATTCTCTCGACTGGCCAGAACCTTACGAAAAGATCCTCGACCTGTGGGTAACCAACCCACATGCTTCCACTGTGCACTCATATAATGCACACAGGCAATAGAAAAATAGTTCGGTATTCGCATCTCAGTACACACTCGGTGTCATCGCAAGTCATAAGAATCACAAATAACACGCCACAAGTACTGATCCAGCGAACAACTAGTCACAAATAGCCTAAGTGCAAGGAAAGAGAGCACCAGCATCAGCACAAAGCCCAAGCAAAAATGTAAATCTCAGCCTACCTTTACGTCCTGAAATAATAAATGAGCCTTCATAACACATCGACTGCTGCACACGGCACGACGAACACGATATGCAACAGCTCTTAACACCATAACGTAGTCCAAAGCTAAGCAATCGTAAAATAATGAAGCAGATCAGGCTCAGAATAAAGCTGTCCACCCTTAAGTAGACACAAGACAAAGGCATCACTAAGATAGCAATTCTAAGGCTAACCTCAAAAAGACTCCACTAGAAGAGACGAGAAGCATCAACTCAATAACAAAAGCTCACCAGGAAGGGAAAATCCTAGCTCGCCTGAGCAACTTCTCAATCACAGAATCTAATCGAGCACTCCAACAGGAGCGAGACACATCCGAAGCTGCACAGACTCAAGCTGGGATGGCCAAAACAACGTAAGAACGTGCACGGCCATCAAACCAATGTTGAAAGTTAACAGCAACCTGAACCAATTCATAAGAAAACCTCGAACAAAAGTATCGCAGGTTCGAGCCTTTTGGCGAATACTGCCAAGTACAACATGATCAAGATAGACACCATGACAGAAACCAAGTAACAGAGAATCGCAAAACCTAACGCCAGCAGACGACTGTACTGGACTGCCAAGACTCTGGTGACTGTATATCTCAGATTCCCATGTACTTTACACAACAACGCTCTGATACCAACTGTGACGACCCAGATCTCGGATACCAGATATACCCGATAGGACTATCGAATACACCTGATACAACTTGGAAACCTCGAGGCATCCCAAAAGCGGTAAAGCTCCTGACGGGATAAAAGGATTATCGTGTAGTACATTGACGCCACAGAGATATGACAGTAAGTAATTAAATTTCATTCGATTACCAGTAAGACTTTTTCGACAATGTTGGAAGGGGACTTACCAATGGTTCCTGAACTGATTATTCTAACTTTGTTTTTACATTCAAATTTGAAAAGTCCTCCTACCTTCAGCTATAGCTCACTGAATTTACTCTGGTCTCCTGTCATATGTGTTATGACCACCAATTGGGCACTGGCCCAATTGAGTATAATCCGGACCCATGAACTCAGCGAACTAGAAATCTAGACAGATTATTGAAGGGTCCTTAGGAAATTCGTAACTTATTATAGTGTGGTCAAATTTAGGTGAAACTTGGCCCATTGAAAAGACTGGGCCCTTAGACCAAACCCTTATGTTAAGGTGGAAACCCAATCCGTGTCAGAACCTAAGGTTCTGAGTCTTTTATTGCCAGCTGTCACGAAGAGGTGCGATTGTTGGGGGAATTCGCACGTAATTAATGAGAAATTAATAATTTCGTCTGATATGAATGAAATGACCTGAAACCAATGCCATAATTTTGAAAGGGATGTCAGCTACATCTTATCTATTGAGGTCAAGGCCAAATACTACCTACATGCTAGGGTTATACCCAAATTTCCTTAGGCTACTGAAGGGTCACAACTGAAATAGGGGAAAATAAATGAATATATTATGAAAACCATAACTCAGACTAGGGATACTAAAATGTGATGAAACCATGACTCAAAGTTTGATTTGGAAGTTATCTTGATTTCGTCTGAAGACACCCCAGCCCAACTCCTAATAGAAAAATACACCCACTCGTATCTATGACCGGGTAGACGAAGGGTCACCTCTGTTCAAACCGAAGAGGTGCTTAGCATTAGCTCCCCTTCAAGCCAGTGACCTTGGGGGCTGGACTGAACCTCGTGGGTCATGGGTAGAACCTTGGGAGGCTAGAAATCTATATAAGGAGGTGGGTTTCAAGGGTGGTAAGCCTTTAGCAACCATTCCCATCAACCCTCTGCCAACTTCTACCCTTATTGAGTAAGAAAGAGAGGCGAGGGACCGTGGCCCTACGTAGGAGGGAGGATCTGCAGTTCCTAGGATGACAGGCAAGGTTTTGGGAGGATTTGGGGTGTGGATCTCATCCCCGGATCGAAAGGTAAAGCTTAGGAGGATCTGGGGTGTGGATATCATCCTCGGATCATCGGTTGAACATTTCAAAGGTAGGCAGCCAACCTCAAACTTGAGGGGGGGGTCAATAATGCATTAGAATGATTGCAAAATATTTTTCTATAATTTAAAGAGGGTCTAAGGGCACGTGGGATCGACCAGCATGTTCATTTTCTATTTTTCATCAAGTTTCAGGCCCTCGCGGCTTTCCTGAGTCTCTACCAGAGTTTAAAGCCTCTGGGCAGGTCTGTGGACATGGGGGTAGACCATGGTAAGGTCGATGCACATATTACATAGACTCTAGACAGGTCTATGCACATGGGGGGGCAGGCCATGGTAAGGTCGATGCACATATAGTTTAGGACATGGCAAGGTCGATGCACATATAGCTTAGACCCATGGTAAGGTCGATGCACATATAGCTTAGACATTGGTAAGGTTGATGCACATTTGGTCCAGGCCTTAGTAAGGTCGATACACATTTGGTCCAGGCCTTGGTAAGGTTGATGTACATTGGGGTTTGGCTTGTACAAGGTCAATGCACATTGGGATTTGGTCTGTATAAGGTCGATGCACATTGGGGTTATGCATGCATACGGTCGATGTACATTGGGGTCAGGCTTATACAAGGTCGATGCACAGCGGGGTTTGGCCTGTACAACGTCGATGCACATTAGGGTTTGGCCTGTACAAGGTCGGTGCACATTGGGGTTTGGCCTATATAAGGTCGATGCACATTGGGGTTTGACCTGTACAAGGTCTATGCACACTGGGGTTTGGCCTATATAAGGTCAATACACATTGGGGGTTGGCCTGTACAAGGTTAATGCACATTGGGGTTTGGCCAGTAGAAGGTCGATGCACATTGGGGTTTGGCCAGTAGAAGGTCGATGCACATTGGGGTTTGGCCTGCATAAGGTCGATGCACGTTGGGGTTTGTCCCGTACAAGGTCGATGCACATTGGGGTTTGGCCTGTATAAGGTCGATGCACATTGGGGTTTGGCCTGCATAAGGTCGATGCACATTGGGGTCAGGCCTGTACGAGGTCGATGTACATTGGGGGCTTGGCTTGCATAAGGTCGATGCACATTGGGGTCACGCCAGTACAAGGTCGATGTACATTGGGGGTTTGGCCTGTATTTTGGGTCTCAATTTCTTGAGAGTGGTTACATATATCTTCCACTGTTCTCTATATTCCTCATCCTGATCCAGAGGCTTGTGTAGTCTGTTCACCCGCCAGAGAGCTTTGATAGTGTTGACTTCTTCTTCATCTCCTCTGGTGATAAGTCCCTCTTTTTGATTGGTGGTAGATGAGAGGCATCCTCCATAAGATGGCGTGGCAGACCAAGCTGAGGTAGGCATTGATGTGGATTATATAAGATGAACTCTGTAGCGCCAATAAGTCATAATTCCACTCCGGGAGAAAGCCGAGCACGAAGATCTTGGGTCTTGAAGACTCCCGGTGCACTTTTGAACATGATCTGTGGCATGGTTTTGAGGTGATCTCTCCAATCCACTCTTTTCTTTAGCTTGGTTACCTTGTTCACCACTCTCTCACTCAACCCGAGTACACCCGTCATGTAGTGGAGTGGGCTTTTAGAGAATATCCTAGAGGCCTATTGAGACACCTCACATGGGTCGAATTTTAGGTGGAGGTCCATCCAACTTGTAAGGAGAAGCATCGATCCATATAAAGGCCTCCCCATGGATGCTGACGTAAGCTCGCTATAGAGATAGGCTAAGACTGCCGGTCTAATTCTCTTTCCTTCCCAGATTCCACATATTGCACTCAATTACTCCTCTTCCAAGAAATCATATGCTGTAGGAAAGAGTAAGGCTCCTGCTAGGCAAATCACAAAGGCCTTCATAATCTCCTCCATATCATCTTCTTTTGCTTGATCCAAGGCATTGTGAACCCATGCCGCTAGCTTCATTAAGTTGATGCCTTTGGTAACCCAAATTTGATCAATCATCTTTGAGCTTGAAATTAGACCTGCCAACATCTCTAATGTTCTGATTTGTTTTGTTAGATCTGCCATCTTCTCTTCCTCACCTTGCTTCATCCGTTTTAGCCCCAATAGCATCTCTGTCTCCTCTAATAATATGGTGGCCTCGAAGGTGGGAAACAAGAAAGTATGTGTATGTGGGTGTGAGATCTCAAGTAAAGCTTCTATGGCGGCCCAATCAAGATGGATTGAGTCATAGTGTTTGGCATGAGTTACTAGGCCTAGAAGATGCCATCTAGAGAGGAAGGATCTCATGTCTAGGGTGATTTTTGAGAGAAGGGGAGTGATCTGTTACGGGTATACCTTCTTGCTTCAGGGATAGAAGGATAGTCTTAAGAGTCATAGTAAAAGCAAAGGAAGTAAGAGCATAGTTAGACTCAGAGAGAAAAGAACAATGAGAACTCGCAAGAAAGGGGATTTCTATTAAAAAAGAAACTAGGGCTTATTTGCATCAAATTCATCTACCTGATTCAGCATTATCCTCCTGCTAATATGCCCATGGATTTCTGATATCCTTGGTAAGCTCATCTTCAGTTTCTTTCCTGGGCGTTGAAGAAGGTGCTCCATCTTATCTTTGATTTCTGTAGTTGCAGAGTATTCGATTGAACCGGAGCAGAACTTTTTCTCGATATTGAAAACTCTCTTTAGCCATTCCTTATATAGGGAAACCCTACGGAGTTTGAGTTTGAGCGTGATTAGGGCATTGAAGGTTAGTTTCCGGGATGGATTGAAACTCTGCAGTTATCAGAGAATTGGCATCCAAGTCTGTGGACGCACATTGAATGAGCATCTCTTTCCCAAGATGCTATTTCCTGGTTTTTTAATCCGAGTTTGGAAATTGCAGAGAATAAGCGTCTACCAAAGAAGACGCTATTACTTGATTTCTCAGTTTTATTATTCTGAAAATGCGGGGAATGAACGTCCATCATTGTGGATGCCCATTAAATAAGCGACCACTATATCTGACGCCATTTCTTGATGATATTTTTAATATGTCAGTTGCATTACTTCGGTGAAGGTGCGGGGTTTATTTCATGCCTAATTACAAATGCTTTGCCTGTATATTTTTCACTAACAAGTGGTGGGTGTAGGAAAGATTTCCTTTTGATGCAAAATGTTGAGGTGCTCTGAGCTATTTTATTGGTAACATCACTTCATCCTTGTATCTTTTATCCCTGAATGCATTTCTACAATAAGTTATTTGCGCTATTATAGCATGTCAAGGACCTTGTGGTCTAGATGAACCTGGAATTTGAGTTCTCCTTCATCAAAAATCGTGATAGTTCTAGAGGAGTCTTAACCGCATGGATAGGCCATTGAGTTATCTAAGACTTGGGATGATGGTTCCGATTTCTAAGTTGATGCATGGATAAACGAGCTTTGGCCAATCCTACTGCCACGTTGCCTTGAGCCGCTACATCTTCAGTGGACAAGGCTCGCTCCTTCTTAGCGACCGCTTCAATGATGGGTGTTGTCTGACCGATTTTGCCAAAGACTTCTTTAGTCGGTCTGGGGTGTGCTGGTATCACCGCCAAGGGAGGGCTGTAGGAGAAGCAAGCCCCTCCTTCTTTGGTGTCTTCAGCTTCACTGTTACTTGTCGTGTCAAATTTGGCTTGTAAAGCTGTTTCTTCACAGTAAACTTATTCCTAGCATCTGCAAGAGGTCACAGTTTCTGGTTCTTGGCCTTCTGGTTGAGGTGACTAAGCATGTTCGGCTTCTACCGAGTACTCATCATAAGCTGCCCCCGGTGGACTATCGTCTGCTGAGAAGAAGGTAGAGATGGTGACCTCATAGCATCCGCTGTAATAATATTCTTCAAGGGTGAAGCCCAATCTCAGGTACTAGGAAATACGCTCAGCTCCTTGTCTAGGATGGCATGATACCAAAGCCTTTTGAATGCTTCCTTTTCTTTACAAGGCTGGCCAGAGGGAATGTGTTGCTTCATGAACATTCTAGCCACCTTGTCTGATGTGAAAGCTAGCCCTTGAACAGGGACTGTTGGGTTCTCCAGATCTTCACGGAGATGACAGTTAGTATCCTCCTATACAGCATGCTCTTCAGCCGCATATAGTAGACTGGTGGGGCCTTCAGGCTGGGCCACCTCTAGTGTCTTGAGAGGTATAACGGTGGGATGGTCGAGGCTGGCTATCGACTTGACAAGACCCTCGGGGATCTTGATGTGGCCGTAGTGATTGTCAACCTCGGCTTCATTCACTTCAAGGTAAGTGGTGGGAGGTGCAGCTCTTCCCACATCCCCTATGCTGGCAATGTGTGACACCGCCCTGGGGCTCACATAACTTGGTGGCGGCGGTGGAAACCAGTCGTCACCAGAGGTGTTCTTTGCTACCTTGGTAGGGGTCTTTGCCTTGCGGGTCTTCTGTGGCTGCTCCACATATAAAGAGACATCAAGCAGGTAACAGTCAAATACCTCGAATGGATGGAGGTTAGCGAATATCCTCTCCTCCTTTCCGCCTTGATTATACTTGATACATTGATGCAATATAGATGGCACCACTAAATTCTCATGTAGTCAGGGGCGGCCGAGCAATGCTTAATGCTTTGTATGAGGTGCTAGAGTTAATAACATGAAACTGCACCTTCGTGGTGAAATCTACCATGGCGAGGGTGAACTCTGCCACTCCCAATGGTACTTCAAACTTCTGATTGAAGCCGGCGATACGCATATCTTTGACTTTATCAAGGCGCACATCAAAGTAATATCTCTGGTAAATTATGTAGGGAAGAATATTGACGGCTACTCCAGGGTCTGCCAGAATTCTGTTCAACTGTCGGCCATTCAGCTGTCCCTTCATATATAGTGGTCTATTGTGGCTGATAGTAGGAAGTAGCATGTCCTCCTCAGTGAAGGTCACATTTGCCCTCGGTAGTGTCTCAGCCAGACAAGTTTCATATTGGGCAGGCATCTGTAAGGCAGTAATAATTGCTTGCCGGGTCTATTCATTCAGGGAGAGGATCTCCCAAATGGTGAATCTCGCTCGAAGTTTCTTCAATAGCTTCATTATATGGCTTCCGGCCCGGACATTTGATAACTTCATCTCCTCCGCCCATCTTGGCTTGGAAGAATCTTGCACTGCAGTCCCTGATGGACCCACTTCATTGGACTCTGGGTCTGAATCTTCTTGTGGCATGGGAATGCCGTCTTGCTGCTCGTCGGTGCCTACCGTTGGCTTGGTTCTCTCCTCATTTGGCGGACTAGAGAGTTGCTGAGGTTGCGGGAGGATGCCCTCGGTTGCAGAGCTGGTTTCCTAGCACGGTTGCTTGCCCTTAGACATCTTCAGAAATTTGAAAAAAGAAGGGACACAACCATTGCCCCCACTCTAATTGTACAGCCCTGGCAAAGGAGGGATTTGAACTCCCTTGACCTCTAGAGAGGGTATTTTGTAGGGTTGCTCCCCTCTGAAGGTCATATTATGGTTGGCGGGCGATGAGCGCCCCCATTTTTGGCCAGACTGGGTTGCATGGGTGTCAGTGGTGGCCTCTTCCTAGCTCACCTCAGCCGTAGGGGTAAAGCAGATGTCTTCATCATCTTCTTCCCCAGGTAGGTTGAAGAGGGCTGACAGAGTGTTGCAGGAGAGTACTGTCTCCCTCTTGGCCTTGTGAGCCTTTCTTTTCTTCGGAGTGCTAGCAGTGCCTTGCTGACATTTTGAGTTCAAACAAATTGCTTAACTAATACTCCAAAAAATTGAACAAAGTGACTACTAATCAAAATGGTTGAGAGGCTACTACAACATGATTCTAGTGATGGCAAATGAAGGGTTCCTTCCTGTGTTACTGAAATCCTCTTTTCATCCTCCCACATTTTGGCGCCCTCTGCGAGCTGTGTCAGTCCTTTCTTTCCACCACACACAATGAAAGTCCTTTCTTTATCGAACTCTTCTCCAGTTAACCACAATGCCATTTCACGAACAACATCATGCATCTTCACATCTTTATCCTCAAACATACCACTCTCCAATAAGCAAGCATCCTTCGGTCATCTAATGATATATTCTCCTCTATCTCGTGCTGCATATGGGCTACCTGAAAGAGAGGAATCGGCATCTAGAAAGCCTTCCCCAACCCGGTGATCAACAAGGTGTTTTATCTTAATATTACAATCCTCTGGAAAGAGTGCACAATACAAAAGGCATTCCCTTGTAATACCGTCATCCAATTTGTCAAAACTAAATTTCAAAGTAGAAAGAACCTCTTTCATACCTTGGATCTTATTTGGAGAGTCACGGAGTCTGCTCACGGCCTCCCTCCATTCTCACACTGAGTTGCATATGACAGTGCCCTTCCCATGGTAATTAAGGTGAGTGGCAGGCCAGTAACATCTCCTCACAACAGTCTTGGAAAGCTCTTCTATGTCTGGATTGTTGTCAAGATCTACTTTGGCATCCAACTTTGATCTGAATAGTTCCCATGTCACTTTCTCACCCAGAAAACCTACTTTGACTTTGGCTTGCTGCACATGCTTGTCTGCACACCCCTCTTCCGACCATGTGGCGAACATAATTTTCTTGCCCCTGTTGGTCAAAACATTTGGACGAGGGATCCCCAACTCCTCCAAATCTAAAGCCTCCCACATGTCATCAAGTAATAGTTACAATCTCTTTTGATTATGAGCCCTATACAAGGTGTCCCTTTGATCGTCTTTAACCTCTGGAAGTGGCCAACCCCTTGGATCTCCTCGCCGAGGAAAGCCTAAATGGACTCCAATGTCCTCCTAGATTTTGCTAACATTTAGCTCCCTGGAGATAGTGACCCAAATGACCACATTAAAGTCATGATTTTCATCCCCTATATATGAACTGGTTGTTAATCTTCTTCAAAAGGGTTGTTTTGCCTACTCTGCCCGTGCCACAGAACCCAATGATTCCGACCTTTTCATTCCTTAGATGGCCTTGAATCTCCAACAGTGTTTTCTCCATGCTCACAATCCATCCTGACTTGCTTGGGATTGCCACAACTGCAGGGGGTGGTGCCTCATCCACCAACTGGCTGTCAAGGTCACCTCTCTGGCTCCTTTAACCCGCGCAACCTATACAATAGGTCTGCCGCCTTACCACCGAGCACGCAGGTAGAGTCCATGGAATCAAAAGAGTAACTCACTGGGAAGGTTGGCCTCCTTGCCAAGGTGTCAAGAAGGTTCCATACCTCACCATCGACACCTTCGATGCTCTCGAGCCACCCTGAGACCCACCGTGTGCACCTCATCCCTGGCCTTCTCTCCCAGATCCAGACCTTGTTCTTTAGATCAGCTCTGATCTCCTTCAGCTCTCTCATTTCTCTGGCTAATGTGTCTGCATTCTTCTCAAGGTTCAGTAAGTCTCCGACTGCCTCAGCCCCCAGATTCTGTAGGAAAATGAGGATAGCATCAAAGCAAACCCCGTAATTTCAGAGAGTGGAGATCCTACGATCACCGCTATGCATTCCATGATTGAACTACTCCCTAAAATGTATACTCTCTAAAGAAGCTGATCTCTTTAGTCACTGATATATCATAACAGATTGGCTGATCCACTCCAACATATGAACAGACCCTTGAATCATTGAGTATATATAATTATTGGAAGACATAGCATTCTTTCGGGGACAGGAAAAAGGAACTCGATGTCACTTGATGTTAGCTTTCCCCCGGTGAAGGAAGCACGTAGAACAGGTTTGGGTGACAAAGTTGGGGGAAGCCCTCTTATGCAAGGAGGTTTGCGAGTGTAGGCTTTGGAGAGTGCAGTCCATGGGAAGAATGAGAGAAGCCTTACAGAAGCACGAGAAGTTTGAAAGACTGTTCCAAGTGCTGGAGAGGCCTTTGCATGGTCCCCGTCTTCAAATTTGAAATTTGATTAAAAAAACATAAAAAAGTATTGATGCGTTAGTATATGGATATAAGAGTCCCGAAAGTGCATCCACAAGTCTGGCACGCCCGGTGAGACTTTACATCCCTTCATCTCTTCACCAGGATTGGGGGCCTCGCGGCCTCTTCTTGAGATTCTAAACTGTTTCCCTTGCAATTACAGGGGTCATACTTCAGCGACTACAATGGCTGTTTCCTTCGGACCACTCATCGTTGCGAGCCATGTCAAGGAGGGCTACCTCACCGTCCTGGTGTAGTTCGGTAGCTTCCCCCTGGTGGTCGGCTTCCCCAACTTCCTCGGGGTGGCCTTTGTCAACCTGCTGAAGATCGAGGGGCCCAAGCCCGTCGAAGTCCATGGCCCCACTATGGGGGCTTCCACCACCAATCCTGCTACCGCCAGGCCATCGGTGACTATTCCTGACTGCATGGCGATCAAGACGATGGGCTATTTTATCCACCACGTCCATCTCGGCATGGATTCAGCCACTAAGAAGATGGCATCCCGCCGAAGGAGGAGCCGGAGAAATGTTACTGCTGTCACCCCTAGGGGCCAGATCTCAAACACCGACAAGTCGGTCCTGATCAGAGGCATCCGGGTCCACCTCAATGGCCAGAGAGTCGACGTGATCCCTGACCGGATTGTGCCAAATGTCCTAGTGTACAACTCTTTCCAAGCACTCGAGAGAATAGAGAAGAAGAATACTGGAGCGGCCCGTTGGTCGAAGAATGAACCAGCCCCCAGGCCATCCAAGATCAAGAAGATTTGGGTACCAAAACCCACTTGGGTCCCAGCGCCAACTCAGCCAGGACTTGCTGAAGTCAACACGCCTAGGCAGGGAAGGGTGAAGAACAATGGTAATGATGAAAATTTCTGATTATGAGAAATCATTGAGTTCTATGAATGATGACAGAATTCTCTGCAACAAATTCATTCAAAACGAGGCTCCTGCAAATGAAAATGAAAAGCTAAAGGATGAGGTCAAGTATTTGAAAAAGAAGATTAATTCCCTTGTTCACAAAAATGACACTCCTGAACATAACGAAAATAATTCAAGGGACTTGAAGGATGAAAATGAATTTCTAAGAATGCCATTGATGAGCTCAAAATAAGAATGCAAAAGAATGAAGAAGAAAAGAATCTTGCAAATGAGAAATTCATGGCAATCAAGGGTGTGAACAATGAATCACAAAAGAAGATTGAGAAGTTGCAAAAAGAATTGAATGATAAACAAACATCCTTGAGAAATTTACAAAAGGAAAATAAAATCTTGATGCTATTCTTGGAACAATGATGAATGCTAATAAGAAAGGATTGAAATTCAATACTTCTAAGAAAAAGAAAATTAGATTAAAAATAATTACATTTGTCTCTGCCAAAAATGTCTCTCCTTCCACACTAACATCCAAGTAAAATGAAAAATAGAAAACATTCAAAAATAGAAAAATGAAAGTGAAAAGGAAAAGGAAAAGGCTGTTGCACCTAAGGCTCAAGGTGGACAAACCCACACTTAAAAATCCAAGATAGGTCAACCCAGAGTCCGCAAAGGGTCGGCACACACATCACCTACTTTTAGCATAAGTCAGAACCAACAATGGACAGGTCGACGCATTCCTTACAAGAGGTCAACGAGTCACCAAAACAGAGTCTGTTACTATGAAGGAAAACTCCGGTCAGGTTGACGCAGTCATCCTCACAGGTCGACGCAGTCAACCTATAGAACCTGTTATGCCCATTCTCAACCATACACAAGTCGACATAGAATCATCAGAGGGTCGATGCTCCCACACAATCAAAACTACCATTATGGGGATAATGCATGGTCAGGTCGACGCACAAACATGAGTAGGTCGATGCACCTTCCGCATAGATATCATTCTGACCATACCAAGCATTCATTCACTCAAGCATATCATATCCATAGGGGTGGTCAACCTTGGCATCCTCATGTGCCTAGCACCAATTCTCAGCCCTGAATTAAAAGGAACAAAAGAAAACACAAAAAGCAAAGTGCCAACAACAATTCTCATGCATTCAATGGTCAAACATTGCCAAAACAACATGCTTCTAAAGTGGGTAATGTGAAAACTGATGTAAAACCAAATGCTAAACCCACTTTCATTAAACAAATCTAGATTCCAAAATGCATGCTATCTATTTTGAATGAACTAAGTGACAAAAAGGGACCCAAACATGTTTGGGTTCCCAAATCTTTTGCATGAGAATCTTGTAGGGAAGCCTCGCAGCCTACAACTAAAATCATGAGGATATACTAGTGGCTGTGCTGAGTCGACCTACCAACCAACTAGGTCAAGTGATATCATCTAAAGCTCACAACACTAACCCAACATACCTTTTTTTTAAATTTCAAGATTCACTGTAACAACCCAAGATCCGGATATCGGGAATAACCTGATACCATTCAAATCTTGGCCCACCACTCACGAGCCGGAAGACACGGAAGGGTTAAAAGTAATGGTGTGGCCATGCATTGAATTTCTAAACAATAGCAGAAAAGTAAATCTATAGAATTAATCTACAATTCTGACAGAAATAAAATTACATGTTATAACAATTAAATAACTACAGAGTTCAATCCATAAGTATAGTCAAAGAAAGGAAACGTACACTACCTCGAGGGAACCTCGGTAACCTGGCAAGCTGGCAACTAATGAACCTCCGACTGGAACGCTCCACTTCGAGGAGAATGCCGCACCTAAAAAATAGGGGGTGAGTCTTATCTCATTGGCTCAGTATGTAACGACTCAAGATCTGGATACTAGAAAGGATATGATACCAATTGTAAAGACCCAAGATCCGGATACCGGAAAGGATCTGATACCATTCGAATCCTAGCCCGCCGCCCATGAGCTGGAGGGCTTGGAAGGGCTAAAAAGGAGTATGGTGGTTCTTCCTCGAGGTTCGAGGGTGCTGTGTGGAGGTTCTTAGTTGCTAGCTCGCCAGGCCGAGTGTTCACTCAGTGTTGGGTACACTTATCTGCCTTAGACTGTACTTCTGTTGGACCAGACTCTGTTATAGTTGTGTATTTATTTCTGTTAAATGTTGAATTGTCCTGCTTTATTTCCTATTTTTTGTACCTCCGCACTCCTTTTTAGCCCTTCCGACCCCTCTGGCTCGAGGGCGGCAGGCCAGAATTCGAATAGTATCGGGTCCTTTCCGGTATCCGGATCTTGGGTCGTTACACAGTAAGGGTCCCGCGGGTCCCCACTATAATAAAAGTAGTAAACACGAACAATGTAGAAGCAACAAGTAAAGAACAACAACGACAGCAACAAAATAATAACACTGGTACAACACAATGATGGTGATTGGAACCAGAAGACAGTAAACTGAGGGAACACACACAAGCCCTCTACACTACCCTGACTCCCATGGTCAGACAGTCCATCCTCACAGACGGAACACTAACAAGGCCGCACGGCCACAAGTTGAACCAACACCCTCGGGGGAACCTCCCAACCATAGAACCTCTTGATCCTGAGCTAGAACTAGCAAAAGAACCACACCCAACACACAGGGTGACATCAGCCAGTTTGCCAGAAGGGCCACGACAACATTGTCGGTACCTCCACCTTCACGGCATAGGATCCACCACTCGAGTATATGCAACATGGCCAAATACATCCACTAATGTCTTATACTACGCCAAGGCCTCATATGCAGACACACTACTCACACCCAGTCTCGGGAGGAGCAGAGGAGACACTCACACACACCACACCCTTGGATTGGCTAGTATCTGCACCACTACACCCAACAATACGACCGTGTCCAACTACCTAACACGGGGTATGCACTACTACAACCGTCAGCAACGTACTCTTGTCCTAACCAAGGTAAACACACTTAGGTGGTCTCGTACAAGCCGCTCTCCCCGGTCCAGTCACAACAAGCCCTCTAAGCAGAGAAACAGCGGGGCTTAAACCTCTGCGCTCTCGCGAGAAACCTGAGGACACACGTATACACGAGCCTAAACCACAGGGGACCTCTGAACCATACAGCCGGTCCACGGGAAAACTACCTAAAGTAGAGAACTGGAACACATGAACCGTGACCATTAACTTCTCCAAAGATATCTAGCTGTGATCATAGCCCTCATGTGGGATTACCCTCCGCAATCATGAAACTCTCGTGGGGACAGTCAACATGAGAAACCCAACATAAGACTGACTGTCCACATCACATAACCACCCATGGATGGCCCACACCATCCATCCAGACTTGACAGAACCTCTAGAATCACATGGACACACATCACGCGAAGCCCCAACTCCCTCGGACACCTCAGGTACTAGATTTTGGAACACAACAACACCCAGGCGGAAGGGAGTTGGGCCGCCAAGGCACTGGCCACCCAATAGGGCTGGGCAGCCAACCCCATGGCCACCAACCCAGGGGTACAATAGAGGATGGGCGGTAATCTCACTAGTTGCCCAGAGCCCAGAAGACAGGGGGACTGGGCGGCCAACCCACTCGCCGCCCACCTTGGGCAAAACATGGCCTGGGCGGCCACTCGGACATTGTTATCCAGAATGACTTGCGTATTTATTATTTTTAACTCATATTTAGCAACTGGATAAAGAAAAAATATCAGATTCTATGCAAGATCATTGTTCACTTATTCTCAATTCCACGAGAAATGATCGAGATAACGAAAAATTCTCAACTCGAGTATACCCAAAACCCAACAGCTCAATCAGGTCAATCTCGTTGAGCAAAATGGGTCATTTTTCTTTTCCCCCGTTGGGGTGGCTTCCAAAAATATTTTGTCCATTTCTTTGATGAACTGGGGTTGGACAAAGCTGACGCAGGCACACGTCCCTAAAGCTCGACAAAATTAAAATACAAATGTACGTACGCTTTTGTGCGCATGCATACATAATACACGGGCATATGTAGTGGGCACGTTACCGCACATTATATTAGACCACATGAACATGTATGCGCTTCACATGTTGTAGAATTTGTATGCGCTTCACATGTTGTAGAAATGTACATACGTAGATAGAGCCGATAATAATGTATGGACATCACGTGAGACCAAGATTGGACATTAACTGAGTCACCATGCCATATGTGCAGACAAATGATCAGACCAATCAAAACGTTCTATGACCTGATTCATATTGGATTTGGGCCAGGGACGGCAAGGCTCTTAAATGAGTTCGTTCTTCTCGGATTTGGGCCTTCCTGTTCTTAGTGGTCTTAGTCGTCACTACGATCGTCCAAGCCAGATCTCAATCCCAACTTGTTGAGTACTTTATTGCAATTGGGTACCCTTCAACTCCTCCTAGGGCGTGCTTTCTTGTCTTCACAACACAATGGCTTGACCAGCTTGTCTCTGTGGGGGTGCTTGGTCCGTTCATCATTTTCTTGTCGTTTTTTAAGCCTTCACTTGGACGTAGTTTGATATACGGATCAAGAGACATCAAGTTATGGTAGGGACAAATTTATAAATCATTTGAATAAGAAAGATCATCAAGTTACTTCCAACCGTCTCCCCTTAATTAAATTTCCAAGAGGGCCACATCCATTCTATATTTCTCTCTTGCCTCTCCTTGGAGCTGGGGGGCCTGCTTAAACAAGTGCTACGATATCGAGAACTCGCCAAACAGATGGGTATGCATGCTCGCAGATGCCGCATGTAATGCACTGTGAGGGATGGGCTCCTGCACAAATGCCCGATCAGAGATCTCCCTGTCCACATACTGCACTCAGAAAAAACCAAGAACAGGAGCAGGCAGGGCAGTGGAAGGGGGATGGTGGGCTCCAATCCATTGGTATTCCAACGTAGAAGGCTCCCACCGGTGACCACCCGGGCAAGCGATGCCCTTCCCTCTCGGTTGGCAATGGCAGCAGAACAGTAAAATAATGCAGCTGGTGCTTGGCATGTGCAGTTGGGAGGTTTTGGTCCTTGAAGCCTGAGCTTCACACAGGACTGTCTACCCTGTGTAGGTGCCCGGCTCCCCACTGCTCTGAGGGTAGAGGAAATATTGATAGCTTATTGTTCTAAAAAGTGCAGTTGGTATATATAACCTTCTTACACATTAAATGATGTATGTTAACCTCTCCAGTTGCGTTGAATTGAGATCTTGGGTGGACACCTTATGCAACCTGTTGTGTGAAAAGAGGGAGAGGAAAGGGATGTGAAATGCTTTGTAAAGTGTAGGGAAGGCTGCTGCGCTTCCTATAGAAGGCCAGGAGGAGGTGACACCCAGGAGGCGATAGGATGAAAGAAGACTGTTTTCTTACTAGCCTTTCTGTTCCTCCGTAGATGCTTAAA
Organism: Amorphophallus titanum; assembly: GCA_024336825.1. Lineage (NCBI taxonomy): Eukaryota > Viridiplantae > Streptophyta > Magnoliopsida > Alismatales > Araceae > Amorphophallus > Amorphophallus titanum. The sequence goes on from JANBPO010000930.1 coordinate 402,544, forward strand.
TCTCACACTTGTCAATCTTTTCTCATCTTGGGTTTTATGCCTCGTGATGTGGTTTGGAAAGGCTGGAAGAGATTAAAAGGAGGGTGTTGGTGTGTAACGTACTGTGCTCTCATGCATATGGTGTTCTATATGTTAAAGGGTTGATTGATATGATCGGCTTTGTTTGAGCCTTCTAGGAATGCAATGTGTGTCACACCCCGTACTCTATACCATCGAGGTATTGTCCGCTTTGGCCTACCGGCCTCACGGTTTTGTCCTTTTCTAACAGTGATCGGCTCCAGAATGGAGGACTTCCCGAGTAGGTCACCCATCCCGATACTACTCCCCATTAAGCACGCTTAACTTCAGAGTTCTTTCCAAGAACTGAGCCGATACTTTAAAAGGGACAAAACCGTGAGGCCGGTAGGCCAAAGCGGACAATACCTCGATGGTATAGAGTACGGGGTGTGACAGAATGGTATCAGAGCTATACCCCAGCCGGAAGTGAGCCATTCCAACTGTCAATGCAGTTATCTAGTCCTGTCTTTTCTAGTTTCTTGAGTCAATCATTGTAATTTTCTTTATTGAGTCAAAATTGTTCTTAGTTCCTCTATGGAAAGCTGTAATAGAAATACCTTGAAGTTTAGGATGAATAAAGAATTTGGTTATCTCTACTTTTGCACACTCTGTCTATGTGTCGAATACACTTATGCTCTGATTGACATGATTGATATAAACTCGTCATGCATACCAGGTTCCTTCCGCACTCGGGACATGACACATGGTGTGGCGGGTATGGCACCCGATAGGCATCAAATGTGACATAGTCACCTTCACTTTGCTCGGTGAGCTTCAGGTCAATCATTCTTTCCACCATCATCTTGTTGACAATAGTCGGATCGACCAGCTCTGGGTAGAAGTGTGCCGACTGTAGGTAAGGAGTGACCAAAGTGGTCGCCTGTGGAGGAGGCCACACCAATGGAGGTCGCTGGAGCACTTGTGGCAGAATTGGCAGCATCAGTGGTTGAGGTGGACACTGTTGGGTGGTCGCCAGGCTGGGCTCTATCGGCTAGGGCAGGGTATATAGTGATGGGAAGTCACACGGGTTGATGCCTCCCCGCGACGACTCAGCTTGCACTTCAGGTTGCTTGGAGGTCGAGGCTTGCTCTGTCTTCTCCATCAGTTGCTTCTTCAGAAATTCTATCTCCTACTGGTACTTCTGGAGCAGCATCAGTACTGATGTGTCCATGGTCACTATGCTGGGGATGGCTTCTGCTGTCTCCCCCGAAGCTCCTTCAGGCAAGAAGTTCAGCAATACCTCCTCCTCTTCAACCGTCACCACGTTTCTAGTGAGGGTGGTGACTTCTTCAGGCAATACTTGTTTTCCTTTCGCCACTTTCAGTATTTCTCTTGCGACTTCAGCTCTTCTGGTGTTTGTCCTTGGCCTTTCGACTAATCGAGCAAATTCTTGGGGGTGCTCAGGCAGACCTCCATATGTATTGGCCACTCCGGCCAAATTGCACGTGAAAACCCGCATGCACTTCCTTTGTCGATGAACCTTCCTCCTTGCATGGCACGGGAATGTTAGTCTCTCAAATACGAAGACTCTTCTTCTCTCCACCTATTGGGCAGAAGCTTCATCAGCTTCAAACTCCAAGCCGTCTTGATATCTATTGTCGTCAACCGACGACGTCATTCTTATTTCTTCTTCTTCTTTAACTGCCATTGGTGGACAGTCATCTTCTTCTGCCATGGCTGCTTGCAACAGCCGTTGTTGGCCTAGTAAGGGGTTGCCCATACCCTTGAAATAATTTCTGACCATGTTGGTCATTACTTCTTACCCTAGTCCATGATGCAGGACTGGGGATAGCTGGCGACCTCCCATAGGAGGGATGTAAGCTAGCCGGGCTCTTCCGACAAGTTACTCAAATCTTCTCCCCACTGTGGGGATATCGGCTTTTCGGGCGCATGCCCTAAAGCTTACGCGGCATGGAGGATCCGCGACAGTTTCTTCTCTTCTTGGGGCCAAGCCCTTCTCATTCATCTTCCTTGCCTCGGCTGGCTCGGGGCGGTGACGGACAGGCGCCTCTTAGCGGGCAGGCTAGACCTTCTTGGGGACCCATACCCTCTTGAACTTCCTTGGCCTTGGGGATAGCTCTTTCTTGCCTTGACGACTGACTTCTTCTCTTTCAACTCTCCTCCCAAAAAGGGCTTGGAAGGAGTTGTGGGTTGGCACAGCAGCAACCACGCGGTCCAAGATTGCGTCGGCATTGCGTCTGTCTAGAAAGATGCAGACACCACCGATCAAAATAGACTTCCTGGACATCTATAACCGTCCGGTAGTAGGGACAGCAGTTCTTCTGCGGGAATTCCCCTGACGCCGACCCCCGAGCTTGTTGCAGTAGGTGGGGCGAGCCCCCTGAGCTATATGGTGGACCATGCAGCTAGTCAGCTGAGTCTGACCTATTTTCAGACCCTTGTGGCTTTGGGTATTGTGGGCCCTAGGTTTCCTGTTGATCATCCCTTCGTCCAGCTCCGGGTCCTCTGCTTCCAGCATATCAGCAAAGGCTACACCCAAAAAGTTGGAGAAGCCGACCACCGATGGGAAAGAGCTGAAGACATTCGGTACTGCCAAGTACCCAGCAGCAGCAAGATTGGCCACGATCTCAGGGCCAAAAGCTAGCGCGACAAACCCAGCAACCATTGTCGATTTCTGTGAGCACAGAAACAAGAGAACGATCAGCATTCTTTGGGAGGGCGCTGGGTCCCGTTTATCTTGGCAAGAAGATGAAAGGAGACTTTGGTCCCACCGGGCATGCCAAGCTTTTTGGGGGTGAAGATATGCTTCCCTCTTTTATATTTAGAATAGAAAAGAAAGAAAGGGCGTGCCAGTCACTAAGTGACAAGTTTTATTATGTGCTCAATCTGACCCAAGTCGGGCGAGAGTGAGATTCATGTAGGGACCAAAAGTCCGTCATACCGTAAAGGCTATGACGTTAATTACATCCTCCAAGAAGAAGGAAAATATTTGATTAATTACTGAGATAATGAGCCATCCGGGACTAACATAAAATAAATGAGAATGCATGCGAAGATGGGATTGGCAACTCCACATGAGGGGTTTTGTTTGTTATTTTAATTATGTAGAGCAAGCATAGTTTATTGAGTCTAAACCCTAGTACAAGGCGGAGAACGTAGGTCCAAAGACCACCATCACGTAGAGCGAAAGCTTCCAGTCGGGCACAACGTGACCTTTCGTCAATGCCATTTGATATACCGAGGGTTTGATCAAGCAAGCATGCATTACAGTAACATGTATGAATATACGTATATCTATGCACAATGTATACAACAAGAGCATGATAAAAGATAGATTTAGCTAAAGCAGTTTCTTTTTATCTGACTCATGGTCGATTAGGTTGATAAATCCTTGTCGCAGGAGGCAAAGGTTAACCCAGGAATGAGTGAGGGGTTGGAACAGCACGAGGGAGACGTTTATGCTAATATGATGCAGATGGACTTGGTGCAGGCTAAACGAAGGTCCACACAGGTTTCGGGCTGGGGGTCGGCGCGCATGGACAAGGTCCGTGCATTCGGGCCTGAAGGTCGATGCAGACTAGGGGCATGGCTAGCGTCGCAGCTGGCGAGGTCGGTGTAACTGGGATGAGCGTAGACGCTCATGTGAAGCTTTGAAACAATGCAGACGGATGTAGAGGGGTTAATCCACCGCAGGGAGTGAGGAGCGCGCCGGATTAGGGCTTGCCGGGTAGGTGAGCTCGGGAATCATGGGGTTTTAAGTGTGTAGTTAAAATGGCGCAGAGGGGTACCGCGCGAGGTTAGGGCGCGCCAATCTTGGCCCACGCCAAATTAAGGAATGGTTCCAATCTTTTTAATCTGTTTTGAGTTACATAGTTATTCATTCACTTTTTAGATTAATTGATGGGTGGATTCAGGTACTGAATGCCCTGGAGACATGGTCAAAACTTGTGTAAAGTTCATACTCGAGCACAATGATCTGCCAATTCGAATTACATCTCATTATAACTTGAATTATAGTGGCGATTGGTTAGTTTGATCTAACAAAATTTGGGTAGCATCTCCCCATATCTAGAGGATCACGCGTGAGAAGCGGAGGCATACCCATGGAGTTGGGGTAAGCTCCTCAATACCGGGAGGCTAAGACGATGACTGACGTACCTAGATGGATGGAAACCCCGAGGGCTAGCCTACGAGGGGCACTAGTATTCCACGGGCAGAGGCATGTTTAAGAGGGACGACAAAGACTGGAGGAAACCCCAATGGCTAGCCTACGAGGGGCACACAACCCATGGCCGCCACCATTCCCCCTTTGGGGGCAGTGGATTTATTATTAGGGCATAAGCCCTATTATTATTCACCATTTGGCAGCCCATAGAGGTACATGTCATAGGAGGATAGAACCTTATGACCTTGTGGTGGCTCAGAGAAGAATCATGGACACAGACGTCAATGGGGAATGTTCCCCCTCCCCGGTCACTAGACTGTCATCCTCAAGAAAACAAAACACAGTATTGCAACCCGTATACAGGGTAGAGGGAATATAGCGATTAGTTGTTCAATAGCTAGACTGCTTATGGTTAATTAGACATAATAGAGGGTTAGCAGGTTAGCATTCAGAGAGTTAGCAGGTTAGCAGGTTAGCCTATGACATACGAAGATTGTAAGGGGCAAACCATTGAACAACCAGTAGGTAACATACAGGAAGATGATTATGCCAGAAGACCCTACGCCCTGGTTATAGGGACGGCCATGTTCTCTCCAGTTCATAGCTATGAACAGATGAACCATGGAGGGGCAGCCACAGGGGTAGCCAGAGATGCACATATGCATATGCCTCTGGCAATAAAACCCACGATAAACATGGAGAGAGCTCGATACGAACATTCCACTGAAAAGAACCCTGTAGAGGGGGGAGTGTAGCTTTAATATTACCCTGGGAAGGACCCGGGCATATTCGACGTCGATGAAGGAAACCAAATTGCAACACACAGGTGATGGGAAGTTGAATGCAATCAGAGAAAGGAGAGGGGACTCAAACGCATACCAATGCTTTTATTCAGGCCCAAAGTTCATTACACAGTCTAATAATCAAACGGGAGATTACATACGCAGATACGGCTTGGCGTTGTCGCACGGAGCTGATTACGTCCCCAGATCAAGAACGAAAAAGGGGTAGAGTGGGCAAAAACTAGAGGCTAAGGGAAGAACTGCGGGCTCATATCATCGCCCGGCTCATTACAAAACCCACAGAGGAAATGTTAATGAAGAGGAGAAGGGAGAAGAGTGGGAGAGATGCTCTGCACACCCACCTGTGTTATCTGCAATAGAAATAGAGTATCAAAAATCGCCAGTAGCTCTCCTCTCCCAAACCTCTCTTTTCTGCAGGAGAAGCACTGCTGGTCATCTAGAAACCCCTCTTTGATGTGACACAACGCTGACCCATGTCTTCATGTTATACAAAGTGTCACACTTACTATCCCTTGCCCACATAAGTACACCCTTTGTCAACTTCCAGCCTATTTGTCCAAAAATAGTGGAGTAGACATCTTCACTTAGCTTCCCAGCATATATCAAATTCATTTTGAGCTATGGTATATGTCTTACATCTTTGGGAATGAGGCACCTTGTGTAAGTCTCTACATAGACATCTACTATCCTTGTGGTCCTTGAAGTGTTCTAGTTGCCTATATGGATAACACCAAAGTCACATGTTCTATAGGAGGAGAAAAGATCTCTACAAAGGTGTAGCATGATAAGATATTGTTGAATCCAATATCCAAATTGTGTCATCTTTCTTCTCTGTAAAACAACTCTCACCATTTGAGAGAATAACTACTAGTACTTCATCTGACATGGCTGCTACAATCTCCTTGCCTTTTCCATTGTCCTCGGCCTTTTTTTTTTGCATTTTTTCTTCCAACTTTCTATAGTTAATTTTATTATGACTAGGAATGCCATAATGCTAACATTGAAGCTGCTTCTAGATTTGAATTTGGATCTTGATTTTGACTGTCTATAGCCTTTCTCTATGTTTTTGGCTCTAACGCGGCCTTTTGTTGCTAAAATCTGAGAATTTGTAGCACCTGATGACTTCTCTCCTCATCTCCTCATTTAAGAGACTATTAGTCACATGCTTCATAGTAAGCATACCATTTGGAGTAGAGTTACTCAAAGAGACTACAAGTGTCTCCTAACTGTGTCTAGCAAGGAACTGAGTAGTAACAAAACTTGCAGCTCATCCACTAGCACCATCTTCATTATTGATAGTTGATTTATGATACTCTGCACTTCATTGAAGTGCTCTACTTCTCTCCTTGAGCTTGAGGTTCACTAATTACTGAATCAAGAATGCTTTATTCCCTACCGTCTTTCTCTCATGGAGATCATGTAACTTCTGCAATAGATCTTTTGCAGTCGTCTCTACGAACACGTGGTGGAACACACTACCATCCAACCACTGTCAGATGATGCCAATAGTCTTCCAATCCAACAACTTCCACGCGACTTCTAACATTTCATTTGGCTTATGCTCAATGCTTTCAATAGGTGCATTGAGATCCTTGCAATAGAGGATGTCCTCCATCTTTGCCTTGCAGATCACCCAGTTGCTTCTATTGAGTGAGATCATCTTGTCGACAATTGCATCCATCTTGTCTCACACAATTAAGATTGTGACAACTCATGCTCTGATACCACTCTATTAGGATTTCTCCCACTTCACGCAGATGAATTTGAGGATGAACTCAGCAGCCACACAAGCACAAAAAAATCTAAAATAAAGAATAAAGTCACCCCATAGAGAATATGCAAGATTTAAGTGAAAAATCTCAAAATTTGGGAAAAATAATGGGACAAATCTGACTCACTAGGCAAAGAATTCTAGAGGAGAGTACACTGGCTATTCTTCTTCTAACACCTTCTCCCTCGTTGTGGCTCTCTCCTTCTCTAATTTCATAAAGAATAGAAGGAAAAAAATATATTTCTTGGACAAGAACACTTGGAGGAACATACCGTAGAAGTCTCCACTACAACAACAAATATATTTTTTATTTTTTCAAAAATTATGCCCTCGAGTAATGTGCAGTCCTATCCAACATCCTCACCTTTTTTCCAATCATGAGATTGTCCCATCACTAGCTTGTTCAGAGTATGTTGGAACTTCATTAGACCTAACTCTTGAGCCATCTCCACCTTTTTCCAAGCTATGTTTCCGAGCAAACATTCCGCGGAATGCGTGTTCGGTTGAGCTATGGGGCTGTTAGGATGTGCATCAATCGAGCCATAGGCCATCTTCTCGAGTGTTGAGCCATGAGAAACTAGATCTCGATCGAACTTCTTGCATGTAAGCGCCGACCCACTTATCCTTGCTATTGGAAACGTTGAGAAACACTCAATCCCGAGCAAACTTAATTTCTCGATCCTGAGCAAACTTGCTCGATCGCAACGTACTCGAGCTACATCCCAACCAAGCTCAGTCTGAGCTTCAACGCCTTTAGCATGCTAGGAACAGACTGAAGATGCCTCCTGCAAAGCTTGATTTCCTGCAAAAAGATCATGGAAAAAGCTGGCCGTGTGAGGGTGCCATATATAATTGAGGGCTAAACCACCTCAATAAATGAGGTTGGCTCCCAAGCAGTTTTCCAGTGAATTTGTTTCGTTCATTTTTATCGTTTGCATGCGTATATGTTCTTCCCGAGTCTTGGAGTATATGAGAATATCATCTATGAAAACGACCACAAATCGGTTGAGATAAGGCCTGAAAATATTATTCATAAGCTGCATAAAAATTACTGGAGCATTGGTTAACCCGAACAGCATAACCACAAACTCATAGTGTCCATATCTGCTCTGAAAAGCAGTCTTGTGAATGTTCTCATCTTTAATTCTTAGTTGGTGATAACCAAACCTGAGGTCTATCTTAGAGAAATATTCCGCTCCGGAGACTTGATCAAATAGCTCATCTATACGCGATAGTGGGTACTTATTCTTGATTGTGAGTTGATGTAACTACTGATAGTCGATACATAGCCGAAGAGATCCATCCTTCTTTTTGACGAATAAGACTAACGGTAAGGGGACGTGCTCAGTCGAATAAAGACTTTCTCCAACAACTCCTGAAGTTGCTTCTTCAATTCCTTAAGTTCCGTGGGGGGCATCCTGTAGGGAGCTATTGAAACAGGTGCTGCTTCAGGAATGAGTTCAATGCAAAAGTTTAGTTCCTTTTCGGGCGGTAAACTTGGTAAGTCAGATGGGAAGACATCGAGAAACTCTCTTACAATATGGATTTCTTTTAGGATGATTTCCTTAGACTTGGTAATAATCATGGAAGCAAGGAAAGCTTCACAACCTTGCAAAATAAGCTTATAAGTGTGAAGAGAAGAAATGAGGATAAGATGCTTCCAATATTTGATGTCAAGGAAAGAAAATCGTGGGATATCTAGTTTCTAGAAAGAAAATCTCCTATTGCAACAGTTAATATTGGCATTGTGATCACATAATCAATCTACGCCTAGGATGGCATCGTAGCCTTCCATGTCAAGGCATATGAGATTCACGGGGAGATTATGGCCTACTATGATTACCTCACTATCTGGGTAGTGGGTTGTAAGTTTGGTTCCAGGACCTAAAGGTGTTGTGATAGATAGGTCAGAAGGTAAAGGAACAGGTAAAACTGACAAAGTTTTAGCAAAAATAGTAGATATAAAGGAATGAGAAACACCAGTATCAAATAGTACGAATGCAGGATGTGAATAAATTTGAATAGTACCTTCCATCAACCCATCATCCATGGGTGCTTCCTCGTCTAACACAAAATTTAGGCAAGCCTGCTGCCTTCGCCCATCGTTAGAAGGATGATCTTTCATGAGGGGGCAATCGGGCATGCGATGCTCCCAGCTTCCACAGTGTAAACAAGTGACAAGATGCTTCCAACATTCTTCGGCTGAATGGCCAAATTTCTCACAAAATGAGTAAGCCGTAATGACTTACTTCTCTTCCTCTTTGATCTTCTTATTCTTGTTGTTTCCATTGTCGTTCCTATTACAGGACCTCTTCTTGTTATCACGGGTTTTCTAGGACCCCGTGATGCTGAACCTTTCTTCTTTCTTTTCCCGCTTATCAGACTTCCAGCTTGATTCCTCTCCCTTGTTTTTGTATTTCTCGACCTTCTCCAAGATTCTTTCACATAGATGTGCCCGATGGACCATCTCCGTATAGGTTTGGATATTTTGTGGGCCAAGTTGTTTAGCAAAGACGGGTCTCAATCCCTCCATAAAATGATTGGTCTTCAAGAGCTCTGTGCCTACTAGATGAGGAGCATAAGGTGCCATGTGAGAAAATTGTAGCTCTTACTCGGCCATAGACATCATGCCTTGCCAAAGAGAGGAAAGTTTCGCCACCTTCCTCTCACGAACATGCTCAGAGAAATACTTTTCTCGGAAGAGCTCGAGAAACTCCTCCCAAATAACTTGTCCATTTTGAAGATAACCTAAGGTGTCCTTCCACCACGTATGTACATCTTTGTTAAGCTAGAAAGCGGCCAATAGGACCTTCTCCTGGTCCGAGCATTGCATAACATTAAAGATCTGATCTATCTCGTCGATCCCATTCTCTACCTCGTCAGGATTTGACGATCTAGATAACTGCAGAGGATTCATACTCTGAAAATTGTGATGTAGATCCTCGATGCCAACTCGCTCGCCATCTTGAGCCACGGTTTGGAGGGCCTGGGTAAGACCTGCAATAGTTTGTTACATAGCTTCACAGTTAGCATGGTTAGCGGCCATCGTGAGAATGAGGTGCCTAAGAAAATAAACAATTAGGGTAGAAGGCTTTGGAATTTCTTTGACAGTTAAACAAATGTGTTCGGACGTTAGGCCGATGTAAATCAACACTGACTCCGGTCAGTGGGGAGAGGTCCAGCACCCGAACCCAAATCGACTTGGTTTCTCAGTAGACCACGTTGGATCTCTAGTTTTGATGATGACATACTATTGATCTTGATAAGCATGATGGACTAAGATTTTTACATGATGAACATGCACACTGATTTTTTGGTATCTAATGGATCACATAAATTCAAGTTGACATACTAGCATGATGCATCAACGCATCAGGAGTGATGCATCAACGCATCAGGAGAAACCAAGCCACTAATTCTACGCAGTAGAAGAGAAAGGTCATCACTGCCTCAATGCAGAAAGCAGATGCATCGACGCATCAGCAGCGATGCATCGACATATTAGAGGTAAATGTCATCAATGCATTGACACATTTAGTCCAAGATTAAATATAGTCTCAGCACGTCGAAGCATCATGGGAAAATAGAAGGTTTGCTTCAAGCATCAAGTTGTTGCACTGACGTATCAGCTATAATGCCTCGACGCATCAAGATCATAAGCTTTCTCAAGTCTTCCACAACAAAGATGGTGTCTTCAGGTACACCGATGCATCAAAGAATTGCCTCGACGTAGTCAGCTCTGCTCTAGGATTTAATAGACAACAGCACTGAAGCAACTCAGTGATGCACCGACGCATCAATCACATGCCCTGATGCATCAAGCTCAGAATTAGTTCTAAAGCTCATCTGCGCCTGCACATCTGAAGATGCCTTGACCTGTCAACGTTGCACGTGAGGATTTTAGTAAGTCCACGTAATCTCTGATTCATCTTCTGGCACGTGATCCCAGGCCATGTGGCAACACTTATGGATGATGTTTCCTTAAGGATATTCTGATGGCCACCTGGGCCAATGGGATTCGGTTATGAAAACCTTATTCATGGCCATCTGGACCAATCAAGTTTCGTTCTCAGGTCATATAAATACACTCTTTCATCTCTTTCGAACAGATAGAGAGAAGACAAACAAGGAGAATCCGTGAGAGAAAAGAAGAGCAGAAGAGAAGAAGATTATCTAAGTGTTAAGTCTGAGAGCTTCTGAGCAGATCCTTTTGAAGAGAAAATTCAGAGAAAGAGTTGAGAGAAGAAGAAGGAAGAGAGAGCTTCATTTGAGCGATTTGAGTTCTTCTGAAGATTAGTGGAAACCTAGTCTCGTGGATCAAATCCAGAGTCAGATTGCTCATATAGAGATACATTGTAGTCATTTATTTTTTTAAATTTTTCCTTTGTTGTTTTATCATTCGTTGATTCATTTTTTTTACTGTGTTTTCTGATCCCCTGTTCAGGGATCGAGTTCCTTCTGAGTGATCAGAGGAAGGGAGATTGATCTTCGGGTTCCCTCTGTGGTCTCAGAGGAAGAGAGAGTGTTAGTTTTCTGGGTTGGTGAGCAGTTGTTTGCTGTCTCATTCATTCCTTCTGCAATCGCAGAAGAAGGGAGAGTGGGTCTCTCCGGTCACTACGCTAGTAGTGGGGTGCTGATCTAGCGGGGTGCTAGATCAGTGGTTTGAGGGATTTGTCTCAATCTGATTCAAGCTGTTTGGCAGCACATGTTTATAGACCAAGTCTGTGTTCTTGCTTGGAGCATGGGAAGCCACACTCTGGTTTGAGGTTGGGGTGGGCGTAGATCTACTTGGTAGATCAAACCAACTAAAAATCCTATGTTTTCTATGGTTTGATTATGTGTCTGATTGTCTATCCTCGATCAGCCTTCACGGGTCTGCTTAGTTTACAGGGTTCTTGATGGGAATCATCCCGCATCAGTTCTGTTGGAATATCAACAGGTGTATTAGCACACCTTCCGTGAGGAGATCTCTTGAGCTCAGATCTCCGCCCTGTACTGGTTGGTTGAGTATTACATTATGATTGCTTCCTACAGAATTCAACCTGTCAACTATTTCATTGTTGGTTTCTCAAAGTGGTCGTTTGAATATCTATGTGAAGCTTCCATTATACAGTTCAATCGACTTGTTGCCTTGAAAGTCTATTAGCTGTTTGATGCTTTGTGTAAAGCCCCTCCATGCATGATCATCAGAATTAGAGTCTATTGCGCTCTGTCTCTGTGCTTCTACTAAGCCGTTAGTCCTTGCAACTCTCTAGTTGCATGTGCCTTGGCTTTTGTAATCATTTTATCTAAGCTTGCTTCAATTGCTCTTCCATTCAGTATTTGTTTGTGTTTGAGCAAATTTTTTTAAAGGATCTATTCACCCCACCTTCTAGATCATGTCTTATATTCCGGCTATTGGTATTAGTGTGTTCATCCTAACAATTGGTATCAGAGCGGGTCTCGAGTTGGAGGTCAGCGAAGCTCGCCGGACATGGGGGGAGAGGGGTTGCAGGTGGCACCCCTTCTCTCTCTCTCTCTCTCTCTCTCTCTCTCTCTCATGCAATATCCATGGTTATTGGATCGTGTTTAGTGAGTATTCAGACCTTGAATATTGGATCTTTAGATCCTAGAAGATGAATATTTAGTTGGTTTTGAAGTCTACATGGTGAATTGGGCGAGATAAGCATGTTTAAATGTCATTTGAGTTGAAAATGAGTTAATTTTGCAATTCAGAGTTTAGACACCAACATATGTTGCGGTCAAGAATGCATGTCTTCTTGACGACAAGGAAGTATGTCGTCTATGATTTCCTGACGGCAAAAGTCTACGCCGTCGAGATTAGGTGGTTGCAGTTTGAACGGCACTCGATGCTGCCGTCAAGAGTGAAAGGGTTACGACCCAAATACGATCCCAGCCAACCCTCTCTCCTCATTTCCCCCTTTCTTCCTCCTCCGCTCTCCTTCCTTTGCTTCCATCCTTCGGCGACCGACGATGGATCGTGGAGGTGAGGTGGTCGCAACGGCGACGGTGGCGAACGACGGGATTTGGGGCGAGTTCAGGCGGCAGTTTCATTTGTGGCGGTGTCGGCCAAACCGATTGTGGGATTTGGCATTTCCGGCGTCGGAGATCTTCATCGGGGGTAGAGGGACGGATCCCGACCCTTCCCTCGTGTTTTAACCTCCGATTTGAGCTAGAGAGAGGAGTTATTTCATGCGCATGAGAAATTATCATGCTCGGGGTTGTGCGACTTCTTTCCGATCGTTTCAAGTGACAGTTTGTAGTTTAAATGCTTGATTTCAACGATGTGAATAAAGGAGAGTTTCCCAATGTTTTCCCCATCGTTTAAAACGATTGGGGCGTGGTTTCGAACCCTCGGACTGAAGTTCTATTTTTCGGCATCTCAGAGTTGACAGCAAAGGTCACTGTCGTCAAGAGTTTGAACGACAGGAACGATTGTCGTCCAGATGAACTGGACGGCAAGAGTCCCCGCCGTCTAGACCACTGTTATCAACATAGGAAACGAAACGTGAAATGAAAGCGAGAAACAAGGCTCTAAATTTTAGTGAGAAACGAGAAACGATATGTATGGGAAACGAGGGGGATTTTAATCATTTTAGGAAGGTTTAGCTCTTCAAGTGTATCTCATGTATTTTTAAATGATTAAAATACCCTTAAGTTACTAACATACCTTCCTAAAATGATTAAAATACCCATAAAATACGTAAGAGAAACAAGGGGACATAAAATACATATGGGAAACAAGGAGACATTTCTCATGCGTTTCCTAAACGCATCGAATTCATTTCTTGAACGCGCTTCCTAGGAAATGTGCTTCCCACTTCCCCGAGTGTTTCCCTGCAACTATGGCCCAGAATACTAGACAGCAAGAGAGACTATTGTCCAGGTCTACTAAACGTCAATAAGTCCTACCGTCCAGACTGTTGGATGGCAGAGGAGCCTGCCATCCAGGACTTCTGGACAGCAAGGGATCCTGTCGTCCAGACTGCTGGACGGCAAGGGATCCTACCGTTCAGATGTGTGGACAGCAGTAAACCCTACCGTCCAGAGTTTGTTCTGCCAAAGCCCTGCTTTGCTTGTTTTTCCACAGAGGGATATTCCCGCATGATTTGTGTGGGCCGACGATCGTTGGTCTAGCCATCCGACCAGATGTTCTTGTGATTTTAAGTCCTCCTCCAGTGAGAAAGGTTGCGAGCGACATCGGGCCGCATCATGTCCACAATCTGTGTGTGTGAGCCGATGGTACTCCAGTGGTTTCCATTTCGACTGTGTTTTCGTGTTTCTTAGTATGAGTGACACACCACTGGTTGTAGACTTCTAGGTGCTTCGCACCGACCAACCCAGGAGGGGTCGAGGACATTTCCGTGAGACGGTTTCGAACCGGTTGCCGTGGGCCCCTACTTCTTGCAGCCCGAATCCGGGCTAAGAGAAAACTGGTCGTGGACTGAGACGTTGAAGAGCCCGTCTAGTGTGTGTACACGTGGTTGGGAGGTCGAACGCCGTGTTGACAATTGCAGTGACACGGACCCCAGCTAGTCCTAGTGTTGGAGATGTGGGTGTATGTGTCTCACTGCCGCACTCCTGGACTAAAGGTAGACCATGCGTGAGGCAGGAGGCACGATATAAGACGTCAGTGAACACATCTGGCCTTGTTACTAGTGGGTGGTTCTCCTGTCACTTGTGGTCATGGTATTGTGTTACTATTTGTCACATGGCACATATTAAGGGGGAGGTTTATTTCATAACTATGTATACACGTAGGGGGAGACATAACTATGGGAAGACCAATTCATCTTTTACATTCAGTACAACCACCCACGCAAATTACACTTTTTGAGATAAATGATTCAATATAATAAGGATTTCACTTATTCTACTCAACACTTTTGAGGGCACTTGATTCCCTACATAGAAGTTGCTTGTCTTATGAGGAAAAAGCTGTTTATCCCTCCAAAAATCTGAATAACTGGATCGTGGAATCAAGTAGCCGGGAATCCTCCTTGAGAAAAAGGAAGAAACTCATGCCAAAAGGTGAAACAAATCCATAATACAAATTAGTGTGATTTGGCACCAAGTAGCCAAGAATCTCCCCTGAAACTAAGGAGAAAACTCGCGTTGAAAAGTGAAACAAACCCACAATAAAACTAAGTGACGAAACTGAGTAACCGGGAAGTGCCCCTGAGACGAAGGGTATAACTCACGTCAAAAGGTTCGTCACCTTCAAGTATTTAAAAATAAAAGATCAAAAAAATGGGGTTGCACATAGTTGCCAATATTCGAGCATTGTGCATGGAAATGTATGGAAGAAAGGTTCTTTTTAGTGTTCTTTAGAAAATCTAATGATCTATATTGCTTTGGAATTCATTGCTCAACTTTCACATAAACGCATCGGGATTGATTGTGTGAATGTATATTTTGAATCAGTCATCTTTCACAGTTTATGCAGTACCATCTCTTTGTAAGCATGACCTTCTAAATACTCTTTATGCACATCATGCTTCACAATCAATTGCAATATTCTTACACCTATCCCTAAGGGACTTGATTGCCTCTATATCTTATTATGCATGCTGGAGTGCTTGCTTTTCTGATCCTTTTTATTCATATCATACTTCATTTCACCTTGATACATCTTTAGATTATACAAGTAAATGATAGGTTATATAATCCCAATGTCAGCCAGTTTTTGTTTATGACAAAGGGGGAGAATAATGTGCTTTTAAGCCATACATTTTGTGCACAGTTCAGTCATCCATTTTGCGTATACCTTAGAAATTGAGCATTTGCATATATTTCAGTCATCTTGCATATTGCACATCAAATTCTATTTTCCTGCTTGGTGCTCATAGTTCACATACGTTCTCTTCATGATTGCAAGGTTCTTGCGCCATTGCTTCTTAATTCCATCTTATACATTACCAAGTTTCACATTTGTTCCCCTAGACCCCCACTTTGTGATAATGCCAAAGGGGGAGAGAGTTTTGAGGTGGTCTCAACATTTTCTCATCATCAAAAAGGGGGAGATTGTTGGATTCACTGCGCTACCTCTTTGGGGATGCCCGAGCTTGGTGGAAATTCATGAAAACAACCTTGCCAAATGGTCAAGTGGCATGGGTAGAATTCTTAGAACACTTCAACGAGAAATATTTCTCAGAGAGAGTTCGGGAAAGAAAGGCGGGAGAATTTGCCTCCCTTACACAAAGGAGTATGTCCGTGGTGGAATATGAACCCCAGTTCTCGAGGTTGTCACGATATGCGCCTCATTTGATTATGACGGAAAAGATGAAAGCTAGAAGGTTTTTAAAAGGATTAAGACTGCAGTACATACCCCAGTTGGCACCGATGGATATTCAATCATATGTCGAGATGGTTAAGAGAGCTCAATTATTGGAAGATGCTATGGAATTATCCGACAAAGTTAAGGCGAGAATGGAGAAGAAGAAAGTAGGTAATGGCAACAGAGGCTTAATGAGGGAAACGACGTTCCAAACGGCAAGAAGTCTAAGGGAGCAAAGTGTAAGCATTGTGGGAATGATGGTCACAAATTCTAGAAGTGTCGCTGAAAGAATGGAGCTTGCTTTCGCAGTGGAAGCCAGGAGCATATGGTAGCTGATTGCCCCCTTCCTAAAGATCAACCTCAGTTGGCAAAGGATCATAAGGAAGCACAGCATCGAGAACAATTACAAGCAATAAGACAAATCGAACCTGCTGACGATGAAGCAACTAGAGGTAGCCCTTAACCTTGTCCTAGTTCCTTGGGTTGTATTATTAGCATGCCTAGGTGATTTTGTCTTATGAATGGAAACTACAACTAGATACCCCACTAACATAGATTGGAGATGAATTTCAGTTGAATTTGGAGACCAAATTCTTTTAAGTGGGGGAGGGTGTAGCACCCCTGATAATTAAAGGAATAAAATTCTTAAATAAATTAAAACTTTCATAAAAATAAATTCATACCTAGACGTGAACAAGGTCAGGAGCAGCAAGGGCAGGAGGATCCAGGGTGGGCCCACCTCTCATTAGTTGATGCTGAGAGAAGAAAAGTGAAATGCAATTATTGTGATAAGGAGATACATGACAGAATTACTAGAGGAAAGCAACATTTGACAGAGATAAGAGGAGAGGTGAAACAATGTGACAGATGTCCCCGAAAGGTCCAAGAAAAAATGCGCCAGTGTCTTCTGAGCAAAAAAGAGAGGATGCAACAAAGGGCTGAAGATGAGGTTGAAACTGCCGAGGAGATTTTGGGCAGAAGGGGAAGGAGGGATGATGATGAAGAAGGCACCGAGGATTCAGATCTAGAACTGACTGAAGTAATAGAGCGTGAACAACCCCCTCGAAGGAAAGGAAAAGCACTGATAGGTTCAAAGACATACTCCAGTACAGCTGGTGTAGCACGAGCTGCACGACGTCCTGACACTGGTGCAGCCCCGCGGAGAGGAGACCCCATGGACAGCTATCTACACAGAAAGCAAAGTGCTACACAACCTAAAATCAAGCAAACATTGAGAGGGGTAAAAAAATCAGCACAAGATGCAGGGCATGTATTTAAAAGTATCTACAAATAGTTTTTCCATGCAGGTGTCCCTGCAAATGCAGCTGAAAGCGAATATTTTCAACCTATGCTAGATGCCATAGCAGATGCTGGCCCTGGCTTAAAGGCCATGTCACGTCGAGACATATACGGGCGTAACCTTGAGGGAGAGGTTGAGGAGCTCCATGAGTGGGTTGAAAACTTCAAGCATATATGGATGGAGAGAGGATGCACCATCATGTGTGATGGTTGGACTGGTACCACGAAGAAGTCCATGATTAACTTTTTGGTCTATTGCATCGAAAGTACAGTATTTGTTAAATCTGTAGATACATCAAATTATGAAAAAAATGTCAATTATTTATTTTATTATATGGATAAGATGGTAGACCAAATTGGAGATGACAATGTTGTGCAAGTAGTGACTGATAATGAAGCCAATTATAAGACTGCAGGGAAGAAATTGATGCAGAAACGCAGACATTTATATTGGCTCCCATGTGTCGCACATTGTCTGGATCTGATACTTGAAGACATAGGGAAGGAAAATAATGTGAAGAAGACAATTGACAGGGCACAAAAAATTACCCAGTATTTATGACCATCCTAAGATATTGAACATGTTCAGGGAGCATGCAAGTGGAGGACGAGATATCATCCGTGCGGGGCCAACCACATTTGCGTCGAATTTCATTTCTTTGGAGCTTTTGCACAGGTATAAGAATGAGCTCAATTCTTTCTACTTTATCCTCATAGATATCATCTGTATTTGATTCGAATTTCATTTCTTTGGAGTCTTTGCACAGGTTTAAGAATGAGCTCAATTCTTTCTACTTTATCCTCATAGATATCATCTGTATATGATTCGAATTTCATTTCGTTAGAGTCTTTGCACAGGTTTAAGAATGAGCTCAAAACTTTCATGTATCACGATGCCTTGCGGGAATACGTAAATGAATTATTTAGATGTCCGCGACATCGTGGATGATGACAAATTCTGGGCCAGGGTCTCACTGTACATAAAAGTAGTCACACCCTCCGTGAAGGTCTTAAGAATGGCGGATGGCGATGAGAAGAATGATATGGGATATCTATACGAGGCTATAGACCACGCCAAATTCGATTTGTAGAAATCCCTTCTCAAAGAATATGAAAAGTGGTGAAATTTTATTGACCGCAGATGGGACAACATATTACACCATGACTTGCATGCAACTGGTGAGTGATTAATTATATTGATACGAAGTTCATTGTTCTTTAGGTTAATTTATATATAACATTTAGTTAACTATACACAAATACAGGTTATTTTCTCAACCCTCGATTTATGTACAATCCTAATGCAAATGTTGATAGCGAGGTGCTTCAAGGTACTTTAAAAGTATCGAGGACACCAGAAAAGAGACTTCAGGTCGAAATAGAAGTTGGCCTTCATTGATTTTATCAATAAGGGGTAAATAATTTACTTAAGTAGTTATGTTGATCTATTACTTTATCCTTATAGATGAACAATTATAGAATGAGGACTGAGACATATTCTGACTCTCAATTGCAATACCCTATGGGAAGAGGGAGCTTTGGTATACTAAATCTTTGTGTTTAAATTGAGTCAATATGTATTAGTACGTCATGGAGAATTGATCTTGATTTATATTTTACATTTATTTGTGGAAATTACCACCATAAGAGATGGAAATCGAGCGAAAAGTCAAGGAAACCCAACACAGAATAGGAAACGAAACTCTGATTTCTAAGAAAATTTCGACAGCATCTCCCCCTGCCCTAGAACATGTTGGGGGAGATGTAGAGGCGGCCCGTCCATAGCAAGCTAAGATAGACCCCGAAAAGATGGGCATGCCAGAACAACAACCCAGGACCCTATAGTGAGTGATGGATCTTTGAGGGCTCGCCCTCTAAGAATCCCAAGTCACCCAAGGGTCATTGGCCATATCCCGCCAATTAGTATTGACTCATTTTGGTGCCACGGCATACGCATAAGGCTCAGGGAAGCGCCGATATAACCATGGGCCAATGGGTCCACATATGTCGGGGTACTGTTCGCCAATAAGGTTGTTTATTATTATTCCCCTAGCGGGGTCATCGAAGATCACACCGTACTATATAGCAAACCTCCGTGACCCGATGGGGCAATCGAAAAACCCAAAAAATATAAACAGTCATGATATTGGGGAATGACCCCTTGACACTGTAGCCCCGGGGGCCTATTAGGGCAATTCAATATTAAATTTGACCTGGCAGCCATGGGACGACAGGATGAGTGATACGGTGGCCCGCTTAGAGGGGAGAGAAATGACACAGTGGCCAGCCACATAAGGTGATTTGGCGGCAGGTGTGAGGGAGTGGGGGGGGGGGCATTTGATCCAGCGGCCTGCAAAAAAGGACCAAAACCCAAGTGAATCGGCAGCTTGATAAAAGGGGGCTTGATGGTCTTAATCTGGCAGCCAATATCAGATTGTGGAAATTAGGAACCGGCGGCTAGCATTTGGAAGTGGGGCAAAGGGGCAATCTAGTGTGGGAAGTGGTTTGGGGAAGTTGAGCTATCTGGGGGCCAAATGGGATGTAGGGTCCGACAGCCCAGAAAGGACTGAACAGGCGGCCAAAGGGGTTACATTATTCGATGACCAGGGGAGAGATTGAGGGTGAACTGGCGGCCAAGAATGGAGCCATCCGGTGGCCTTGGGTGGAGGGAACTAATACGGCGGCCAGAAATGGGAAGTGGGTAATCCAATGGCCAGATCACGTCGGATCAACCCCATTGCCTCCGAATCACCCCCCTAAGACCATTTTTATCACTATAATACAGAAATTAGTGCAATATAGAAATCAGAGGATGGTGAAAGGCTAATTGAATAGTGACAAACTTGTTTATCCCTTTGTTCAGGCTGTCCAGAGATCACATCTAAGGAATATCGATGAATCTCTGGCACTACATGGGGCATTGAACTGGGGGATTGAATTCACTGTAATTTTGATTGTAGAGAAAGACTATGACGTGGAAACAAGGTTATTCACGGACATCTAGGACACCCCAGAGGGCCTAGAAATGACTTGGCATCTCGTGGTTGACAAAGGACAACGGATCAATACATAGTTTCACGAAATAGTGGCATGGATATAGCTCTGTTTCATACAGAGCCTCTGCACATTATATCCCTCTTGCATATGGGTAAACAGGGATCATGCTTGGGAGAAAAATAGTAAACCTTGGGCCCTGATTGAGAGGATGAATTACCACTGTGGCTCATCAAGCATCATTAAATCCAGAAGAGAGCAAAAGTCATGAGAAAGCAGCGATGAGGGAGACTAATAAGAACACATCATGCATATGATCTTTGTAACCCCAGGAAGGGAAATGAGGAGAAGGAAATGGAAGATCAATATCTAATTGAACATGCACTCCTTCCTTTCTTTTATTCCAATCAAGAGAAACAATATACAATGGTAATACAAAAGAAATTTCAAATAGAACTGGGGATGGGAACTATAGCCCCATAGGGCATTTTGGTGGAAACCCACCTACAAAATCCATAGACGGAACCAGGTAGTGGCTTTTGCTGCTCTCCATACTCAAATAGCTCTAGGATCCTAGATGGAAGAGGGGCTCTCTGAGGTGATTCTCTTTCTCCTCTTTCTATACTCTCTATTGTCCCTGGATCTTCTATGTGTCTCTCTTTGAACCTTCTACTTTTCTCTCTCTATTCTCCTCCGGATGGCTTCTCTATCTGCTCTCCCTCTTCTCTTTCTCTATCAAAGCGTGAGTTTTATAGGGGTAGGGGCTCTTTCGAGACGGCAACAGAAGGCAGAGGGAGTGACCCAGTGACACTAGGCGCTCCTAGCTGCTGGGTCACCCCTGAGCCTTGGCCCATTAGAGCAGCTTTTAGACCCATTTATCATTCATTGTCGTAAGTGGATGGGGTTGGCTCGACTACAAAAGGAGGCAGACCCTGCTCAAGATTTACCACGGGTTTGGGTAAAGGGTTGAGTGGAAGGATAAGAAGGATTATTTTTGGGGTTATGGGGGTAGTGGAGGGATAGAGAGGATTGGCTGGTTTGGAAATAAGAGATTTGGCGGGGGATGGTTGTGTGGAGGTTGTTAATGGAATATTTGGAGGCAAAATGGTTGGAGTGGAATCATTGGATGGCTTAGTGGGGGTTAATGACATGGAGGTTGAAGGTGTGGTATTTGGAGGTGTAAAAGGAGGGGGTTTGGTTCGGAGAAAATGTCAGATTTTGGTGGTGCGAGAGGTTTGAAGGGGTAGGAGAAAGGTCATGACGTGCCAGTGTGGGTGATTGAAGTATCGACCCATCATCGTAACATCAATTGGTCTCGTAAATGGGGTTTGGTACGGTGGCATCATCCTGAGTAAGGGGTTCTTCGAGTGGTAACGGAGGGAGAGGGAAACGAAGGAAACTCGGAGTAGGTACCTGTTGGAGAAGTTCCTCTTGTGCACATGCCATCTCCAACTCTTCATAATCTGGCTCGTGTTCTTCATAATCCGATTCAAGTGGACACCATAGTGGAGGCATAATGATGGGTGGTGGAGGTGTATAACATTGTGGAGGGTTTGGCAAATATGAATGTGGAGGCAAAGGGCCATAATGTTGTGAAGGATTTTGTGGTGGTGAATGCGTAGGCGGAGGGCCAGATGAATGAACATGAGTGGGTGGAGGGAGGATGACGTCCACTTGATTATTGAAGCTTGCATAATCATCTTACTCCCATATGTTGATGATGTCATTATCCTCTCTCTTTTTTTCTAGTCTTTCTCCATTTTAGTGATTTGATTCATGAATGCATGAAGAGGGTTGACTTGAGGAGGAAGAGCAAATTGTGGGCTTGTAACCCTCTTCAATTGTTCCTCCATCTTGGTGATTTTATCAAAGAGAGTTTGTTGGAGGGGTCTAACATGCAAAGTAGGGGGGTTGGCATGGTGACCTTGAGGAGGGGCCTCTTGATGCGAAGGACATGGAGAATGGAGGGGTTGACCCACAAAAGGACCCGGTCGGGCTGGGGTGCAAGGAATATGAGGGCCATGGGGCCGTGAAGGAGGAGGAATAGAAGGAGATGGGTGATGGATCACCCGAGAAGGAGTATGTATAGAAGAAGGCGGGTAAGTAGAGGGAGGCGGGTGATGGGCCACTCGAGAGGGAGTGAAAGAAGGATGAGAAGAGGGAGGCAGGTGATGGGCCACCTGTGAAGTAGCGGAAGGAAGAGGAATGGATGAAGGAGGCGGGCGATGTGTCACCCATGAGGGCATAGAAGGAGGCGGGTGATTGGCAACCCGTGAGGGAATAGAAGGAGGATGTGATGAAAATGCACCCTCAACAATAACCTTAAGGGCTTGAATTTATTGGGGGGTGAGATGATCTAATGCATGTAAAACTTAGGAGACTTTCTCATCACGTGCAGGAGATGGTCCCCGGGGAATAGTGACTCGCAATGGATGCAAGGGACCATGAGATTGGAAATTGCCCGTGGGGCGGGCAAGACCATGAGAATAAGGACGTGATCCCTTAGAAAAGTTGTGGTGAGAATAGTGGAATTGAGGATTATAGGATGTGCTAGGTTAATCATCCTCATGAATGTGAAAATTATTAGACATGTTATCTTGATTATCCAAGCTAAGCATTAAGCAAAAATCAATCAAAGTCCAATCAATCCACAATTGCAAAGATGTGAAACAAGTGGATGCTTACGTTTGATTTTATTGTTGAACCTTGGTGAATTAAATGATTTCAACAAAATTGATATGATTCACTCAAGGTAGGATCCTAGTTTCAATAAGGTGTTGCTTCAATGCCAACTAGGTTGATTGTCACCACATTTTAGGCCAACTAATCCCGGGAAACTTCAAGGTACAACTTGCCCGACGTTCGTAAGGGAATGCACAGGTGTAGAGACTTACGGAGGTCTTGACTTAGGAATTTCCAGTCCAATGAGACAGAATACTCAATGGAGGGTCCTTCCTTTACCAAGAGGGAGGTAAAGATCTCCTAAAAGGTGTGGCCAGAGGAGATCTCCCAAACCACTGCAAGTGCCAATGCAAAAATAAGAAAAAAAGAATCACACAGAATGATATGATATAAATATGATGAAGAGAGAAATTAAAAAATAGAACAGAAGTAAAAATGCACTAATGCCAATAGGTGAATTGCGTTTAGTCGTTATATAATACTATTTTTCGATAGTTATAATACAACTTATAAGTTTTATTTATAGATTTGTTGCATATTAATAACATAAAAATACATTTACCATGAATGAGCAATTAAAAAAGGCACTCGAATTAGCACTTAAAAATAAAGGGCTTAAAGAGGGACTTAGCAAATTTATTCAAGTTGAAAAAGAGGAAGATATAGAAACAGCTATTGCAGATTATATTGCGGTTTCAGCTATTGAGGTTCTTACTCCCGAACAAATGATTGAATTGCCAGCAGTAAAGAGTAAAATTGATAGTAAGATTACAGGCGCGGTTAAAACCAATACTGATAATCTTTCTAAAAAGTTTGGATTTGATCCGACAAGAGAACCACAGAATCCTAACCCATCACCAAAAGATGATGACATGCCAGCGTGGGCAAAGCAGATGTTAGAAGATAACAAAGAGCTTAAAAGTAAACTTGAAAACTTCCAAACGGAAAAGACAGTTGAACAAAAACGTGCAGATGCATTATCTAAACTAAAAGCTTCAACGGTTATACCTGATAGCTTTAAAGATAAATGGGGTAATAGGATTGATGTAAATTCAGAGGTGTCTTTTGAAGAGCAAATTAAATCACTCGAAACTGAATATACCGAATTAGAGCAGTCATGGGCGAATGAAAAAGGTTACGCAGGTAATCCAGGTAAAGGCGGTGCTACAGGAAAAGAAATTACAGTAGAAGAAGCCGCTGATGTATTTGGAAAGGTTAATAATTAAGTAAAACAAAATTTATTAAGATGAAAAAACAAAGTTTTAAAAACGTGCTTATACTTGCTGTTGTTAACATAACAGATGCGGCACAGACAATCGATACATCAAACGATAGTATCATTATAATGGATCATTTAGATAATGTACCAGGCGGTGTTTCTCTTGATGTATCTTTAGTTGATGCAACGGCATATCCAACTATTAGTGCTGGATGGCCTGTAATAAAAGAAACATCAACAGGCATATTAAAAGCATTGGGTGTTACTGCTGGTGCATTTTCGGCACTTCCTGCTGGACATACTTACTTTGGTGTTGTTAGGGCATCTGTTTTGACAACAAAACCATTTGCTTCGGTAATGATAAGAGGTAAAGTAAATACAGCGGCATTTAAGAACTCAACTAAGAATCAATATTCTTTAGCTACAGGTTTAATTATTCCAGCGGATTTACAAACAGCTAATCCTTTAGTGGTTTTAACTGCTGACAGACCGTAAAACAAACATTAACAACTAATATTTTCACACAATGGAAAAAAGTCAATTTCAAAAGTATATAGCAACGTATTTCCAGCCATTATTGCTGTTGCTTACAAGGACGATTAATGGCAAGACAGAGGAAGCGGCTCAAATGTTAGAGCAATATAAATACAAAACCATGCTTACACCTAAATTGGCTGTAAACATGAAATGGGAAACACTAAATGTTGATGGTCGCGCTGTTATGGCAGACGTTGTTGCTTTAGATGCAAGATTTCCGCTTAAAAAGAGAGATAAGATTGCAAGAGCTTCGGGGGATATTCCTAAACTTGGTACAAAACGTTCATTGAACGAAAGTCAAATGAACGATATAATGCTATTAGAAGCACAACCAGGTAACAACGGAGCGGAGATAGCAAGAATACTATTTGATGATGTAAAAAGCGTTACAGTAGGTATTTGGGAGCGTATAGAATACATGTTCTTACAAGCACTTTCAAATGATGGTGTTTATAGTGCCACAGATGCGGATAATGTAGGTATTGAGTTCCGCGTTGACTTAGGGCAACCTGACAAAAACAAATACGGTGTAGTTACTCCTTGGAGTGATCCTACTGCTAAACCAATTGATGATATTACAAGAGTTATCAAAGCGGCTAAACGCTACGGTCATACTCTTAGAGTTATTCATATGGACTATAGCACGTTTACGGCACTATTAAGCAATACACAAATAAAAAGGCTTCTTGCGGCTTCTAATGGTTATGGTAGCGTTGCTAACGATGGTTTAGCAGATGCATTGCCAACACAATTAGATAACCTAATGCGTACACAGTTCCAGTTGATTGTAAACGTAGTTGACAGACAATTTATCTTTGAAACAAATGGTGTTGATACCGTAGTTGAAGGATGGGTAGAAAACAAAGTTGTATTAACCCCATCTATGAACGTTGGTAGCCTTGTTTATACAAGATTAGCGGCAGAAATGAACCCTAATAAAGCGGTTGACTATGGTAAGGTTGACGAATATACTTTAGTTTCTAAATACCAACTTTTAGATGATACCCCTTTAGAACTTACTACATCACAAGCAAGAGCTTTACCTGTAGTTAATATGTTTAACATCTATAGTATAAACACCGAAGAAGCCACAATTGCAGAACAAACAGAGGGCGACACAACAATAGAGCTTTATGGTGATGATACAGTTGTAAAAGCAGATGCAATTAATGCACTTAAAGCGTTGGGTGTTAAAATAAATGCTAATGCAAGTGATGCTACGGTACAACAAAAAGTAAACGAGCTTAACGACGAAGACGAAGCCGCATTTAAAACAGCAATGGGACTATAATTATGTTTACAACTGAAACAATAGAATACTTAAAAAACTTAGTTGGATGGGATGATCCAAACAATGATTCTATAGTAGTTTCGGATGCAAACTCAGAAAGTACATCAGGGCGTATTTTTAAAGCGTTTCATAGCCTTGTTACAGTTGAAAATGTTATAGAAACAAACTCTTTAATTAATCCTTCAGAAGAACAGTTAAACGCTGTTCTTTTGGAGTTTAAAGAACAAGGGGCTTACCAGTTGCTAAATAAGGTGTTTGATAATAGTAGAGAGTACCAAACAGACTATAATTATTATGATACTATAGTAAAGTATAATGGTCTGTTAAGCGAAGTAATGGGTATGTCAGTTGCTGTATTGGTTCTTAACATGATGTTACATTCAAAAAGGATAAACCATGCAGAAAGAACATCTAAATATAGCATGCTTAAATCCGAATTAGAGGGCTATAGAGATCAATACGGACGTTTATTAAGTCATGGTGCTATATCGTTACTTGAAAGATCAATTGAGAACGCTAAGGAAACTATTTTCCCAACAACGTTAACAGTAGAAAAATATGACTGGTAGTAATTTTACAATAGCAAAACCTGAAGGATTAGACTTTGCAATACAAATGTTGCAGGACTTTTTATATAGGAATTTAGATTGGGAAAATTGCCAGTTAAACGGTAGGGTTGATAAAATACCAAACCCTGAATCGGACAAAGGATTTAAACCGTTTGCCTATTTTACTGAAAACGACTATAGAAATGTAGAAAGGGATGATAAATATAATGGTAATATTTTCTTTGTTGCAGATGATACTATAAGTTCAGATAATGGATTTTCGTTTAGTTGTAACGTTTCTATAGTGTTTATGGTCGATGTTGTTAGGTTATATCCTGACTATGTAGGTAGAGCCAGCACATTAGCTCAAAAGGACGCTGTAAAGGCTATACAAGACCAATCGGCATTTACTATTACATCAATTAGATTAGGTGTTGATGAAGCTTTAAAAGACTTCGACAACGAAGATGTTAAGTTTACAGATATGCACCCGAACCATGTGTTTTGCATAAATGGGACTTTAAGATTTCAAATTACTTGTTAAATAAAATATATAATAAAATAAAACACTTTTCATTATGAAAAAAAATCTATTGACACCGTTAGTATTAATCGTAATAAACGAGTTATGCGGTTCAGATGCTACAAAACCAAAGAACACAGGCACAAGCGGTGCTGAATGTTTAGAGGGTGTTTTAGAAAGACAGTTTTTTGCGCGTGAGGGGTTCGCCTTTACAAGTGTAGAAGATTTTAAAACTAAGGCATCATGGCTTACAGCTATAGCTAACAAAGATATTGTACCAATGTTTACCGCTTATGTAGTTGCAAATGCTAACACAGATGCAACCCTATACACAGCAGGAAACTTTACTTTTGAAACAGCACCAGCAGTTAAAGTAACTACTTATGAAAACTATTTAGGTTTTTGCTCTCATTCTGCACTTGCTTCATATCCAAATTCTGAATACACACAAGTTTTTGAGCTTAACAGCGATGGTAGCTTTGTTGGTGTAGGTACTGATGATGGTAAAGTAAAAGGACAGGATGTTAAGCTTAACGTTGGTATTCGTCAAAGAGCGGTTGCAGATAAACCAGCTACAACACTTGTAACGACTACTTATCTTGATTATAGAGAGCTTGACAACAATGCTGTAGTTGTAAAGCCAACTTTTGGGCGTGATCTAAAAGGTATATTCGACGTGCAATTAGAACAAGTTACAGCAACTGCAACACAAATAACTTTCAAAGCTATTGTAGAATGCGGTAAGCGTGCTTTAACAAGCCTAACATCATCCGATGTAATACTTAAAGATGATGATGGTGTAACACAAACAGTATCATTTGTTGCGGCAGATGCAGATGGTATTTATACTATCACAGGTACAGGATTTGCTACAGGTTATACACTTGAGATTGATGGTGTAGTTACGCAGGGAGATTTAATGTATGAGGGAGAAAGCGTTATCACAATTACATTAGATTAAGAATAAAATAATATTTAATCAAAGGGAGCATTTAAAAAGTGTTCCCTTTTAAAAGTTTAAAGACATGGCACAAAATAAATATCAAACAATAACATTTGCAGAGGGATATAATAAAACCTTTGAGCAATTTGTAAAAGAGTTTTCGGGATTAAAATTGTTTAAAAACATGCCTGAAAAACAAAGAGAAATCGCGCTTAAAGAGGCGCATAAAAAAGCGATAGATGGCAACACTGGCACAGTTTCAAAAAACAGCACAGAAGCTAAATAGCCAAGCCTTAACAACTGAAATATTTAATATTGTAAGAAGTATTGAAAAAGAATTTACAGACAAGAACAAAGAGCAGACTCTCTCTCTCTCTCTCTCTCTCTCTCTCTCTCTCTCTCTCTCTCTCTCTCTCTCTCTCTCTCTCTCTCTCTCCTCTAGCTTAAAAGAAAAAGACAAGCACTTATCTGGTTGACTCGATCGCTCCATTACTCTCACCCATCCCCATTAGAATGCGACTTTTCATCAATATGACTTGAAATATCAACAATAATGTAGGGTGAGCAAAAACTCAGTAGGATTTATATCTCTAATCAGGTATTCTTTAAGTGATTAATATCTTGATAAGATAATGCACTAATATTGAGAAACATAATGAACCATGCAACCTAAGACATATGGAACATGAGCAAAAAGATATATGGATGTAAGCAATTGAATCATAAGTAAGATAGGTAAGAACAAGATTTCAAGTCTAAGCTACTGAAGATAGTCTTTCGATATTCAAAAACATGTAACAAGTACTAATATTGAATTGGTCAAATTACACAATAATCCCACGAGGGGTAACATGTACAAGTCAAGCAATTCAAGTATTCATGTATAAGTGGAATGTCATAGATCAATTTAGCACGCATGTAGTTGGTGCAATGTCACATCAAGTCATTCAACTCCCATAGGCACAAGTACTTTCAGGTGTTCCTCCCAAAACCAAACCGAGCCTTATTAATGCCAGGTATTGAAGTTATGGATCATAGATCCCAGTAAATATTTAGACATCCACATTATATAATAATGGCCAAATGAATTTCAAGGTAAAACTCATGTCATTAAGGTATATATTCTAGTGAGATTTTTCAAAGAATTCAAGGAATATTCAAGTTTGTTAGGAATTTAATGAGATATAGATGATAATAATTAGGTTCCTACATTAATCACGCTAAAACATGGATAGAAATTCATTCAAGTAACCAAATCTTGACTAACAGGCAAGTGATAGAACGCGGTCATGAACACAGACGTGTCTTATCAGAATCTGGGTAGAACGCAGTTAGGGCACTAGCCACGATCAGGAAGAACGCAGTTAGGCTAATAATCCCATTCAAAAAGGGGTCCATCAGGACACAATCTATCGTGTGGATGCATTCTTGGAACAGAAGGTTAAACGTGGTCTCTAGGTCGGCCCCGTTCAAGATAGACAGAACAAAACCCACATAGAACCATATTCCACAGTTCCAAAGGTCGGTTGAACCCCATAGTAGGATGAGACTCTAAGGGTTTTCAGAGTTTTTAGGGTGCAATCTACTCGACGTCCATGTGAGACTTCATAGCTAATAGAGTCTTACGAAGGCCTTAGTGAAGATGTTCTAGTACGACGGAAGGAATATCCAACAGAGGGTTTTAACTTCATCAAGAAAAGGACTTTTTGTGAGAACCAGAAACTAGAGTGAGCAATAGATGCATGCCAATAGAGTGACATGATCTTTCACGCAAATCAATAACTATATCAAATCGCTGATCTCAAGTAACATGAATTAAAATCATAGTAATAGTTCATGGAAGACAAACAACTTCAAATTTACATAGTTATGATATGCTATTTTCATGCGGGAAAGAGAACTACTCTGGAAAGATACTCAAGTCATGATGGAAGATTATAAGACATTAGCATGGAATTATGAGAAATTAAGTTTAAGTATGTCCTTTAACAATTTTCATTCCAGTTAACATGGGTTAATGAAAACATGCATATTTTGACGTATTAAACCATATATTAAATATTGGAAATATCTCATAGTTCGAGTCAGGTTGCAGTCTCTAGGTACGGTATGATCTGCCTTAAACGTGGTTGCCACGGCAGCTGCGATCTCTTGAACGTGTTGTATCTCAAGGCCGCAATTAGAAGGTGGTTTCTGCATTGGCCACGATCTCAGACCTGACACACAGAAATAATGCGAACTTCAAATAACTTCAATTTCAAGCCAAAAAATGACAAAACAGAAGGAATTTCAAAAGGGGAAACAAGTATAGATTATATAACAAAAATAGATATGCTAATGGACCTATAAATGTGTTTAATTAGATTTAGGCCTGAGAGAACACCTATCTTAAGTTGATTTAAGGAAGAAGGGGATGAAGAACTCAAAGAACTCCCAATCTCCTTGCTCTCCTCCTAGAAATGCATCCCCAATCCCTTGTCCAATCACCTTCTTTTGTGATTAGAGTCGACTTGAGGGATCTAGGTTCTTATTTATAGATCTATACGTCCCCAAGAGTCCTAATTCGCCCCAAAATCTCCCAAGGATAGAAATTACTCTAATTTTTGAGTTTATCCCTATTCTGAATTTATCTAGATTAATTTATCTTATTTTGTTATCAAAATAATCTTACACAAAAATAGATTGCACGTAAATGTGCAACACCTGTGGAGTGAGTGGGTCACACGGACTAAGATGAACTCGAACTCGCGATCTCCCCGTCAAAGAGGTCGATATCCACTGAGTCATAAACTCGTGATAAGATTACGAGCGTTATTATTTGATTGCAAGCATACATTTATTTGCAAAATTACGGTTGCAAGAAATGGAGTTTCTGATGCACCTCATATGGCCGCAGGGATTCGGTAGCACTTGCTGTTGCCATTGACAGTCTCTCCTCAACCAACTGTACCTACATTAGGACTTCGGCCACGAATATAAATGGCTACAATATAACCATAGTAAGAATGGTATATAAGTAATGATCTCCCATAAGAATGAGATTTATTTAAGCTAGTAATTTCCAAACCAGTCTCACTAATTAGGAGTCGTTGCCGCCTAGGAAAACATTATAGCAAGGGCACTCTGGAAAAGGGAAATTTGTGAAAGGAACCCGCTAACTTATTGCTACAATTCTTTCGACATGAAATTACAATAATGGGTAGAAAAACATCGTGATCTTTGAAAATGTGGCACAAAAGGAACGTGACAACTTTTTATTCCTTGTGTCGAAATAATGGAAAAACATAGCAAAATCCGATTTCAAAATACAATGAAATGTAGGCCGAGAATGTTAAGGCAGTTAAACTAAATTAAATCTATATACCCAAGAAAAATACTGCGGCACCATGCTTTATGCCACCATTTTAGTTACACTGATTCCGACCGTCCGATCTAAAAATCTGACGGGATGAATAACTTAACTTCGATAGGAAAAGATCATTTCAAATTTCCCCCACAAAAGACACCTGTGGTTTAATTGAGGATCACATATCAGTTACCGTCGATCATAACACCCAAAAATGAGAACAATGGACGCCGTAATAACTTTTTTACCACGCCACCGATACCACCGTGCTCACGGTCACGGTCGCCGTCTCCACCACCCCCCCTGCCCTCGCCTCTCTTCCCTCCAGCTCATCCCGCTCTTTCTAAGGTGGGAGGTGGCTGAAATCTCTATAAATGCCCACAAACGGCTCCCTTCGTCGCCCGTGCCTTCACCATTTGTCATTCCCCACCCTTCTCCTTGGCGACCTCTCCGCCCGGACCTCCTCCTCGCCGCTGCCTCCTCCGCCATCGCTGAAGGTAGCCGTCCTCCTCTCCCTCTCTCTCTGTGTGTGTGTGTGTCTCTGTGCTTCCACCCCGTCCTATTCTCCTCCATTCTGCTTCTTCCTAAGTTGCTCCGGGCTCTCTGGTCAGATCAGATCCCGAGACCCCTCCTCTGTTCGTTCTTCGTGCTCTCTTCTTGAGGTACGCAGGTGGTCTCATCATCTCTGCTCCCTCCACTCTCCTCCTCCTCCATTGCGTGGCGTTGGTCAGATCCAGAGGGCCTCTACGCCGCTTGTTCTTCTTGCGCGCCTACTGCGGTGTACTGATGATCGCGCCATTACTGCTGCTGCGGCCTCAATGGAGAACGGATCTGATTGCCTTTTTTCTCGGATCCTGTCTCTTCGCCCCTGCCTAGCCTTGTTTTGGGTTTTCGCTCTCTTTTGGTTCGTTCGTAATATGCTCGGTTCGTATGGGCTGTTGTTGTATAGGGTTTTGGGCAGTTAAGTTACTCGATTCGAGTGCCCCTCGGGCGTTGTGGTAGGGTTGAGGGAGGGATCTGGTTGTTGTGGTGACGGTTCTTGTCCTGGACGGTGCCTGTTTCAGATCTGATCTGTTTACATTAGAGAGGGAGAAGGCAGGTTTGATGCCTCCAGATCTGGTAGCTAGTATTGTTTGTCCATTACGGGGATCCAGGCCGGGGTTCGCAGTTGCCCTGTTTCACTCTGCTGCGCGGGCCAGATCTGTCCTTCGGACGCAGTCGGTGGCTTTGGCCCGCAGATCTAGTCGTAGCCGTAGTGCTCTTGTTCTGTGTCTGGATCCATCTAGGTTCTCTTTCTATGCGTCGCGTGCATCTGTGGTTCATTTGTATCTTTCTTTTGTCTCTGTGTTTTTGCCCTGCTTCAGCGGTCGCCAAAGTTTAAATCTTAGGGCACATGCGCACTATTTTCTTTCTGATTTCATATGTTTTGATACGTAATTTACCCTCTTTGCTCATAGATTTGAATTCCAAGTGCCATCTGTCCTCCGCTTTCTTCTGCTCTTCTCTGCTCACTTGCGACTCAAAAATAAAAAATATCAAAAAATGACGCCACTTTTAAAAGGCGTTACTCAATGAACTGACGACCCTTACAGTGCCGTTAATTAAAACAAATGATGCCTTTCACAAAGACGTTAATCCAAAAAATACACAAAAATTTCATATTATGCAAATATTGAAGTCCAATCTGATCGTCGCAAAGGGGATGCTTCCAATCAAAACCACCGGATAAGATAAACATAACGTTAAAACCTTAAACCCAAATGGCACTTACAGCACCATCATCATATGACAATTACCACAATGATTATGCCATGCAAATGAATATTTTTTGATTTTTTTCTTGTAATTCTTCAGTGTACAATAGGTGCTACCCTAGTTCTGTGTGTAAGAAGAAAATCACTTGGAGATCACTGCTCTTTTCGTATACGCCGATTTGCATGTGCGGCAAAGCACCATCGTACAGACGATCGTGTACGTAAGCGGTCAATGCTCAGTAGGCTCAGTGAGGGGCATGGGACAGGAGAGTTGTGCTGGGTCTTACGTGCATACTAATTTAAGTTCAGCTCATGCTGTCTACCTAAGAAAACTAAAGATTTGTTCATAATACACTTAGTAGCTGCATATAGGAAACTAGTAATCCTTGTGCGACTGCTTCTGGGTACTTTTGTTGCGTCTGCAACCGCACGCCAGAAGAAACATGCCAGGTCTAAGACATATCCATTAGTGGATTTAATTATTCTGCTGGGCCTCCATCTAAATTACTCATAGCATAATCATCGCCCATATCTTATTCTGTGTAATATTTAGAACCCTGCGGACATATCCCATTGCCACCCGTATATATATATATACGTGTATGCACAAGAGCAGTCGTGTGCATGGGACGGAGCTCTCGCGGTCGATCTTCCAGGGGGATCACGGGCACTTGTGCTCTCCGTCGTGGGTCTTCATGTTGGCGTAGCAGGGGCACACGTCCTCGTTGCCAGACGTCCCCGGCGGGACGCAGCTGCACCTCTTGCAGCAGGTGTTGCACGCCCGGATGCACATCTTGTGCCTCGACGCCTTGCTGCAGCGGTACGCACACTTGGAGGGGCAGTCTGCAGTTTCACACATGCATGAACAAGAGCCCTGTTACTCGCCGTTGATATCCTACTACCTACCTGATGAAATTGCCCTTAGAAACTCTATATATATCTTCACGGGGCGATGGGCTCGATCTTACCTATGGAGCCGTTCGCTGGAGAGGATTCGGCATAGAAATCCACCTACAGAAGACCAGTTCAAGGCTAGTTTAGGGATAAAGAAACAACAAAAAGATAAAAGCAAGTTTCGTTCGGGACCCCGAGAGGAACCCTGGTAGACCCATGTTATCAAGGTCTTCCATGGCAAGCTTGCCCTGGCATGCATATACAGAGAATATTCTTCTCTTGTTCCAAGGTGTGAAGACATGCATGCGAGTTATATATATGAATAAACTGCTGATGTTGGGAGAGCATGCATGCAGGGGAAGCCAGTGGCACGTACGTACGGTGGGCTCTCACCTGCAGGAGTAGGAGTACCAAGAGGACTGCAACCACAGTGGAAGCCCCAGCCATGGCGAGAGATGGCGAAGAGTAGGGGAATTGCCCGAGTTGATGTACGGAGAAGAAGCGAGGAGAGTCTGCCCAACTTATAGAACCGGTTTCGTGTGGAGGGAGCACACTTCAAGCTTGTGTGCCTTGTGGTGTGACCAGCCACGGAGAGCGAACTCGCATGCAAAAAATGCTTGCCCAACGTTACCCTCCTTCAGCAACATAATCCATCCACACACACACACACACACACACACACACAAAGCAATTAGAGAGATCTCAACAGGTATAAACGTGTGGCAGTCATTTTTAAGTAGATCCTACCCAAATAATAGAACATTAATAGAATGCTGAGGATTTATAAGATACAATAATTCTCTCGCCAAATAACACCTTTGTGGGGTGAACAATAACGATATATAATTAGAAACAGTCAAGGAAAGAACTCAATAAACTCACACACACAACAACAAAGTAGCAGCAGCCAATCTGGATCCAGTTTGAAGTCATATATTGTCTTGATAACCTCACGTATGCGTCCAATAGAATGAGTACAGACGGGAAGTGAAAGTGGAAACAGAATAGATTGTCTTGCTAAATATTTTGTACAACTTGATTTATGTGGACAAACATCAACTAAGCTTAATTAGTAGGGAAACTTGAAGGAGAGGTTTAGAAGTTAATATCGTAGAGACGTTTTGGCGAGGCAATATATACTTGTTCTTAATGGTCACTTGGTTCAACTGTCTATAATCAATGCACAATATTAAACTACTATCCTTCTCCTTCACAAATGACATAGGCGCACCCCATGGGAAAAAGCTAGGACGGTTATAACCTATATCAAGCAACTCTTACAACTGAGCTCTTAGCACCCTCAATATTGCTGGTGCCATGTGATAAGGAGCCTTGGACATAGGCATCGTACCGGGCATAATATCAATGGTGAAGTCAATTTCCCTTTACGGAGGTAGCCCTATCAATTCCTCAGGAAAGACATCAAAAAATTCACAAACAATAGAAACATGTTCTACCCCTTACTGACTTTGGTCAGCTACCATCATTGAAGCAAGAAATCCTTGATATCCAACATCAAGTAGTCTACGGGCCTTACTAGCTGAAATGAGAAAACATGGTAAAGAAGACCAAATACCTCAGAAATAAAATGAGGGTCTTCAAGGGTACTGAAAATACACCCTCTTCAAACCACAATCCACTACGGCACCATAGGCCTCAAGCCAATCCATACCCAGAATCACATCATTATCTTTCAACTGTAATGCATATAGTTGGGCTGGTATATTCTGCCCTTCAATCCAGATAGGCACCCTCCCTAAACAATAAGGAGTAATTATAAAGTCACCAGTCGGCAACTCCACTGCCAGGTCACAAGACATCTCCATAGTAGGCTCCTCAGTAGAAGCAATGAAATCCTCAGATATGAAAGAATGAGAAGCATCAGAATCAAATAAAACTCAAACCGTACACCCTAGAATCATGACCGTACCTTCCACCAACATGGACGCCTCTGCCTCTACAAGTGTTATATGCATCACATGCCCTCGAGACCTCTACTTCCCTGAAGGGTCGGATGGACGATTAGATCTAAAGGGGGGGTGAATAGATCTACCCTCAAAAATTTTATCTACAGTAAACCGACACGATATGGAATTAGAAAAGGACTACTGCAGATATAAATTCAACTAACAGATAGAGAATGCTCAAATAATCTATAAAGATTTAACAAGTGAGTCAATGCAGACTTATCAGATGACAACCTTCAGCTAAATTGATCAATCATAGAAACGGCAATGTATGAAATGTCACTCATCCAGTGATGATACCTGGCGAAGGCTAGCCTCATGCAAGAGGTGGAATTCCAGATAGGTGTGACCTATCTTTCCTACCATGCCTTTTTATATACCTACTAGTTGATAGACGCAGTTGTAGATACACTAACTAAATTCGGTGAGCAAGTATGCTGTGTGTGATCCTAGGCATTCATCTAAGTAGATAATAGATCAAGCATATGAGCAGCAGAGACCAATCAATAACACGATACACTAGAAATTTTAGGTGGCTCAGCTTTCGACTACATCCACCCCACACTCAGACCGAGTGTGGCATATTGCTGATTCACAACTTCAATCTACTAATCCACAGCTTCGGGGAATGAATCCCGACAAACTGCTGATCCACAACTTTAGAGAAACTATCCCAGACCGCTGAGCCTCATAGCTTGCTACCACTGAGCTTTATAGCTTCGTTGTCCGAGGTTTTACCCTCGCCCGCTGACACACATCTAGACAGAATTCAAGAATAAAAGCAAAGAGCGAAATGATGAAACAATATAACTCTCTAGGAGCAGATTGACTTGGATTTGATCCAAGAGTCAATTATAGAAAGGACAATCACAAACTCTCTTTTTCTTCTAGATTTTGATGCTCTGCTTTCTTCCACTGCAAGGCCATCCTTCTGGCTTCATCTCTCAGCACTCGCCTCTCTTCAAGTTCGAAGAATTCTTCTCTCTCAATGGCTCTACAACCCTTTTCTTCTCTCTGATCTCTTCTCTATGTATCACTCTCACTTCTTATTTCCTGAAATTTGGACGATCTGCAACCATTTATAGGCCGCAGGTGATGGGCGCATGGAAACCACGTTTCCCGCCCAATCTTCCATGCAGATCTGATCCTTAATCTTTCCACATCAAACAATCACAGCGCCTTTGCCTTCTACGTGGTAGGATCTCTTATTTCGAGCCTTGCATTTGATTACGTGCCTAATCATTAGCATGGATGAGTCTGGGACCACATGCCTTCCTTAAAACTTACGAGCATCTTATCCTAGTTCTTTTGGGCCTTTTCACGGTAAAGTCCCTGTCAGCAAGGTAAAGGATATTTCGTCAAACACCTTATAGTTATTTAACAGAAGACTAAATGTTAGCACAATAAGATATACCTAATATGGCATCTAAGTTAGACTTACCCTAGGTCATTTTTCTAGGCCAGATTACTTGTCCTTCAACTCTTTTTCAAACTTCTCATTATCCTTCTACTTTTCTTCATTGACAGCTTTAATGGCTTGATATTTTTCAAGGTTGAGCTTATTTTCTTCTTCAAGTTGCTGACATTTTAGTTTGGCTTGATCAAGTTGTTTCTTGAGATTTGCATTTTCCACTTTCAGATCTTCAAATTCTGGGCTGTCAGATTCACATTCCTTAATCTTTCTTGTCAGTATCTCATTCTCAGCCTTTAAGATTTCTAGATCCTTGTTAACATGATTATCATGAGCTAAAGCATTGACTTTCTTTTTCAAATGTTTGTTCTCCTTTTTATAAATCTCATACTTCTGAAACAAAACGACATACGCATCTTCCCAATCTTCAATTGAGAAAGTTTCAAAAAGAGTGCTTACCTGATTTTCACTCCCGTCTGCCATCTGGTACAAATCATCCTCATCTTCTAATGCAGATGAGCTCTCATCTTCCTCCTTGTTGTCGCTCTAAGTACAAACCATTGCCTTGGGCTTCTTCCCCTTGGCTTTGGCCATCTTTTTGAACATTTCGGGGCATTCTACTTGCATATGCCCTGGTTTCCTACATTGGTAGCCAATAACCTTGTTAGAATTTTTGGTTTGGGTAGATTTAAAGTTGGAGATCTTTCTTACCTGACCCGTCCTCTTTTTCTTTTGGAATTTACGTCTATTCCTTAGGAACTTCTTAAATGGTCTAGTGAGCAGGGCATGATCAGCTAAGCTTGTTTCTGGGATGTCATCTTCATCATCCTTATCAGAGCTGTCTGTGCTCCCAGAAACTTTGAGAGCCACAGTCTTCTTTTACTTGGTATCTTCCTCATTCCTCTTCAGGTTGAGCTCATATGTCATGAGTGAACCTATCAGTCCGTCAACTGTCATTGCGGACAAGTCCTTGATTCCTCAATAACAATGGCCTTAGTGTGCCACGTTGGGGTGAGATATCTAAGGATCTTCCTAACCAAATCACTGTCGGTGTATTATTTTCCCATAAGTTTTAAACTATTAGTTAGTTGGGTGAGTCAAGCATACATCTCAGAGATGGATTCGTCTGGTTTCATTTTAAACATTTCATAATCGAAAATCAATATATTGGCCTTTGTGGCCCTTACCTCAGCTGTCCCCTCATAAATTAGCTCAAGCCTATCCCACATTTCTTTCACAGATTTACAAATGGATACTCTTGAGTATTCTATGGGGTGGATAGCATACTGCATGATATTCATAGTGATCCAATTTGTTGTGGATTTTTTAACTTGGTTCGATGTCCAAGTGTCATCCACTTCTGATAAAACAAAAGGACCTCTACTTACAACACGTCACATCAAGTGATCCTGGGCACACAGAACAACTTCCATTCGATTATTCCAGTAGAGAAAATTTGTGCCATCGAAGAATGGTGGTCGATGGCATGGCCCTCAGCTATGTAGCTGCGAAGGACATTCTCATCGAATCTCCCTAGGTCGTTGGACCACATCTCTAGGGAACGTGCTCTGATACCAACTGTTGGATGGTGAGAGAGGATCAAGAGGGGGGGTGAATAGATCCCGCACCTATTTTTTGATGTAATGCAAGACCAGTAATAAGCAGTAAGGCAGAGTAACCAAGTTTCAAACACAGTTCTATTCTAGTACAAGGAATTACAAAGACACAATGCTACGAGGAAGCTCAAATAAAATACAGCACCAGTGAAGAGGATAGAAGAAATGAAGTGCACCCAAACAAA
This sequence comes from Amorphophallus titanum, assembly GCA_024336825.1. NCBI lineage: Eukaryota > Viridiplantae > Streptophyta > Magnoliopsida > Alismatales > Araceae > Amorphophallus > Amorphophallus titanum. The sequence continues at coordinate 441,787 of JANBPO010000930.1, forward strand.
CCACAACACCAGAGATTTTTACGATGGTTCGGCTGCTACCTAGCATGCCTACGTCCACCCCTCACCAACCCAGTGAGGCTTCCTACTGACAAATAGCTTGAAACACCACTGATACACAACTTACACTACTGATACACAACTTACGCTGTTGATACACAGCTTCACAATGAGGACAACGCCCCACACACAAAGGAGTAGAAGTAAAAAGGAAAAACTTGAAATAGAAAAAAAAAATGCAAACACAAGGAAGAATAGAAAACCGCTACTGCAAAATGAAGGACTTAACGAAGCCACTATGCAGATCAAGAGTTCTTCAGAAACACGGATGGCTGATATCTTTTGGCTACATGCATACTTCCCTTCTCTTCCTCTCAGATCATCTCCAGGAAGCTCATGACAAGCACTCTTTCTTTTTCTTTTCTCTTTGCTCTTCACGCCTAAGGCAACTCCCGTCTACACGATGGACCCGACGCCGCAGGACTTGACAGTCGGCGGAAGCCCGGTCAGTTGCACTGTCACGATGACCGTGACGCATTTCAACGCGGGCGGCATCGTCATCGAATGGCGGCGGGCAGGGGATAGTTCTCTGGTGTGGAAGGCGACGAACGCCGAACACTGGAATCCGGCGGTGCGGACGCCGCTGAAGCTGGTGGACTACGACCCGACGATGGGCAGGCCGGGGCAATACGCCTGTCTGTACCCAGCTTTCTGCGACATTCTTGACGAGGAGATGACAACCGACATTTGCGGCTGCGGCTGCTTTGGTTCGGATGCGGTTGGTACGGTGGTGTTCACTGTGACAGTGGACAGCATGGGAGCAAAGGACGACTCGGAAAACTGCGACCCTGAACTGGCCGACTGTCACGAAGCGTACTGCCGGTCAGCCGAAGGGACTTATCTCATCGTCGGCTGTGGCGGCGGCACGGCAACCGCCAACGACTTCGACGCCGAAGGGTGTTCACCATCCGAAGGGCCGTCGTCAATCGTGATGAGTGTGACGTTCGGAGATCCGGCGGGGATTGTCGTCGGACTCAACCTTGGCGGCGTCGGCAACTTCTACAGCTGGGGCGGTGATGCCGGGATGTCCCACTGCGATTGGATATTCTCAGGGCTGGCCGTGACGCTCAGTTCTGGCGGCGTTGGCTGTTGTGAGAACAACACCGTCACCGTCACCCCTATGGTCATCGGCAACCTTGGCTATCCCATCGACTGCCAGGGGAATCCGGTAGACCTCACACGCTGCCCGCCGCGGTCGCCGCGGTGCGGCGGTTCGTCCTACTGGCGTCTCGACCGCAAGTTCTGCGAACTGACTGAGGAGTACCTGTATTTCTGGACGCTGCTGTCCAATAGCTGCGGCGGCTTGTGTCCCACGAACGGGCAGCGGTGCCGCGTGGAGATCCCGTTCGAGCTGGTGGATTACCCGCTGGACGACGAGGAAGCCGAGGCGTTGGGCTACGACGTGTACCTTGGCGTGACGACCGAGGCGGAATGCGTCTGTGCGACCGTTGACCCGGACCTGACCGAGCCGGAATGCCCGGTGTGTACCTGTGCGGATATGACGACCGCCAAGGAGTTCACCATCAGCGGGGTCGATGCCGTGTTCGATGGAACGTATACGCTGGTGAAGACGCCCGGCCCGCCGCCAGACGACTGCCTGTGGATCGGCGGCAACGGCAACCCGCTGGCCGATGACACCTACATCCAGTGGATCTCCGGGACGTGGACGCTCATCTTCCCGGACGCGGACGGGACGACCTACACGGCGTCAGGAACGGCGTGCGATGAAACAATCATCCTGAGCAAGTCTGGCGGGAACGTCGATTTCCCGGCGAGCATCACGGTGACGACCCTATGACCTGCCAGTACCTCAAAGACGGTCGATGCTCACTGGCGGAATCGCTCGCCGTGCAGGAACTCGCGCTGACGCTGGAGTGCCCGGTTAGTGAGACGACGTGCGCCAAGTGCCTCAAGTCAGGCGAGCCGAAACCGGAGAAGCCATCCATCGCCTGCGTCGGACTGGTGACGCCGCAGGTTCCGCCAGAGATGAAGCCGACGTGGACGCGAGCCGTCGGATGGCTGGTCAACGGCAAGAGCCGCGGGCTGGGAGACACCGTTGCCAAGGTGACGCGGGCCACGGGCATCGACAGGGGCGTCAAGACGCTCGCCAAGGCGTTCGGTAAGGACTGCGGATGTTCAGGGCGGCAAGCGAAGTTGAACGCCGCCGTCAGCTATTCGTCCGACAACCAGAACTCGACCGCCTGAGCCCACGAGAAATCGCCACGCGGCGGCGTGTGCCAGTATTTGCTGCAGTCCTTGCAGATCATCACCGTCGTCGTCGGGTACTTCACGCCGACGATCACGTTGGCGGAATGACACCGGGGGCACGGCGGCACTGGCGCGGCCTTTGTGGTCACTTCCAGCACGCCCCATATGACCGCGAAGAGCAAACAGGCAGCGGTGATGCCGACAATGAAGCGACGTGACATAAGAGCCCCCTTCCAATTCGGACAGCCAGCATAACGCTGGCTAATGGGTCCGGATCAAAGATTTTCACCACAATCGCAGCTGCCGTCCACCAACCTCATCCGGAAACGGCCACGGAACCCGAGGTGCCGCCCCTTCCAGGATCGCGAATGAATCGACGTAGTGGTCACGAACGTCGCCGAGCCCGCAGCCGTAAACGATGCGGCCGGCATCCCGTGCAGAAACCTTCTTAAAAGTTTTTATAGCATCTGCAAATGCAAGTTCGGCACCACTCAAGTCTCCTTTCTTAAGTCGATGCCTCCCCAGTTCATTGAAGACCCAACCCTTTTTTTTAAGAACAGACTGCAATTCTTCTGAACCAATGGGAATTCCATTCATTGCCTTCTTGGCAGAATCATAACACTCTAAAGCAGCTATGAGGTTATGTTCAACATCTCCAACTTTAGGACCCTCAAGAAACTTAAATATGCCTCCATGCTTCACCTCAGGTACATCTTTTCCACCAGGTTCAAACCTAGAGTCCCCTCCATACTCCGTGCAATGGGCCTCCACCGTGTATTCATCACCTTCAGCACTGATTGCCACAGAAGGATGAGGATGCTCACCTCTCTCATCAGTTATCTGCAAATTCCCACTTCCAAGGCAATCAGCCTTTATCAGTTTGCCCTTAAAGTGGTCATCTTCTGGGTTAGAAAATGATGAATAATTAGAATTCTTCATGTTGGATTTTCTACTTTTTTTCCTACTAAAGACAACAGAGAGGACATCACGACTACTACTCGCACTGTTACCACTGCTTGTCCTATCACTTGTGCAGCTGCAATTTATTAAAGAGCAAGTGCTGCAGTTTTCCTTGTACTGGCTCAACTTCTTTTTAAGCCTTTTCAGCTCTCGAATGACTTCTTCTGATAACCGAAGTTCAGCATCAGTCTTCTTACCTTCCACCTTTTCAGGGATGCCTTTATTGTCCACCCTATGGTGCTCTACGTACACATCCCCAACAAGAATCCATGCCTTAGCCCAGAACAAGTACTTTGATGGAAAATAATTAGATGAAGAATACTTTTCCCTTAAACCAGAATTCAAATCTTGCAAACAGTCAATCGTCAAATCTGCTTTGCTGCATTCTTTCTCAAAATGCATATGTGACAATGAACTGCTGGACATTGATGAAATAAACTGGGAGCCTTCTAGCTGCTGAGGCATAGACCCATAAACAGAACTTGCTAATCTGACAACCTTGATAGCTTGCTCCAACTTCCCGTCATCTCTATAAGCCTCTCCGAGGGCCAAATATGACTCTCCCAGCAAAAGAACAAGTTTCCACATTCTGCCATCCATCCTAGATTTGGGCAACCATTCTCTAATATCACAAACTTCAATACAATCAGTATCACCACATGCACATACAGCAAAAGAGCTAGGTGGTGACCGTTCATGAATTTTACTGCCATGATCTATCAAATCTCCTTCGGTGTTTTGAAGTTGGCGCTTCCACCTGAGGGACTTTATAGCTTGAGATACATGGTGAATTGCAGCCAACTTTGAAGAAATTGGATCTGTAACAGTTTGAACCAAATGTGCAGGAGCTACAGAAACTTCACATACAGCCAACCCATCTTTTTGCCTGGGAGTAGATTCAGGTTCCTCCAGTTCAGTTACTCCCAGACTGCCCATGTCTCTTGGCACAGATAAGTTTGTTCTAATATTCAATAAATCAGATGCATCAGATGTTGAACTTCGAGTAGCCAATTTGTCTTCACTTGAGCTTCTATCTCCACCAACTTGAGATGAAGCCTTATCTTGGGTCCTTGATGCAAGGATTTCCCCAGAAGGTACTGAGTCCTCATCTTTCACATCAGTGACTGTAACCTCTGATTCTAAGAGAAAAGATTCTGATGTCAAATCCAGTTCCTCACGACATGTCAAAATAAACCTGGCAAACTGTTCATGAGCATATGCACGAACTACCTGTGTTTCATGTAAGTTCACCATAGGGTACATTAGAGTAAATTTAGATGAAAAAAAGAAAAATAACACTGAAAGACATTGGTGCATGCTCATGCCAGTATACATACCAAGTGATCCTGATCACCCATAATGTCTAAACATTTTTTAAAGAATCCTGCACATTTCGTTTTGTTATCACAAGACTGCACAGAATAAAAAGGCAATCAAGTTATTTTAGAACTTCAACCTTCATCGGATACAGCAATACATCCATACTGTTACCAATTCTGTGCTTTAAATACCTTTGAAAGTGATAGCCTGTGTGCGATACGGTACAACAGAGTCCCTAGGGAAAACAATGAATTTCTCCTCCCTTTATGCATTAAGGATGACGAGGGACCACAGCCTGTGTTTGGGCCCATTAGTTACATTAAACCACATAATGACACATAAACATAGGGAAATAAGTCAAAGACCTAGGGACATGACTAAAATAAAATGAAAAATACAATGATAAGACTCAAATAAAATATAAAAATTGCATGCCATGACTCAAAGAAATGTGAAGAACACGATGGTACATGATGATGATCTATCTGAGCTTTGAAAATTATGGAGGGGGTAAATGATGCCCCCATCAGTAAACTCCTGGAGGTACTCCACCCACCTACTATGACGCGCATTGAACTTTTTCTGAGCATGGAGAAATTTAAGAGCTTCATGATCGGAATATAATACAAACTCTTGGTGCAACAAATAGTGCCTCCAATGCCTTAAAGCCTCAACAACAGTATAGAATTCTTTGTCATAGGTAAAATATTGCAGTTTGGCATCACTCAATTTCTCACAGAAGAAGACAATGGGGTGGGCCTCCTAACTCAGAACTCCTCCTATACCAACTCCTAACGCATCACAAGAGACCTCAAACACCTTCGTAAAGTCAGTCAGTCGGAGGATAGGTGCCTGAGTCATGCGCTCCTTAATGTCACTGAAGGCAGCACCTGTGGCCTTCATCCATACAAATGTACCCTTCCAAATACAATCTATAATCGGGGTAGTGACGGAGCTAAATCCGCGGATGAAGCAACGGTAGAATGTGGCGAGGCCATGAAAGCTGCGGACATCGTAGAGCATGCGGGGTTCTGGCCACTCAACAATGGCTCGGATCTTCTCCAGATCTGCGGAGACCCCATCATTGGACACTATGAAACCCAAGAAGGTAACATGAGATGTCATGAAGGGGCACTTCTATGGGTTGGCGTACAGCTGCTCTTGCCTCAAAATCTGACAGACCTACCTCAAGTGATCCGAGTGGTCCTCCCTAGTGTGGCTATAAATGAGTATGTCATCGAAGTACATGACAACAAACACTCCAATAAGAGGTTGAAGGACCTGTGTCATCAACCGCATGAATGTGCTAGGGGCGTTAGTCAAGCCAAATGGCATAACTAACCACTCATATAAACCATCCTTGGTCTTGAAGGTAGTTTTCCATTCATCTCCAGGTCTAATCCTCACCTGGTGATAGCCACTTTTGAGATCAATCTTGGAGAAAATAGTGGCCCCCGACATCATATCTAGTATGTCATCAAGTCGGGCAATGGAAAATCTATACTTTATGGTGATCTTGTTGATGGCACGACTATCAACACACATCCTCCACGTGCCATCCTTCTTTGGGGCGAGTAATGCTGGTACAGCACATGGACTCATGCTGTCCCGAATAGATCCCCTCTGTAATAATTCTTCGACCTGTCGCTGCAGCTTAGCGTCATCAATGGGGCTCATGCGGTAATGGGGAAGATTGGGTAATGAGGACCCCGGAATTAGGTCGATAGCATGCTAGACATCCCACATAGGTGGGAGTCCCTCGGGAAGCTCCTCCGGGAATACATCAGCGAACTCCTGTAAGATAGGGACAACATCGGGTGGGAGTGCACTCTCAGAGCCTCGCTCCACCTCACGGACTACGACAGCAAACACAGGACTACCCCTACTAGCCTCCTGTTCCATCTCACGGGGGCTAATCATCATCAGTCTGCTATTCGGGGTTTGGCCTGTGGCAGAAGAAATGGTCGCGGCCTGTACTAAGGTCGGGGTACTGGCCCCAGAGGTAGGAGGGCCAGAGGTGATCGGGCTGGCCGGGCCCCTAACCGGCGGACTCTTCGGAGGAGAAGGATGAAGAGTGATCCGCTGGCCATCATGGTCAAAGGTACAGGTGTTCGACTGACCATGAAGGGTGGCATCCCGATCAAACAGCCATGGCCTGCCAAGGATAATGCTGCCCACTTCCATGGGTAGGACGTCACACCAGATGTCATCGCGGTGGGTGTGAAACTGCAATGGGACTAGGCACCACATCCTAACCGGGATGGAGGTGGAGTCCACCCATGATACTCAATATGGGAGGGGATGGTCTACAGGGGTAAGACCAAGGCACGAAATAGTGCCTGTAGAGATGGCATTAATGCAGCTCCCACTATCAATAATCACCTTGCACGATTTTCCACTCAGTTGACAATATGTATGAAAGATGGTAGTCCGACGCCAGTCATCACTGACCTGTGGCTGAGTCAAGGTGCACCTGACAACTCCTAGCTGGGTACTATCCTGGTATTGGGCATCAACAGACTCACCCTGCACGTCCCCAGTCTCTTCAAAGAACTCATCAGCAAGCTCCTGCTCCACCTCATAGCTAACATGCACAACCTCAGAAGGCGGAGCCTCACTAGCCAACGTGTCCCCGATAACTAGGGATGAGCAGGTGGGCACCGATTTGCATAGTGCCCATACCCCTTGCAGTTAAAACACTACTGTTGAGCTCCACTGGACTCCCCAATTAACGGCCCCTTGCCTTTGTCCTCCCGAGGAGGTGGGGGTGTAGGCAAAAGGGGTCGAGTGGTTAGTGCGGGGAGTGGCGGACGGGTGATAGCAGGGGGAGGCTGGGGCCGAGGCAGGAGATTCCTCGACTGAGGAGGGCGTGGCCTTAGGGCAAACGGGTCCTAGCGGGTAGGCTCCAAAGGACGAGCCATGGGAGTCCTCTGGAATGGACCAGGAGAACTGCGAGGCTCCGATCTGCGCTGATGTATGGGACCCTACCGCTGGGATGACTCAAACTCTAACTCGAACTGCTCGAGCTCGAGAGTGACTTGATAGGCACTTTCTAAAGTGGTTACGTTGCGGAGAAATAGCTCATATTGGTATGGCATCTGCAACCCTCTTCGGAAACTTGAAATGGTCATAGTGCTCTCCTCTGTAACTCCACACTGCAAATAGTATTCATCAAACTGGGTGATGTAGTCAGATACGGATCGGTTGCCCTGGGTAAGACTCTGCCAACTATCAATAAGACGTGGACGATATATGGTAGGTAGGTACTTCTCTCTCAACTTTACCTTCATCCCATCCCAGGTCTCAACTTGAGGCTGATGTCGCTGCATCAATAGGCTCTCCACATTTGTCCAATAGGTCTGAGCCTTCCCTAGCAGCTTCATCTTTGCGAAACGAACTCTCCGGTGGTCCACCATATCGAACCACTCGAAATATCGGTCCATACCGGCCTCCCAGTCCAAATAATCCTTCGGGTTCAAAGACCCGTCAAAAGTGGGAGGGTCCGCACGCACGCTCCGTAGAACGCGGTCATCCTCATCGAGATCACGATGCCGTCGTTAGGCACGACGGTCACGACCATAACCCCCATAGTCATTTTCAAACTCCTCATCAAGATCAAAGACTCTTTGCCTTCTGACATCATCCCCTTGAGCCCTAGGAACCGCAGGCAGCTGAGCTGCCTCTGGTGGTCCCGATGCCGACGCAGGCTGTGCACCTAGGGGGATTCGCTCTAGGGTGGCCATCCTCCCGATCATACCTTGAATGGATTGGTCTGATGCCTTGGCCTTCTCCTCTAAGGCCTTCATCCTACTCTCTAGGCGCGTGCCTAGATCATCCATTCGCTCCATTAGGGTCATGACCATCTCGGCAATTGAGGGCTCTCCGGGTGTACGGGCCTGATGGTCCACCATGGATTGGGGCGGTGGTGAGTATTGGGTACCCCTACGAGTGGGCATACACTGACTACTGTGGAATGGAGAATCTAGACCCAACTAATGGATGAGACGACCCTAGACTCAACCTGTCTCTGATACCAATTTGATGCGGGGCGGGTGAGACTCGGATGGACAATGCGACCTTGGACTCACTATGCGGACTCGACTCACCTAGGACAAAAGCAACCAGCAAGACACGTACACGGGAACACCTCGGCGTGACTCCAAGGAGCCCCAGAAGGGGAGAATGTCCTCAACAAGAAACACAACTCACAACTCGTCCCTAGAGATTAAAGCGTGTGGATCCGCATGGTTGAGTAACCGGTGTGAGTCTAGGGTGGTCTACACTCCTCCGTACCCGGATCGAGTCACAGGATGGGTCACGTGAATGCTCTCTCACAGCGGTGGCTTCATTTGGTAGCGAGCTAGGATTCCTATATCATGCTAACATGGCATCCAAGCATATACTAGATCAGCAAATAACTAAGGAGGAGATGGAGACATACCTCCACGCTCAAGGCATGGGGAAGACTTCTCGGCCAAGAATCGACGCTCCCGGTACAATAAGTAAATTAATTTTACAGCATGAGAATTACATCCCACTCCACGCAAGGAGATAACAGGACACAACAGTGGTCCGGAAGTGCCGTTCAAGGGTTGACGAGTAGCACAGTGGCAGCTTCCGGGCGGCGGCTAGCAGCGGTTCCGAATATGCAATTTCTGGCCAGCTGGATAGCACGCACAGGGGTCAAAAGGGGAGCCAGTCTTCTGGAGGTTTCTGGATGCGACGGTTCATCGGGATGTTGGCGAAGGGTCCCAGGATGACCCCTGGGAGCGGCGGTCTCTGATTCTTCTTCGGCCTATTTTGCTAGATTTTACTGTTGACTCATGTTCTATAGGCCAGCCTTACTAGGCAGTCCTGCGCACTCCGGTGACATCGGCCGACACGACCAGTCCTGATGTCGGATCTAGGTGAGACCAGCACCGTTGCAAAGAGGACTCAAATATCTTCAAACTATGAGATTTCAGATTCGTCCAATGGTGGAGTTGGAAATTAAAGCTTCTGCAAGCTGACTGAGTTTGTGGCCAGAAATACAGAACACACAGAGCAGAACAGGATCTACCTGTTTATGGGGTTGGACCAAAGCCCAAATGAGGGTTTTTGGACCTGGGATTTTTATGGTGGATAAAGGGGAGAGTGGTGGTCATGCACATAGGTTTTTTGCTAGATTCCGACCATGTTTGGGGGGTGAGAAAATTCGTCTACCACTGGCTATCCCGCTGGTCTGCACACTGGCTGATTGAGAGGCGGGGAAATAGCGGGTTAGGAGGAAAATTAAGAATAATTTTCTCAAGATAGGAATCCTATGGGAATAAGGTTCAAACTTTGGGTTGACTAAGGTTAACTCCCTCACACGTATGCAAATACAAGCCTAAGGGGTTGGAAAGGTACAACCGGCCCTGCGTCCGTGTGGGAATCCACGACTCACAGGGACTTATAGAGGTCCCAAATAAGATCACCTTGTCGACTCTAAGGAATATGGATGTGAGAGGATCACTTACCAAGGGGGAATGTAACTATGGTATGAAGAATGCATGACCCTATGTGCACCAAAGTGCATACAATTTCTAGCCTAAAACTAGAAAATCAAGGTAATATTAAACTATGAAAACATAATCAAATACATGCATATCATATATAGAAATGAAGATAACACAAAGGATAGCAATGTAGAATCAGAAACAAGCATAATCAGAACCCAGGAGGCAATGAAATCACCAATGTAAAGCGTACCTATGAGTCTGCCCCTGAACCTACATGCAGATTTTATGCACAAAACTCAAAAATGAAGATAATATTTAACTATGCAAATGTGGTCCAAATAATGCAAATAATATATAGATGGAAAGACAAGCAAATGATATATGGATGTAAAGACAATACAAAGGGTTATAAAATGGGCCCAAGAATAGGGCAATCTGACACCGGGAGGTCAACTAAATCGCCTAAGAAAGATGCCTCTGTGAGCCTACGTGCAGACCTGTCAGAATCAGAAAGTGATCTCTAGGATGACCATTTTTTCCACCATGCGGTCTACCAGAAGAACGCAAGGCTAGTAGAAAGGTCTTGGTAGCCTAGTGATGGCTGCTAGGCATGTCTGGCGGCCCTAGAGAGGATCGCAACCCCCTAACAGACCCGAAAACATCCAGAACAGTAGGAGAAAGGGGAAAACTCTATCTAAACATGCACATACACACACCAAACTTACAAGAGAGCATGAAAATGTGATGGGCACTAGTCATCTCACCGTGATCGCCAAAAAATAAAGGTTGTTGATGTTTATGTGCTACCTCTGGCCCGTAAAATAATGCAAGTGTCATATGAACATGAACAAGCATGAAACGGCATGAAGGTATGAACAAAGGGGGGATAAATAGATTAGAAAACATACCGTGATCACCACCAAGGTCACAACAATGCCAATAGATGAAGAAAGGATGTAACGGCACCGTGTACCTTGAAAAAAGATGGAGACTTGATCGCGCTTAAGGAACAGGGTGCGGGGAACTTGTAGGATCAGAGCTCCTATCCTTCCAACAGGCTAGAGGAAGAGGGCCTCAAGTTCATATGCATGCTATCCTACAAAACAAAGATGAAACCACAAAGGAGAAAAACCCATTAGAAACATGTAAGTGTAGCATCAATCCCTCATTGACAAAATAGGGGTACAAATTGAGGGAGAATGCACCGGGGGGAGATTTTTAACCCCTATTGAAGGGTGCAAAAGATAGGTGTATGTATTGTGATGATGTATGAACAAGTAGAAAGAGAAATCACGTAGCACAACTACGGGAATATGCTATGCAAAATGGAGAAAAGTGTAAAAGTGCAGAGAAGCCCAAAAAACTGTGATGATTTGTGAAATTGAGGAGGAAAGAACTAAGAGTAGAGATAATGAAATCAGTCCCTTGAGCGTGGAATTGAAAGCTAATACTTCTCTCTTCAAGCCAAGGTCGAAGACGTGATTAGACGGTGCACCATGGCTTCGCCCCACGTCTAGAAAGAGCCCCCCTTCGCGTTCTGCGAATTAGGGGCTTTATATAGAGTTGCAGGAATCCAGAAAGTTCTCCCTCAGATGTAGGAGATAATTCTTCAAAATAGGAGTCCTAGATTGATGAAATCTGGAGATAATAGTGAGATAAAGCCCCTAGGAGAGATTAGAATCAATTAATGAGGATTATCTCGGAGAGAATGGATCAAACAAGGCCTCCAAGGAGTCCACGGGTGAAGAAATTGGAGTTCATGAAATTTTGGAATCTCTGTCTAGCAAACGGTCTATTGTAGGGCCGCTAGGGAGCCAAACGGTCATGGGAGGACCGCAAGGGTTCCACCAAATGGTCTAGGGGGGACCGCAAGACTTTAGGCCACAAAACGGGGTAAAATGGGCATTGTTTGAGGGGTAGAGATCTTGGGAAGACCGCCACCATTAGGTAGCAGTCTTCCCAAGGCCGCTAGGCTAATGGAAAAATATTTTTTTAGGCAGGTCACGGTCAATTTTGAAAATTATAGAAAATCTTGAAAACGTCATTTGGTAATCCTTATAAATCAGGTCTGTTGTTTTCCCGATAAACATTTCGATAAGGTCATTGTAAAAATCATCCATTGGCATATTTTCAGGGCTGAAAACACCGAACTTTTCCCCGGTCCAAAATGATCGTATAACTGATAGCTGATTTAAGAAAAGTGACTTTCCCTCGTTTTGATATCCGGTCCACAGGTTAACCTCTCCAGTTCTCCATTTCCAACACTTATCGACTTCTTCGCAGTAGGTTGTTTCTCCTCGTTTCTGTCCGTGCTTAAAACCATGCATTAAACTATCAAAACTGTCCTGCAATGTAAAAACACCTTCTATCTTTACGTATTTTGCTGTTTTTAGCCTATCTGACAAACTTTCTTTGCCGTATCGTACCAAATATTCATTTGCATCTTTTTCGTCGCTTAAATCGACTATTTTGCATTTTTCAGCTCCTATCCTCCTGATAAGCTCTTTTTGAAGGCGTAATCCGTTGGCATCGTTGTCTACGCATATGTAAACCGTTTCAGCCTGTTCAAATGCATCAAAGGAGTTGGTTAGGCATTCCATTTTTTTATCTACATTGGCATCGTTCTCGTTTGGTGCTCCCTGATTAACTGTTGTGTGAAACTCATAACCCGCAACCTCCCAACTCAAAGCATCCCATTCTCCTTCGCAAACAATTATTTCCTTGCTGTTTTTAATCCGATCGTAGTTGTACATTATCGGCTTTGCATCTCTTGCCTGAAAGAATTTCTTTTCGTCTATAAGCCTTGTTTTGTAGTTTACAAGCTTTGAGTTTTCCAGATAAGGGAATATTATTCCGTTTCCGTCCTGAGTAGATTTTATGTAGTTGCGGTTTAATACCTGTTGCGTTATGCCTCTTGATTTTGCATATTCCAAAGCCTTGTCGGTAAGCTCTGTTCTGTTTGGCTTTTGTGGTAGTTTATATACTGGCTGCATTTGTTGGTAGTTGTTTTCCTTTGGCGCAACACATCCGCTCCAAGCACATTTATGGCAATTATACAGTCCGTTGTCAAGGTCTACAGACAGGCAGGTATCCCTGTAGTTTGTTTTGCCAATCTTAGAGCAGTTAGGGCATTGTACCTTTTGCTGTCTCCTATTGCCTTTAAGCTGTATGCCTAAAGCAGCGAAGTTGTTTTCAATCGTCGTCATAATTTGGCTGTAATTGATTTGTGCCTGATGTTATGGCTTGAGTGTTGAAACTGTAAGTTTGTTTTAATACCCAGTTAGAAAAGTGCCTTTTAAAATCTGACAGGTCATTTTTTTGATCTCCAGTAGTGATAAGATGCTTTTCAAAATCGTCAACAACATTTTTTAATTCTGCCATTGGTATTTTGTTCTGCATGCAAACTGTTTCACACCATTGCGGTTGCTCTAAACAATTTTTTGCGAAAGCGGAATTATTAATAATATTATTTTCTTCTATTATCTTCTCTTCTCTACTCTCCTCTTCTCTTCTCTTCTCTGCATTATCTTGCAATGCACTTGCATGCATTTGCATTCCTTTTGCATCGTTTTGCTTTTCTTTATTCCACCTTCGCATTGCAGCTTCTCGCCTTTTTTCTCTTAATTCTCCTACATTTTCCATTTGCTCGTCAAGAAAATCAATGCTAATTTCTCCATCATTTACCTTAACTACCCTTTTTGAGATAAGTAAGTCTAAATGTTCTTTGTCAATCTCTACTTCTGCATCGTCATAAGTAAGAAAACATTCCTTATTCCAGTACAGGCACATTAGCCTGATAAAACGTAATTGGGTTGTTTCAGGTACTTTTTGTATTTTACCCATTACCCAATCAACCGGACTAAACTTAAACCACTTTAAGTTGTCCATATCAAACTCTTTTTATTTCGTCTATCAAGACATTGTTATACATTCCTTTAGAGCCGTTTATGTGATATTCTAATTCAACTACATCGCCTTCCATTACATCCTTTATAAGCTCTGTTTTTTTGCCTAATGCAGGAAACATCATTCGTCCGTTTTCCTGCTCAAACTGTATCTGAATTAAGGCAGTACCTTTATTTGTGGTTTTTGCCTCGCCTATGGCTACTACAATACCTATTTGCTTGTGTTGCATAGTATTTTGGGTTTAGGGGGTTAGTTTTTTATTTTTTCAATCCTATAGTGTCTGGAATATCATTCAAACCATAGTTTCCAGAAGCAACAAGTTTCATAGCATCAATTGTTATTTTGGCATTCTTAATAATTTGGGATGATACAGCAGTTATTGCTTTACATTTTGCTAATGATTACACTGAGATGAAGAAGGTACCTCTTATCTTTTGCTCTCCAAGTGCATGTGTTTGTTTACATACTCTAAATGGTCATCCTTATCCCGAGTGGATTGTGAATTCAGGAGTAATGAGACACATTACAAGGGATCAAGTAGGATTCGTAGACTATCGTCGTCAGATCCTAACAGGTGTGCAAAGAGTCTTTATGGGAAATGGAACCAGTGAGAAAGTCCTCAGAATCGGTGTGTATCAAATTCCCCTACAAGGTAAATAGATGCTAATTCTACACAACGTGCTCTATGCACCCAGAGTCCAGCATAATCTAGTTTCTATATATAGTTTATTAGATACTAGTTTTAGCTTAAACTTTGCTAGTAGTCATGTCGACATTACTTTAGGTAATGCTAACTATAGGCATAAAAGGATAATTTATCATTTCTTTAAGTTAGATCTTGATAATGATAGCATCTCTCACTCTTCTTTTAATGTAACATGTGTGTTGAATGATAAAGACTTAGATTCTACTACATGACATTCACGTCTAGGTCATATAGGGCAGGACAAGAAGGCCAGATTAGCTCGAGAGGGCCTCCTAGGCTCACTCGCAAAGGTCGATCTGTCCACTCGCAAACTGTGTCTGACTGGTAAAGCATGTCAAAAGCCTTTTAGGAATGCCAAAAGGGTGTCGAAGCCATTTCTGTTAATCAATTCCAATATCTACGCCCCCATGAGCATTAAGCCTCGACACAATTATCTTTTCCAATATCTGCGCACCCATGAGCATTAATCCTCGACATAATTATCTTATTTTCTTACATTCATAGATTATTATTTGTGATACGTTTGTATTTATTTGATCACTCATCACTATGAGACGCTTGATTGTTTCAAGCGCTTTCTAGCAGAGGTTGAGAATCAAATGGGAAGAAGGTTAAAACTCTTCCAGACTGCAGATGCGAATATCTGTCGGATCAATTTCGAGTCCTATGTGAAGAAAAGGGAATATGCTGACAACTTACTATTCCATACACTCTGCAACAAAATGGTGTTATGGAGAAGACGAATAGAACATTGTAGGATATTGTTAGGTTGATGAGTGGCTTATGTCAATCTCCCAATATCCTTCCGGGGGATGCTCTCTTGACTACAACATATATCCTTAACCTTGTGCCTTTACAGTATGTTCCTTCTAACCCATACGAGCTGTGGCACAACCACAAGCCCAACCTAGACAATTTGCGTCCTTGGGGTTCGGCGAATATGTCCATGACACACTTAACAAGTTTAGAAAACTTGACCCTAAAGCTCGAAAGGTTATCTTTATAAGATATCTTGAGGGCCCGACAAGTTACATGATGTACAAACAGTATCCTAAGGGAGGATTGACGAAAGAAGACATCCGAGATGTCACTTTTCTTTGAGAAAGAATTTCCAAGCCTTGGCGATGACAATAGAAACCCTAATCTCTATGAGTTGGATGAGCAAATAGACACCTTACCATCTTCCGACGAAGGGAGAGAATTTATTCTTGATTATATATCCACCAAAAATAGTACGGATAATTATCCTTGTGGGAGCATGCCTAGTGGGAGCGCACCCATGGAGCTAGATAGTCAAGACACCATACGCTGCAACTAACACACAAGGCACTTATTTGCGAAAACTTGGACGATGAAGATCCCAGGTCTGTCCGAGAGACTTGTGCATTATCATCTAAAAAATAATGGGAAGATGCCATACAAGATGAGTTAGATTCGATGACGCACAATGGAGTCTGGGAGTTAGTGGATCTCTTATCTGGGCTTAAAGTAATTGGAAACAAATAAATTTTCAAAATCGAGAGCAAGTTGATGGGTCAATTGGCAAATTAATACAAAACACAGTTAGTGGCAAAGGGTTACACCCAAAGGGAGGTTATAAACTATAAAGAGACGTCCTCTCCGGTGGTGAGATTCTTTTCCATTAGCCTGATTCGAGCTATCATCGTGCATCTGAAATTGGAATTATTGTAAATGAATGTTAAGATTGCACTTCTCCTTGGAAAACTAGATGAAGAAATTTATATGGCTCAGCCATATGGCTTCGAGCCCAAAGGCCAAGGCACAAGGAGTGCCACCTAAACCATTCCATACACAGTCTAAAACAATCGTTTAGACAGTGATATTTAAGATTTCATAAATCGATTATCTCATTTTGCTTCAAAATGATTAAAGAGGACCACTATGTGTATGTTAAGTGAGTGTTAGGCAAATTGGGGCTTGTCCCTGTGTGGTGCTGTAGCTCTACAGTGTGTGTGTGGGGCTCATCCCCGTGTGTTGCTGCGTGTAGCAGCGTGTGTGTGGGGGGGGGTTCATCCCCATGTGGTGATGCTGTTGACACCCGTTTTTAGTCCACAAGTCGAGTTATTTCTCTTATTCACCTTTCATGATGTCTTAAATTATTCATTATTTGAAGTCTTTCTTGAGCGTATTTCGAGCCCATTTTTTGATCATTTTTCGAGCCCACTGAGCTTTGAATGTTTTTTTTACCTTGATTTCCCTACTTTCGGGTCCGTTTCGTGCAGTTCGGATGGCCAAACAGACATCTGACCTAAAGTCTGTAGGCCCCCTAATCGGGGTCTCCGAGCAGACCGCGACCATGAGGTCGTGGTCTCAAGAAGATCACATTTAGCCATTTTTCATTTTTTATTATTTTATTTATTTTCTTAGGCCTAATAGTGGTCTTGTGGAGATTGCTACCTTCAGGTGGCAGTCTCCTCAAGACCGCCTTCTCATAATTTCTTCCAGAGGCATCCCAGACGCGTCGGCTTGACTGTTTGAACTCAATTCTGATCCCATCAAGTAGCGGTTCTTCCATGACCGCCTTTTAATGGTCGCAGTCGCGTGATTGACCGCATTCTCATTACTGAATCCTGATCATCCCGGGCTCTGTTTTCTTCGGTCGAGGACTCTTTGAAGTCCTTGTTTGAGCCATTTTCACTGAGGATAGGCTACCACCTCGATTATTATCCATTCTGGGGTATTATTATCACTAATATCTCAAGTTTTATCAACAAATATCCCCTATTTTGGTGTTTATCCTCAAATTTCAACCCTAGGGTTTTCTGGGTTCTATAAATAGTCTCCTTGTTCGTGTGCATGAAGGGGGACATTTTGCTAGTTCGGGGCGAAGCGATGCCGCATTGCCAACCTTCTTCTTCGACCCCAGGCTGTCCACAGGAGTATTAACTTTATCTTGCATCGCTTAAGGGCTCCTTCTTCTCATCCTTTCTACCTATTCTTCGCCCTCCCTTTCTCTGTTTCATCACAGTTCTACACTTTTTCTGCTGCACATCTACTGCATATTTGCACATTTTGCATAATTATTTTTCGTAGTTCTACTGCGTGTTAATTCATTCTTTCACTTCATACTCATTCACAATACACACACCTATTGTTTTGTCCCTTCTACAGGGGTTAAAAAACCCTCCGCTGGTGCGTTCTCCCCCTTTCTTTGCACCTATTTTATGCATACAGGATTGGTACTGTACATACATGATCTAATGGGTTTTTTATCCCCTTGTTTGTCTTTGTTTCACAGGAAAGCACAAGCATGATGTGAGGCCCTTACTCTTTAGCCGACTGGAAGGCGAGGAGGTGCAATCCACGTAAGTGCCTGCACCCTATATCACGCGTGGTCACGTTGTTGCGGTCTTCCTCGGTCGTATTCTCTTCTCTCTTTTTTCCAAGGTATGCAGCGCCATTACTCTCTTTTCTTGGTCCTTTTAACTCTATTATACTTGGTGGCAATCACAGTTCATTTGTTATATTTTCATCGCCCCTTTGCCCTTTCACGTTATTCCATGTTTATGCACATTGTTTGCTAGTTTGGGGCAGATTATAAATATCTACATATGTAAGTAGTAGCGTGAGGACTGTGTCCTCGTGTTTAGCTGTGTATTAGCGTGTATTGGGGATTTGTTCCCATTGCTTCATTTGCAGCGTGGTGAAGTCTCACCGGGTTTTGTGAGGGGTAGACGCAGGCCTACAGGTTAACAGACTGAACCACCATAAAAATCTTTTGTGCAGTGGGCTAAAAATTGTGTGATTGATCCTTCTCTTCTATCCCCATTCATAGGGACTTACGTATTTCAGATTTGCACATTCTGATATGTCTGCACACTGAACACACATACACACACACACTCTCTAACTGGCTCAGTTCTCACACGCACTCAAGTGTTTGGTGGTTGTCCCGTGTAGGGACAGTCCTTAAGTTCCAACGCTCTCTGATTTGTGATCACGCACATACCCATTGGGTGTTCGATCCAGGCTCAGTGTGAGCCATCATCTTATTGAGTGCTATCTTTATTCCTTGTGAGCATCATCTCAGTCTGGTTTAGTCTATCGTCTTAGGGAACATTACTATTCCATTACTCGGTATTGCATTAAGTGATTGGATTGGTTTTTAAATCAGGTATAATTTTCCAAAGGATCTTTTCACCCCTCTCTAGATCCTATTGCGTGGCGCGGCAGGCACGCCACCTTGCCCGCACCGCGTCGCTGGCGCCGGAAGGCGAGCCGCGTCTTACGGCAGCGATCGGCCTCTCCTTTTCCGCCCTCTGCCTGTCTGAAGGGCAGAAGCGGCTTGGCAAGGGACTGCGTCTGGTCTGCCGCGAACTCGACAAGCAAATCCTGCCGGATGGGGGGCATATTGAGCGGAGCCCCAGCTATCACCGCCAGGTATTGCAGGACCTGATCGATGTAGCGGCGGTATTGAAGACCCGTGGAGGAGCCCCGGTGCTGTTGAGTGAAGCGATTGAGCAGATGGCCGATGCCCTGCAGATGCTGCGGCACCCGGATGGGGCGCTGGCCCTGTTCAATGACGGGGAGATTGAACATGCGGCCTTGATCGACAGCGTGGTGCGGCATGGGCTGGATGGCGAGGTGCCCTGTCTGTTGCCGGACATGGGGTATGCGCGGCTGGCACGGGGAGCGGCGGTGGTGCTGGCCGACGTGGGCAAGGTAGGGCCGGACGATAACCCGGGGCATGCCCACGCGGGGACGCTGGGGTTTGAATTTTCCTACGGTTCCGAGCGGCTGCTGGTGCAGGGGGGAACGCTGGGATACCAGCACCCCAAGCGGAACATTTACCGCGGAACGATGATGCATAACACGGTGAGTCTGGATGGCGGGGACCTGGCTGAGGTATGGGCGCATTTTCGGGTAGGGCGGCGGCCGGAGAAGGTTCTTTTTGAGGCAAAAGACCTGGAAGCGATGGGAATGGACGCGGTGCTGGATGCCTCCCATGACGGATGGCGGCACAGGGGGGTCATTCATCACCGTAAATGGGTATTGGCGGCGGATGGGACGCGCCTGCGCGGGCAGGATGTCCTGGAATGCCATAACCGAAGGACGCAGGCGCGGATACTGGTGCCGTTCCTGATCCATCCGAAGGTGCATGTGCAACTGCTTGACGACAAGACGGCGGAGTTGCGGACCTACCTGGGCGAAATCTGGCGCCTGGAAATCAAGGAGGGCCGTTTGGATGCGCGGGACGTGATGTATTCCCCGCACTTTGGTGAAGAATTGCCGGCCCGGCAGATCGTGCTGGTGGCCCCCCTGCGGGGTAAGGGCGTGGTGAGCCTGGACTGGCGCCTGGTACGGATGACGCCGGACGCCTAGCCTGCGGGCAGCCAACCGCCTGCCGGGGTTGCCTGTTGCACACACGGCGTGTACAGTTTTGGGAACGAAGGAGAACGTTCCGATGGCTGCCAAGTCTGTGAAAAAGAATGTGAAAGGTGCCATGACGGCCCGGGCCGGGGTACGGCCGGGGACGCAGGCGCGTTCCGGCAAGGGGGCTCCTGTCATCAAGAAGCCTTTGCCGAAGGTTCAGCCCAGGCAAGATGATGTGGCGGCGGCCGAGCGTTTGGCGGCCCAGGTGGAAGACGTGGTGGTGGTACGGACCGAGGCGCGTGTGCAGCCCGGGCATGCCTGGCGCCATATGGATGCGAATCCCCTGGACGCCGTGCGGGAATGGTTATGGAAAATGGGGTTGGGCAAGGTTTTAGGCACGGGCCGTACCGACATGGCCACGGTGAAGGAAGGGGTGATGGCGGAATTGCGGCACATCCGGCAAGGGAAGCAGGAAGTGACCGGCAGCAGCCCTTTTAGCAGCGTCCTCCTCCCCGAGCGGGTGAAGCCCCGCCGCAAGGATGCCCTGCGGTGGTTTGTGGGTGTAAGCGTGGTGTTGATCGCGGTGCTGTTCTGGCTGGGGGGGCGCTCCCCCGCCACGCCGGATGAGGTGGTGGCCAGGGCCCTGGCGGCGGCTCGTGGCGGCCATGCCGACAAGGTGATGGCGTTGGTGGATGTGAATGCCTTGTCCGCCGATGTCGTGGACCAGGTGATGGCGGCGCCGACGGTGGATGTGAAGGCGCTCCCGGATGCCCTGCAGGACCATTTACAGCGTGACTTAAAGGCGCGCATGGAAGCGATGATCAAGCCCGGCCTGGCCGATAAGATGTCCCAGCAAATTGGTGAATTGTTGAAGTCGAAGCGCCTGACCGTGCTGATATATTTCAACAAGGAATGGCATGCGCCCGGGGGCCAGCTGCGCATGGTGCGCGATCCGGACAACGTCGATGATTATTTTGTCGAAGTGCCGCCGGTCAACGGCACGCTGTTGTCCTTCCGCCGCAATGATTATTCCTTTCTCGGTTTCCCGTCTTATGTCGGTGAGCGTCGCTCGATCCAGTTCTACTGGGTGAAGCCGAAGCGTACCTTTAATAAAACGTCGGAAAGCTCGAGGAAACCAACGGAGGCGCTGTGTCTTTAAGGCTAGTGAGAGGGGGGCTGAGGAAGACTGGGGAGGCATCACTCTGGCCACGAAGAGGAGAGACCACGAAGGGCCGTATAGATTCTAGAACCATGGAACAGAGGTTACAACGGTGGGAGGAGAAAGAAAGGAAAGGGGAAGAAGAAGTGGGAGGAGCTGTCTACGTTGTATTTTATATATATACATATATCAAAGGAGTGGGCAGGCTTGAAGAAGACACAGAGGCATATGAACACCCTACGCATGCACATGTATATACACTCTGGCTGCGGAAGCACGCACCAGATTCATAGGACTCGAAAACAGGTGTAGTGGGGTGGAGAAGCATAAGAGGCACGACCAAACATACATAGATACACCACACAGATATGAACATATAGTGAAGAGATGGACATTTTGCTCTAAAAAGAACCAGGGAGCAGAGCCCTGCATATTCGTTCCCTTTTAAACCAAGCAGGAGTTACATTGAGAGTTGGGACCCATATAAGAGAAGAACGGGAAGCGGAGAGAAAATGTAAGGGAATCAAAAGGGAACCAATGACCTGCCTTTCCTACCCAAATATTTCACCCTCCCTTGTCCCTCTTTCCTGAGACCTTCGGCTCTCTTCTCTTCTACCTGGAAGCTTGCAAGCGGAGGAAGAAGACTCCAATTCCACCGCCCCTCCTTTTTTTTCTTCCACCGACGGAGGCTTTTATATGTCCGCTGGGGTTGATCTCCATTCACGACGTAGGCCGCTCCGAGGTTGACCCCGGTCTTATCCCTGTCAGACGGGTGGCTGCGTGCTTGAGCTGGAGGCTGACAGCTTGGCAAAGTCCGGCTGGCTTCGACGCGACCGTGCTGCGCGCCAAGGGTCATACGTAGTGTCCGACGTGTTTGCCGCCGCTGTGCCGGACATGGCTGTCAGTGAGCGTGCCGGGTGGAACACCCTGAAGGTGTACCGGCCAAGGGTCGCTGCGGTGTGTCAGGTGAGGCCAGCAGCGACTGTGCTGGCGAAGCTGTTCGGGGGTGTACCGGCGGAGCCGTTCGCGAGTGTGCCGGCAAAGCTGTCCGCCGTACGCGGGTGTACCGGCGGAGTAGGCAGCGCGGGGCCGCTTGTGAGAAAGGGGCGCTTCAGAAGCTGGGGCAGGGAGTGGCCGCGAGGGGCCAGCAACAGCAGGGGGAGGAGCATCGAGGAGGGCAGACTGGGAAACGACGAGCTTGCCGGCGGGCAGAGAAGAAAGGGCCGGAGAACAAGCAGGGACAGCAGGATCACGGGGAGCCGTTGACGGAGCACAACCTGCAGCAGACGCACCGGCTAGAGCAGGCGGACCAAGCCCGCCCGAGTCCAGGCCCACCGCAGCACAGCTGGAGCGACCTGAGGCATCCGTAGCAGGGCCACCGACATTGTGGACCACCGACGACGAAGCTTGGGGAGGGAGGAACCCAGCTGCAGAGGCAGCAGCATCAAGGACCACAAGGGGGGGCCTCCCGCAACCAAGCTCTCCGCAGGAGGGCAAGAGCGACCATGAGAGGACGCCTCCGCAGCAAGCCCACCGGCGGCGAGGGACACCAACGGGAGGGCAGAAGATGAAGGGGAGGGGGGGAGGCACGAGGCCACCTCCCCGCCGCCGGCCATCACCGGACGCTGACAGACGCGGGGAGAGCAGCATGCAGGGAGGGGGAGGTTCTGCGCGGGAGAGGGGTCATCCGGCACAGTGAATAGTGTCCCTCCGGTGGGATGCGAGGGGTGCCATCCGGCACAGCATATGTGTGCCGTGGGAGCTGGCTGGAGGCGCGCCGGGTGCGAGCGTTGTTGGGTTTGCCGCGGTGAGAGGTGGAGCGGGAGGTGCGCCGCGTTGTGGGCGGAGAGAGAGCAGTGGCAGTGTGCCGGCGGACGGTCGCTCGCGGGTGTGCCGAGCACGGACGGAGCTGCTCACGAGTGTGCCGGTGGAGGAGGCAGCGAGTGTGCCGGGCACGGTCGCTCGCGGGTGTGCCGGGGCAGAGCTGCTCGTGGGTGTACCGGGGCAGAGCTGCTCGCGGGTGTACCGTTGAGGAAGTTCTTGGACAGGCGGTGACGAGCGGCCTACAGCCACTTTCCTTGTATTCATCCGACTGCTCGTCGAACAGCTCCTGCAGAATTGTCTGAAATGATGTATCCTCCTTTCTGGACGCCTTCAACGGATGTGCCTGCGAGTTGAGGGAGCTTCTGCCTGGGCTAGCTAGTATATACTCTAGAAGCCGCTGCATGTGAGTAGGTTACTTTCCTAGCCTTATCTTATTGCGTCACCGCTATGAGTTGAGAGAGAGTGACCCGTCTCGTGACTCGCTCTGAGCACGAGAGTAAGCTGAGCACCTGAGACTCAAAGCTGATTTCTCAACTGTGCCGATCGACACATTTCCCTCACTGGGGACGACTGTAAGTGAGTACTTTTGTTTGGGCCACGTTTGCCTCTTCAAGAACTCGTTAAGGTGTCGAGTCTTGTGTGTCATTGCTGGTCGCGTCATCCAAAGAGTCACGTCGTCACTTAGAGTCTCAATTTCGAGTCGAGTCCCATAGTCGTCCCGCATCAAATTTGTATCAAAGCCAGTTTGAGTCTAGGGTAGTCATTTTTTTTCAAAAAAAAAAGTGTTTTAAAATTACATTGGTCCATCCATATAGGTCTAAAGAGTCACCCCTTAGCTCCCTTTAGGCCCCTTGTATGCCCACCCGTGGAGGAGCCCATTACCATTGCCCTGACATTATGGATGAACCTCGAGGTGCCAACCTGGGAGGTCGTTCTCTGGAGGATCTGATGGTTGAACTCATGGAGCGCATGGGTAGGTCCGAGCAAACCCTTAGGGAGCATACTGAGTGTATGGAGAGCCAGTTCAAAGCCCTGGAGGACCGCACCGAGGCTTCTGACCGATCTTTCCAAGGTCTGGTTGGAAGGCTAGATAGTGGGGAGAGGACCCCTCGCCGGGACCTACCCGGCATTCTGCCGGCCCCTCAGGCCCCTGCGGTCCAGCCTGCGCCTGCGGCCCAGCCCGCACCACATAGGGCTGAGGAGCAACGGCCACGTGCCCTACATTTTGAGGACTACGAGTCTAACAACGAGCACGAGGGAAATGACCGACGCTGGCTTGGTCACCGACCACAAAGGGATGATGAGGACGAGCGAATCCTCAAGACCGTTCGTGCGAAACCTCCCACATTTGATGGGTCTAAGTCTTTGGAGCCCAAGGTCTACCTTGATTGGGAGGCCAGCATGGATCGATATTTTGAGTGGTTTGAGATGTCGGACCACTGGAAAGTTAGGTATGCCAAAATGAAGTTGATGGGGCAAGCTCAAACATACTAGAGCAATGTGGAGAGTTTGGTCTTCCAACGTCATGAGTCTCCAGTAGGTTCTTGGGATGAGATGAAAGAAAGGCTTCGGCGCAAGTACCTTCCTACCACATACCGACAGCGTCTTATCGATAGGTGGCAGAGTCTCACCCAAGGGGACCGATCCGTGTCTGAGCACATTGCAGAGTTTGATGAGTACTTTTTACAATGTGGTGTCACGGAAGAGAGCACTACGCCTACCTCGTGCTTCCGTCATGGCTTGCGGCCCCACTATCAATACGAGCTATTTCGTTGCAATGTCACCAAATTGGAAGATGCATACCATGTTGCTCTCGAGTTGGAGCAGTTTGAGGCAGAGTTTGCTCCCGTCCAACTCCAGGGGATCACTTATCAGTGTGGCACCGACCCTCGTACCATGCCTACCTCCTATAGCTGATTTCCGGTGGCCTACCCCCCAAAACCCCCTCGGCAGGACCCCTCCACTGCTCCTAGGCCCCGCACCTTCTCTCTGAGGGATCCTCCCCCACGCCCGTAGGCACCCGTTCCTGCCCTTCGGCCTTATCAGCCTGCCATACCAACTCGGCCCCCTCTTCCCACACCCCCAGTCTGTCGAGAGGATACGGGTAAGGGACCGATGGTTAGTGGCACTTCTCAGGACACCGGGACACAAGACCGATGCTACACTTATGGTGGAGTCGGTCACTTTGCTAGCAAGTGCCCCACCCGGGGAACACTTGTTATTGCCGACACACCAGCCTGTGACCCCACCCCTGAGTTAGTGCCAGCCAGTTATGAGCCGGACCAAGAATTGGCCGAGGAGTTCTCTGATGAACTATTGGAGGGGGAGCAGGTTGACATCCCTGGTACCTCGTATTAGGAGGACGTACATCTGGATGTAGTTAGGTGCATCCTAGCCCAGCCTCAGGTGAGTGACGACCGACGTCGTACCACCATCTTCCACACATTTTGTAGGCTGGAAGGGAAAGCCTGCAAGGTGATTATAGATAGCGGGAGTTGCATCAACGCTATCTCCACCGGCACCATCAAGCGCCTTGGCTTGACGCCCGTGGATCACCCTGCACCCTATCGAGTCTCTTGGGTGGATTCCACTTCCATCCCGGTCAGACTGCGGTGTCTGGTGAGGTATGATACTACTGACGTCACATTACGCTGGGAGTACTTTCTCTATATATAGGTGAAATCTACAGAGTAAAAATATACATGACTTTCTTACTTGTTACATGATATTCCACGAAAATTCACAATGTACTTGCTTATAAGCAAAAGATGCTTGGATGATAATCTTGTAGACTTGCTACTACATTCTTGTTGTACTCTTGTTCATGAAAGGTCACATTACATTCTTGATCATTCTTAAGTATTCTTGCTGGTTCATACTTGTTCTACTTGTTACTTAGTTACTTTGGTTTATCGCATGCGCATGATGCTACCTTGATTCTTAGAGCTAAAATGTTAATACTTAAATAGTGCCTTCATGTTACTGTGAAGATACTTACTGGGCAAGTGTGCTCATAACCTATTTCAAATCTTTTTCAGGAGATGACAGTGATTCAATTTCAGATTTGGGTTATACAAATAGCGGGTCCGAGAGCGAATGAAAGTCGGATCAAGATGAGAGTGAAGACTTAGGAGTCATCTTGTCTAGATCGAGTCTATGTAATTTTCTACATTAATGAGTCTAGCAGATTTGATAAGAGATGAATTAGTGGTTGTAATTCGAATATTTTAATTATCAATGGAATAGAAGTTGAATTTGAGCAAATACTTGTGCAATTGCATCTTATGTGTGATTGTTTCGTGCTCTGATCATGCTTGCTTTCGAGAGGCTTACGATGCTGGCTGTTCGCGTCTCCCTGAGCGAGTCTTTCGCTGTAAATAAAGCCTCGGAGCGTGACAGCTAAGTTGGTATCAGAGCTAGATCCTAAGTCTCAGCACCTAGGAAGAAGAATCATGTCATAGGATAAGTCCAAGGTTTAAGGACCCCTACCTATGAACTAAGGAAGAAATTTCCACACCCATGTGAGAATTGGGTAGAGCCCGGGATAAGATAGATAATTATTTTAAGATTAAATCTCCCCTAATTCCACGAGAAATAACAAGTTGTTGTATTTCTCTCAGGTACCTTACTTTGATTACAAATGGCACATCGCGTAGATTGGGATGGCATGCAGCAGACCGTGGCTGGCCTTACCCAAGCCCTCCAAACTATGGCTCAGGCAGGAGCAGGAGCCAGAGCAGGCAGTCTACATCAGAATTTTCGGAGTCTCAACCCTCCGCGTTTTTACGGTTCTTCAAATCCGGACGAGGTAGAAAACTGGATCGACAAGATGAACAGGATTTTTGATGTTATACAATGCACCGATCAGGAGAGGGTGCGTTTAGCTACCTTCCAATTAAACAAAGATGCTCGGACATGGTGGAAGTTGGTTCTGGCACCTCCAGTCGATGCACCTCACACATGGGAAGGTTTCCTCACACTGTTTCGTGCCAAGTATTTCTCAGAGCACGTCAAGGAAAGAAAAGCCATGGAGTTTGCGTCCCTTCATCAAGGGATGTTGTCGGTAGCAGAATATGAATTATAGTTTTCCCGGCTAGCACCCTATGCACGACACCTTATCAGCACCGATTTATTAAAAGCAAATAGGTTCATGGACGGGTTACGGCCCGGTTATATTCAACAATTGGGTACCCAGAACATTCGCACATACGAAGAAATGGTCCAGCGGGCTTATTTATGTGAACGGACCTTAGAAAAGGTCGAAAAGATGAAGGGAAAAGGAGAGGAATCTAGCCGATGATCCGATCAGCGATTCAAGAAAGAGAAATTTAGTATCACGGAATCTTATAAGAGCCGTGATAATAAGAAAAGGTCTAGGAGCGGGAACAGTGGAAGTTCCCAGAAGTACAAGAAAGTGAAGGAAGAGGAGAAGCAGGTCATGGCGGCCTGCACGTTTTGTGAGAAGTTTAGCCACTCAGCAGAAGAATGCTGGAAGCGCCTCGGCACTTGTTTACGTTGTGATAGTAGGGAGCATCGCATGCCCGATTTCCCCCTCATGAAAGAACAAGTAGCAGGAGGAGGACGCAAGAGGCAAGCTCGCCTTAATGCGGTATTAGAAGAAGAAGAGGAAGCGCCCAGGGATGGTGGGCTCATGGAAGGTACAATTCAAATTTGCTCTCGTGCTGTATTTGTGCTATTTGATATTGGTGCTTCTCATTCTTTTATCTCTACTTCTTTTGCCAAAACTTTACTTGTTGAATCGGTTCCTTTGCCTTCGGACCTTTCTATAACTACACCTTTAGGTTCTGGAACTAAACTTTTCGAGTACTATCCCAATAGTGAAGTCGTAGAATATTATTCTTATCAACAGATATCAACCCTGAGCTAGAGCCACTTCACCACTTGGTGGAGAGGAATCTCGCGCCCTCATCTCCTCCCCCCTTCTCCTTGCACCAGAGCTCTATCATCATCGCTGACTTAAGCATTGTAAGGTTTTCCCTGGGGATTTATCCCTGGGCACCTCTGACTCGTTTGCATCTTTACAGTTCTAGCATTCGTGGTCATCATCCTCAGCTCAGACACCGCGCGAGATAACCCCTCTTCATCTGGTGCCATCTGTGGGAAACAAACAAAGAGCCAACATGGTGCGAAGGAGTTCTAGTAGGAGGACCACTGGCGACAAAGGGAAAGCCATGGCGACAGAGGAAGTCGCATCTTCCCATCCTATGGGGAACACCCCATCACGTGCCAGCAACCCAGCCGACGTAAATCCCCCACCCACGGTGGAGGGCCAACCCCCTACTGGGAGCACAAACGCCCTCTAAACCCTCAACGCAAAATTAGATAGCCTCATTGATCTAATGAGGACCCAGGTGGCTAGGGAGGAGAGGTCACGACTCCCTCGGGAAAACCCCCCCCGTGGAGATGCTTCCTTGCAAACCGCAGGGGGGCATTTCCTCCTCCAGGGGCGGTGGCTAATTCGCAACCGGTCAGGTGGACAATCCAAGCCCCTCCCCTGGAGCAAGAAGCCTCCTCCACCCCGAGGAGGGAGAAGTCTGGAGTGCATCGGCCACTCCCAGAGATCGAGGCCCCCGAGGGGCATCAAGGCAACGTGCAGGACTGCCCCCACACCCCCTCGATCCAGCGGCAACCGGAGTTATCCCTCCAACTGCGATACTTTGAGAGGCATTTTACAAAGCAAGAGTGCACCCTTCGCGCCCTATAGAAGACCTCTACCACCAAGGACAAGGAGCAATCCCCATTTTCTGACCATGTCTTGAAGGCTGAGATCTCCCCCAGGATCTCACTTCTGACCTTCAAGGCATACGATGGCCAGGGAGACCTGGCTGATCACTACGCCAGTTTCGACGCCCTCATGACCTTGCATGGGGCTTCCGACGCCATCAACTACCGAGCGTTCGTGACCACCTTGGTCAAGGGCACTCAGGCTTGGTTCTCAGCCCTCGCCCCAGGCAGCATCCGTGATTTTTGGCAGTTCAGGTGAGTATTCAAGGAGAGCTTCGTCGGCAGCGGTCCTCCAGGATCAGTAGCGGGGCTATTGGCCATCAAACAGGAACATGGGGAAAGGCTCTGGGCCTATATTAATCGATTTAAATTAGAAGCCCTACATATCCCCTGCCTGGATGTTGCCTCGACCATCACCGCATTGACCGGGGGCACCCACGACGAGAACCGGAGGTGTGAGCTGGTTCTTCTCTCCCAACCTCCCTCGCAGAGCTAGTGACTCTGGCCCTACGACACGCCGAGTGTGAGGAAGTTCTAACCACCTGCCACAACACGATGGGCTCAGGCCAGGAGGGGGACAAGAAGCGATAGTCCGAGCAAGGCTCCAGACAAGGAAAAAGGAGGAACCGAGACAGAGACCCTAAAGAGCCCTCTCGGAGGTACGAGCGGTACACTCCCCTGACCGCCCCCATCTACAAAATTTACGAAGACATCAAGGGCTCGGGTCTTCTCAGCCAACCCAAGCCTATGAAGGTGAAACACCACAACTACCGAAAGCATTGTCTGTTCTACAGTGGCCACGGACATCACACCGGTGATTGTCATCAGCTCCAAGATGAGATCAAGCGCCTCGTCCGCCAGGGGCACTTATCCCGATACGTGTCTGAGCATCGAAAGGATGCCGTTGCCCCCGAGGAGATCGACAATGTCCCCCGCGGAGTCCACATCAATCTCATTGCTGGCGGTGTGGCATCAGGTGGAGATAGCAGCCGGGGAAGGAAGCGTCATGCCAAACGGGCAAGTCGGGCCTCTGAGCCCCCGAAGGCCTAGTAGGCAAGCGAATAGCAGGCCTTGGTGTTTTCTGACCAAGACCTAGAAGGGTTAACAAGCTCGCATGATGACGCCCTGGTTGTATCAGCTACTATAAATCATTGTAACGTACATAGGATATTAGTTGACAATGGTAGTGCCCCTAATGTACTTTCTTATAATTATTTTCTC
Source organism: Amorphophallus titanum (assembly GCA_024336825.1). Classification (NCBI taxonomy): domain Eukaryota; kingdom Viridiplantae; phylum Streptophyta; class Magnoliopsida; order Alismatales; family Araceae; genus Amorphophallus; species Amorphophallus titanum. The sequence goes on from JANBPO010000930.1 coordinate 471,707, forward strand.
AAGATGGGTGAGAATCCGTCTAGACTCCGCCCAATCCGAACCCTGCTTTGCGGGTTCAACGGCCAGGCAACTTATCCCGAGGGAGCCCTAAGCCTACCAGTCACCATCGGCACCCCGCCCAAAATCATTACGATTATGGTGGACTTCATCATGATTAAAGGGATGATGGCTTATAACACCATCTTCGACCGAGGCCTCCTCAGCCGAACGAAGGAGGTGCCCTCTACCTATCACCAAAAAATGAAGTTCTCCACCAAAAATGGCGTGGGGGAGGTCTGAGGTAACCAGGCAGTGGCCAGAAGGTGCTATATAATCTCGATCGAAGCCATAAGGTCGGAAGGGAAAAATAAAGGGATTAAGGGGAACGAGGAAGGGCCGACGACATCCGAGCCTGGGGCGAGTTGTTAATAGTCTTCCTCAAAGATGACCCTACCCTAGGAGTCAAGATCGGAGCTGACCACCCCTTTGATGTTTAGGAGCAATACAAAAATTTCCTTGCTGAGTACATTCAAGTCTTCGCATGGTCTGATGAACAACTTCCCGGGATTCCTGGGGAGATTATAATGCACAAGCTCAACCTCGACCCGACGGTGAAGCCTATCCAATAGTGTAGAAGAAAACATGCCCTGGAGAAACAGACGAACATCAAGGAGCAACTCGCCAAGGGGAAAGAGACTGGCCTCTTCTGTCCAGTCCTTTACCTGATGTGGCTCACCAATGTCATTCTGGTACCCAAAGCTTTGGGAAAGTGGCGAATGTGAGTAGACTTCACCGACCTCAATAAGGCCACCCCGAAGGACTGTTAGCCGCTACCGAGCATCGACCAACTCGTCGATTCAACCACTGGCAACGAGCTGATCAGCTTCCTAGATGCCTACTCTGGCTACCGTTAGATCTGGATGGACCCAGATGATATCGAGAGGACCGCTTTCATCACCGACTTTGGCATGCACTGCTATACCCGGATGCCTTTCGGGCTAAAGAACGCCGGGGTGACATATCAGAGGCTGGTCAACCAAATCTTTGAAGGATAACTCGGTCGGAACATCGAGGCCTACATCGATGACATGCTTGTCAAAACACCAAAGGCTGAAGACCATTTTGCCGACCTAACTGAGACCTTCGGCACTCTCCTCAAGTACAACCTGAAGCTCAACCCCGCCAAATGCGCCTTCGGAGTTAGGTCAGAAAAATTCCTAGGTTTCCTGGTAACTCAGTGCGGGATCGAGGCCAACCCTGGCAAGGTTTAGGCCATCCTAGACATGCAGTCACCCACCTGCGTCAAGGACTTCTAGTGCCTTACCGGACGCATCACCGCACTCAACTGTTTCCTGTCTCGAGCGGCTGAATGATGCCTACCCTTCTTCAAGCTATTGAGGAGACCCAAAATGGCATCTGCCGTGTTCGTCTGGGATGAGGAATGTTAGAAAGTCTTTGAATATCTCAAGGAATTCTTGGCCTGGCCCCCGGTACAATTAAAGCTGGTCCTGGGTGAAGCATTGCACCTATATCTCTCGGCGACTCCCTCCACCATAAGTTTGGTCTTAGTCCGAAATGACGCGGGAGTCGAGAGGCCAGTCTACTACACCAGTAAGGTGCTCAACGAGGACGAAAGAAGTTACCCTGCAACTGAGAAACTCGTGCTAGTACTGGTAACCTCGGCCAAGCGCCTCTGACCTTACGTCCAAGGGCACTCTATCGTCGTGTTGACCAGCGAACCCTTGAAGAAGATCCTCTGTCATCCCGAAGCCTCGGGGCACCTCGTCAAGTGGGCCATCATGCTCAGGGCCTATGACATCTCTTATTGCCCCCGTGCGGCCATCAAGGGATAGGCCCTCACGGACTTCATCACAGAGAGCACCGTCCCGATCGAGGAAGAATCACCGTCCGCACAAGGACCCATCTAGGACTTATTCGTAGATGGATCATCCAACTTGGCTGGAAGTGGCGTCGGTGTCCTCCTCAAGTCACCTGAAGGAGCGGACCTCCAATTCGCCTTAAAGTTCAACTTTCAGGCATCCAATAATGCCTCCGAGTACGAAGCCCTCATTTCGGGGACTAGGATGGCGCGACGACTAGGAGCCGAGCGAGTCAGAATCCACACAGACTCCCAGCTGGTCGCCAGCCAAGTCAACAGTGAGTACGAAGCTCGGGAAGCACCTATGATTAAGTACCTTCAAATGGTCTGAGGGTTATCCCAACTATTTGAGAGTTTTGAGGTAGTCTAAATAGCTCGGGAGGAAAACTCCCTAGTAGACGCCCTCTCTAGCCTGGTCTCCTCCCTCGGCCCAGAAAGTACTTGTTCAGTCTTCCTCGAAGAGCTAGAACAACCAAGCACCGAAGCTGAGCTCATGATCGTTGACCCAGCTACCCCGAGCGACAGGCAGTCCCCTTACATGTCATGGCTCTGAGACTCCCAGGAGCCCTCTGACTCTTAGGAAGCTGGGAGATTGAAGTACCAAGCCCGGCGCTTCGTCATCTTGGACGATGCCTTGTACTATAGGTCTTTCTCCAGTCCCCACCTTAAGTGCCTTGGCGTCGACGAAGCTAGCCAAGCAATTCAAGAAGTCCACGAAGGCATCTGCGGTGTACACCAGGGAGGAAGATCACTTGCTAGGATCTTACTTTGCCAAGGTTACTGGTGGCCCACTCTTCAACGTGACTGCTTGACCTACGTGCAAAAATGCGACCAGTGTCAATGCTTCGACCATCTGGTCCACCAGCCTGCCTCAGAGCTCGTCACCCTTACTGAGCCATATCCTTTTGCTCAGTGGGGAATCGATATCCTGGGGCCGTTCCCTACGGCTCAGGCCCAGAAGAAGTTCGTCATCGTCGCCATCGACTACTTTACAAAGTGGATTGAAGCTGAAGCCACTAGTGAAGCCTCACCGGGGTTTGGTGAGGGGTGGACGTAGGACTGGGGATTCAGTCCGAACCACCTTAAAATCCTTTGTTCCGTGGATTGATTTGTGTGATTGCTTCATTCTAGATGCATGCCTAGGAACGATTCTATACACTACTAGCTCATCTTGCTAAGCAATTTGTAGTGTCCTTCGATTAGCTAGATTTATTCCGCTGCAATTATTGTTATCTAGCACTGAAGAGGGCTGCATTGTGAAAAGAGGGGCAGATCTATTCACCCCTCCCCTCTAGATCAGCCATCCACTACTCAACAAGTCAAAGGGGGCCATCGCCGCTGAAGAAGTTGTGGCCGAGGCGGCTGGGTCCCGGGTAGAGGCGGCCAGTGCTAGGGCACCGAACGAGGCAGAGGGGGCGTAGGGCAAAGGGATCCGATCCGAGCCGGTCGAGGCCGAGGGGTCATAGAGTGAGCTGACCCAATCCCAGCCGACCGAGACCGAGGAGGTGTGGGGTGGGGTGACCCGATCAGAGCCAACCGGTGGGACCCCAGAGATGAAGGCACTCAGGGGGGGTGTCCCAATCCCGACTATTCCAGAGAGGACTTTCCCCACCATGATTGGAACCTTCGCTATCCGAGCTCCCCTGTACCGGAGGTGCCACTTTGTGGCATCGGGGGTGGTTCGAGGAGACCTTGGGTGTAGTCCTCCTTCCGTGCTTCTCGAGTAGGTTATGGAGGGCGGCCTGATCCTGGCTCAGCTGGGGGCTGAGATGGCGGACTTGTTTGCACGGGTGGAATCGGAGAGGGAATCTCTTTCTTGGGCCCGTGGCACGTCCGATCAGAAGGTCGAACGGTTGACTCTCGATCTTGGAGACCTTCAGTGGAAGGTGACCTCACTTCAGGTGCAGGTACAGTCAAACCAAGAGGAGGCTCGGATATCGGCCGAGCAGCTGGCCCATGCTCGTTATATGATCCAACTGAAAGATAGGCTCCTGGAGACGGAGCGCAAAGTTCAGGTCGAGCGCGATGAGCAATGGAAGGCCGAGCGTGAGGGGCTCGAGGGTATGCTGGATGGCCTATATGCAAGGACCTTAGAGCTTGAGTGAACACGGTATGCACCGACTATAGAAGAACATGCACTGACTTTCTACAGAGGCTGCACTGACTTTAGATCGCCAAGTCAATACTAGCACCGACCCTAAGTCCATGTGTGTGATACAGACATGATGACTCCCATAGCTCAAGTGCACACATTCCAATACACTGACTCAATAGTGTTTCAAATAAATTCTGTTTGATTTCTTATGAAGACTGACATTTGACTTATGGTGTTTGTCATCATCAAAACCACAGAGATACAATAGTCTCCCCCTTTTTGATGATGGCAACACTATAAGCCCAACAGATTTAATGATGTCATAGAAATGAGAGTTTTCAACATGCAAACAATGTCCACACACAAGCTCCCAATGACACACTGACTCTGCAAGACACACTAGCTCCCCCTGACATTATGACTATCAACCATTCCACGCTCAAAAACATTCTCAAAGCCATTCTCCCCCTAAGTCTTAGACATCCTATCCCCCTTTGACATCATCAAAAGAAGTGCAAGAAGAGACAAAGTACAGCGAAGCTGGAGATACCAGAGACAGTTAATTCACTTAGTAGAAAGACATCTCATCTGCAACCCTTAAAAGTCCAAATTAGGCAACTGAATGGAGCTGAAATACCTTATAGCTAATAAGCAGGAAAGACACAACATAAGAGTGAATATTATCATCGTACAGAAGTAAGAACGAGGACCAAAGTGAAATTGTTATGCAAAGAAAAAGGCTAGCTAAATGCTGTACTAATCAAGTAGCTGGAGGCTCATCTATCGTTCAATGATCCAAAAGTTTTGAGGACAAACAGTCTACAAATACAATTTCAGGGGTGAAAGATATAACCTTTGTTGAGTTGAGTGAGTAATTTTGGTACATCACACATGGATACATGAGAAGACACCTTGATTAGAGGCCAGAATTCCTAGTTCCTCAGTGTGATAACCATATTACTTCCCTTTTGAGAACAGGGGTAGTAAGAAAAGTGTCTTTTGACGTGAGGAGACACCTTGATCAGAGGCCAGAATCTCCAGTTACTCAACACTTAGTGCCATTGCTCTGCCATGGAAAACATGTTTGTTAAGTAAAAATTTCAAGAACCTTTTAATCAGAGATATTCTGGCACTTCGTGACATAGAATATGCTTCATTTCTTGATGAAGTTGTTCCTTTATTTAAACAAGGCAAATTCCGTCGCCTTCTTCTCTCAAACCCTATCCGAAAAATATTCGTCATTGAAATGTTCTACGAACTCTTCCCATGTTGCTTGATTACTGGGTAAGATTGCTTCGATTGACTCCCACCAGCCCCTTGCATCTCTTTCTAATTGGAATGTAGCTAATAATATCTTCTCTTGGTCATCGCATTGCATAACCCTAAATATCCTCTCTACCTCCTTAATCCTTTACTCCACCTCATCAGGGTCAGTAGATCCATTAAATTTTGGGAGATTCAATCCTCGAAAGTTCCTATGCAACTCTCCAACACCATGATTCGCTCCTCCTTGAGTTACCTGTTGCAACGCCTAGGTCAAACCTTGAATGGTCCTTTGCATCTCCCTCCACTGGGCACGCTCAGCCATCATCTCACTAACTGCCTAAGTCCTACAAACAATTTTCAAGAGTTAATTACTTATTTCATTTCAAATTCTTTAGTAAGTTTTTAACACTTAGCCCATGGCTCTACCCAATCTCACCAGGTGATAATAAGGGACAACATGGGTCTTAATACTCAAGACAATCTATACTTATGGCCAAAACTAGGGTTTAGATAACCTAGGCTCTGATCCCACTACTGTCACGTCCCGAACCAGTAACAGTGAAAATTACTCAGCACGTGGCAATGAACAGTTATGACAATCAGAGCATCACAAGATAACTTTTTTTATATAAACGAGACCAAGGAAAGTAATTGGGGGAATGCACAATTTGTGCTAATTCCACCAAAGGTCGCCAGCCCAAATCTTATTGATGTCAATAGGGATATTTACAAATGAACCACGGAGCATACCCCTGCATTTGACAAGAAAGAGTCAAAAGAAAATAGAAACAAAAGGTGAATTAACTCCTCCAGCTAGGTAGGCCTGCAGTATCAACAGTGGCACATCCACGAGCTCTCCTAGGGAATTCTTTCCATCTTCTGAAATCCTTGTTGGATCGGGTGGAACAAGCTAAAGATGCCAAGGCATCCGTAACAGTGTTCCCTTCCCTATATATGTGTTGAATGTTCCACCTGTTTCTGTTAATAGTCTCAGTGATTTCATCCCACCATTTCCAAATTCTCCAAGGAGGGCGGGCATTAGACTGAATCATAGTAACAAGAGATTTAGAATCTGAGTAAATAACAGCAGCAGGGAGCCCGCTCTTCACCAATATCCTCAGCCCATCAAGCAATGCTCTAGCTTCAGCTACCATGTTGCTGCCCACACCATAGTAATAGGAAAAACCATAGATGACTTCACCTCTATTGTTCCTTATACATCCACCTCCGCCAGCATGACCCGGGTTACCTTTTGCAGCCCCGTCCACATTTAAAGCATACCCAATAGGAGGACAGACCCATCGGATGATCTTAGAAGGTTTCTCATTGATGCAATAAACTAACCTGAGTTGTTCCATAGAACCCCTTTCCTGCATTGTAGGAGTCCTGCTGAAGCTGGCCTTATCCAAGGAGAACTCAATCTGCCTAAGAATCCTCTGCTGCATCACTTTGACAGAAGTTCCCTTATCCTCAAACTTAAGTTTACAACGAACCTTCCATATCTCCCACAATATGTGGATCATGGAAAGGATAGCTGCATAACCAAATGGTGATTTATTATCAGCTGTGCATATTACATCCCAGCAAAATCCTGAAACAGAGTTAGGAGATCTGCATCAAAAATCAAAAAGAGTCCTAAAGAACTGCCATAGTGGCTTAGCAATTTGACTGTCCAGAAATAAATGGTTAAGACTCTCCTCCTTATTGTTGTTTTTATAGCATACACATTTGGAGGGGAGGTGTATTCCACTGTTCTTTATGGCACAATCAACAGGAATAGCAAGATGAATAATCCGCCAGCAAAACATTGAGGCTCTTGGGGGGATATATGCTCCCCACAATTTCTTTAAGGGCAGCCTTCTATTCCCTTGTGGTCTGAGAACATTATATGTGGATTTGCTAGAATAAGAACCATCAATATTGGTAGCCCACACACATTTATCTGCCTTCTGATGCAATTGCATATCTCCCATGGTTCTTGCAATGTGTTGTGGAATATAATCCCATACAGAGTGATTTGGATTAAGAACAGCTTCCCTTAAGGTGACCTTCTGGGTACTGATATGAGGAGCCAGCTCAGTTCCACACCAGTTGTCCTTCAAAACATCAATGGTGTTTCCATCCATAGGAATCCAGCGAGTATTGGATATCACAATTGGGGTGTTTCTGGAAGGGTCTAGAAGGGTTTTAGTTGTCTTTTGGGCACTCTAATATATAAGGACATGTGAACTCTGAATTTGAAGAGGTTCAACCCTAATGTGCTTATTTTCTATCTTGTAGGAGAAGAAAGGGGAGAAAGTAAGGAGGAGCTCAAGCCAAGAAAGATTCGATCTACTTCTAGAGATTTCTGGAGCTCGTGGGTGAAGAGAAAGAGTAGCGGATTGAGGAGAGGATCAAGTTGATGCCCGAATCGAAGACATCCAATTTCTTTCCGACTTGTGCTTCAAGGAATATGTTCAACTGGCCTTGGAAAACAAAGGGGGATTATTTCTACATCTTTTCTACATTCTTTGTGATGTGTTTTATGATCTATATCTTGGGTTAAGCATGTTTTGAATATTTGTGTTGATTTTTCTGAACTGAGAAATAGTGTATGTGTGTGTGTGGACCGTCTGTGTACGGTCGTGTCGTGGTTGCTGCGTCTGTGCAGCATGTGGCTTGATCGCCAGCATGCAATTATGTGTGTCGTTGTTGCTACGACTGTTGCAGCGTGTGTGTGTGTGTGTGTGTGTGTGTGTTGGATTCTCGATCCAGAGCATTTGGAGTTCATCCTCGTGTTGCTGTGTCTACAGCATGAGGAGATTTCTCCTCATGGGGATTTATCCCTGTGTGTTGTTGGAACGTCGTCTTTGTGTTGGAGATTTATCCTCGTGCTGGTTTGTCCAGCGAGTGAAGCCTTACTAGTTTGATAAGGGGTGGACATAGGGAGCCCGTCGTGGTCCCGAACCACCTTAAAAATAATTTTATCTTGTAGTGTGCATTTGTGTGATTATGTGTTCCTTTGCTTAATCCATCTACATGAACGAGTGAGTCGGGAGAGATTGAGTGAACTTCAACTACTTTGTTTAGTTTATTTCCTGCAATCTCGTCAAACTTGTTTATTCTGCTTAGTAAGTTTTTAAATTTGCCATATTGCATGGGGGATAATTCACCCCCCTTCTTGTTTACTCGTCAACTGGGCCAACACCAGCATTTTTCTATGCCCTGTCTAGTAGCGGCTCCCAGGAGACCGTCATTGTCAAGTAGCGGCCGTCCCATGGCCATTTTATGCCAGACTTCACTATAGTGTCAACTCTTTCTTTCTCTGGTGCCGACTGTTCCTGATTGCGGCCATCCAGTGACCACCACTGTCGGGTTGCGGCCAAGTTGTGACCGCTATTTCATGAAATGGCCCAGACATGACTATTTTTTGTCTCAAGTGTTCTTAACTCGAGGTTTGACCCAATGGCTAATTGTCCTACATTCCTAGATGGTCTATGGATTATCTAGAACCCAAACCTTTATTCAATAAGTTATTAATGGATTATGGAACTTTGGAAATGTACTATTATACTGTCGGATTCCTCCCGTGACATGACCTAGTCCTTAATTCGTTCTTTGAACTCTCATGATCATAAGTGGTACGTTCTTACTTTGTTATTTGTTATCATGAGCTTATTGTTTGAATTGTTACATTACTAGCCATACTTTATTGTTATATCTCGTGGAAGTAGCTTGATTTATAACGTGAAGATGTAGATCGGGCACGGACAGTATCCAAGGACTCGATGCTAGCCCCCTCGACTGATTATCAAAAACATACTATAAATCATGGGGTATGATGAACACTGCCATCGCATTGCGCCGGGTGTACTTTTTTTATAAACGAGTGAAATCTACGAGGCCATCTTGTGAAATTTACATGCTTGCTATTACATGCTTGTTACATGACATTCTAGTGCATAGTCTTTATGGTTATGAAAAGTGAAAAGTGCATTCCCGTTACATGAAAGGCCACATTACATCCTTGCTTGATCATGCTCGTGGATCATCTCATATCTCTTATCTTGATCACATCTGGTTACTTATGTGACTTTGGTTTTTATACGCATGATTTATCATCTTTTATTTTATCTTACTTGTTGGAGCTAAAATGTTAATAACTTAAATATTATCTTCATGTTGATACGAAGATACCTACTTGGTAAGTGTGCTCATTACCTTACTTTTCAATCTTTTCAGGAAGTTCTAGCAGTACGGATTCCGACTACTCAAGTGACGGATCCGAGAGTGGGAGCGATTGAAGAATGAGTGAAGCCCTAGATTCCTCTAGTGTCATGGGTCAATTATAGTTAGCCAAGTCGAGTCATGTCATGTAATTTTCCTTTTATTTGAGTCAAGTTTATCCAAGCGTCAGTTTCAATGAAGTCCAGTATAGACTGAGCTTCTCTTCAGTCACTCTCTCTTTCTCTGATCTCCTTCTTCTTCTATTCCTTCTTCTTCTACTACTTTAGCTCTCTGCTACTCTCTCTTTCTTTTTCTCTATTGAACTCCCCTTTTTCTTTTTCTCTACTCTGCACTTCTTCTTCTTCTACTACTTCTTCTAGATCTCAGATGTCTTCTATTCGTTCTCTGCCTTCTAGGGATCTTCAACCCTGTTCCCTTTTGAATTGCAGAAGGGATGTCCTTTTTATATACAGCTTCACTCTGAGGATGCCCTAAACGTGTGGAGAGCTTGTGCCCCCTTCTCTAAGAAATCTATGTGTCAGCTTCCAGGGCTCTGGGATCACGTGCCAGTCTTATCCTCATCGAATGAAGTGCTGTCACAGAGTAGAAACATTAGTTCAGTTGACAATATACTGAAGAGAAAAAGATGCACGGGGTTGTTATGTGCTTGGACTTATAACACTGGCTTAGCTACAGTGTCTACGCTGACTTCAACATGCAGAGAGCCGAAATGTGCACGGGGTATGATACGCATAGACTTGCTTGCCAAGTCATGGGCATTGTGAAGCAATATATACACGGATGCATGTTTCCAAGAAACATGCACAGACTTGTGTCGTGCCAAGAAAAAAACATGCATGGGGTTGAACCCAAAGGAAGAATATGCATGGGGTTAAACGTGCACGGACTTGTGTTCAACGAGCAAGTAACTGGAGATGTCCATGGACTTTTAAGTGCACGGACTCTACTAAAGAAAGACGTGCATAGACTTTGTATGTACAAAGATGCACGAACTTTTCATTACTCAGACCTTAAATAGATATGCTCAGACATGGCGACCCAATGCATGCATGTGCTCAGACATATGTACTGAATGAACATGAACAGATTAAAACCTGCACGGGGTTTGGCTTGCATGGACATTGTATGCAACCCAATCAATAATGCACTAAGTCTAGAATGTGCACGGAGTGTGGCTTCCACGGACCATATGAAGGCGTGCACGGACTTTGTGTTAGGACAGAACATGCACGGGGTTTGTCTTCCACGGACTGGATGAAGGCTTGCAAGGACTTATTGAATACATGACTGTGTAGTGGACTGTTCATCCACAGACTTGGAAGATCAATATGCATGGACTTGGAGGGTAAAATGTGCATGGACTTGGAGGGTCAAACATGCACGGACTTGGAGGGTAAAATGTGCACGGACTTATGATGTAACCCAATACCAATCAGCCTAAGTCCAAAACATGCATGGACTTTACATGCAAGACGTGCACAGACTTTAGCAAGGAATCCCAACAGAATTTTGACTAAGTCCAAAATGTGTACGGACTTCGAAATGCTCGGACTTGAGCTTAACAGAAAGTGTGTGGGCTTTATAGAAAACGTGCACGGACTAGAGTGTGCACGGACTTTGTAATGCTCGGTCTTAAGCTAATAGGCCATGTGCACGGACTTTGTAGAAACGTGCACGGACATTATTATCAGAATGAAAGCTTGCACGGACTCTTCTACACTGCATGCACTTTAGTTTATCTGGGTTAGAGCATGCGTAGACTTCGACTCAACCTCAATGCAAATATGCTTGGACATTGTAACACATGCATGGACTTGAAAGTTGAAACATGCATGGGGTTATGGACATGTGCATGGACTTTAACAAAAGGTGCACGGAGATGTCTGTGCACGGACTTGGACAATACTGCAGCGTGTAGACCCAAGACGTGCACTGTTCATGCACAGAGTTTGATTTCCTTCTAATAGAAACGTGCTCAGACTTTGCACAGACAAAGAATGCAGGACGTTTCAATGCTCAAACTTCAAACAGAACATGCACGGACTTACATTGGAAGCAGTGTGCATGGACTTCTGTGTAGAGAGTGTACATGCACGGACTTTATGAAAGTGTACACGGACTCATGTTCTTGACCAAGGCCAAAACATGCGTGGACTTTACAATGCATAGACTTAGAGTGCAGAACGAATGTCTGCATGGACTTCAGTCATGCATGGAACATGCACGGACCTTAGTTCGTGCCTTAGACAAAAGTGTAATGTAACAACCCAGAGCTCCGGGTACCGATAACTCGATACTAGATATCGGACTACCGCTACCAAGAATTGGGGATGCCACCGAGGAGGCTGATGAGGCCCCCAAAGGGTTAGTAGGATTGTTGAGGGATTGCATTAGAAATTGGAATTCGCAGGCACGTATTGTTAATTTTTGGTACACACCACGAAACCTCCCGATCCAGATGGCAACACCAACACCGGAGCAGTAGTGAGCAATCTCTTCAGCTCCATAAAGCTCTGCTCACACTCTCCCGTCCAGACGAATGGCACATCCTTCTACGTAAGCCTGGTCATCGGGGCTGCAATACGAGTGAAATCTTGGATAAACCCCCGATAATAGCCCGCAAGCCCCAAGAAACTCCGGATCTCCGTGACCGAACTCGGCCTCGACCACTGCACCACTGCCTCGACCTTAGCCGAGTCCACGGAAACACCATCACCAGAAATCACGTGCCTAAAAAGTGCACCTCTCGGAGCCAGAACTCGCACTTGCTAAACTTGGCATACAACTAGTGATCGCGCAAGGTCCGCAACACCACTCTCAAATGATGCGCATGCTCCTCAGCTGACCACGAATACACAAGGATGTCATCCATGAACACGACCACAAACTGGTCCAAGTACAGACGAAACACCTTATGCATCAAATCCATGAATGTTGCAGGGGCATTGGTGAGCCCGAACGGCATCACCAGGAACTCATAATGCCCATACCTCGAACGGAACACAGTCTTCTCCACGTCCGACTCTCGAATCCGCAGCTGATAGTAGCCCGATCTCAAATTGATCCTCGAAAACACTCGGGCCAACTGAAGCTGATCAAACAAGTCATCAATTAGAGACAACGGATACTTGATCTTAATAGTCACCTGGTTCAACTGACGGTAGTCGATGCACAGCCTCATACTACCATCCTTCTTCTTCACGAACAATACCGGCGCACCCCACGTGGAATAACTAGGACAAATGTACCCCTTGGCAAGCAACTCCGACAACTGTGCCTTCAACTCTCGCAACTCCGCAAGTGTGATACGATAAGGGGCCTTCGACATAGGTGCCGTACCTGGTACCACCTTAATCACGAAATCAATCTCTCGCTGCGGTGGCAACCCTGGTAGCTCCTCGGTAAAAATATTGGGAAACTCACACATGACCGAAATGTCCTCCACATCCAGACACTGACGATCGACCAAAATCACAGAACCGAGAAAATCTTGACAATCCGCATCAAGCAATCGACGAGCCCTAATAGCCAAAATAAGCAAGCGGGAAGAGGAAGACCGAATACCTTGGTAACAGAAGGCGGGTCCACGAAGCTGCCGGAAGTAGACCTTCTTCGAGCCGCAATCCACCAAGGCATGATGAGCCTTGAGCCAATCCATGCCCAAGATCACATCAAAGTCCTGAAGCGGTAACGCATAAAGCCTGGTCGGCAAGTTCCACCCTTCCACCCACACTGGCACCTTCTCAAAGCAATAAGAGGAGTACACGAAATCGCCGGTAGGTAACTCCACCGCCATATCACAGGACATCTCGGCCACCGGGTCCTCCACACTCTGAGTAAAATCCTCCGAAATGAACAAATGAGAAGCACCCGAATCGAATAAAACACGAGCTGCACAACCCAAAATTGAAAGAGTACCTTCCTCCAACTGCGACGCCTCAGCCTCTACTCTGGTCATGTGGGTCACTCTGCCTCGGGATCTCTGCCTCCCGATCGTGGCTGACCGAGTCAACTGAGGAAACTACCCGTATTATTGGTACTGTTGTAGTTATGATGACATCCGCTGGGGCTGAAACAGCTGCTGCTACTGAAACTCAGGCGGCTGACGTGGTCTTTACGGACAGTCACGTGCCATGTGCCCTGGATGGTCACACCTGAAACAAACCACGGGCGCCGAACACTGCCTGCCTAGATGAGAACCACTACACCTCAGGCACCCACCCCGAGAACCACTCATCGAACCCTAGTGCTGAAAAGACATAGGCTACTGAACACTGCCCACCGGCTGCTGTGCTGGCTCCTTACGACCCCGACACCTCCTGCCAAAACCAGCTTCCTTGAGTAGCTTCTTGAGCTTCGAACCAAAGGATGACGGCTCTGGTGCTGAAGCCACAGACTAAGCGGTCCCTGAACCACCTGCTGAGGGCTGGATGATACTCTGCTGCTGTACGTCCATCGGCTAACTGACACCTACCTGAACCTGACCTGCACTATCGTGCCCTCTACAAATCTCTCTCTAGCGCCATTGCTGCCTTACAAGTTGCATCCAGGTTAGCTGAACCTGATGCGAGAAGAGGGTGCCTCAACTCTGGCCTCAAACCTCCAACAAACTGCTCAGTCTTCACTTCCTCATCCGCCATGATGTGAGATGCATAATGGCCCAACTCGATAAACCTGGATCGAATCATACGTGGGAAGCTTTAGTTTCAATAGGATTCTTCCAGGAGAAATATTACTCCCACTCAAACTCTCAAGCCCTGTTGGACCTCCTCCCCTATAAATATAGCCCTCCGTAAACCTTCAGAGGTTACTGCCTCTGAGTTCTAGCTGCAACATCGACCTACTGCTCGTGATAGTCACATCTTCCTTGACGGAGAAGAGGCCCTGCTTCTTCTTTGCTTCTTCATCCTTCTGCTGTATGTGAAGGTCAGACTCTCTACTCTCCACAATCCCTGGAGTTTTGTTACTACTGTTGCTTCTTCATCCTCTTCCTCCTACAGTTTAGTGTGAGAAGCTACTCTGCATCTACCTCTCCTTCCTGCTGCGGTGAAGGGGGATAACGTCTGCGGTGTCTCAAAATTTACTGAGATTTGAGAAATACATCAAAAGCAGTAGGCAGAGCCATCAACACAAATCATTTGTTATCCTCTCTCTAGCCAATTCTAGATAGAGAAACTCTGGGAAAAGGGTGTCATGCCATGGGGGTGCCCAGAGGTCGCCCCCAGTGCGAACCGGGTGCCCTTGGGGGATGCTCAGCCCCGGAGCCAACAAGGAGGCTTCCGGAGGTCAGAGGCCCCGACCAGCTTCTTGGGATTCCGGTCCCAAGGGCCTACGTGCTACGTTGTGGAAGACGGGGACATCTGCAGAGGGTATGTCCCTCTCTGGTGGGGGTGAGATGACTCGGAGCTACTCTTCCGATGGATCAGGAAAAGAGATGGGCCGTCGTACGTGGAGGTCGTCAGGGGCGGCACAAGGAGTGAAAAGGGGCTCGCAGATGACTATGTGGAGGGGAGCCAGCTGCTGGGCGAGGTGGCAAGTTACCAGGAGTGGTCGAAAAAATGCCTGTGGGTGGCATCGATGGAGGGGGGGAATTGATGTGTTGAGGGTGAGGGAGGTGCCGTCCAAAGGTAGCAGAAGAGATGTCAGATGGTAAGTGACCATGGTAAACTGAGCAGGAGTCCTGGCCATAGGGAGCTGCAAGCAGGCAGTTGAGTAGGCGGCCATAGCAGGCTTCACGCTGGCAGACGGGGTGGTGCTCAGGGTAGCGAGATGGGATCTCAAGCAAGGTACCTTCCCGGATCCCAGCATATGTCGACGTCGTCTCCGCCTTGTGGGGGTTCCCCTAATCTACTACGGCAAGGCGGGGCATCCCTGTTGGTCGGCGGTTTCGGGACAGTCATGAGCGGAGCAACTGCCCTCGCCACGGAGGGTGGCTCGCCGTGATGGTCCAGGTGAGCAGCCCCCCGGCAGTCCCGAAGGCCCTCACCATCCAGATCGACGGCGAGATCTTCCCCATTGCCGTCCACCTGGGAGGCACCGGTGCTAGAGGAGGATAAAGAATAGGAGCCCAGTGGTCGTGGCACTCAACTGGCGGCCCACACGAATTCAAATTTGGATTCGAATTTCGTGGGCGGCGGATCGGGTAGAAAAGTTGGTTTTGGGTAATAGCAGGTCGGATGCAGCCATTTTATCCGATGCCGCTACCTGCCCCATCCAGGAACCCTTACAGCGAGTCTGGACAGAACCCGAAGCCTGGAATGTACTCGGATCCAAAGAACACTATTGCATGAGGTCTGAAGAACCCAATATTGTTCTTCTCCCCTGCCTGGCTTTTTCGCCCTGTACAGCATTGGATCTGCTGATGAAACAGGATGCCATCCACCTTGTAGCCCATCGGTGGCCACCGGTAGGGCCGCCGCCCATCGGAACAT
Source organism: Amorphophallus titanum (assembly GCA_024336825.1). Taxonomy (NCBI): domain Eukaryota; kingdom Viridiplantae; phylum Streptophyta; class Magnoliopsida; order Alismatales; family Araceae; genus Amorphophallus; species Amorphophallus titanum. Next base: position 487,584 of record JANBPO010000930.1, read on the forward strand.
CCTCTCGACAATGGCAGACCAGCAACAACTCACACGATCAGGGCTCATCTGGATCCCTCCGTGGCAATTGGCGAGCACACAGCCGATAGGTAAGGCCGCCACCAGCCCTGACCTTCCCCCAGGGTGCTGGCAGCACTAGCAATGTGGGATTTCACAAAATGGGAATCCATAAATAGTGGCGGCAGCTCGCTTTTTCTTAGACGTTGATCCTCTACTTCCCTCAAAGCATTAGCAGGTTGTCTGAATCTGCAACTATGCTTAAACCACCATCTAGCGAAATAAAAGTCAAAGCACCAGTGTCAAGATTATTCTGGGATTGGGTAGAAATTCTTCTCTTCACGGAAGAAGAAGTCCCACCAGACTGCTGGGATCAAGTGTACATCTTTCCCTTTATACTGCCTTGAGCTCATGGGAAAAATCTGAATTCGGGGGAATGTTTTGGTCATAGCCAAAGTTCTTTGCAAATCTGTGAGGATAATAAGGCTCAAAAACAGCAATGCTTTCTGGCTTGCGAGAGCCATACCATGTCGGCTGTTCGCGTTCTCCCCGAGCGAGTCTTCCAATGTAAATAAAGGCTCAGGGCGTGACAAACTAAGTGTTCAACATTTTGCAGGGACTTATTTTAAAAGGTTTGAAAGATCCAGGAGAGACGTTTGTGATCTTAAAAGAGGGCACGTGATCCATAACGTGAAGCTTATGACACGTGGAAAGTCATCTGATCCAAATGATGACACATGGCTCATGGGGGACCAAATCTGGACTAAACCTTGGGCGAGAATTGTGACTTCCACACGCCCCTCTTCTCTGCTGCCGCATATACATAAGGAGATTCTCCTTCAAGAGTAGACTGATGATGTGAAGTGTGAGAAATTAAGAGAGCAGAACAGAGAGAGAGTTCGAGGAGAGAAAGAAAAGCGTCGTTAGAAAATCTGTCTCTACTGGAATCTGGATCAGATCCAATCCAGTCACCTCCAGCGAGAGCCATATCTGTGCTACGACTCTTCCAACTTTCAGTTGATGTGATTTCTTGTCTCTTATTTTTCTTTTGAATCCTTGTTTCAAGCTATGTATCAGCAGAGCAAGTTGTGATGCTCAGCGGGCGAGGTGGACACCTCGGACAGCAAGCTGTAATGCTCAGCAGGTCAGCAAGTTGTGATGCTCAGCGGTTGTAAGCCAAGCTGTAATGCTCAGCGGATGTAAGCTGTGAGGCGTAATAGTGAAGCCACACTCTGGTTTGAGTGTGGATTGGACGTAGGTCTGGAGGACTGAACCACCTAAAAACCTTTTGTGTACGTGGTTTGATTGCTCACCTTGTGTTCGCTAGATGTATGCTTAGGCTCGATCTGAATCTTCTATCTAGCAAGGAACTTGGTTGCACATTGTTCATCTGAGTTATGGTCTTGAGAGATTCAACTTGAATACTTAATCACTATTCTGGAGAGTGTCTACCTTGTTCAAGTCATCTGGGTGTTTTAGTTCTTTTGAACACCTGAATAGGTTCTGTCAACTGCATAGATTTGCTTAGGAGTCTTCACCTTAGCAGTCTAACTATTTGATTAAGTGCACCATCGCCTTTTATATCTTGTAGAGCTCAACTAGATTTAATTCCACATTTGTGTCTAGTTACAGCTTTTAATTGGGTGATTTTTTAGGAGAGATTCATTCACCCCCCCTCTAAATCCATCGCACCGAACCCAACAGAGTCAAGGGCATTGAACACACACTGGGTGGTGTGGAGATGATGCTGAGGCCAGAGTATAGGCATGCATATTTAACTGGTTTCATGCTTTATAGGCACCACGTGGGCCTTACAAATGGGCCAAAATGGCCAAAATACCTCTGGTGCAAGCCGTGGGATAGTTTCGACACTTGGGCTGGTCCCCGAGTCATTGCAGGATAAAGTGAATTATCCCCGTGTTTTTACAGGGACTCCCCATGAGGTGCTAGGGATGAGCCTAGCTTGCCGAAGGAGGGCTGGACTGGATGGCAGAGGTAGGTGATGGCCGCTGCCTGAGGGAGGTCGAATGTGGCTCAGGATGAGCAGTCGGGTCTGAGTCCTGAGACAAGTATCTTCATGCCAAGGAGTTAGGGCCGATCCTGGGAATGTTACTTCCGGGCCGTGGTCTGGCTAACTCGGGTCAGCGGTCGGGACGATCGGTGGCTGGCTCGAGGTGAGTGATGGGCACGTGCTCCCATGGCGGGGGCAATTTTGACATTATGGGGTACGCTTTGTTGTCATGTCACATCTTACGCAGGCGGGCCCGATGTGCGGGCGTGATTGCCATTATCACAACACCTTGTGTGTGGGGGATGGACTTGAGTGAAGTGGCTAAACGCCATGTAAGGGGAGTACATGTGACATACCCTTGGTGTATATGAGCCGATCAACAAGTCACCCAATGCATGCTTAGCTCCTTGCGTTCCTCGCTATTCATGTCCTCGGAGAGTTCGAAGCTGGGTGCCTGAGCCTGTGTATGCATGCATATCTGCCTTGAGATTCTAAGGGGGGAATTTATAAGGAATACGAAGGGTCATGGGGGAGTTTACGTGGGCCAGCTGGGGGGGCGAGTTGGTCCGCGTAAACCTATCGAAAAAAATTATTTATTAATTTTTTTTAGAGTAGGGAGGGACGTTTACGCAGGCCAGCCCGCGGGGGTGGGCTGGTCCACGTAAATGAGGTTTACGCGGACCAGCCCGAGAGGGGGGCGGGCTGGTTTTGGGGGTTTACGCGGGGTGAAAAACCCTTTTGTTTTTCATTTGAAAGAAATTTTAATTGGCCAATCAATTCACCCCTCCCCTCTTGATTGCCACCATTCGGGACTCAACAGATCTATTCACCCACCCTCTAGATGCCACCTTGTACCTAACATTTGGTATCAGAGCAAGATTCCCCACAATGTGGTCCAACGACCAGGGGAGATCTAATGAGGTGCAGTCTCACAGTTTTCTTGTTGAAGGCTATTCCATTAACCGACCACCCTTCTTTGATGGTAGCAACTACTAATAATGGAAGAATATGATGCAGGTTTTCTTGCGTGCACAAAGTCATGAAATGTGGAGAGTCATCGAGAGAGGTCCATATGTCCTTACAGAGAATGAAGATGGCTGGACCAAAGAGCAGATCCACCAATCAACTGTCAATTGGAGTACTCTGAACGCGATGCAATGCGCCATTCATCCAGCGGAGTTCTCAAGAATCTCATCATGCACATCAGCCAAAGAAATGTAGGACCATCTTGAGGTAATTTACGAAGGCACATCTGAGGTAAGGGATGTTGTGTCTTCTCTGATTTGTTGTCTAGTTTTGATGATTGGCAACAGTGGGTTTGACCATGGGTTTGACCATCATTTGACTTTGGCAACATTGTCTTTTCATAAGTCAGAATAAGTCTCTGTTGCATAAAGGTCATTGCACATTCAGACAGTTGCATTTAAAGGTCGATGCATGTTTACTATATTGCATTTAAAGGTTGATGCATGTTTAATGTATTGAGTATGAAGGTCGATGCATGTTTACAGTATTGCATATGAAGGTCGGTGCATGTTTACTATATTGCGTATGAAGGTCGATGCACATCTTGCCTTAGTCATACTAAGGACGATGCACATCTTACCTTAGCCATACTAAGGTCGATGCACATCTACCTTAGTCATTCATAAGGTCTATGCACATTTGTAATTCGTATACTAAGGTCGATGCACATCTGCCTTAGTCATTCATAAGGTTTGTGCACATATGCATCTTGCATACTAAGGTCGATGCATGGTTTGCAGCCTGGTACATAAGGTCGATGCACGTCTTTGTAGCACTGCATACAAGGTCGATGCACATTTCTCTTCATGCCTTGTAAGGTCTGCGCACAGGCTCAAGTCTGTGCACATGTTGCATCAAGGTCGATGCATATGTATAGACTGAAGTCTGTGCACATTTTAAGGTCTATGCACATTCAGTATTCAAGGTTTGTGTACATACAACATTTAGAGTCTGAGCATACTAGGCATCAAGGTCTGGGCATACTAGGCATTAAGGTCACAGCATACCAGTAGAAGGTTGATGCTAGTGGTCTATGTCTCAGGCTATAAGCCTTTTGTTGGCATCTGCTTATTTTCTCTAAACTAATTGAGAATTAAGCATAGGGAAACATTCTCTAAATAGAGCAAAATGGCACAATGCCAAAGGTGCTCTACCAGTCGAGTCGGCCTCGAAAAGTGAGCTGCGTCGCCAGGCCAGGCGGCACGACATAACAACCGAGGATCGCCCCCGAGCACAGGGCACTGCACCAGTCAGTTTCCCGATAATCGAGCCAGATCCAAGGTTCGGGACTACTTGCCGCATCGAGTGGCACTCTGAAGAGATTCGGGGATCACCCCCGAACACCCTGCATACGATATCACAACACCGGCACCTCAACGACCGGGTTAACCTGGGTCTCGGAATAGCCTATCGCATCATACGACTCATCACCAAGGAGCGAGGGTCACCCCGACCACCAGACAAACGGCATTATCATGTCGACGCCCCAGCCACTGGGCCCAACCAAGGGTCTTAACCAGCTAGCCATGACCCGTGGCAACATCAACAATCAATCGGGCTCACCGCCGATCACTCAGTTTGCGAGCTTACCCGCATTCAGCACAGCTTGCCGAGCCGACCCGGGGGCACCCTGACTACAAGCCACGTCATGTGGCACCCAGCAACGAGGCCAGGGTTCTACCCCTGAGTCACCTCCGTCCATCTCTCTGAAGTCAAAGGAAGACCCATCTAGGCCAACCACATACTTCAGGAGCTCACAGTACCCTTATACGGCCCCACACACGCGTGTCTGAAATTTCCCCGAGCACCTGGTGGGCGCGTATGCTACAGCCACTCTACAGCAAGCCAGAGCCCAACTCAGGACTCCCAGTAACCCATCGCGTCATGCACCACCATCGTGCGTCATTCCTTTTTATAACAAGGGCATTCCTGTCTTTTCGTAACCTTGACCCCCGGTCAAACCCCCTGTGGGCAGACCTGTTTTATTCACGTCGACATCGAGAATTTCTTTCAACGTATAAACCGCAGCCGTGTAACTCGTGTCCTGAAAGGGATGTACAGCTACGCAGAAGCTCGAGATATTGCGAATCTCTCGACGGTCCGATTTCCTGAGGATGCGCAAAAGCGCTACATACTGCCGTATGGATTTGTTCAATCCACTTTGCTTGCAAGCGTCTGCCTGCGTAAAAGTGCCCTCGGCAATTACCTGAAGCAGCTCTCTGCGACTGACGGCATTGAGGTGAGCGTCTATGTTGATGACTTAATCATCTCTCTGAACGACGAAGCGTTGGCGGAAAAAATTTTCGCCGATGTCAAGGGCGTGGCCGAGAAGAGTGGTTTCGGTTTAAATCGAAAGAAAGAGCAGGGACCGGCTGACAAAATCAGCGCTTTCAATATCGAGCTGTCGCAGAACTCTCTGCATGTATTGCCTGACAGGTGGCACGCGTTTCTCGACGCGATGCGTGAAGACAGGAATCCCCATCGACACCACGCCATCCTCGGCTATGTCGACTCGGTAAACCCGGCTCAAGCAAATCAGCTCCAGGCCGAGATGCTCTGATACCTCGCGCGGGTAGCTACAGTGCTCCGGTTGTTTCCAACTCAGGACACATTTCCTTTATCCGCGTGTTCAATAGGTCAGTGGAGAATCGACGGACGGAGGTCGAATCATCCCTACCGTTGATTCTCGCTTGTATCTCTGCTCCGTGAAGGTGCATTGACCAACATGCAGCCAATTTGAGGAATTCAGCGTCACATGGTTGAAGGTTGTAGTCCGTGCCTATGGCAGTAAGATGGTCATGCGCTTGCTCGGCGTTCCACTCCGGCTTCGCGCACTTTTTTAAAGTGAGATTGTTGCGCAACGTAATGAGCCCTGGCGACGATGAGCGTTCTTGTAGAAATTCAGTGTGGTAAAGAGTTACTATGTTTAACCTGTAGACGGGGTTTCCCTTGTCCTGTGCATCCTCGACTCTCTTTTTTGCCAATTCCCATAAATCCTTTCTATAGATGGAAGCGCGCAGTTCCTGAATATCTGAGGGGCGGGTTATCGTCGTCAAGAGTGTGCCGGCGGGGGAAGCATCATTGGCAAAACCTTTGCCAGTAGCGTTAAACGGTAACCCAGCGTCGAGTTCGATGATTAGCGCGTTGCGAGCTTGGTTTGTACCTAGCTTGCCTAGGAAAAACTCAGCCATCGACTCGACGCCACTGTTATCCGTGACTCCGCCATCTATCAGATGCAGATATCCTTGTTGATTGGACACTTTGTACGCCACGGGTCCAATGGCACCGGGAAATGCGCCTGAGCTTGTCACCATCTCGGCAACGCGCACATCACCGGTTTGGGTAACCACAGGTGCTCGGCCTCCCGTATCCAGAGAATCGAACCCGTCTGGTGTTAGCACGTTCATAGCGCAATCTCGTCGGTCCGGTGCTCGGGAAACAGGCCCTTCAGGTAGATTTCCCTTTGCAGCTTCCCTTAAAAGCGCCTCCACATCGATGCAAAAATCGCTTGAAGGAATGGTCGTCATGACAAATCGACGACCATCGTCATAATTTGTCGCATTGAAGATGAGGTACGGACTCCTGCCATCCGTCTGAAGCTTATCTAGGTCGGCAAGGGTCATTCCGTTTAGGAATTGCGAGTCAAGTGCAGCAGCCAGACGTCGGGCTGTCGATTTCTGGATGCCTGGTACGCTCAGACCAATCAGGGAAAGGTCCCAGTTGTGACTCATTTCATCATGAAACGACTTAAAGAATTCATCGTATTCTGGAGGCGTCTTTCCCCCTACTAGCATTCCTGAGAAATCTGAATAGTTGTTCGCATTGGATTTTCCTTTAATTCCAAAGTAAGCCGCAGCAAAGCTTCCGCCTGACACACTGGAGATATATTGAACCCGGTCCAAGAGGCTAGCGGTTCGCTTCCCATCGGTAGGTGTGTCAGGTGACGCAGAAACAGTTGAAGGCTCAACCTCTACGCTTGCCATTAGCTGCATCACGTATGAGGCATACAGCGCTGAGCGATTTCCTCCCCCGGATAGCGCTAGTCCGACGAGTTCGTCGACTTGCCCTGCGTTGTCGGGTTCGTGCTGGAATGCTTGGCCAGTCTGCAAGGTTGTGAAGGTACATCCGCACGCTAAAACAACGACATTGATGAGGAGCGCTTTCCCGACTACTGCAGCGAAATGTCTTGCCCAAGTACGATTCATTTGATGCATGGCGGTCTCCTTTGGAGCGGGGCTTCCGCGAAGCTTAAGACGCTAACGAATTTGCTCTCTGAAAGCGAAGATACGTTTTCTGTTCGATGATGAAACCGGTAAACCGCGTATTTGGTTAGAGTTAAAGTTCGTTATGCATAACATGATGCCCGTATCGGTTTGAACGGCTGTCCACTTATGCCTCGGGAAATGGCTTTTTTAGCTAAGCTATAGGCCTTTTCGCTTTGCCTCGTCACGTACAGCATCGACAAACTTGCGCGAGACCTTCCCCGCGAGCCAGCATTGTGCAATCGGGAGCAGAATTTTCTCGATTCTGTTCAATGGCAGGGTCGTGGCGGCGCTGCCCAAGAGTAGCTTCGCACGGCGCGTAACGCGCCCCTGAAGACGGCCAGGTTTGAAGGTGCCCTGGCGAGGCCATCTGGGTTCCTGTATGGGGTCGGCGGCTGTTCCAAGCAGCGGTATGACGGGCGCTTCGTTAGCGGGCGGTGTTGGTCCCACGTATTGCGCCGGAATGGTCGGTCTAGGTCCTGAAAACGCGGGGTTAGTTGCATCGAGCGCGAAGGTGCCTGCCAGAAATGCCTGACAGTTGTAGCGGCCGAGCATGAAGTCGTGGTGCCGGAAATCCTTATGCATGAAACCGAGGAAGGCGCCAAGGCCGTCGCCGCAAAGGGCATCGCCGCCTACCTTGGAGTTAGCAGGATTCTTCGGGTCGGTTCGTTTGGGAGCAACCAAGAAGCGGTTGTACACGTTCGGGTGCAAAAAATCGGCGATGTCGGAGGTCGCAAAGCGATTTGCCTGAACGAACATGTGAGCAGTCGGCCCAAGCAGTCCCAGAAGCGCTAACCTTGAATTTTCGTTGGCGTCAGGGGGTATTTCGCACAAAGGGTCGACCAGCAGGATGGCTCGGTTGGCACCTGCCGCTGTTGTAGCATGCGGTGGCTGATATGGAGGGACCGAACTAGGTGCGTTTCCCGCAGCGTGTGGACGAGCGGGGCTTGGACCTTGTGCAAAGCCTAAGCCTTCAAGTGTCTGTCTTGCGAGCTCTATGGGTTCGTTGTCCGTGCAGCCGCCATCCAGAGAGGTGAAGCGGAAAGCCGCTGGTCCCTGGGCCGGTGCGAATTTGCTCCATACCGGGATGAGCCAGTCATAGCGGCCCTGAAACGTGTCCCACGCAAACCGGTACGCGTAATGGGTAGCGTCTCTGGCGACGGTGCGAGCGGGCAGTCCAATCGGGAAGGCCGAGGTTCCTAGCGCATACTGTGCGAGATTGGGCCACAAAGTACCAGCATCCACGAGTGTTCCGGCGGGGACGCCGGTTGCCATCGCCTGTATCGGACCTTGACCTGCGGGTGAGGCGGGTGCGTAGACGGTAAGCGCATCAGGAATCAATCCGGCAAGCGGCAGCGTTGGCGGGCCGGGATAGTCAAAGTAGATTCGAACGTAGTCCGCGTGGTTTGTGAAGTACTCAGCGTTCACCGCTGCTGCATTGAAGGCCTGCCGGTACGGGATGCCGGCTACGTTGCTGTGCGTTACGATAACAGGCAGTGGGTTGGTCAGATAGGGCCTTGCCAGGGCAGCTGATACGCGACCCACCCGCTTCTGGCAGGCAGAAGGGTACGCGAGAGCGTTGGTCGCGATGGTCTGCAATACCTGCCCGTTTAGAGCGGCCAGTATCGGCGGAGGAGGCGTGCCTTTCAGGTCTGAGCACCGAAGCAGCTTCTTCATGTCTATGTCGTTGACCCATACGTCATAGAACGGGTTCGCTGCGAGTTGCCGTCGTTTGGCTCCATCAACGGCCGGGGGGAAGTTGAAATGCAGGGCGCGCGCGGCCAGCAGGGAGCATATGCCGCCGCCCGAGGTACCCGTAAAAATCCGTAGTCTTACCTGATGCTGTGGCACCTTGCGTTCTTGTGCGGGTAGGCCTTTCTCTGCTGCGCGCGCTTTTCCCCATTCATCGAGTGCCTGAATCAGAAAATCTAGCACGCCTGCAGTGTAGCTGCCTACCGAAACGGTTCCGCCAAGAACAATACCAATTTCGAAGACTCCGGCCTCAAGCGTAGGAGCGTTGAAGTAGTCTTCAGGTCGTCCTTCGGCGCGAGGGGCCTTGTTTGCCGGAGGAGGCGAAACCGGCCGGGTTGAATGCAGTGCAGTATCTTCAGCCATGTTCTGCTTCCTTTTCGTTGCGCAAAAACCTCCTGCAGTGTTTCGAACGGAGGTCTGGACATATTCGCGATTACTGCACTCTCAAGGCAACTGTCGTCAGAGGGCAGGTGCCCTTGTTGCTGGCCACATACAGCACCTTCTCCGAGATTTTCCGGGCGTTGACTCCGACGAAAGTCTCGATAAGTTCTGCAACGGTTTCGTTGTTAAGGGCCGCTGCGTTGATGCCGCGAATCAGTGCCCCCGTTGCGGTTGAGCTTAGCGCTTCGGCGGCGGACGAGAGCATGTCGATTTCTGCCAGCTTCTGGTCCGTAGGGTCAGTGGCTTTTACACACTCGTCAGGCAAGAACAGGTTTTCATCCTGCTGGCAGGCGGTGGAATTTGCCGCTCCCTTTGGATGTTGGCCATTCGCATCAAATATCGCTTCCACCAAGACACGGACCAACTGTGGACCAAACTGCGATACCTGCGGATAGGTATGGCTTAGGCCAAGCTTGTTACCCGTGTCCACGGCGAAACCGACGCCAGAAAACTGAACGGTAAGGCCCGCGCGCGTGACGAGTAATTTAATTATATTTTTCAAAAAAAATAAGAAATTAGAAAATCACATTTTTGACTCACCCCCTCTCCCTTCTCTCTCCTCACTCTCGACACTCTTCTCTCTCTCCCCCCCTCTCTCTCTCTCAAGCGTTCTCTCTCTCCCTCTCTCCCATCGTCTCTCAGTTTCAGGCGTAACGACACCGGACCAGAGCGTGGGAGGTGCCATTGGAACAGGCTTGACGAGTAGGTCGAGGTGGTATCCTTTATTCCGCGGTTCGGGGAGCGTGGAGATGAGACGGGTCGAGTAGAGCCGCGACGTCCCGTCATTCGATCTGCACCATTTTGTGGGCTTCGTCGCGATCGAGGTAGGAGAATGTGTTCCTCATCTTGCCAGGAGCATTTTGACGCCTCATGCGTCGCCGATGGCGGACGTTTTCCTCATTTTTCATGCAAAATCTTTTTTGGGAGATTTTAGGCCTAATTTTGGGATTTTTCTTCTCCTCTCTCAGTTTTGATTGAAACGGCCGCTGATCGAGGCACGGGAGGTGCCGTTGGGAAGGTCGTGTCACGAGGATCACGTGGACATCCTTCTTCCCTTGATCTGCGGAGCGTGGAGGCGCGTAAAGTCGGGAGGTCACCGTTACCCTCATCGTCCGTTCGGCATCAGATCGGCTTCCTCGTCATATCAGAGGTAGGGGGATGGACTCTCTTCCTCGCTAGGATCATTTCCACACCACTTGCACGTCCATCCACGGCCATTTGGTCCAATTAATGTCCATGTTTAGTTTTTCCCTAAAACGTGATAAAAATGTGTCAATTAATGTTAAATTGTGTTTTAATTGTCTATGGGCATGTTAATTACATTTTCTAGCTTTTATGGGCTTGCATGGATGTATGGCATGGTTGGTTTTGAGTTTTTACAGGTTTTTGTAATCGAACCCGTCGATTTCTATCGACTAGGGCGTGGTTCGATTTCAAACCGTTCACGCTCGTCGCCTAGATCACATGGCGGTCACCCCGTGACCGTTAAGTGTTTAACGCACCTTACCTGGCGCGTTATGCCCGCATAGCGAACCGCCCCAGGTCCGTTATGCTCCCGAACAGCTTAGATAGGTGGTTAGTATAGCGCACCCCTACCTGACCATTATGGTCATGGGTTTTCTGTGGATTTTCCACATTCGGGTGGCTTTAACGGACCCCTGGTAGACCACCATATCACCTTTGACCGATGGTTTGACCATTGACCATTGACCAATAAGGCAGTTAGTATGGCGGTGCAGGGTAGATCTGTCGTGCATTGTATAACACTCCATGCCCGATGCGTTATATACTGCATTGAACTGTGATTTTCTGGGGATTCTTGGTGTTCGGGTGACTTTAACGGACTCGAACCCATGCGTTATAGTCTCATAGTGCACCCACCCTGGTGCGTTATGTCCCGTGGTTTCTTGTTTTAGCTCGTGCGAGTATAACGGCTAGGATAGGTGCATTATACTCAGCATAATGTGCCATGCCTGGTGCGTTATGCTCCGTGTTTCTGATTTCACGGTATTGTTCATTTAAGTATAATGCACTGGAGTAGACGCATTATACTGTACATAACGCCCCATTGCTGGTGCGTTATGGTCTGCATATTTGTGCCTTGTGTTCACCTGAGCGTTTGGGTGAACATAACGGACAGAGGGAGACACGTTATGTAATGTATAATGCCTCTTACCTAAGTCGTTATGTGAGGTAACAGGTCCAGCTTGGTACGTTATACCTCCTAGCTTTCTAAAAGGACATGTTTAGTTTCTAATGCATTCAATAGTGTATATTCGCCATGTTTAAGTTATTTTATAAAACTATGGAGTTAGTCCCCGATAGAGTAGCTTTCTCTTTCCTTGTGATGGAGGCACTAGTCGTAGCCCAGCGACTTGGAGTGTCGGCTCACCTGGGAAAGATGGAGGGGTGACTCCCGTTGATGATTTTTAAGCTAGTTACCATGGGCCCCTGCTATACCGTTGCGTCCTACGGAAGGGGAAAAGTAGCTAGAGACTTGGCTCTAGGCAGGAGTCAGTGTGTGCACACGTGGTCAGAGGCTGTAGGATTGACGCTGACGAGTGTCACTCTGACTAGTTCTTGGTTTGGTACTATTTACGCCTCTCGTTGGTTGTGTTTCGCTGACCTGTGAGTTGCTTGAGACGCAGTGTAAGTGATGTGACACGACTCCCTTGGACCTAATATGGCAAGCAGCCCAATGAGTCGGCAACGTCACACTAGCGAACTCACTTAGTCATGACACTCTCCTCCGTGACCCCACATCGCAAGAAGTACTCATCAAAATCAGCGATGTACTCTGCCACTGTCTGATCCCCTTGACTGAGACTCTGCCACCGATCAATAAGCCACTATCGGTAGGTGGCAGGGAGATATTTCTGCCCGAGCTTGGCCTTCATATCATCCCATGTCTCAGTCTGGAGCTAATGTCGCTGCATCAGCAGGCTCTCTATGTTCATCCAATATGTTTGTGCCTGGCTAAGCAGCTTCATCTTGGCAGATTAGACTCTGCGGTGGTCTGTCATCTCGAACCAATTGAAGTAGCGATCCATGCCAGCCTCCCAATCAAGAACCTTGGGCTCCATAGACCCATCAAAGGTGGGAGGGTCCACTCGTACGGACCTAAGGATGCAATCATCTTATCGTCCCTATTGGGCCGGTTGCCACCCTGGGCACGGCCATACCCCTCAAACTCATTATCGGACCCAAAATCCTCAAACTCCTAAACACATGGTCTCCGATCGTCAGCCCTAGGGTGTGTGGGCCGAGGGGCAGGGCCAAGTGGGTCTTGGGCCTGCCTGGGGGCATCCTCATGTGGAGCTCTACCTAGGTTGGGCCATCCAACTAGACCTTGGATGGTCCAGTTGAAAGCCTTCATCTGGTCCTCCATGGCCTTCATCCGGCCCTCCATGAGTGCAGCATGATCTCTAAAGCTCTTGTCGGACTGATCTATCTGATCCATGAGAGCCTGCATCATATCCTGAATGGAAAAGTCACTAGGGGTAGCATTCCTAGGGTCAGCCATCAGGATCGGGCGTTGGTAATCGGTACCACGCCGAGTGGGCATGCAAGACTCTAAGGGACAAGGGGAAGCTAAAACTCTAAGGGCCTAGAAATGACTCTAAATGGTGATGCAAAGAGGGTAGAATGCGGACTCAAATGCACCCTAGATAGCCTAAGGACTCTAATGCACCCTAGACCACCTAAGGACTCGAATGCACTCTTGACCACCTAAAGCTCTGATACCAAAATTGATGCAGGACTCTAACGAGCTAAGACACTATGTGACGTCGGGACTAAATGACAACTAGGACCAACAACAACGCAATAGATCAAACAGCGTAGACTCGACACCTAGAGCTCCCAAGAGGGATAACACGCCAATCAACAAGGAACTCAAGCTCACAGGCCTCCCAAGAGAGGGACACACGCTGATCCGTACGGTTGAGAAATCGAAGGGTCTAGGGTAGTCAACTCCACACTCGTGACTTGGATGAGTCACGGGACGATCTCGCTCTCTCACCGTGGTAGTGCAATAAAATATGCAAGCTAGGAACCTAAAGAACTCACAAGCAGTGGCATCTAGAGACTATACTAAATAAGCAAGCTAACCGAGAAGGTAGTGGACGCGTACCTCTACGCTCGGGGCATGGGGAAGAAACCTGGCCAAGTCATATGGTCACCCGGTACATGAGCTAAAAGAATACAACCAAACATAGACCACTCCTCGTAGGGAGGTAAAAGGCACACAGCGAATCCAGGGATGTGTGACGTGGTTTGACGGGCCACGGGTCGGTGAAGCTTGTCACTCATGAGGTGCTGGGAGCCGAAGGGGACTGAACCGCGTTCACAGACTGATCTGGAACCAGTAGTAGGGATAGCATGTCGCTGAGGCCGAGGTTGGTACCGGGATGATGGATGGAGAACCACGAGGGATAACGACAGCTCCAAGCGAAGACGGCAGCCGGGGAAGCCGGCTTGGGTCCTCGTAGCCTCCGCGAATCGACGGTCTAAAATCTGACCAGCCTGCGTAGGTGCAGGCAACTAGCGCAAAGATGTCCCTGGAAGGCAGGTCTCCGGGCATCCTCTGGTCACGAAAATTGATGTGGACGTGGGCAGGGATGTCCTTGCAATGCTTGACAAAGGAGGGCTGCAACGGAGTGGCGAGGAAGCAGGGATGGAGTCGAAGGTGGACCCCTGTGTGGTCTGCCCGATCTGCGGGCAGCTAGTGAGCAGCAAGAGAAGAGGCATGGGACAAGGCCTTCTGGTCGTCCGTTGTTCACGAAAGTTGGCGTGGACGTTGGTGGGGATGTCCCAGGGATGCCAATGAAAGATGGGCTGCAACTGAGCACTGTGGGAGCCAGGATGAATTTTGGAACAGACCCCTATGAGTTCGAGTCAGTCTATAGGTAGCAAGAGAGAGGGTGGAAGATAGGGGTAGTACCAGGGCTTCCGGGTGGCTTTTGGGGTGGGGTTTTCTCTAGGTCATTCAGGGCCGGTAGGAGTCTGGGAACCTCGGTGACTCAATTTGGGTCGATTCATAGGAATCGCCCCGATCTCGCTTTTTGATGTGTGCATGTGGTGTTTTTAGCTTCTAGACGTCTTCTGTGGTCATGTGGCTTTGTTTCCCCTGCGCTTCAACGTGAATGGGGCATGGAACGGGCCGATTCAGCTTTTCCACTATTTTACTCGCCGGACTGGTGTAGCTGTCATTCTAGAGACCATCACAGTCTCTGACAGCCCTGCGATAGACCGTCACATGCCTTTGAGCATCTTGGTCAGTTGTGGCCGTGGAAGTATGACGGTCCAATATTGGAGCATCACAGTCCTCTGACGCCCCCTTGTTGGTGCATCACAGCCCTCTCGTCATCTATGTTCGTGTCAACCGGTTCACTCTGACGGCCTTGCCTTAGACCGCCGGAGTTTTGTGGCGTGTCTTCTTTGGACTATCACAGTGTGTTTGACTAGCTATGTCGGTTGGCTCTAACGGCCCAACCCCTATGCGCCAGGGTGTTGTAACGCGTCCATATTGGACCGTTACATGCTGCTCATCCGAGTATACATTTTAGGTCTGTTCTCCCTGATAGCCCAATCTGGGTGTGTCAGAGCGTGTGACGCACCTATAGTAGGCCGTTATAGTCTTGTTGGACGTGATGGCCGGTTCTATTCTGTGTCCATACGTGTGTCATTCATCTTAGGTTACTATTGTAGGGCGGTGTCTGTGACGTCTCATTCCTTGACCGTCACATCCGTGTGGTGCGTCTTTGTTAGACCGCCACAGTCCTGTCTCCACTAGAGTGTAACAGCTCATCTTTAGACCGTCACCTCTGTGTAGTGGTCTAAAGGTGGAGTGTTACAGCCCTAGAGTCCTACTTTCCATCATTTTGGTTTCTGATTGTCTTGGCTTGTCCTTGTGGTCTACCCGCATTTCCGTGGACGTCTCCTGACATCCTATGAGGGCTAAGAGTACGTTATAAGGCAGCCAGGAGTCTTCTTGCTTGTGGTAGGATTCTCTTTCCTACTGTTGAGTCATCATTGTCTGGTTTCGGTCAACCCGGGGTTACCCAGTGGTTGACAGGTAGCCTTGTGTGTCTCGATGGTTCTGTCCAGTTTGAGACATGGTTTCTGGCTATAGTGACATATTATCTTACCTCGTTCTATGTGTCCAGATGTGCTGAGGGTCCTTGGTGTTCCCTCAGGTCTTCGCGTGTCATTTCCTTTGACAACGTCATTCCCTCTGGCTTAGGATTAGACCGATTGGCGGCTTGTTCCACTATTAGTGACGATCTTGTCTCCGAGTCATCTGACTCAAGGATCATTACGTGAGTAGGTCTAGTTGCCTTGTCCTGAGTTTGTTGGCAGTGGCTAAGCTGTCATTGGTGCTTCGAAGTACGTGTGACAGTGCTCTCTTTCCTGTCTATACTTCCGCACTCGTGTTTTGAGTCACTGTGTCTTGTGAGCCTTCACTAGTCATAGCCTTACGTCATGTTACGGCATGACGGCTCTTGTAGTGGGGCACTTTCTTGATATATGATTTTTAGTCTAGTGCTGTGGGCCCCCGATCCAACCATAGTGTCCAGTAGAGGGGGAATACTAGCTAGAGGCCTGGCTTAGGCAAAAGCCAGTGTGTGCACACGTAGTCAGGGGCTTTGGACTGACACGGACAGGCATTCCCCTGTCTAGTCACTCGCGACGGTACTTTGGCTCCGGTTCTGACAGTGTCTTGGTCGGCCTAGTCCTTGCAGTAGGGTACGCAGACAAGACACTAGTAGGCGTAGCATAAGATGTCAGTGGACGCAGCTGGCTGTTCTTCTAGTGAGAGGTACACCAGTCACGTGGCACGTGACTCTCGGCATTTCTTGTGCGTCTTGACCTTTCTGGGCTAGTCTTCGCTTGGCTTTTCTCGAGGTCAGTGTCTGTCGCCTGCACGACGTTCCGGTCGTGTGTGGGGCAGTATGCAAGACGTGCTAGTCGTGTTGTCTGTCGTTTGTCTAGGTTGTCCTAGGTTTTCTTGTTGTTCTTGTCGGTCTTCACTTTAGGCCTGGCGTTTTGTCGGCAAATCGGCAACTCCTGATTTCGTCAGATCAGAGTCTGCCCTTCAGTCATTGCTTGGAGTAGTTCAGGGAGCCGGGGTTAGTTCGACAGTCGTGCCTGTTCGGTACAGCTCTTTCCCTTTCCTTTTTAGCTCCCCCAGCTCTTAGCTTGCTCCCTACTTCTGCATCCTTTTTCCTTACATGGATGACTCACCTTCCTCGGATGTTCCTCGGTTGCTCGGTCTAGCTTTCAGAGCTAGTGGGTTTTTCTTGCTTACCTCTACTTCCTTGTTCTTGAAGTTTATCTTATAGGTCATGAGGATTCCAATGAGCTCTTCTACCATGGTGGTTGACAATTTTTTGGATTCTTCAACTATTGTGGCTTTGGCATGCCAAGCTTGGGTTAATGATCGAAGAATCTTCCTCACAAATTCCTGCTCAAAATAGCTTTTTCCTAAACCAGTAAGACGATTAGTGAGCTGTGTTAAATGAGCATACATATCTAAAATGGATTCATCTGGCTTCATTTTGAACATTTCATATTCAGAAATCAACATGTTAGCTTTGGTCTCAGGTACCTTAGATTTGTCTTCGTATAATATCTCTAGATGGTCACACATCTCTTTGGCTGTAGCGCATGTTGATACTCTTGAGAACTCCACAAGATGGAGAGAGCACTGTCTTATGTGCTTAGCACTCCAGCTAACAATGAATCTCCTTATCTGCTCCCGATTCCAAATGTCCTCATCTTCTGGGAGCTCGTACAAACCGTTGCTGACAACTCACCATAGCTCATAGTCTTGAGCACAGATGAACACCTACATACAAATTTTCCAATATCGATAGTTAGTTCCAATAAAGAACGGTGGTCTGTTAACAGAATGCCCTTTGGGCATGAGTCCCTTGGATGCTATTCCACCATTTCTCTGAAGGTCATTGGACCCCATCATTAGAGATTGGCTCTGATACCACGTGTTGTGTGGGAATGGATGATCTAGAGGGGAGGGGTGAATAGATTTGCCTCTCTTTTTCTGGATACAAATAAATTGCAGTGGAATAAGAAAGGATAGTATGAAAAGCAAGAGCCTAAGATGCAAGATGCAAGGATAAGGATGAGCAATAGCCTAAACAATCATCTAGCGCAAGGGAATCACGCAACCAAACCATATGTAGAGGACCTAGGGTCACGAGATTAGTCCCACATCGGATGTTGAGAGAGCAACCAAGTGCTTATAAAGAAGGTC
The DNA here is from genome assembly GCA_024336825.1 of Amorphophallus titanum. NCBI lineage: Eukaryota > Viridiplantae > Streptophyta > Magnoliopsida > Alismatales > Araceae > Amorphophallus > Amorphophallus titanum. The sequence continues at coordinate 505,348 of JANBPO010000930.1, forward strand.
TTCACCTCTTAACCCAAGAGGGCTCTTTTACAAGGATAAAATCCTAGCCGCCCTCCGGCGTGGCAGGGACAATATCTCTTGGGGGCACCAAAAGGTTCATCTTGCATCTACAAAGTGGCGCCGTCTGTGGGAACCCTAAACTCGCACTCGCTTGCCCTCTCAAGGGGGAGCTTATGTAGAGGACCTAAGGTCACGAGATTAGTCCCACATCGGATGTTGAGAGAGCAACCGAGTGCTTATAAAGAAGGTCTTTACCTCTTAACCCAAGAGGGCCCTTTTACAAGGATAAAATCCTAGCCGCCCTCTGACGTGGCGGAGATAATACCTCTTGGGGGCACCAAAAGGTTCATCTCGCATCTACACCATAGAACAAGGATTTTAAGGTGGTTCGGACTCAAACTCGAGTCCTACGTCCACCCCTCACTTAAACCAAGTGAGGATTCAGTAGTGCCACCGCACTACACGACTGTAAACACAGCAAATGGCATAACCGACCAACCACAGACACGAGAAGCCCTCTGTTTGTCTTCCTATAGTACCAGGTAGGGACTGAAACACCACAGACTGGAGAACACCTCCGTCTGTCTTCCTACAGTACCAGGTAGGGACTGAAACACCACAAACTAGAGAACACCTCCGTCTATCTTCCGACACACACCAGTAGGGATGGTTCAAGGTTTCTTTAAACAGGATTAAACAAAAGGAAGACTGAAAAACTAAGACAGGAAGAGTGATGTTCAGTGCTTGATGCAAAAGTCCTTTGTCTAAGATGAGGAGTGCTTGAGTTGCTGCGAGGAAGTCTGCTGCTTCTAGACGTATGGCTTTATCTTCGCAAGGTAACGAGCAGGAGGAAGAGAGCTTCAGTTCAGCCTTTTGTCTTCTTCTTCTTCTTCTTTCCTCACTTTCTTGCTCTCGCTACAACTGGCTTCTTCTTTTCTCCAAGGATGTACGCTAACCACAACCGCAGCACTGCCTCAGCCTTGTGCTTCACTCTTTCTTTTATGCTTTTAGAAGTAAGCCACTTGGTACAACATTTTGCATGGATATGCATTCCTAGAAGAGTAGATTTTTCCTCCAAAAACCTATCCTTCAATTTGTCCAGCAGGGACAAGGAAGAGTGTTTTTGATTTCATCTCTTTTGACAGACCACAGAAAAGTGTTTGACAAAGACCATTCTTTCAACAGAGCATTTAATGACCCTCAGAGAGGTCCCAAGAGCGGTAAAGCTCCGAAGGGATAGAAAGGTATGTGTGGAGTACATTGAAGTTCCAGATAAAGTAGTAAGCAATAATATTTCAATGATCATGTTTGCTAAAATAGCAGAAATAAAATTATTTTTTTAATTAACAATTTAAATTAATCAGAGTCCAGCCCAAATAATGACAAGTATAGTCAAACAGAATAGAGAACATACACTGAAGTTGGGGGAAGCCCAACGCAGGTAGCGCGGGTAACTATGAACTGATACACCACGCCCACGAATCATGAGGAAGAAGAACGACCACACCTGAAAAGCAGAGGTGAGCCTCGTGTCACTGGCTCATTAGGGGTCACGTGGATCCCCACTGGAAACAACGCAGTAACACGCAATACAATAGCTAAACAGGAAAGTAATAAAGCAGGAAGAAAAATAGCAACAGTAGTGCCAAACTACAATAGTAAAGCTGTAAAGGAAAGCTATAAAAGAAGGATTAGAGATGGCTAAAAGAAAGGGAAAAGGTCATATCGAACAAAGCACGGCTGTTGAAGCTACTCTAAGCATCAACAGAAAGGTGAACCCTGATCTCACAAGTTCAGGAGTTACCAATCCGTCGACAAAGCACCAAGTCTATAGCTAAGGCCTACAAAGATAGGCAAAAGCCCTTCAAGCGACCTACACAGACAAGAAACACTAGCGCATACACGACTAGAGCGTCGTGCGCGCCACACAAAGTTGACCTCGGATGAAGCCAAGAAAAGACTAACCCGGGAAGGACACCACTCCGAGGAACACTTGAGTCATGCGTCAAGTGACGGAAGCACCTCCTCACTAGAAGAATAGCCAGATGCATCCACTGATGTCTTACACTGCACCTCAAGCATCTCTCACACACTCTAGAATGGCGGTAACTGAGGTACTCACTAAACCACATACCAAGAACAACAGTAACGAGTGACTAGTCAGGGTCACGCCTGTCCGCGCTCGTCCAAATGCCCCTAACCACGTGTGCACACACAATCTCATTGCCTTGAGCTAGGCCTCTAGCTAATTTTCTCCCCCAGTAGGATGCTACTACCAAGCAAGGGAGCCCACGAAAACTAGCCTAAAAACCATCTGAGTCGGGAACTCTGCCCCGCCACCACTCCCAGGCAGGCTGACACATAGGAAAGTGTCATCAGACTACAACTAGTGGAAGCTCACTAGACACAAAGACTCTGAAACACGAGTGCTAGAGTACAGACAGGCTAGCATACACTATCTCACGTTCTACGAAGCACCAAGCATAAGACATAAGGAAGCACACCAAACTACCACTAGGCTCAGGATGACAACTAGACCTGCTAACATAATGATCCTTGAGTCTCACGACTCGAGGTCAAGATCGTCACACATAAGCGGTAACAAGCCACCAATCAAGCCTAATCCCTAAACCAAAGACACGAGAAAACACAAGTCCTCAACCCTTCAGGCTTCACCAAGGACTCTTGACTCTGTATACCATAAATCACGGAATACGAGGGAACACCAAGACTCTCAAAGCACTTGGACATGTAGACCAAGGCAAAACAGCACCTCAAGGCATCCACAATCATGTCTCGCTCTATCCAGAATAGCCGAGACACTCACGAGGTCACATGTCAACCACTGGATCTCACCGGGTTGACCAGATACCAATAACAACATGAAAGCAGTACGGAAGACCACTCGATAGAAAGGCACTCCTGGCTACCTTATAACATGGTCATAGCCTTCATAGGATATCAAAAGACATCCACGTGACATCGGGTAAACCACAAGGTCAAGCCAAGACAATTGGAAAGCCAAAATAATGGGAAAATAATACTCTGAGGATAAGTAGTCTATCGCTTCACCGCTAGGTAAGCCAAGCAGTCAGTAAAAGAGCCGCTCCTCCACACGGAGACATAGACTCTGGCATTCATAGATAGGGCCGCGAGGAGACTGTAGCGGCCATAGAATGGACCACGAGATGACTGTAGCGGTCGCATAATAGGCCGCTAGAGCCCGTCAACCCTCAAACCGACATACCCAGTCAGACCACCAAATGGTCTATAATAGACCCGCTACATGGATTTAGTGGTCTACATATGGGCCACGAGAGACACTGACCCTAATTGACTTAAACTGATGGGGACATCGAGGCCCGACACGTGACGACGAAGAACCCGGCACGGCACTAGCGGATCATTTAGCAAATTTTACATCTTATTATCTTTTATTAGTGTTAGTTAAGTCTAAATGAATTATTAGTTTAGTATTTTACTAAATTCATTCTAGCGTGCCTCTGACTGTACGTCCCGATAATTCCGCCTTTGTTCCGGGCGTGACATCAATGCTCTGCTAGTACCGCCATTAGAGGCTAGTATCACCCCAAAGTCCGCTAAACTAAGTGTAGGTAGAGTGGCTCCCGCAGGTTCACGCAGCATAGCACAGTGTCTCAGTGTAACCAAATGCGCCCCTCTCTCACCCACAGCTGCGGGGTGATATCCCCACCTGCATAGGGCGTCCACACAACCTGCCACAACATGAACCCAAAGGTTTTGTTAAAATTGAGCCTGTCTAATAAATGCACATAACATCATATAACTCATTTTAACAGAATGCTTACCCGGTGGTGTGGGAACTCATCCAGGGCTAACTGAAGGTTAGAAAGCCGAGTGGTCACTAACCGACGGTCCCGGACTATGTCCCATCTCGCCATCAATGGGACCGCCTGCATCTGATCTCACGGGATCGTGCCGTGACCTACGGGAAAGCGAGTGTATTCCTAAATCTAAAACACACAAAAAATTAGAATGAAAAGTCAATCACAGCAAGCAATGATACAAGAAACAACAGGTTTGGGAAAGAGATAGGCTCGTACCTGTAGGAAAGGGGTGAAGCCACCCAGGTTCCTCAAACCTGGTCGAATAGGATCCATGTGGGCAAAGAGGTGCACCAGCATCACTCTCCCCCATGCATACGAAGGCCTCTGCTTGAGATCTTCTACAAACATCAAGTATTTCAAATTCACATTGTTTGAGGAGGTGATGAATAGTAGCCTACCAAAGAAGTACAGGAGAAAGAGCTGTATCTCCTGCTGCTAGTTCCTCTCCCACACCTTAAGCTTTTGAGCCACTCCCTCAAGGTACACATCTCGATCCCCCAGTGGTCCTTGGAGCACCTAGGCTAACCCCATCGTGGCACTGATCATCCCCCGGAATGGTGGTCACCGGTCTCTTAGTCCGAGCCAGTCGCACCCCGAGTAGTCTGTCAATCTCCTGTTGATAGTCCTTGAGCTCCCAGCCCAACACTAGCACCCCGACCACGGGCAGTCCTGCCAAATACGCCACATCCTCGAGCATGGGGATCATGTGTCCCCATGGCATCATGAATGCTCTGCAACCGTCTACCCATCTCTCGTGGAGTGCCGCTAGGAAGGTAGCGTCAACGAGGAAGGGACTGATTCTGAAGTAGGGACCAAATCCCATTCGGTCCACTCTCCACCGCTGGTTGTGAGGAAGGGCATGGTACCACGCCCACACCAAATCCCTTGAGACCCTGGCTCGGATCCTCCGTTGGCCCTGCACACACACACAAAATAGTAACCAGTTGATCAGTCACAAATCTCCAAACCATCCAAGCCACAATCACTCCCAAAACCCCTCCAACAATCCACTACCCTGAGACCAGGGCAGCCAAGGCCTTGGCCACCCAACCCCCCGGACAGCCAGGTCGTTGGCCACCTTGTTCTCCTGGATGGCCAGTCACCTGGCCACCCAGGGCCGTGGACGGCCATCACTTTGGCCGCCCATGGACCAGTCCCACTTCCACCTTCTCCATTCCGTAAATCACTTCTCCCCATGCATAATCCATCTCCGACATACACACCTACATCAGCATGAAGAACATCAAAACCATGGGACTCACTCATTTTCGTGGCGCTGCCTCATCCTCCCCTTCACCTCCGGCATCATCTAGCGACGACCTGTCTTCCTCCTTCGTGCTCTCCTCGTCGTCGTCATGGTCGAAAGGGCCACCTTCCAAGGGCACATCCTCTCCCTCTCCTTCCCCGCCTTCGTGAGAAGAAGTAGCTGAAGTAGAGGGACCAGTTGTAGCCTTGCTATCCTCAATTTTGCTCAAGGATGGAGCTTCATCCACAATCTCCAACCGAGTCCATCGCAGCCCCATTCTTCCCTCTCGTGAGCTCAAGCACCTAAATCGCTCTCTCACAACAAGAGGAGCACTTCAAGAGCAATTCCCCCAAGCTCTGGCACTTGTGGGAGTGAGCAGAGTGTCAATCGGGATGACCGTCTAATGAGGAGGCCAGCCACCTTTTAATGTCCTCCAAAGGGAGGGCAGCCAAGGTGTTGGCTATCCACAAGAGAAGGAGGCGGCCAACACCCTGGCCGCCCTCCCCTTGTTCAGTGAAAAAAAAGAAAAAAAATGCATACATGCTAATGTTCAAATTAGGCAACAGGATATCTATCTTGCAAACACAAGCCAAAATTCAGTGTCCCTGCAGTTTCCTCTCTTAAAGTGCTCCTTGTGTCCATGCATCCACTAACCCCGTGCATATTAAGTCAGTGCATGTTATTCCTTCAAAGCCCGTGGACATTGTCCAAAGTCTGTGCACGTTTGGGTCTGTGTGTCGCCTGACTAGTCCGTGCAAGGCTTAGCATACACTTAGAGTCAGAGCAACTCTTGTAGCAAGCTTGAGCTGTTGCACCGCTTCTAGGCTAAGTCAGTGCATGGTCCGTGCAACTTCTGTAGAAAGTCCCTGCATAAAGAGTCTTAGGTTCAATCCATGGTCCGTGCAACTCCTGTAGCATGTCCATGTATATACAGTCTTAGGCTAAGTCTAAGTCTTAGCATACACTATAGCAAGTCCTTGCATATAGAGTCTTAGGCTCAACACATGGTCCGTGCATACACTGTAGCAAGTCCATGCATACACAGTTTTAGGCTCAATCCAAGTCAGAGCAGACACTGTAGCAAGTTCAGAGCACATCTGCCTTAGCCATGTAAAGTCTGAGCTACACTTCAACAAGTTCGTGCATGGTCCGTGCACACTCATAAAGTCTGTGCACATTCCACCGGGTTACATGGGTTGTCCAAGTCCGTGGATGAACAGTCCACTGCATAGCAAGTCCATGCATGTTCTGGTCTTAGTCAAGAACATGAGTCCGTGCATGCGTTGTCCAAGTCTGTGGATGAACAATCCACTGCATAGAAAGTCCATGCATGTTCTGGCCTTAGTCAAGGACATGAGTCTGTGCATGCCTTGTTCAAGTCCGAACATGAACAAACTCCATGCATAGCAAGTCTAAGCAGCCTTAAGTCCTTGCACATCTTCACCAAGTCCTTGGACATTTTTACTAAAGTCCATGCACAACTTCACAAAGTCTGTGCATGTCAAACCCCATGCATACCATATCCGAGCAGCCAAGTCCTTGCATGTCCTTACCAAGTCCTTGCACATTCTTATTAAGTCCTTGCACATTTTTACTAAAGTCCATGCACGACTTCACAAAGTCCGTGCATGTCAAACCCTATGCATACCATGTCCGAGCAGCCAAGACCTTGCATATCCTTACTAAGTCCTTGCACATCTTCACATAGTCTGTGCATGTCAAACCCCGTACATATTTCTTATCAAAACACATTCGTGCACATTTGTTCATTATGCATCCGTGCACATTGTGCATCCGTGCACATTGTGCACCCGAGCACATTATTTTGTGTTCAAGACCTTACGTTTTCTTGTAAACCAACTCCGTGCACATTCGTTTATTATGCATCCGTGCACATTATGCATCCATGCACATTATCTTGAGTTCAAGTCTTTGCATCTTCTTGTAAATAAGTCCATGCACATTCGTACATTGTGCATCCGTGCACATTGTGCATACATTGGTTGAGTTCAGGCCTTTGCATCTTCTTGTAAACAAGTCCGTGCACGTCTGGGCATGCCTTGCAACTAAGTCCGTGCTCATTACTTCAGTCAGAGCACATCTTCAAGTCCTTGCACATTCCTATAAACAAGTCCATGCACGTTGTGCATAATTCACTCTTATAAGTCCGTGCATGTACAGTATCTGCATATGAACCTCATGCTAATTCTATGCTGACTGAGTGTTCTTTAAAATGACAGGGATTTCGTTATTCTTGGAACGTCGATCTGAAAAGGAATTAGGGCACATGATCCGAGAGTCCAGGTCCCTGACACGTGGCACAGATGCCTGATCGGTTCTGGAAGATTCCCTGGGCGGGAAGCGTGGTCTCCACACTCCATTCTTCCAGCAAGATCATATATAAAGTAGGAGCTCGTACGAACAGAAAGGAGGATGAAGAATCAAGACTGAGAGAGAGAGTGAGACAAAAAAAGAAGAGGAGGACTGAAGAGGAGAATTGAGCCGATGGCCCTTCATACCTGCTGAAGAAAAATCTCCACATCTGAGAAAGAGAGAGAAGATCCCAGAAAGAGAAGAGAGAGCCCGATTGAAGATCTTGGTCCATTGTTGTCTCTGCTTCTATGGAAGCTACATTGCTCTCTTGTTTGAGAGTTCGATCGATTGATTTTACTTTTTCATCTTCAAATTTTCCTTTCATTTCATTTTCACACAGTCTTGTTACCTTCTGAGGGTGTTCAAAAGAAGGGAGAAGTTCTCCAGGTTCCCTCCATCATGTTGGAGGAAGAGAGGATTGTCCCTCTGGTTCGTAAGTTGCTGGGTGCAGCTTACTGGGTTTCCCTTTGCAGGTTGATAAACGAACGAAAGGATGAATAAACGAACAAAAAGAACGAAGAGTCCCCGAAAGTGCATCCACAACCCCACACTCAAGCCAGAGTGTGGATTCTCGCTGATACACAGCTTAACTGCTGGGCCTCACAGCTTGCCTACAACCGCTAAGCGTCATAGCTTGCTTCCGTTGGGCAATACAGCTTAGCCATCCGCTACCTAACAGCTTGACCTGCTGGACAATACAGCTTAGCCGACCAGAGGAATCCTCCTCTGCAACCGCTGAGCATCACAGCTTGCTCCACTAACTAACAGCTTGAAATAAAAGTAAAAAGAAAACAAACGATAGGAAAACACAGTGACTGAAGGCTGAAAACGAGTGGAACAATTGTGGCTCACGCAGGAGCTGATTGGAATGGATCAGATCCAGATTCCAGTAGAGACTGGTCTTCTGATGAAGCACTTCTTCCTCTTCTCAAGCTCTCTATCTCTCTCTCTCTCTTTCTTCCTCTTCTTCTATTTCTTTCTCTTCTCAACTGCTCTATCTTTTCTTTTCTCGATCTCACGAGCTCTAACGCTTTCACTTCTGGTCTGCTCTTCTCTGTAACCCTTCTTCTCAGATATCTCCTTTTTCGTCTCTTCTAGAGCCTTATCTCAATGGCAGAGAGAGGGTCTTATATATATATTCCTCTTGTCTAGGACCCACGAGCTCACCTCCTAGGCATGTGGAGAAAGCATTCCCGCCTAGAGCTTCAAGAGTGTCTTGGCCACATGTCAGAATCTGGACGAATGAGAGTCCACGTGGCAACTTCTTTCAGGGATGGTCTATCTTGGATCACGTGCCCTTCTTAACATGTCATGAGCAGTTATCTTGCTGGCCTGTTAGGACATACAATCATCAAACACGTACTGAGATTGCACAGAGTTGATAGATCGTCAAAGCACACTTGCACAGACTCAATAAAGTATACAAGCTATTGTGCACGGACTCAATAGAGATTAAGAGAGCATGCACAAACATAACCTCAGTGCAGAGCTAAGAAATGCACGATCTACATGTGTGCAAGGCAAGGAATGCACTGACACCGTGTATGCTGAGTACATGCATTGTACAAACTGAAAAAGCCATGAGCAATGATGCACAGACATTGAGCGTACAAAAGATGAGGGATGCACAGACATGACAGCAGCGTGCCTTTGTTTGCACAGACTCAAGACTCTCATACCGATCATGCATAGACCTGCCAAATACATGTGCATTGATTTTATGCACTCAGTGCGAGAGTTGCACTGACATCGTGAATGCGAGAAATGCACTTTGCACCGAGTTCAATCTCACACATGCCAAGTATGCACCGACTATAAACTCCACAGTTCAAACTTGCACCGACCTAACTAGCATGCAATACAAAGGTTGCATCGACATGATGCCAGCCCGATACAAGGACTGCATCGACCTTGCAAGGATGAAGTGCACAGGCTTAGATATGCGAGCTAAGAATTGCACCAACTAGCATTCACCAAGGTAGCATGCACGGACTAAAATGCACAGATGTAAGGAGCACATGAACAGTGACATGCACGGAGTGAGTTTGTTATGCAACCTGACTAAGATATGCACAAGCCTTCCCTTTCTGATAAAGACTAAGCATGAATGCTAACATGAAGCAGATGCACTGACGTAGACCATTGCACAAGAGAATATGCACTGACTCTATGCAGAATAAACATAGAATGTGACAACTGAATGAGTGCAAGAGAAAACACTTGCACTGACCGACCTGAGTCCAGTAAAAAGACTGTTTGCACAGACAAGAGCAACGAGTATGATACTAGCTAGCCAAATGTGGACACGTAAACCCATGATGGCTTATAGTGTATACACTCATCAAAACCATCATCAAATGTATGCACTTAGTGTGACTTATAGTGTTGCTATCATCAAAACCATCATCAAAATCACAGGGGCACAACACGCCACAGTACATGCCAGTGGATGAGGACACACCAAATCCCGAGGATATGGATGTGTCTACCAAGCTATCATCTTTGTTTTACATTTTTAGGCCATGTTGGGCCCAATGTAGTCCTTGTGTGGATGATTAGTTAGTTATTTTGGATATGGGTTATTGGGCTCAGGCATAGTCAATATTGGATAGAGGTTAAATGGCTGGGTTAAATTGGCTTGAGTTGGGTCAAAGTGGGAGGGTTGTCCCTTTCACTTTTCAACCTCCCCCCCAGGGTCAATGAGAGAAGGGTGCCCCTTTCCCCCTCCGGTCAAGGGGAGATGCTGCCAAATTTTTGTTAAAAATAATAATATGACAAGGATAAAAGGGAGTAACAAACAAATGAAATAAAAATAAGTTAAAAGACTGAAGGAAGCAACAAACAAACGAAATGAACAATGGCAAGCTGCTCCAATCGAGGTAAGAGAACTGTGTGTAACACGAAGAGAACCGGGTTGAACAACGATTAAGCAACTCAAACACCCGTCCTACAAAGAAGAAAGAGGGGAAGATACTTAAGAGAAGGGAAGAGAAGACCCATGCGGATTGCACAAAATTAAAAATGGAGAAAAGAAAGGCCTTTAGAAAATAGAAGAGGAGTGGGCCACTTACAGCCCTTGCCCGGTACACCTACCTCCGGGCCCTTCACCGGTGTGCTCCCTGGGCGGTACACCCTTCTCCCCTAGGCCTCTATCGGCACACCCCCCCAAACTACCCTTCATCGATACACCTGTCAATGAGGTCTTTCCCAGCACACCCCTAGCTGAGCCCCTTGGCTGGCATGCCCTTCTTCTCCTCTTTACCCATCACTGGTACACTCTTCAACATGCCTATCCCCTGGGCCTTCACCGGTGCACCCTCCAGCTTGGCCTTCCCCAGTACACCTCCACACCCCTTAGCCGATAAACCTTACCTAAGGCTTACCCGGTACACCCCTCCAGCGCCCAGGCCAGCACACCCAGCCGTGTCTTGGCCAGCACACCCAACCCCATGCCTCGCTCGGCATACACCAACCTCGCCCTCGATGTGCATTGACCTCAGCCCAACTAGCATCGGCCTCAGTTGCTTGTTGGTCTTAACCTGCACCGACCTTGCCCCTCGCATGCATAGAACTTGCGTCGACCTTCCCTTGGCCCAGGCTAAACCCGCACTGACCTTATGGTGAACACACACTGACCTTGGCCAGACTAGCATCGACCTTAGCCTCTTGTTGCACCGACCTTGTTTCGCACATCGCACCGACCTGGTCCTCATGTGCGTCGACCTTATTCCCGGCCCATTCAAGCATTGCACCGACCTGGCCCTCATGTGCATCAACCCTCATCTAGCCCCGTGCGCATGGGCACCGACCTTTGTCCAGCCCAGCTGAAACCTTCACAGACTTTCCCTGAACATGCTGCATGGACCTTGCCTGCACATGCTGCATGGATTTCACCTCCTCTGCATGGACTTAACCCCATGCATACTGCACGGAATTCACCCCCCCTTGCATGGACTTAACCCCATACATTCTGCATGGACTTCACACCCCTGCATGGACTTAACCCCATACATGCTGTATGGACTTCACCCCCCTTGCATGGACTTAACCCCATACATGTTGCATGGACTTCACCCCCCCTGCATGGACTTAACCCCATACATCCTGCACAGACCTTGCCTGCACATGCTACACAGACTTTGCATGCACAACCTGCACAGACTTTGCCCCACACGCATGGACCTCGCATGCACAACGTGCACGGACTTTGCCCCCACATGCACGAACCTCGCATGCACAACATGCATGGACTTTACCCCCACATGCACGGACTTTGCCCGAATGTGCACAGATTTTAATCCCCAAACTTGCATAGACTTTGTGTAAACATGCATGGACTTCGACCCCACGCCTGCACAGACACTGCCCAGCCTTGCACGGACCTTGCACAGACCTTACATGTGCATGCACGGACTCTGCCCCGGCTTGCACGGACCTTGACCTCGAACATGCACAGACTGCCAGGCATGCACAGACCATGATCAACCTGCGCGGACTTCACCTCAACCTGCAAGGACGCTGCCCACACTAGCTCAGACCTCACCGCAGACTGGCATAGACCCTGCCCTCTCCGGCACGCTTCCTTGGCGTCCCTCGCTGGCACACTCATGCTCCCCTTCACCGGTGCCTCCCAGCTAGGCTTAGCCTAGTACCACCCTTAGCTTCCGGGCCGGTACACCCTTAAGCCCTCCTCCAGTGGTACAACCTCGACCCCTCTTTCAGTGGTACGCCTTTATCCTCCCTCAGCTCACCCTTCATCGGCATAGCCCTTCGTCGGCATGCCCAGCCCCCAGCCCTCAGCGGTACACTCCCAATAGCCTTCGCTAGCACACTAGCCCTCGGCCTTCTCTGGCACACTCCTAATATTCCTCACCGACACGCCTAGCCCCACCTCACCCGGTACACCCTTTTAGCCCCTTTTCGGCCCACTCCTCCAAAAAAAATATATAATAAAATATATGATGGCAAGGATAATAATACGCCACTTTTGACTGACCGAGTGTAGAGGAGACCGGGTCCAACACCAGCTTCAGTGTTACGGTCCGGAAGAAGGTGGGAACAGGTATCTCCCGAGAGGTAGAGTATGCATGGGTTGGCAGCCACCGTCCTCCGCTGCCACCCGCGTGTTCCCATTTGTGTCAGCATCGAAGCCACAGGTCCACGTCGTCCACCTCCTCCTCCTCCTCTCTCTCTCTCTCTCTCTCTCTCTCTCTCTCTCTCTCTCTCTCTCTGTATATATATATATATATTGAGAGTAACCATGGAAGCTGCGCGCCCCCCCCCCCCCAAGACACCACGCTTTCCTCACAATAGCAGGACCCGCAGAAACCAGAGACCAAGCAGCAAGGAACCCTAGATAGTGATCAGAGACGGGGGAGAGAGAGGAGGAAGGCAGCTGCAGTCATATGGCTGTGAACATCACGTCCATCAAGACGTCGTCCAATGGCCTCTGGCAGGGGGACAACCCCCTGCACTTCGCCTTCCCCCTCCTCATCTTGCAGACCATCATCGTCCTCCTCCTCAGCCGCTCCCTCCACTTCTTCCTCAAGCCCCTCCGCCAGCCCAAGGTCATCGCCGAGATCGTCGTAAGTCCCCGCCCCCTCTCTCTGTCGACTTCACACAAGCTGTTGCAGTGGTACATGCCACTGTTTGTTTCCATTTTACGTATTTGCTCCTGTGAGTAATAGTAACAATTTTTTTTTATGTTTGCGTTTTTTTCTCCCCCTCTTAATTTGTCAAGGGTGGCATTCTGCTGGGGCCGTCGGCGCTGGGCCGCAACAAGGGCTACCACCACACCCTCTTCCCGACGTGGAGCATGCCCATCCTGGAGGCCGCCGCCAGCATCGGCCTCCTCTTCTTCCTCTTCCTCGTAGGCCTCGAGCTCGACCTGGGGTCCATCCGCCGGAGCGGCCGGCGGGCCCTCTCCATCGCCGCCGCCGGCATCAGCCTTCCCTTTGCCTGCGGCGTCGGCGTGGCTTTCGTCCTCCGCCGGGCCGTCCCCGGGGCCGACAGCGCGGGGTACGCCCCCTTCCTCGTCTTCATGGGCGTCGCCCTCTCCATCACCGCCTTCCCCGTCCTCGCCCGCATCCTCGCCGAGCTCAAGATCCTCACTACCCCGCTGGGGGAGACCGCCATGGCGGCCGCGGCCTTCAACGACGTGGCCGCCTGGGTGCTCCTCGCGCTCGCCGTCGCCCTCTCCGGGGGCGACAACCACAAGTCCCCGCTCATCTCCGTGTGGGTGCTGCTCTGCGGCCTCGCCTTCGTGGCCTTCATGATGTCGGTGGTGCGCCGGGTGATGGCTTGGGTGGCGCGGCGCGCGTCGTCGGCGGGGGACGGGGAGCTGTGGACGTGCCTGACGCTGGCGGGGGTGCTGGCGTCCGGGTTCGTGACGGACATGATCGGCATCCACGCCATCTTCGGGGCGTTCGTGTTCGGGCTCACTATCCCCAAGGACGAGGAGGACTTCACCGGCCGGCTGATCGAGCGGATCGAGGACTTTGTGTCAGGGCTGTTGCTGCCGCTCTACTTCGCGTCCAGCGGGCTGAAGACGGACGTGACGAAGATCCACGGGGGGAAGTCGTGGGGGCTGCTGGTGCTGGTCATCTCCACGGCCTGCCTGGGGAAGATCTTGGGCACGTTCGGGGCGGCGGTCGCGTGCAAGACGCCGGGGAGGGAGGCCATCACGCTCGGCGTGCTGATGAACACCAAGGGCCTGGTGGAGCTCATCGTCCTCAACATCGGCAAGGAGAGGAAGGTGAGTATAGCTAAAGCTTCATACACCTCCAGTCTTCTCTACACATGCATGGTCGAGTGTGGCCCGTAGGAAGATGCGAGTTCTGTGGATGGGAACCAGCTGTAGGATATTATTCATTATGGGAGTTCTTTCTCTGAGGCCTTGGAAGATCACGAACCTTCTTCATTCAGTGGACGCATCCACCGTACTTTAGAAGATCACAACGCTTATTAATTGTGGGTTCTTCTCCATCACGAGCTGATATCACCATGTATTAATTAGTAAATACGGTTGGTTAACCCATAGCTAGGATGGGTGGAGTATTTTAAGCGGGTGTGTTATGAGAGCGCAAGTAATTGATATATAGGAGGCAAGTTGGACTTGCACTCCATCGGAGGATCACATGGTCTCTGAATTCAGACAATACGTCTCTCTAGTCCTCTACACAATTAAGAAGAATATCTTTTATTATTATTAGTTTTATCCTTTATCTAGTCTTGTCTAACCCCCCTTGTGGACTTGAAATACCCCTTCAGTTGACCATTGAATGAGATCGAAAACCAACAATTCATAATGGTTTGAGAGATTAAAGAAGTGAACCTGCTGGAAAAACCAAATCTTCTTAATGTAGCCAGCAGGGAATCCCACTCTAGACGGTCATATGCCTTGGCCATATCCAGTTTGATCAGCATATTATGTCCTCTGACTGCCCTGTCCAGCTCCATGTACAGTTCACGAGCTAAAAGAAAGTTATCAGATATAAGTCTACCAGAAATGAAACCACTTTGCTCCCTTGAGATAATTTTAGGCAATATTGGCTTTAATCTGTCGTTGAGGATTTTTGAGATGATTTTGAATGAGAAATTACATAGGCTAATCGGCCTGTAATCAGCATAGCAGCTGGGATTTTTAGTCTTGGGAATCAAACATACAATGGTGGATGTAATCCCCTGTGGCAGGCCCCAACCTTGAAAGAAACCCTGGGCAGCTTTAATAACATCTTCACCCACTATCTCCCAACAGAAGGTATAGAAGTTACCTGTGAATCCATCTGGACCTGGGGAGCTGTTTCCAGATAAGGAAGAAACCGCCTGTTTAACCTCTTCAGCTGTGGGAATGGAACAAAGGAGTGAATTTTGTTCAGCAGAGATCAAGGAGGGAATCACAGACATAAGATCTTCATCAATGCAGTGGTCCTCACTGGACAGCATGTTCTGAAAATGAGTCACTGCTCCCTTAGCTAATACTTCCTGGTCTTCTTCCCATTCTCCATTTATCATTAGTCTTTGTATAAAATTCCTCTGTTGTCTAATTTTAGTGTAATTGTGAAAAAAGGATGTATTCCGATCACCCAATTGAAGCCATTGTACCCTTGACTTTTGATACCAAAAGGTCTCTTCTCTGGCCAGGGCTTGTTTAAGCTTTGCATTGGCCAGATTCAAAGCCTCTTTGCTTGTAGCAGATGGATCATCATCATAAATTAGCTGAGCAGCTGCAAGAGACAGAAGAGCATCTTCCTTTGCCTTATGGACATCACCAAATATATTCTTGTTCCACACTTTGAGATGAGATTTCAGGGTTTTTAACTTATGCTGAAGCATAAATAAAGGGTTATCTGATATGCAACAAATTTCTTCCCATTTCCTTTTAACAAAATCCTTGAATTCTGTATGTAAATGCCACATTGATTGGTACATAAATCTGCCAGGTTTTGGGATAGTCTGGGCCATGGAAACAAATAAGGGTGAATGATCAGATGGCCCTCTGCTGAAGTGTTTAACACACATTCCAATTCCCTTACCAAGCCACTGGGAATTATAAAAAACCCTGTCTAGTCTTGCTTTAATATGAAATTTGCCCAACTGATTATTAGTCCATGTATACTTTGACCCAGAAAAGCCTGCATCACATAACCCAACTGCTGCCTGAAAACTTTGGAAATCAATCATAGAGGAAGCTAAAGGTGTTCTGCCACCAAACTTCTCTTCCGGAGAAGCAACACAATTAAAATCTCCACTTAATATCCAGGGTATAGAAACACCACTGCAAAAGCCCATGAGCTCGTCAAACATCCCCCTCCTAATTATGCAGTTACAAGAAGCATACACAAAGGTGAGTAACATTGAGATTTCATTACCCTCTACTAAACCAACAGTTAGAAATTGCTGGTGAAGTTGTACAACCTGAAAAGATAGACTTTGATCATAAAGAATCCATATTTTAGATTCCTCTCCACTATTGCCAAGAACAAGCTGCATTCCAATCTTCCGAGCAATACCCTGAGCAAGACTGAATTTAATGTGGGGTTCCAGAATGGCCACCAATTTAACACCATGAACTCTGACCAGATGAGAGAGATGTCGGACAGAGGATTTATTGCCAATCCCTCTAATATTCCAGACAATAAATGAGTTAATCATGAAGAGGTGTGTAAGAGAAGTCCACAGCTAACTCCTTAGCCTTTGCCTTTGCCCTTGTTAATCTAGTGTCACTTAGTAGATCACCCGGAAACATGGAAGGTGGAGTGATTTTCGAAGTAGGATTTTGCAGCATTTTGTTAACAGTGCTCAACATTTTGGAGTTTTCAGCTAGGGAGATTGAAGAGATAGCTCCCACATTTTTCCTTTTAATCACAGATTTAGCTTCTATTGGAGAAGAAATGTAAGCAAAGCCTTCGGTTAAAACTGGTAGAGCAGATTCAGAAAGCTCTGATTCAGATGTCTCTTGTATACTGGGCAGGGATGCACCTGCTATATAACCCCGATGCACACTGCTGATATCAGTTATGATAGTATCTGGACTGCTGGAACCTGGGGATTCAGCTATCTTGGCGTCACCATTATTGTACTCAAGGGCAGTGTTTCCATTCTGAACAGAAGGAATTTCAGATTCTGTTTCCTCATCAAATTGATTCAACACCTCAAACTGATTAATATGTTTTGATGAATTCTCTGACAATTTTGTCTTCGGCTTATATATCTGTCGAATTTTAGCATGGGGAATCATTTCTCCTTCATTTCTATGAGGCATACTTAAATTTACCTTTTTCCTGCAATGTACCTCCGAGTGGCCAATTTTATGACAAAGAGCACATAAAGTAGGAGCTCTATTATAACTGACATCTTGCCAGAATCCACTTGTTCCAGTGCCAATCCAAATCCGCTCTTTTCTGGGTTTCTCCAGATTAAGCTCCACACACACAAGAGCCTCGGAAGTATTTGACATAGCAATGGTAGTCTCATGTATACGTAGAACATTCCCTATGCTGCCTGCGATGGATGCCAGCAAATCCTCATGATAATAATTGATTGGAATCTCCGGAAAGGAGATCCAAGCTGGAACCACCGGGGGGTCTGATTTGAAATCGAAATCATGCTGCCATTTAAAAAATCTAAACAGGAAGCCTTTAATGGCTATGCTTCTGACCAACAATAACCGGAGGAAATCTTCTTCATTACTCAGACGAATCAGCAAATGACGGGGGTTCATCCTACTCAGTATAGGTTCCCCTGATAAATGAAAGACTCGAATTAAATGAGCTTTTACCTCAGGAATGGAGGGACGTCCGTAAGAGCATTTGGCTATGATAGTATGCTGAAATGGAGCACAAGAAGCTGCAATTTCATCCGCTGAGAAAAACACCGCCGGCTCACCGTCATCCGTAAATGTTGGTTGTCGGACTTGGAATCTATGGGTCGTCTTCGGCTTACCTTCGAGTAATATCTGCGCAAAGGTCTTACTTCTCACTGGGGGATGATCATCTCTGTTCAGCACCCCAGGAGCTCTAACATCCTCTTCTACCATCTTTGCCGGAGACTGACTAAGAGCCCTAGATGAACTGGCTTCATCTCCCGCCTCCATAACCATCGAAGAAAACCTTCAAATGCCCGCAGGAGGACCTTCGAGAGCATCTCTCATTCCCGTGGCTCAGTAGACATAGCCACCCTACAGGAAGCTCGCCCGGAGAGAGATCACACCCAATGCAGACTACCGCTCCCCCTCCACCGCCGGCGGCGGAGAGAGTGAAACACGGAACCTGGGGAAGAAACGATCGCCGGGGCTTCTCTCTCTAGAAGCTAGAGAGAGATTATGCAGTGGTTTGCTTCACCTACCTTAGTGGCCCCTCGATAGACTGCTAAGCTTTCATAAGTGGCCATCACATGACCGCTACCCATTCTTGTAATCTGCTTCTTGTTAACTCTAAACAGATTGCATATTGACCCTATTAACTATATGCTAAGCCTAGTTAAATAAGGTTTATTCCTAGTTTTGACTTCATATTCATAACATTGGTTAATTTGGGAATCATTCTTGATAAGATTGCATACCTTGCATGTTTTAAAGGCTTATTTTAAACTTATGCTAGTTTCATACCAAAATCATATACCTTTGTATTTAATCCATATTTCAAACGATACATGGACTTGTTTTAATTATGTTTGGATGTTATTTTATCGTGATCCTTCCTTATCTATGAGTCATTTTCCTAAGTACATGGCACATATTCCGGTATGATGTCATTAGATACACTTTGCACTTAAGCACATAATCTTAGACTTGTGATCCTCTCCGTCGGATATTCCTTCTATCAGACTAGGTGATCTTGTTTCAAGGTCTCCGTAAGTCTCTGTGAGTCCGGGATTCCCACTAGGACGCCGAGCTGGTTGTACCCTCAAAACCCAAGTGTCTTGAGAGCACTTATATTACCGGTGTTTAACGAAGTTTTCTGAGTTCTGGATGGTAAGTGGCCATCTGGTAGACCGCATGGCTCAGTTAGTGGCCATTCACCTGACCGCTTCTATAACCTAGCGGCCCTTCCATGATCGCATAGTCCAGTTCATTCTCTGTGCCACTCTGTCATTAAAACGGTCTAGGATTAGACCGCATAACTTACCTTAGCGATTTTGTTCTGATCGCGTACTTCACTAAAATGGTCCAATAAATGACCGCATGGTCTCTGACCCTGTCTAACCTGAGGTTTGACCTTTGGGTTAATTTTCCTAAGTTCCTAGTTGGTCCTTGGATTATAGAGGACTCAAAACCTTAAGCAAATGGACAATTAATGAATGATGAAAGATAAAGAATATGCCGTTATACTATCGGATTCCTCCCGTGGCATGACCTTGTTTAAATCATTCATTGAACTCTCATGATCATAAGTTAGTACGTTCTTGCCTTGATTGTCATTATCTTGAATTATTGTTGAACTTGTTACATTATTGGTCATACTTTATTATTATACTCATGGAAGTAGCTTGATTTATACATGAAGATGCAGTTCGGGCACTGATTGTGTCGAAGGGCTCCATGCTAGTCCCCTCGGGAAAACATACTATAAACTATGGGGTATGATGCTACTGGCGTCGCATTGTGCTGGGAGTATTTTCTTTATAAATAAGTGAAATCCACGGGGCTATCTCATGATTAAATTGCTATATGCTTATTACATGACATTCTAGTCCCTTACCGACCTGGCCAAGACCTTCAGCACCCTCCTCAAGTGCAACATGAAGCTCAACCCCACCACGTGCACCTTCAGAGTCAGATCGAAAAAATTCCTAGGTTTCTTGGTAACTCAACGCAGGATTGAGACAAACCCCGACAAGGTCTAGGCCATCCTAGACATGCGGCCACCTGCTTGCATCAAAGACGTCTAGCATCCTACCGGGCGCATCGCCGCACTCAACTGCTTCCTCTCTCAGGCGGTCGAATGATGCCTACCCTTCTTCAAGCTGTTGAGGGGACCCAAAATGGCATCTGCTACGTTCGCCTGGGATGAGGAATGTTAGAAGGCTTTCGAGGAGCTCAAGGAGTTCCTGACCTTGCCCCCGGTACCATCAAAGCCGATTTCGGGTGAAGCGTTGCACCTGTACCTCTTAGCGACTCCTTACACCGTAAGTTCGGTCCTAGTCTGAAATGATGCGGGGATCGAGAGGCCGATCTACTACACCAGCGAGGTGCTCAACGAGGCCGAAAGGAGGTACCCTGCAACTGAGAAACTCGTCCTAGAACTGGTTACCTCAGCCAAGCACCTCTGACCTTACTTCTAAGGTCATTCCATCGTCATACTGATCGGTGAACCATTAAAGAAGATCCTCTCTCACCCCGAAGTCTTGAGGTGCCTCATCAAATGGGCCATCATGCTTGGGGCCTACGACATTTCTTATCACCCCCGCACGGCCATCAAGGGACAGGCCCTCGCGGACTTCATCACAGAGAGCACGGTCCCGCTCAAGGAAGAACCTTTGTCCGCCCGAGGACCCATTTGGGACTTGTTCATGGACGGATCATCCAACTCGGCTGGCAGTGATGCTGGCATGCTCCTAAAGTCACCCGAAGGAGCTGAGTTACTGTATGCCTTGAAGTTCAACTTCCAGGCATCCAATAATGCTTCCGAGTATGAAGCCCTCATTTCGGGGGCCAAGATGGCGCGATGACTGGGGGTCGAGCGAGTCAGGATCCACACTGACTCCTAACTGGTCGCTAGCCAGGTTAACGCTGATTACGAAGCTTGGGAAGTGCCGATGATCAAATACCTTCAGATGGTTCGAGGGTTAGCCCAGCTATTCAAGAGCTTTGAGGTAGTCTGGATAGCTCGGGAAGAAAACTCCCGCACGGATGCCCTCTCTCGCCTGGCCTCCTCCCTCGCACTAGAAGGCACTCGATTGGTCTTCCTCGAAGAGCTAGAACAATCGAGGATCAAGTCCGAGCTCATGATCGTTGACCCGACTACCCCAAGTGACTGGCGGACCCCATACCTATCTTGGCTCTGAGACTCTCAGGAGCCCTCCAACCCTCGGGAAGCCTGGAGACTAAAGTATCAAGCTCAACATTTCGTCATCTTGGACGACACTCTATATCGAAGGTCTTTCTCTGGCCCACTTCTTAAGTGCCTTAATGTCGATGAAGCCAGTCGAGCAATTTAAGAAGTGCACGAAGGCATCTATGGCGCGCACCAGGGAGGAAGATCGCTCACCAGGATCTTGCTTCGGCAAGGTTACTGGTGGCCCACTCTTCAGCGTGACTGTTCGACCTACGTACAAAAGTGTGACCTATCTCAACGCTTCGACCACCTAGTCCATCAGCCTGCCTCGGAGCTCGTTACTCATACCGAGCCATATCCCTTCGCTCGGTGGGGAATCGACATCGTAGGGCCATTTTCTACGGCTCAGGCTCAGAAGAAGTTCATCATAGTTGCCATCGACTACTTCACAAAATGGATTGAAGCTGAGGCTACTACCAGAATCACTGAGTCGGTCGTCTGGAGCTTCATGTGGAAATCAGTCATTTGTCACTTTGGCATCCCCTGAGTGATTGTGAGCGATAATAGTCGACAATTTGATTCTCATTACTTTAGAGACAGATGCGCCGACCTAAATATTCGCAACCACTTCACTTCGGTGGCCCACCCTCAGGTCAACGGGCTGGTTGAAAGTGCCAATAGGGCTATACTAAAAGGCATAAAAATCAGACTCTGCAAGGCCAAGGGCAGCTGGCTAGAGGAATTACCGAGCGTACTTTTGTCACACCAAACTAGTCCAAGAACGGCCACGGGCGAAACGCCCTTTTAGCTAGTGTATGGCACGGAAGCCGTGATTCCACTGGAGGTCAGCAACCCATCTCTCCGAGTCATCGACTTCTCGCCTGAGGCGAACGACCAGAAGTTGCTTGAAAATCTCGACTTGGCGAGCGAGATCCGAGAGATCGCAGGTAACTGCATTATTCAGTTCAACTCCTCGAGTCCTCCACAGTTTTCTTGTCTTAGTTGAAGTGTTCTACCATTGTTCATCCCATTTGTTTGTTGCTTCCTTTTGTCTTTTAATGTGCTATTGTTTCTGGTGAAAATTCGGCAGCACCTCCCCTTGACTTGGATGCTAGGGGGTATGAAAGGGGAACGCGCCCACAGGGAGTGGCGTGACACAGCAAGTCAAGGTGCGTGCGAGGGTAACAACACCTTTAAGAAAACTTTGGGAAATCCAGGGGTCAGTGAACAAGAAAGCATAGAGCTAAAACAGGTTGTAGGTGCACCAGGCAGGAGCTGGCTAGGGCGTGCCGGGTCAGATGGGCTAGGGTGTGCTGAGCTGGACAGGCTGGGGATGCACCGGGTGGCGGGAAAGTAGGTTGGGGTGCGTTGGGCCAAGCAAGCTAGGTGTACCAGGCAGCGCGCCAGTAGGGGTGTGCCGGTTAAAGGCATGGGCGGAGTGCATCAGGCCAGGGGGCTAGAGGGTGCGTCGGGTGGCGATGAGTTTGAGCACACCGGGTGAATAGAATGGCATGTGCACTGGGCTGGAATGAGCTGGAGTGTGCCGACAGGGATCAACCAAAGGTGTGTCGGGCAGGGGGACACCGAAGCACACCGGCAGAGGCAAGACCAGGGAGTCCCGTGCAAGGGGGGTAGGCAAGGTGTGTTGGTTGAAGGGCTAAGAAGTGTGTAGGGGGAGGCAGGTTGGCTGCGCCGGGTGGAGTTTGGTTGAGGGTGCACCGGCTAACGACTGGTTGAGGTACGCCGAATAGAGGGTAGGTTGGGGTGTACCGGCCGAAGATGGGATGGGTTGCATCGGTTCAGGTGGAACCAGGGTGTGTTGGGTGGAGTGTACAAGATGTCTTCCCCACAGACCACAAGCAGTCAGTGCTTGTTTTACACCGGATTGAATCCAAACACATTTGTTTCTTTTCTAAAGGAGGACTCGGATGCCCGAGAAGCCATAGCATAGATAGAGGACCGGGTACACACTGTAACTAGACT
This sequence comes from Amorphophallus titanum, assembly GCA_024336825.1. Classification (NCBI taxonomy): domain Eukaryota; kingdom Viridiplantae; phylum Streptophyta; class Magnoliopsida; order Alismatales; family Araceae; genus Amorphophallus; species Amorphophallus titanum. Next base: position 528,312 of record JANBPO010000930.1, read on the forward strand.
ATGATTGTCAAATTTGACAGATAGGGTTGACATATTGGGTTTCGAGTGACTGGGTGAGACATAGACGGGAATGAGGGCTGCAAGGAAACACTGGCGTTGATGTATTGGAAAGACCAGATTTTCTATATATTCTTTCCTTATAGATGCCATAAAGACTTTATAGGTAGGCGCTGAAGGCCTAAGTATATCTAGTGCAAGCCACGGGACAATCCTGACATACGCATTGGCCCTCGGGTCATTGCAAGATAAAGTGGATGTCCACATATCCCTTTACAGAGGGCCCCCAAAGGGAACTACAGCCACAGCGGAGCAGTTGGGGCTGGACTAGATGGCAGGGACTAACACCGACTGGCACGTGAGGGAGACCAAGCACTAGTCGTGGTGGGCAGTCAGGCACCGACCTCGGGGACCAAGTATCAGCATGCCAGAGAGTTAGGTCGGGTCCTAGGAGTGTTACATCTGGGCTAGGGTCTGGCTAACTGGAGTCAGCGATCGGGATGGTCGGTGGCTGGGTTGGGGAGAGCGACAGCACGTAGTCCTATGGCAGGGCTGATTCTGACATGATGGCGTTCGCGTCATTACCATAACGCCCCATACATAGGCAAACATGATATGCGGGTGTGACCGCCATTACCATAACACCCCATACGCAACAAGGTGTGAGGCTTGAGTCGGCTAGACGACATGTGAGGGGTGTTCGTTCGATATACCCTCAACGTGTGTTAAGCCAAACAAGCCAACCAACCAACACCTTTGCCACATGCCTTACTCCTTGCGTTGCTAGAGTGCTGGAGATCGATCTGATATCATGCATGCCCCTTGAGATTCTAAGGGGGGAATTTCTAGAGGAATATGAAGGGTCGGGGGGTTTATCGAGGCTGGGATGGCAGGGGCAACTTGGCCCATGTAATGAGATTTTTTCTTTTTTTTTTATTTTTGTGAGAGGGAGAGGGGGTTTATGCGGACCAGGCTAGAGGGGCAGCTTGGTTCGCATAAAGCACCCCTTTACGTGGGCCAAATAGCCCTTTTTATTTTTGGAGAGAGAAAGGGGGTTTATGCAGACTAGGCTAGGGAGGGAAACCTGGCCCATGTACCCAGCCTAGTCCACGGAAACCCCCCTAGGGGGGTTAATGCGAGATTCATTGCATTTTCTCTTTTTGTTTTAAAAAGTTTATTTATGGGAAAATGGAGTTTATGCGGACCAGGCTGGGGGGTCTAACGACGTTCACGGGGCGTGCTCGCCCGTTATGGGATCAAGGCCAACGTCATGGGGACAACGGTCGGTCGTCGGAGGGTCCTCCAGTGATAACCGCGCTTGGGCCGTAGTCGTTCCGTGTTATAGAATCCGATGCCCTTCTGAGGCGAGCATATGCGCCTACCTTTTATTGGGCCGAGCATGTGCGCCTACCTTTTAAGAGGGCTTGTTGTACTCGATCCTTGGTGGGCCTAATGTTATCGGGCCAAATCTGGGCCAAACCAGATTTATCCTCCTCACTTCCCCCCTACTCTCAGTCGTCGAGCACTCCGTAGGGGACTGAGAGTCAACTAGGAGAGGGACTCTGGGGAGCGCGGGGCCCAAAGTTGGACTCCTTGTATCGTGGGTGTCGAAGGCTTCAGAGCTGGCTTGGAGCCCAAGGCTCTTTGGCGGTGGCAGCGGCCATGCGGGTCATGATTACCCAAGTCTTGTCCTGTTCTGAGAGCGTGGGCTCCGAACGGTCGCCTGACACTACGGCAGGCGTCTTTTCACCTGCCTCGCGAAGAGTGGCTCCGACCTGTCGTGGGCGGTTATAAAGGTGGTTGTGTGGCCTCCTCGCAGTCTCTATCCACATCTTACCGATTGCAGCGCTCGTCGTAGGCGTCTTCCTCCCCTGACTCTTTGAGGACTCTTCCTTCTTCGTCTCCTGTCCTCGTAGTCATGCCTCCACATAGTGTCAGTTCTTCCTCTTCTGAACAAGTGCCTCACAGCCGAGGTGGCATGCCGAGTACTTTAGGTGCCAGTGTCAGTCAACCTTCCGTGTATGACGGTAGTAAAGGCGTCGTTGACTGCTTTTTATCATCCTTGGTATGACTTGTCTGTCGTATCCGTAATTATTATGGAGGTGGCGATTTTATTGCTGATATCTCGTGTGCAGATCGGTTGAGCAGCTGGCGCGGCGTTGGCGTCTTTCCGTTTTTCTAGGCGTGGCTTGCCATCTTACTTGCATCGAAGGATACGGCACGCCTACTTTTAGGGAAATGTTTCTGCCTTTTACGCCTCCTCGAGGGGGGGACTTAGTTAAGAATAGGGTTCCCCCCTTGGGCTATAAAAAGGCTCCAAGAGCGTCTCCATCCCCCAAAGCTCCTTCCGCCTCGACGTAGGGGAACGGTCAGCAACCGATGTCCAACGTAGGGGAATGGTCAGTACATTGCGGCGCACCTTCCATCTACTTTCGGACCATCGACACGACTTCGGGGGGGAGGTAGAAGTGAGGGGAGGCGGGGATGGAAGGGTACATCAGACACCCCGGTCTGCCCGAAACTTCTTCCTTGTCCCTTCCCTTTTATCCCTCCTTTTTCTTCGCCATCCCCCTTGTCTCTTTGCGAGGGAGTTCTTCAGGCTTTTCCCTCTACTGCTCTTCAACTAGCCTTTTCCAGTAAAGGGAGCATCTCTTCATTTGAGGATGGCAGCGGACGGGATGGTCGACCTCGCTCGTGGCTTGAAAACATGGTTGGGGTGATAAGCCGGTTCCTGTAATGGGTGGGCCTCGTTGTTCCACTGTCCCACGTTGGTCCGCTTCGGCGGATCAAAAAGGATCTGAGGTGTCCCTCTTCTCCTGTATAGGTGCCTTCCACTATCGGTTCGCTTCTACAGAACAAGCATGCTGGGGGTAGGTCTTCTAATACCGCTATGGAAGGCTGGAGGCAAGATCGTGTCCCCCCTTTTTCCTTTCTTACATGTCTGTAAGATGGCTTCAAGAAAGCCTTTTTGGCACTCAAGCAATTTTTGTATCTTGACCGAGGGACGAGATCCCTCGTATTCTTTATACTTTGACTTAAGGAATAAAACTTCTCTAGGTTTGCTTTGAACATGTACCTTTTGATGAGAGACGTTTGCATAATGTGCTTCTGGTCGCTTCTCTGTATGCATGCCCTCGTGGCTCTTATATCTTCTTTGGTGGACCGGCTCATGGTCATTGTTTGTGAAGGGACGTTTATCTGCCTCTAAGGGGCCCTCGAGTCGCCTTCTGATTTTTAAGGGGAGCGGTGCTCGCCTCTAGGGAACCCGCAGATTATCTCTTCATTTTCAAAGGGAGCGGTGCCCGCCTTTAAGGAACCCGTAGGTTACCTTTTCATTTTCAAGGGGAGCGGTGCTCGCCTCTAGGGAATGTAGACACGCAAATTCTGACCTTACCGTGAGTAAATCCCGTATTATATTACGACGCCCCGAAGCGGCCCGCATAATTAAGTTATTTGATTGATCTCTAATTTTACAAAGCCCAATCCACAAAGTATAGTGTATAGGGAAGAAAACGTACTCAATCATCGAGTACGTCTTGGCTCTGGCAAGCTGGCAACTATGAATCTCCACGTTGCACCTCTGAACCTCGAGGAGGAACTACAACACCTAAAAATAAAGGGGTGAGTCTCATCTCATTGGCTCAGCAGGGGTCTCGTAGATCCCCACCACAAAACAACAACAGTAAATAGTAGCGATACAACAATAATAACAATAACAACAGTAGCGATCGTAACAGCAACAGTAACAGAAGAAGGTGACAGAAATATAGCTCTCTAAGCTACTCCTATTGGCAATGGAAAGTAAACTTTGATCTCACAATCGGGACCGCCAAACCACCGATGAAACCACATCAACACTACTGAAGAAAAAATCATGATATCTATGTCGTGAAGGCCCGTCCTCATGGATGGAGGCCCAACCAAGACCATGCGGTCTAAGGATACAGTCATGACCTCGCCATCGTGAACCTACATTGTTTATGGGTGAGACCTCAACAACTCTACCGGGAACCCTAGACCTCAACATCGGGAAAAGTGTGTAGAAGTCACCCGAAAAACCAAGACCTCATTGTCGAAAAACCTAAAAGCTCGAGTCAAGAGAGTCACGTGTCGCGTGACGAGAGAACCTGCCCAGTAGAAGTAAGGCCGCATGCGTCCACTGATGACTTAGTCCGCTCCTCGGGTGTCTCCCTACATGCCCTAGGTGGAAATTGAGACACCGTACAAGTAACCGAAGATAAGGGTCTAGTCGGGGTCGTACTCGTCAGCACGTATTCGTAGTCTCCGACCACGTGTGCAGACACTAACTAACTGCGCTATGTGAAACCCTCTAACTGGTTTTCCCCTTGGCCTGAACTCGAGCCGCCACAGTGGGAGGCCCTATGGCAACTGTTGTATGTCCCTGTGTTTTGATGATAGCAAAAACTATGAGTCAATATGAGGTTGTTACATGTTGTTTTGTTACACTGCGAGTCAATATGAGTTTGCTGCATATGTGCACATCTCCATGTTGTCCTGTTGATAGCCAGCAAGTACTTGATCATGTCATTGTTCATTGCATAAAGGCCAGTGCCCTTACATGCATGCATAAAGTCAACATAAAGTCAATGTATTTTCATAAAGTCAACTTTGTGAATGTAGAGTCAATGCATCTGCATAAATCATGTGTGCATGTCATTTCATCAAACATGTTGTGTGAATCATATAGAAGTTGATGCACATTATGATTTGTTCATTGTTAAGGTCGGTGCACATTATGCCTTAGCTATAAAGAGGTCTGTGCATGTTCATATTAAGTCAATACATATTAGTTATGGCTTGCATCAACTAAAGTCGATGCTATTTCCTGTTGCATACTAGTTAAGGTCAGTGTTAACTTTGTCCAAGGCAATACAGGGTCGGTGCATGCTGTCATCTCGCACGACTAAGGTCAGTGCAAGTGTGTCTTAAGCTTGACTGAAGTCGGTGCAGATTCTGTCTATTGTGCATAAAGAAAGTTGGTGCATATAGAAGGTCAGTGCAAGTCTGCATATCAGTCAGTCAAGGTCTGTGCACATCTGCTTTCATGCAATTCAAGGTCTGTGAACATTTAATGTCGTGAGATATTGAGGAGTGTGTGCATTTGCATTTAGCAGACAAGACAGTGCACATTTGCATTGCTCATATTAAAGGTCTGTGCATATAGGCCATCCAGCACACAGAAGGTCAGTGCATTATTTGCTTTGTGCATATTATCTCGATGTAATTTCCTACTTAACTGCATTTAGGTCGGTGCAAGTTTTTGCCTTAGGCAAAACTTGGTCGATGCATTGTTGCCGTGTGCCAAACAAGGTTGGTGCTAGTTGCACCTTGTACATGAAGTCCGTGCAGGTTTTCTCTTGGGCATATAAGGTTTGTGCACAAATAAGGTCCATGCACATTTAAGTAGAATGCATACCAAAGTCGGTGCTTAGTCTACGTATGCACGACTAAAGTCAGTGCACATTTGGTTTGTGCTTAACAAGGTCGGTACACACTCTCTATCAGGCAAACCTAGGTCAGTGCATCTCTGGCGTAAGCGTGCATGGGTCAGTGCATACTTTTGATCTATGCATATAAGGTCCGTGCACTTCACTTTTTAAAGTCTATACACATCTCTCTTATGCATTAAAAGGTCTGTGCACTTCTCCATTCAGAGTCCGTACATATCTCAGTCTTGGAAAGGTCAAGTCAGTGCATACAAGACTGGGTACTCATGCGACAACCTCGCCAGCACGTTTTCCCAGCTCTCACTCCAGTCAATGCCATAAACCACAACACCTCAAGCAACGGCACGGCAACAACACGTCTCACGCAACCGAGATAATCTCACATCGAGGAACCAATCCTCCGACGCTCTACACATCCTCAAAAATTCACCCGTAGCATCCGACGCTATGACCTTCTGCTGCGCACTCAGATCCACATGCACAGTCACCACAACGACAACTTAGGATCCTCCATCCCGACAATCCTCTACAACTCCACAGGCTCCGATCCTCAACACCTCAGAAAATACAACACCAATTACAAATTCTCGCAAACACTACCCAACTAGCACTCTTCCTTCCGGAGTAGCGCCAACACCCTTACACATCAGAGAATGGGCAACGCTTCTCACTGGCAACCACCTTGCCAAAACACGGGATGCGTCTCACACGGACTTCATGGCACACGAAGGCCAACCAATCCGAACACATGGTGCAAGACGATGAATCTTAACCTAACGTGACCTCCTCCAACCATTGGGAAAACTCAATACTCCTCCGACCAACGGAAGGTCCCCGTGCTCGACCTGACCTCGAACATTGCACATGCTGGGAACCACACCTTCCAGCACCAGAGAAAAACCATTATTCTCGTCAGGTCAGCACCTCTGACACACTCACCAAGTGTCTTGTCAGACCATGATCACAACACCTCTCGATGCACCACCGCTGCAACTCCTCGAACAGCAACACACCACGCCAAGAGCCACGACATGAGCCATAATCGGCAACCGCCAACGCTCATCCTCGAGCCACAAGCTCACTGCTGAGCCTTCACATCTCGAACCCGATCCAGGGCAACCACAGCCCAATCCAAGAAGATCCTCCACTCATCCGAGCACATCTCGACCAGAGCGCCCGCTCTGTCACCTCGAACCACGATCTCAACGCCTTAGGGGCTGGATAAACCTCAAGCTAGAGTGGCCAATGCCAATAGTAGCCCCCTCAGAGCACACTCACGGCCACTTATCCACGGACAATCCTCACTAGCCACCTGACCTCGCTGTAAATCCCTCGAACACAGCACCACAACAATGCACCTGCTGGCAACCTCTGCCCAACGCAGCACAATCGGGGCCACCATCGAAGAGGGAGAAAGCTCTCAACCTCGATCCTTAGACCCCACGTCGACACTCCGACGACGATAGCAACCACCTCCACAGTGCTAATGCCACGCACCCACGCTCTCACACGAGAAATTAAGCAGAAAATAAGCGCGAAACCCTATGCCAGCTACCGACTGTACTGGACCTTACGAACTCTGATCACTGTAATATCTCGAATTCCCATGTACTTCCACAACCATAGCTCTGATACCAACTGTGGCGACCCGGGATCCGAGTACTGGAAAGGAACCGGTTCAACTCAAACCTCGGCCCGCCGCCCATGAGCCCGAAGACTCGGAAGGGCTAAAGGATAGGTGTGGTGCACATAGAAATAGAAAATAAAATAGGACAACAGATATAATAACAGGAATAAACAACTAACTACAATAGAGTCCAGTCCAACAGAAAGTATAGTGTAAAGTAGTAAAACGTACCACATACCAAGTGAACACTCGGCCCGACAAACTGGCAACTAAGAACCTCTACATAAACCCCTCGTACCTCGAGGAAGAACCGTCACACCTGAAAATCAAGGGTGAGTCTCCTATCACTGGCTCAGTGGGGATCCCACGGAACCTTAACCGAGAAAACAACGGTGGAAAGGAAAGCTACGCTAGCCATAGAAGGAACAACAGTAACGACAGGAACAGCAAACCAGTGGCCGGTCAAAACTCGGCACTACAGCTACTCCTACCATGCTAGAAAACACAACCCGGTCTCCCGTCGGGGGACAGTCAAGTTACGCACCCGACATCCAGATCTCATGGTCGAGGGGCAACCAGACATGAACCACCCTAGCCACACTACTAGGAAATGCCACGACGCCTCGGTCGCGAAAACCTACCCTCACAGCAGGGCCTGAGCCAAAACCACACAGTCTTGAAACACAGTCACGACCTCGCTGTCGTGAACTCTACGCCGTCTAGGGAAAGCTCTCGGTGACCCTCACCGGAAATCCCAGACCTCGGCTACGAGAATGCTCCTGAAAATAACACCCGAAACCCCATCTCGCAGACGAGAAATGGAAACCCGGGACACGACAACTCACGTCACGTGACGGGAGCACCACCCACTAGAAGAACGGCACAACAATCCGCATTGAGGATCGACGTGAGCAGCGTTTGCAGAATAAGGTTATTCATCTGCTTAAGGTGGTCTAGTAGCGTCATTCAGGTGGTGAAGCATCGTGGAAGTGCGAGGACGAGATGCGGCAGTAATATCCTTACTTATTCAAGTGAGTCTCCTTCCCCTATTCCTGTGCGGTGGTTTAAATTTTGAGGACAAAATTTGTTTAAGGGGGGAGCACTGTAATGTCTTAGATTTTTTAGATATTTTTGGGATCAGGATTCGTGAGTTTCGGATCACTTTTGGAGATCTCAGAGCACATTTTACGATTTATGCGTGTTTTTCTCTGACAGACCTGCAAAACCCTGTGTAGGGTGCTTCGTTGCGTTCTCCTACTCTGGGACGGTACCAGTGCAACAAGCCTATTTCGAGGATCGAGAAAATGATTTTTTTTTATATTTTTTAATTTTTTAGATTTTCTATAAACACCCCATTCTTCCCTTTTCTTTTTCTCTTCTTTTTCTTCTTTTTATTCTTCCTTCTTCTTCCCGTTGGAGAACCTCCCCCCCCCTCGGCCGTTGCTTTCTCCCCCGTGCGAGGCCCGCGGCGTTCCTTCCTCCTCTAACTGCAGATGGTGGACTGACAACGACGGCATGGCGATCGTGGTGGTGGTATTCTCGCAGTGTGGAGCGTGGAGATCGTGGGTTTGAAAGCAAGATCTTGAGATCAGCGGCAACCCAGTAGCTTTCAAACTTCTTTGAGGTAGGGGGACAGATCCTTACACTCTTCATTACTTTCCTCGTGATTTGTAGGCCGTGGAGAGGTCGAGAGGGGCATTTTTTAGCCGAGAGGGTCAAAATCTATACTTTTGGGTTGAGCACCGGATCTCCCATTTCGTGGGATTTTTGACCAATCCAAGGGTGTAGAATCATGCTAGGAGGGTTAGGGATGCATTTTCCTTTGTTTCCCCATCATCGGGTGATGATCGGGGTATGGATCGGAGTTTTTGGTGTTTCCCGCTGATTTTACGCTCTGGTGAGCTTTGCGGTCCTTCCAGGAACTGCTACACTCTTTGGCGGCCCTCAGGAGGCCACCAACAAGGCCCTGTAGTGTCGGCAAACTTAGTAGTCTGCCCAGGGCCACTAGGCTCAGGGTGGCAATCGCGCGATAGATTGCTACCCTTAGATCAGCGGTCGCCAGATGACCGTTTCTCCAGTTTGACTGGAGCACCCTCGGGGTGTGTGTTTTCAACCGTTGGGAGCCACTTGCTGGGTAATGGTCAGGGCATGGCCGTTTCCTGTTGCCTCGCGGTCCAGTGGAGACCATTTGGATGGGGGCAGCGACCCTACGATAGGCCATTTGGCCCCCACTGGCTCGTGCCTTTATGGTCATGGCCTGACCATTTGGTTGACCCTTGTGGTCTCAAGGAGACCGCTAGGCCCATCTTGCAGTCCAGAGAGGACCACTAGGCTGAGGGGAGGTCCTGAGTGGAATGCCGCTCCATTTCCTTTCGACTGGTGATTTTCGTGAGTCAAGTTTCACCTCTAGTGACTTGTCCACTAGTTGTACCTTTCTTATGGACGTGGGTGCGGACCCACTCAGGAGTGGTAGAGAGCATGACCCGAGTGAGATGGTTGTTAAGCTGGTTGCCGTAGGGCCCCCACGCGTAGTCGAGTCCAGGATTCGGGGGAAGAACCAGCTAGAGGGCCTGACTTAGGGCACATGGTCTATGTGTGCACACATGGTTGGGGGCGTTTGACTCGCGTTGACGAGTGCGACCCCAACCAGTCCTTGTTCATGGTACTTGTTGAGTGTGTCATAGTTTTTACCTGGGGCGAGTAGGGAGACACTTGGACACGGTGTAAGACGTCAGGGGATGCAGCCAGTCCTGCTTCTAGTGGGTAGAGCTCTAGTCTCCTGGTAGGTATAGACTCGTGTTTTGTCGGACTGAGGTTGGTTTGTACAGTTGTTGACATGTAAAATATGAACATGGCCAAATGAGACAAAGAAAAAGATCAAGACAGAAATGAAGCTTCAGGAGACTCTTACAAAGTCAGAACTGATGAAGAGCCGTTGATACCGGTGCTGTATCCAGCTGAAGCCCTATTGTGGCCAGGCTGCTGTCCGACATTGCCATTGTAATGACGGCATTATTGATTAAACTATACCAACTCCTGTCCAGTCAACTGGCTGATGAGACCGGCCTTCCGAGGACTCTGATAGATGTAAGAAGCCGAAGCACATGAGACAGTCAACACTATGAAGCACAAGAGAGAGAAGCAGGATACAAGAGGAGGGTCGAGGAGAGCAGTGCTCAGTCGATGCCCTGGAAGATATCCTTGAGGGAGAGGATCCCGAGACAAGGAAAGTCTACCATGTCACGCAATCGGCCCCTCTGCTCCTCGAGGTGCGCCAGCTCCATTTCCAAAGACGCCGCCTCAACTTTGGCAATGACGAGTGCCTCGCTCTCCCTCTCGACGGTCGCCTCGACCTCGGTCAACTCAGACCTGGCTATAGCGAGATGGCCCTCTAGTTCCTCGATTCTATTCCTAAGGGCGTGGGCGTCGCGGTGGCCTCCTTCCAAGGCTTTCTCGTGCTGTTCCTCACCGCTTCGATGCATCCCCAAGACTTGCAAATATTCACCCTCTTGGGCTTTGATGGCGGCAAGCTCGTTGGGGGCCCAAGTCTCAAGGAATTCACGACGATTTACGTATTTCAACAATAATAAGACTCGTCACGACCATTCCTCCAGGGGGAAACCCAGCACTTGTAGGGCACCGATTAGCTACATCACTATCGCATGCGCCCCTCGGTATGTAAGGGAGGGGTCAGCAAGCATCATCGATCGAAGCGTCAGCAGCATCTGGCGAACAGGTGCTTCCGAAGTGGTGTGGCCAATTGAGGGTACTGCCAGAAGATTGAACTCCACTACGCTGTCCATGGCAGCCCATATCTTGGCATCCGTTGCCGTCGAAGAAGAGGGAAGTGGTATGGCCAAATCACTGGGCCCTCCTGCTTCAAAGGATAACTCTCGGCCGGCCACCGCCAGAGGAGCAAGCAAAACCATCGTCGGAGCCCTTGACACCGTCGCCTCGCGGCCCGAAAAGGCAGGGGTCTCGCTCTCGGTTGGGGGAGTGATGTCGAAGGAGACCTGGCCAGATGTTATTGCCAGGAGACCCACAGCCCCCTCTAGTTGCGCTTCCTCCTCCCCGGGGGTAGCGATGCTTGCCAGGATCTCCTGCAACCACTGGGTCTCCTCTGGTGTCGAGAGCATCGGAAGAGGCAAAAGAGGAACCACTAGCTCCAGGCTGGCCCCTGACTGTAGAAGAGACACCAGCGGTTCCACCTCTAGTCCCCAGAGCGACCTTAGCCTGTCCGCTCCCGCAGGGCTGAGAAACTCCCTCCGCTTAGTGATAGCCCTGCGAGCGCCGATGGCGCATGCTCCTGGGAGCTCTGCCTCCTCTTGAATATATAAGACAGGATTAGTCACCCATTGCCTGAGGCGAATCGCCCAAAAGTCGTGATAAGACAAAGGGAGAGTTGAAAGGTCCCCATGCTCACCTCGGTCACCGGGACTATGTTGCCCCTGGGCACAATCTTCCCCTCCTCCAGAGGCTCGTCCATCGACCCGGGGGTACTAGAAGTTTCTGCAGTCGCCTCCCACTGCATAACTTCAAGTAAAGACCCCAGCTTATCTGGGCCCGCATGGACTCCCTCCGGTTCGCCACCGATATACCCGGGGTAGCGACCTCTACAATTTTCGGTGGGGGAAGCTCCTGAAAGTCAACAGACAGCAGACACAAGATCAGTGGATGGCCATGGGGGGAAGCCCTAAGCGAATGGACTCACACTTATAGGGGGCTACTCGGGAGGTCCAGGCTCCTAGGGTACGCCTTCCCCCGAAACCACCTCGTTAGAGGAATAATCGTAATCCACCTTCTTGCCCGACGAGGACATGGTCTGAGAAGGCACTTCCCTCACCTACATGGGAATCTCCCTCACGGGGTCGATAGCTGGCGCTTCCTCACGTGGGCTTGGTAACGGGGAGGTCCCAGACCTTAGCCTCCTCCTCACGTAGATGTGCTCCTCTGAGCAAACTCCCAGGCGCACCGTCGGTTCAGTGACCGTGCTAGGGCCTGCCAGACAAAATAAGATTCAGACCGAGTTGGAGCCAGAAAGTTCCCAAAGGATCGAGGAAGGTATCTAGGGTGGCAGAGATGGTTACCTTCCCCGACGTCTACGACAGGAGGCTGCTCGTGGCTGGCCTCCTCAGCAAGAGCTACGGCCTTGGGAATTGTGGTCTCCTCTGCACCGGCTGAAAGGAAGAAACGCATGTGTTATACATGCATAGAGATCTCACCCTGGGAGGTGGCTAAATCCTAAAGAATATCAGTGCCCCAGGAACCTTACCTGCGGGACGGCTTGGTTCAGTCCGAGCCGTGACAAATTGCGCAAAAGAAGGGACTGAAGGCGGAGGGGAGGCTGAAGCGGTCCGAATAGCCTCCACCCTCCTCCGCTCGGGTTGGATTAGAACACCATGCCTCGGATTGGGACTCTCCAAGAGAGTCCCGATCGGACTCCCAGTGCGTGGGGTTGTGCGGTCTTACGATAGACTGCCCTTCCTATCGAGTGGTCATCAGACGGCCGTTTGTTTGCTCCTAGACAGTTCGAATCCTGTGGTTCGAACGGTCTAACCCTCATCGTTCTTCTATTGAATAGACGGGACCATTCACCTGCTAAGCTCGTCAAGGTCAAAAATTCTTCGCGTGGTCCCACTTGGACCGTGCATCTCCTGGGCGGCCACTTTGTAACAGCTCATCCCCCTGCCTCACTACTTTGTACCCTCCCGTCTCTCCATCACTCTGAGTCGGCGTCTCTCCCTCACTCTAAGTCGGTGTCTCTCTCTCACTCTGAGTCGACGTCACTCTCCTCTCCGCTCTCTCGTGAGTCGGTGCGTCTCTCCCTCCTCTCCGCTCTCTCGAGTCAGTCGTAAGTCAGTTAGCATTTGCATCTACATTCATTCACCCATTCACTTATAACAAAAGAAAATCAACTAAAAATCATATCATCATGTACAAAGCGTGTCTGGGGTACAAGGTCAGGCCGCTCCCTCTAGCCTATCACTGTCTCCTCCTCTCTCATGTCTCTTCGATGGTGGGGCCATCGTAGAGCTGGCATCCTCCTCGTGCTGCCGTCGGTGACGCTCCACCTCCTCATTCCTCCGGCGGCTGGAGGAACCCATAAAGAAACTATGGAAAGAACCGTGGGTGGCGTGGCTGCCGCTTGGTGCCCTACTACGCTCCCGATGTATCTGCCGGAACACCCGTAGCTCCCCCTGCAGCCCCGATGCCTCCAGCAATGCGCGATCCCACTCAACCCGAACTCGGACTAACTCCTCTGTGCTGGCCCGGAGACACTCCAGCTCCGCCCGTAGGAGCACCATCTCAAGTGCGTCTGCTAGTCTACTCCGAGCTAGCTCCTCCTGGAGGCGTACTTTCTCCTCTAGCACTGTAGCTCGGCTCTGCTCGAGCTCCTCTAGAAGGCGAGCCACCTCCTCTCTCGCTCGGGCAGTCTCACTCAGGGCTACTATCAACTCTGTCGCCTGCATGCATGCATCAGTATCATTAGTTAATTACATTTCATATAAGCATAATGGATAAGGGAAAGTGTAGAGAACGTACCCTCTCGGAGATCGTGGCCTCCGCAGTCTCGGCCCGGGCCACCATGCGTCGGAACTCCGCCTCCCACTCCGCTCGGTCGGTTGGGGTCTGTGTGGAAGTGGAAGGAGCGTCGGCCCCCTGTCGCTGGGTCTCCTCGCCCCGTTGCATTTAGAAATTCAAGAGTTAGTCATTTCACAACATAATCATAGTAGAAGTGCATAATTAAGTTTGAGGGTTATAAAATTCACTAGTAGGGCCAGGGCCTATCAAGCCTCGTCTCGCTCCCTAATCGTAGAGTGTAGGAGCCCCTCTAGCTCCGCGATCCGTACCTCAAGGTCGATCTACACTTAGAAGTCCAGATGTCAGTACACCATCATATAGAAATCATAAGCATAATTGAAGGAGTCTAAGTTTAGAGTCGTACCAGTCGCTGGGCACCCCAGAACACCTGGTCCCGATAGTGTCTGACGTATGCCGTGTAGTACGCCGAGTCACTGTCTGCCCGGGCGATCACCACCCGCCCAAGTGCTGTCCAACCTGTGATCTGCGTGGCATTCCTCGTTGTCCAATCAAACACTGCGGATAGACCCTACGTGGTCCGTCCCACGCGCTCCCCCGGCTTCTCCGGCACCGGGAACTCTACCGCTGGTTGATGGACGCCAATCGTCCTCATCACCAGTCGGAAGTAGAGTGGCTCCACCACATTCATGCAATGAAGCCACACATCCCATCCAGAGAAGGTGAGGGCCCCTACCACCCAGGGCTGGCCCTCCTATCCCTCCTCTGCATAAGGTGTCCACCACACTTGTAAGATAGGAAACATCATCATATAGAATTGCATTTAATTAAGAGTCTAAGTTTAGGATCATACCAAGGTGTACGGTAGAGCATCTAGGTCATCCTGAATATCCTGGACCTGCCTCCTGAGAGCCCCTGTCTCTCGAGGTGTGGTCCCCCTCTGGGCAACAGGCAGCAAGTCTGGGTGGGTCTCTCCCCAACCCTTGTAACCTCACGTAGGCCCAAACCTACATCACGTCACAGGTCAGCATGTAGAAGCCTCTAGAAATTGCATAATCAAGTCTAAGGGTTAGGTTGTACCTGGAAAACAGGGTTGGAGTCAATGGACTCCTGGGAACGTCAGCGTTCCATTGATACCAGTTTCGCGTCGATTGGCGGTCCCGTTTGACTGCGGGGAGCGCGGGAAGTCTGGTGACCCCATTTAGGTGATTTCGTTAGAATCGCCCATTTCTTGAGATTCGTGCGTCATTTTGACTTCGATCGGAGTCCATGTGATTGTCAGGGTGATTGTCATTGTATCCCCTTCGTCTCGACACGAACGGGACGTGGAAAGGCCACGATCGGATGAACCCTTGGATTTGCTCACCGTGACGGTTGGACGGTCGAATCAGGGCCCGTCCAAGGTATGGGCGGCTGGCTTTGGACCGTTCATCCTCGCTGGGTTTTGGGGCTTGTGCGGTCGGACGATAGACTGCACATGGTTTGTGTGGCCCGGTAGGGTCGACCCATCCCCACTTGGGCGGCCAGGTTCTAGCCGCCTATCTTACTGTCTGCGTTGAGTGGCCAGGATCTGACCGTTCATCCTCGTTGACCCTTGTTGTTGCGTGTCGGTCGTGTTCGGCGGTCCGATCAAGATCGTTTTGACTGGCACTGAGTAGGTCGGTTCCGTTCAGTGGTCCGGTCAAGACTATTTTGACCAGGAACTGTTCTGGGTCGAGGGCTTGAGCGGCCAAGACTTGACCGCTCATCCCCTTGGGCGGTCCTGCCCTTACCGCCCATCCCCCTTCTTGAGCGGGCTGTCCCAGACCACTCATGCCCTTGTGCGGTCCTTCTAGAATCGCTCATCCCTGGGTGTTATCGGTTAGCCTTAGTGGCTTGTCCCGTGACCGTTTGAGTATTGTGTTGGCCTCCGGTCGACCCGGTTTTGACCCAGTGGTCGACTTTCGGTCGCGTAAGTGTCCTGGACACCTCGGAGGTTTCATGTCCGTGTTTTGAGGTGTCCGTGGATTCCATGTTACCATGGTTTTAGACCTAGGGACTAGGCTAGGTTGACGGTGTCGTGCCGTCACGTTCGACGATCTTGACCCGAGTCTTGTGACTCAGGGACCGTTGAGTTTAATAGGTCTAGTGGGCTATCCAGCGTCAAGTGGCCGCGAGCCACTTCTTCCCTCGTGTTACTCGCGATGGGTGCATGCGTGATTTTCTGTGTTCATGTCTGTGACCCGTCCACTAGTCGTACCTTCCACAGCACGCGTGTGTCGGCCCACTGGGGGCACTGTATGGCGTACCCGAGAGAGACGGTGAGTAAGCTGGTTACCGTAGGGCCCCCGCGTACCGCCAAGTCTGGGCTGGTGGGAGAATTACCAGCTAGAGGACAGGCCTAGGGCGTATGGTCTGAGTGTGCACACGAGACTGAGGGTTTCGGACCCACGCTGACGAGCGCGACCTTAGCTAGTCTTTATTTTGTGGTACTTCTGGTTAGTGTGTCTTTGTCTCCGCCCGGGACGTTGCAGCTAGACACTTGTGACGCGGTGTAAGATGTCAGGTGATGAATCTGGTCATTCTTCTAGTGGGTGGTGCTCCCATCATGTGACGTGAGTTGTCGTGTCCCGGGTTTCCATTTCTCATCTGCGAGACGAGGTTTCAGGTGTTATTTTCGGGAGTGTTCTCAGAGTCGGGGTCTGGAGTCTCCGGTGAGCGTCACCGAGGGTTTTTCCTAGACATCGTTGAGTTCACGACAGCGAGGTCGTGACTGTGTTCTAGACCACGAGGTTTTGGCTTGGACCCTTCAGGGAGGGCAGGCCTCTGCGACTGAGGTGTCGTGTCATTTTTCTAGTAGCGTAACTAGGGCGGTTCGTGTCTTGTTGTCTCCCGACCGTGGGATCGGGATGTTACGTGCGTGACTTGGTTGTTCCCCCGACGGGAGACCGGGTCGTACGGTAAGAGTAGCTGTAGAGCCGAAATTTCACCGGTCATCGTAGTTACTGTTCCTACTGTTGCTGTTGTTCTTTTCTGTAGTTACTGCTTTCCGTACCGCCGTTGTTCTCGGTTGGGGTTCTGCGAGATCCCTACTGAGCCAGTGATAGGAGGCTCACCCTTGGTTTTCACGTGTGGCGGTTCTTCCTCAAGGTTCGAGGGCGCCGCGTGGAGGTTCTTAGTTGCCAACTTGTCGGGTCGAGTGTTCACTTGGTGTGTGGTATGTTTTACTACTTTAGACTGTACTTTCTGTAGGACTGAAATTTGTTATAGTTAGTTATTTATTTCTGTTATTATATCTGTTATCCTACTTTATTTTCTATTTCTATGTACACCACACTTATCCTTTAGCCCTACCGAGTCTTCGGGCTGGTGGGTTGCGGGCCGAGCTTCGAGTTGTGCCGGTTCCTTTCTGGTTCTCAGATCCCGGGTCGCCACAGTTGGTATCAGAGCTATGGTTGTGGAAGTACATGGGAATTCGAGATATTACAGTGATCAGAGTCCGTAAGGTCCAATACAGTCGGCAGTTGGCATAGGATTTCGTGCTTGTTTTTTACTTGTTTCTCGCTTGAGAGTTTGAGGGCGCAGCGTTGGCACTATGAAGGTGGTTGTTGTCATTGTCAGAGTGTCGGCGTGGGGTCTAAGGATCGAGGTTGAGAGCTTTCTCCCTCATTGATGGTGGCCCCAGTGGTGCTGCGTTGGGCAGAGGTTGCCGGCAGGTGCGTTGCTGCGGTGCTGCGTTTGAGGAATTGCAGTAAGGTCTGGTGGCTGGTGAGGATTATACGTGGTTAAGTGGCCGTGAGTATGCTCCGAGGGAGTTATTGTTGTTCGGGCTATTCCTGTTCGAGGTTTGTCCAGCCCTTGAGGCATTGAGATCGTGGTTCGAGGTGGCAGAGCGGGCGCTCTGGTCAAGATGTGCTCGGATGAGTAGAGGATCTTCTTGGATTGGGCTGTGGTCGCCCTAGATTTAGTTCAAGATTGTGTGGCGGTGGCGAGTTTGGGGCTCGAGGATGAGCATTGTCAAGTGCCGGTTATGGTTCGTGTTGTGGCTCCTGGCGTGGTGTTTCGCGTGGTTACAGCTCGAGGATGGGTTGGTGTTGGCACGGACGAATTCGAGAGAACATTGTCTAGTGGCTAGAGATGTTGCGGTCCTTGAGCTTGGCATTTTGGTGGATTCTCATCGCTCCTTGGTGAGTGTTTAGCGTGTTATTGGTTTCGAGATCAGAGGCAGGCGTAAGAGAGGAGCATGTGGCAGCGGCTAGCTTAACCGCTGTGGCAGAGTGTGGCTGTTTGTGAGAAGCGTTGCCCATCCCTTGATGAGTAAGAGTGTGTTGGCATTATTCCAGAAGGATGTGTGTCAGTTGGCAGTATTTGTGAGAACTTGCGAGTGGTGTTGTAATTTTTGATGTGTTGAGGATCGGAGCATGCGGAGTTACAGAGGATTGTCGGGATGGCGGATCCCAAGTGGTTGTGATAGCTGTGCGTGTGGATCAGAGTGCAAGGATCGTAGCATTGGTTGCTACGGGTGAATTTTCGAGGATGTGTAGAGCATCAGAGGATTGGTTCCTTGGTGTGAGATTGTCTCAGTTGCATGAGATATGTTGTTGCTGTGCCATTGTTTAAGGCATTGTGATCTGTGGCACTGGCCGAGTGGAGAATTGGGAAAATATGTTGGTAAGCGTGCTACATGAGTACCCTGTTCTTGTGTTAGAAGCTATGTCCTCGGATGAGATCGTGTTTTGGAGAAGTGATCTCTGACAAGATTATGAGGTCCCTGTTGGTGGCCGTGAGTGGCTGGTGAGGTTGACCGAGTGATCGACCATGGTAAGAAGTGTATTGTCTGGGGACCCATGTGCATTGGTCGTGGCGTTATCGATCAGCTTGCTGTGATAGCAGGCGGCACTTGTCAATTCTGGAGAAGTGTGCCGGATTGTAAGAGGTTGTGTCCCGAGACTCTGTGGTAAGAGCAGAATCAGGATTGGCAGGCATCCACTTATAGTAATTGAGATGAGATGGGACTTGATGGGACAATGGGCGGTGCCTGTGTGCGTGGTCTCTGAAGAGACGTTGGCGTTGGATATGGTGATCCCCGGTATGCGACCAACATGGGAGGATTCCCCGTAAGTCTGAGTCGAGTGGCGTGAGGACCAAGGAGGGATCCTGTCATGTGGTTTCACCGTGCTCCCCTGAGGGTAGAGTTGGCATGAGGCTCGAGATCGGTTGCGGTGTCTGAGCGAGATTTGGATCGAGTTGTGATAATGGTCTGTGGGAGAGTCAGCAGATGGCCTGTCATGATTTGGAGCGTGCCTGTTGGGCCGGTGGAGGTTTCCCGTTGGCGAGTATCTGGTGACCCGTGGATGGTCTTTCACAGACAGAAGATGCTGGTTGTTGGGGATCGAGAATGGCATGAGCCGTATGCCGACGGGGCCTTGGGTGGCCGATTGAGAGGTGTGCTTTTCCCGGATTGGATCTGGGAATTTGTTAGAAGTTGTCTTCTGGCAGAGTTGGTCCGGTGCTGTTGTCAGCATCCAGCTTGCCGGGTGTAAGCTGGTGGAAGCTCAGCATTGGTTGCCCTTGGTGGAGGGTGTGAGATCAGTCAGAGAGTTGTGAAGTTGGCATTTGGTTGGTCCGCCGAGCGTGGGTATTGACCTGTGTTGGTTTCCGTGGCAAGGAGTGTGTTTTCTCTGTGAGCGTAGTGGTGTCTGCGGTGTCATGGTTGGTGTTCGTGTTGTCTGAGGTGACGCCAGACTTGTACTCCGTTTGCATGTGCTTGCTTTGATGATCGAGGTGTTTTAGATTATGAGCGAGGCATCGTCCGTGATTATTGTCTGGCTGCGTCCCTCAAGACCGTGGTTTTTGCGAGTTTTAAGGTTTGGTTGGGGCTATGATAGTGTTGTCAGTTGGCTCCGACGTTCTCCCCTTGTGGCCTGGTGCTTGTCCTGAATTTCGAGGATGAAATTCTTTTAAAAGTGGAGGGCTGTAATGCCCCAGGTTTTTTAGATATTCTTCGGATCAGGATCCATGGGTTTCGGATCTCATTCGGGCGTCCCAGATTGAGTTTGGCAATTTTTATGTATTTTTGAATGGTGGAGTGGCTTTCTCTTTACCTCTGGTAAAGGGTGCACTCTCCCATCCAATGCTAGGCAAGTTTTTTTTTTGGAAAAAAAAAGTCATAGTAAGGTTAATGCTTCTTTGATCTCTAGCATAGTAAGGTCGATGCACATGCTCACTGGCGCATATCAAGGTCTACCTATGTCACTGTTGAAGGTTGGTGCACATCTTGCATAGTGCAGACCAAGGTCGACACACATCTTGCACCTTGCATACTAAGGTCGATGCACATTTGAACTTTAGTTAACTAAGGTTGATGCACATTTCTCTTAGTCAGTTATAAGGTCGATGCACATCTCCCTTAGTCATTCATAAGGTCTGTGCACATTTTGCATCTAGCAAGGTCAGGTCGGTGCACGTGTTAGAGATAGGCATAAGGTCTGTGCACATGCATTAGCGTTAGAAGCATTAGGTCGATGCATGTCTTCATCTTGTGCTAGGCTAAGGTCAATGCATGTTTTAAGTTTGTGCATATGGAAGGTCGGTGCACATTTGCTAACTTCATACTAAGGTAAGAGCACATTTGCTAGATAACATATAAGGTCGGTGCACATTTGCTAGACTACATACTAAGGTCGGAGCACATTTGCTAGATAGCATATAAGGTCGGTGCACATTTGCTAGACAACATATAAGGTCAGTGCACATTTGCTAGACTGCATAGTAAGGTTGGAGCACATTTGCTAGACTGCATACTAAGGTCAGAGCATATTTTCTAGACAGTATATAAGGTCGGGGCACATCTTGTAGGACCATAGACAAGGTCGATGCACATCTCCCTTATACATAGACAAGGTTGATGCACATTTGCCTTGCTCATGTCTAGGGTCGGTGCACATTTGGAATTTAGGTCTGTGCATGTCTTGCATATAACTCTAGGGTCTGTGCACATTTGGATTCCAGGTCTGCGCATGTAAAGAAGTCCAAGCACCTTCAGGTCTGAGCATATTCCAGTATAAGGTCTGGGCAATGTCTACCTTCAACATCAAAATCTGAGCAATGTTTACTTTCAACATTAGAAGGTTCATGCACGTTTATGGAGGTCGGTGCACATAGAGCTAGCACAAGACCAAGGTCGGTGCAGGTTTTGCCTCAATGAACAAGGTCAGAGCACATGTGATCTCCTGGGTTGGTGCATGTCTACCTTCGACACATCAAAGTCTGAGCAATGTTTGCTTTCAACATACCAAGGTCTGTGCATGTTCTACCCTCAACTCTAGAAGATCTGTGCATATATGAAGATGAAGTCTGAGCATGTTGCAGATGGTCTGAGCAGCGTTCGCCTTTCAACATACGAAGGTCTATGCATGTTCTGCCCTCAACTCTAGAAGGTCTGTGCACATATGAAGACAAAGTCTAAGCACGTTGCAGAAGGCCTGAGCAACGTTCGCCTTTCAACATACCAAGGTCTGTGCATGTTCTGCCCTTAACTCTAGAAGGTTTGTGCACATATGAAGATAAAGTCTGAGCACATTGCAAAAGGTCTGAGCAACGTTTGCCTTTCAACATACCAAGGTCTGTGCGTGTTCTGCCCTCAACTCTACAAGGTCTGTGCACATGTGAACTCTGACGTCTATGCACGTTTGGTTTCAAGTTACAAGGTCAGTGCATCAACAGGCTCAATACATGTGGAAGCCAACTAACAGGTCTGAGCATACTCCGAACCAAGGTCTGTGCATGCTTTGCCTTCAGCATAAGAAGAATGAAGTGTTCGATGAAATGCCTCAATGAAGAACAAGGTCTACCTCTGTGACCTCCAAGAAGCATTTCAAGCCAATTTTCTATCAGATCAAGTGGGCCATCCAGAGGGAGAAAATAGGTACCGCAAGTGTCCAAATACATGGATTTCGAGGTCTGGATGGAGTACCTAGGGTTGACTTTTATCCCTGTCAACATGTCACATCTTATCTGCCTCTTTGGAGATGATTCTGTCAGAAATCTAGCTGGAGGAAAGACACATAACAGTCTGCCACCTTATTTACTATCACCCCATGTGACTCTTGTCCTAGCAGTCCTCAACAAGACAGAATTAACTCCAGCCAGTGAGAAGATTGCATGTCTAAAGGGCATTTAATGTGAAGACCTGAAATTGACTACTGGAAAGTTTGGTTAGCTCCTTTCTTTTCAACCGCCACTATCCTATCCTTGGATTTGAAGATAGCTAGCTCAAGTCGTACTCTTGGCAGAGATCTTTCTCAAAGACAAGAAAAGATTTTGGAGGGGAAGAAGCCGCACCAAAGAAACACAACTGTCGAGGGGACCTTGACCCCTACGCTACTCCACATGGCAATAGAAAGGTAGACTCCTAACTGACAAGGTCAGGGGTCACCGATCTGTCGATGGAAAACCAAGCAAGCAAAGGCCTGAAAGGAGAAAAGACAAGAGCCTAGGAAAACCTAGACAGACCAGACGGACGCTAAGCACACACGACTCGAAGGCCGTGAGCGCCCATCCAGACATGACCACGTGCACGACTAGAACATCGTGCACAGGACACACCACTACACTCATCTCAGGTAAAGCCACGAGCAAGCTAACCTAGAAAGGTCACGACGCTCGAGAAACACGAGAGTCACGCGGAAGTCACATGTCACGTGTCTGAAGTACTCCCCTCCCTAGAAGAACAGCCAGCTGCGTCCACTAACGTCTTATGCTGCTCCTACTAGCATCTCGTCTGCTTGTCACCAAAAAACACGACCGAGACCAAGATACTGTCAGAACCCGAACAGAACTACAGCCGCGAGTGACTAGACAGGGTAACGCACGTCGGCGTCAGTCCAAAGCCCATGACCACGTGTGCACACACTGGCTCTCGCCTAAGTCAGGTCTCTAGCTAGTATCCCCCCCCCCCGTAGGATGCTACGGTAAAGAGCCGAGGGCCCACAGAACTAGCTTAAGAACCATAAATCGGGAAGTGCCCCGCTACAAGAGCCGACATGCCGTAACATGTCGTAAGGCTACGACTAGTGGGGGATCACGAGACACAGACTCTAAAATGTGAGTGCTGGAGTACAGACAGGTAAAGAAACATTATCACACGTACTACGAAGCACTAATGGCAGCACAAGAAACTACCGACAGACTCAGGACAAGGCAACTAGACCTGAAACTACAACGATCCTTGAGTCTTATGACTCGGAGTCAAGATCGTCGTACGAAGTGGAATAAGTCGCCAATCGGTCTAATCCTAAGCCAGAGAAAATGACTCACCATAGGAAATGACTCACGGAAGCCTGAGGGGACACCGAGAACCCTCAACACACCTAGACATGTAGAACAAGGTAGGATGATATCTCACTGCGTCCAGAACCACGTCTCGAACTGGACAGAATTGCCGAGACATACACAAGGTCTTACGTCAACCGTTGGATCTAACCGGGTTGACCAGAACCAGACAATGACATAAAAAGCGGTACAGAAGACTGCCCATGACAAGAACACTCCTGGCCACCTTATATCATGGTCATAGCCCTCATAGGACATCAAGAGAGGTCCACAGGACAACAGGCAAATCATAAGGTTAAGCCAAGATATACAGAAAATGGAATAATAGGAAACAACACTCTGGGCATAAGCAGTCAAAGAAGAACCGCTACGCAACCAGAGACCAAGACACTGGTAGGCCTAGATTGGGTTGGGTTGTTAGGAAAATTGTCCCAGTCAAGGAATAGACCGCACGTAGTCGACCTTGAACAAACCTATCTAGCGAACCACCGACATGCAGACACTACCCTAGGACACATACCTAAGATAGACAGACACGAGACAGGCCATCCTGACCAACGGACGAGACGACGGACAAGACTCACTGGGCGGTCAAAAGAAGGCCGCTCGGTGAAATGAACGGTCCATATGGAAGCCGTTCAAAGAGGGATGAACGGTCTATAACGGACCATTCAAGGGGGACAAACGGTTGGGGGCCAACCGCTCAAAAGAACTGACCCATAGACACTAAAACGGATGGATGGTTAGGGTCGGGCCACCCAAAGGCTAGAGTGGTTAAGGACTAGCCGCTCAAGCCAACCGACCTACTACACTGTCGGTCAGAATAGTTTTGACCAAACCGCTTGTCTGAACTGACACAAAACTACTGACCAAAGGTCAACTGGGATAAGCGGTCAGGACCTGGCCACTCAACCCAACGAAAAAGCTGAACAGCTGAGGACCAGCCACTTACGGAGGGATGGGCGGACCACTCCTGGCAGCTCAAGCCTGAGAGCGGTCTATCGACTGACAACTAAACTTGAAACCAAGACATGTTAAACAGTCCGAAACCAGCCGTCCATGCGCCTTGAGTGGTTGCCGTTGAACCGCGAAGGCGTTACGGTGAGCAAAATGTGGGATCGGCCCGATCGAGGCCTTTCCATGCCCCGTTCATTCTGAAACAAAGGGGATACAATAGTGATAGTCATACACAACACATAGACTCCAACGGGAGTCAGATCAGCTAAGAAATAGCAAGAAATGGGTAACAGGCACTATTCATTTTTGGACACTGGCCGCGCACTCAAGCCCCCTGGTGAACAATAAGAGGGAGTGTAAGGATGACAAGGTGGAGAAGTACGTCCACCCGATTAGCCAAGAAAATGTAGTCCGCTCGCTATTGGAGCCCGAGCTAAGGGACTGGGCGTTATCGACCCGTCCGAGCGTGCTGGTATTCAGGAAGGGAGAGACACTACTGCTCGAGCCATACTACCCCTTCCGCTTTGGCCGAAATTTTGGGTATAACCAGCATATCCCAGCATATAGTGCCCAGTTCAGCCTGGCGATGCGGAACCTGCGAAGGGGCTTGACTGTCGAAACTACCAGGGCCTGGTGGGACTTCTTCCACCGATCAGATGCCGCTATCTTCCAGGTGCCAGCTCTCGGCCGTGTTCCCTGCGTAACACCGGAGTATGTGAAGTGGTGGAATGCCAGGACAGCCTTCTATCGACAGTGCAAGACCGACTACTGGGACGGGGCAGAAAGGAGGTTTCTGAGTCGACAGCCCGCACCCGCCCTTGACATCGATCCAGATCATCTCCTTCGGCTGTGGCACGGCAAGAGCAAGGATGTGACCAGCTATATGATCGCCCGCAAGGTAACTCGAGAGACCAAGCTGGCCCCGCAGGTCAAATTGCCCTCAGTGGCAAAGGACATCTTCAGGAAGACCCTGTGGGATCTCTGCCGCATCGGAACTGACCGTCTGGAGCTCATCAACTACCCGTTCCCGGCAGAGGAAGAAGGCACTCCGGTGAAGAGCTGGCGCCCAGAGAGTGACCGAACCTGCCCGTATCGCACCTTCATAAGGAGGGAGGAGCGGAGGCCCGAGAACTACAAGGACACCACCTGGCTGTATGTCCTCCTCCGGGTGCATTGGCTGATAGTCGAGGATCGACCGGTGGTCATCCTAGGCAAGCATTTTCAAATTGCCTATTATTATGCTGAAGGGTGGGGGATGGACCACTTCAGCCTTTTCTGCCATCTCATCGCTAAAAAGCATGCAAATTTAGCCATTCTTGCCGATCACTGCCAGACGATCGGAGATGTATGCTGGCTGGTGCGGGAGGCAGCCCGTCGGGACAAAGAGCCATCGCTCGGTTATTGGCCGATAACCCTTCGGCTTTACATTGGCCCCCACGGTATTTGATAATCTCTTCTTTGCTTGCATTCTTCACCGCTATCCTTCTTGGGAGATCAGATGCTAATCAGCTCTTTTGCTCTTCTTATCTTCTTCCTTTTTTTTTTACAGACCACCCGGACAGCACTCAGACAGTGACATATCACAATCTTCTCCGACAAGCGGATAAATCGGGTTACTTCAAGGCAGTGCCTCCGGCACCAACTACAACTCCTCTGCCCCCGCCTACAAAGAGGTCTAGGGAAAAATCACCTACGAGGAAGGCCTTAGAAGAGGCCAAGGCTGTCGGGCGACGGGAGGCCAAACGACGAAAGATGGAGGCTGCCTAGGCCGTGAAGACCATTCCCCGGACACCTCCGGTCCCGACGTTCGAGGAATTTATGACTGCCCCAGTTGAGCCGAGCCAGCCCACAGGTGAGGTTCCTCCATCATGGACGTCTTCCAGAATCCGCATGTACTGTAGTGTAAAGACTTCATATCTGAGCATTTCTTTGTTTCCTTCTCTCTTTTTAGCTACCGTGGAGGAGCCAGCCTTTGTGCCGATCCCAGAAGTAGACGAGCCTGTGGTTGGGGTGGGGGCAGCTTCCACCCCAACTCCCCCGCCGAAGGTCATCGAGGAATCTCGAGCGGAGTCACCCATGGCGAAAGTGATGGTGGCTGCCAAAATGGCTGGGCAATAGGAGGTGGAGCGAAGGAGGATGAAGACCATTCTGACCACTTCAGCTCCTCCTCTACCTTCCATCCCCTCTTTCACGGAATTTGCTACGGCTCGGGCTGAAACGGGTCGCTCCATAGGTGAGGCTCCCGGGGCACCAGTGTTCATCAGGGTTTATCCACCTCCCGGGGTAGGGCCTCTATGCATGCATAACACATGCGTTTCTTCCTTTCAGTCGGTGCGAAGGAGACCGCAATTACCGAGGCCACAGCTCTTACTGCGGAGGCCAGCCACGACCCACCTCCTACCATAGACGTCAGAGAGGTTAACCATCTCTGCCACCCTAGATACCTTCCTTGATATTTCAGGGACTCTCTGGCTCCAACTTGATCCGACAATATGTTAACAAACCATCATGAATCATCTAATTCTACTTTTGGACTTAGGGAGGTGAAGGATAATGAAAGACCAGAAACATTCATGCGTGCTGACCACTGTTCATGCACGAGATAAAAGACTAAGGATCAGGAAACTACACGAGCTACTAAGGATCAGAAAACTACACGAGCTACGAACAAATCATGCACGCACTATGACACATGATGGAAGAGCACGAGGGACAAATGTTTTATTCTGATCCCTTTGAGCATGAAGTGGAACTTGAAAAACAAGATGAGGTATGAACACTGTTCATACTCGAAGGGTGAAAATAGAATTACACGAAGAATGGCTTCGTCAGGCAAAATCTACACGAGGTAAAGAACCCCAAAAACTGCACGGAGTATGCAAAATATGACGAAGAAGGGCTTGAGTTTGCAAAACATCATTCAGCAGATTCATTGACTACATTAGCAAAAGCATCATTCAGCAGGCTCATTGACTACATTAGCAAAAGCATCAGTTAGCAGGCTCATTGACTACATTAGCAAAAGCATCATTTAGCAGGTTCATAGACTATTTAAGTAAAAACATCATTGACTCATGGTATTTGCCAACATCAAAACTCAGGGACACAACAGTCAGAACTGAGGAGAAATACACTTTCATTGAGAAAGTCTGCTTGGCGCTAGTCTTCGCAGTCAAGAAGCTCCGACACTATATGCTATCGCATGAAATAAGGCTGATTTCCAAAGTTGATCCGCTTAAATATATTCTATCATAGCCAGCACTCAAGGGCTATCTAAGCAAATGGGCAGTGATCCTCATGGAGTTTGATATCTCCTATGTGCCACAGAAAGCTGTCAAAGGCCAAGCCATCGCAGACTTCTTTACTACGTATCCGGTGCCAGAGAGCTGTCCACTAGAGACAGAACTCCCTGAAGATGAGACCCTGGAAGCCGATCAGGTGCACCCCACCTTGTGGCAATTGTACTTTGATGGCGTATCTAGAACTGACACCCCAGCAACTGGAGTAGCCAGAGTCAGGGCTGGGACAAGCATAGTCCTGAAATCTCCCGAAGGAGAAGTCATGTATACCTCTTGCTCAATAAACAAACCTTGTACAAATAATGAGGTAGAATATGAAGCCCTGATTATCAGGTTGCAGATTGCCCTGTCCATAGAGATCCAGATGCTGGAAGCATTCGGGGATTCCATGCTAGTTATAAAATAGTTGGAAGGAGAGTTTGACGTGCGGAAGCAACAACTCCTTCCATACTACCAATTGGCATTACGCCTGATGAAAAATTTTTATTTCATCAAAATTAGACACGTCAACCGAGGATAGAATGCTCAGGCAGATGCTCTCGTAAAGTTGGCCAGTTCTTTGACAATCCCACCAGACACAAGACTGAATATAACAATAATTAATCGATGCTAGGTCCCTAGTATGACAGAGGTCCTGGCTAATGAAGAAGAAAATGAAGCAGCAACTGTGGAGGAAATCCAACAGCCTGATTGGCAGGAGTATCACCTACGATGCTTCTAGCACCAGCAACTCCCGAAAGAGAAAGAACAGAGAATGAAGCTCCTAAGGATCAAAGATTCTTATGAGATGAGAAATGGAGCCTTGTTTCGAATAATGGCAAATGCTCAAAAGAAAGTCTTACTTTATTGCTTGTCTTTGGCAAAAGCTCGACATGTGATGCAAGAAGTCCATGCCAGATCAGCCGGGGCACATCAGGCCGATCCAAAAATGAAGATTGAAATAAAGAAGCTAGGCTATTATTAGCCCACTATGTTTGATGATTGCTGCAAGTTTGCCAAAGCTTCTCAGAAGTGTTAAGAACACGCCACCGTGTCAAGAAGACCGTCGACCGCTACATCTAACCATACCGACTTGGTCGTTCGCTCAATGAGGCACGGACGTGGTGGGGCCTCTACCAGCATCCTTATCAGGATGCAAGTATATCCTAGTAGTCACAGACTACTTCTCTAGATGGGCAGAAGCGATAGCGCTAAGAGAAGTGACGGGGGAGCTGGTTGCCAGTTTCTTTCGGCAGAATATAATATCCTGGTTTAGAGTCCCCAGCTGAATTATCTCAGACAATGGCAGCCTTTTCAGAATCCATAAGGCATATTGACTGGCTGATAAATACAAAATTGACTAGAGGACATCGTCCCCCTACAACCCCCAAGCCAATGGGCTTGTAGAAGCCTTTAATAAGATGCTTTACACTTTGTTGGCAAAGACTATTAAATCTAATTAAAAGGATTAGGAAGAAAGGATGTACGAAGTATGTTGGGCTTATCGTACAGTCGCTCTCTCTTCTCTTTCTGGACTCTTCTCTCTCTTTCTCAGATGTGGAGTTTTTCTTCAGCAGGGACGAAGGACAATTGGCTCAATTCTTCTCTTCAGTCCTTTTTTTTCTCTTAGTACGAGCTCCATCAGTATTTATATAAGCTTGCTAAGAGAATGGAGTGTGGAGACCACGCTTCCCGCCCTGGGAATCTTCCAAAATTGATCAGGCCTCTGTGCCACGTGTCAGGGACCTGGACTCTCGGATCATGTGCCCTAATTCCTTTTCAGATCGACATTCTAAGAAATCATGAAATCCCTATCATTTTAATGAACATTCAGTCAGCATAGAATAAACATGAGGTTCATATGCAGACACTGTTCTTGCACGGACTTGGTATAAGGGACATGGACTTCAAGTGAATGGGCGAAACATGTTTGAACTTGGCGAAACATGTTCGGCCATTAATCACGGATGTGTACGGACTTATAAGCATGAATTATGCACAATGTGCACGGACTTAGTTGGAAGGTGTGCACAGACGTGCACAGACTTGTTTACAGGAATATGCAAGGACTTGAAGATGTGCTCGAACTTGAAGCAATGAGCACAGACTTAGTTGGACATCGGAAAAACATGCACGGGGTTTGACATGCACAGACTTTGTGAAGACGTGCAAGGACTTAATTCAAAACATGCACGGACTTAGTTTCAATAAGAAACATGCACAGACTTAATGCTGCTCGGACTTGATAAAGATGTGCAAGGACGTAGTGAAGACGTGCAAGGACTTGGTTTCAATAAGAAACATGCACAGAGTTAATGCTGCTAGGACTTGATAAAGACGTGCAAGGACTTAGTGAAGATGTGCAAGGACTTGGTTTCAATAAGAAACATGCACAGACATAATGCTTCTCGGACTTGGTATGCACGAGACTATTCATGCATGGACTCTGCTTTCCTTCTTAAGGGAATGTGCATGGACTTATGTTCTGGACCAAGGCCAGAACATGCATGGACTCATATGCACGAGCTTGCTATGCAAGGACTGTTCATCCACAGACTTCAACAAGACATGCACGGACTTGCCATGCAGTAGATGCATTGTGCACGGACTTACTATGCAAAGACTGTACATACACGGACTTGTTTGAAGTGGATGCAATGCGCATGGACTTGCTATGTAAGGACTGTACATGCACAAACTTGTTTGAAGACGTGCAAGGACTAAGGAGTGAAAGGAAAAACACATGCACAAACACATGTTTTAAAATGAAACATGCACAGACACATGTTTTAAAGTGAAACATGCATGGACACATGTTTTAAAATGAAACATGCTCGGACTTTATGCTTGAACAGAAACATGCATGGATGCAATGTAAACATGTACGTACTAGAAAATAGAAAGTGTATGGACTCTAAAAAAATGCATGGACTTTAACAAGAGTGTGCACGGACTAAAGAAGAGTGTGCATGGACTTAGAAGAGCAACATGCACGGACCTATTTAAGACATCCACGGACTTGGAAGAGCAACGTGTACAGACCTATTTAAGACATCTGCGTACTTGGAATATGTAAGCCGGTGGAATGTGCATGGACTTTATGTGTGTGCACGGACCATGCACAGACTTACTGAAGTGTAGCTCAGACTCTATGGCTAAGGTAGATGTGCTCTGACCTTGCTACAGTGTATGCCCTAACTTGGATTGAGCCTAAGACTGTATATGCATGGACTATGCACGAACTTAGCCTTGAAGGTGTGCAACATGCTCGAACTTGCATCGAGTATATGCATTGACTTTAAGTGTATGCTAAGACATGCACGGACTTGTCAAGCGACGCACAGACCCAAACGTGTACGGACTTTGGGCAATGTCCACGGGCTTTGAAGAAACTACATGAACTGACTTAATATGCATGGACTTAGTGTATGCATAGGCACAAGGAGTGCATAAAACAAAAGATGCATGGACACAAAGAGTGCATAAAACAAAAGATGCACAAGAGAACTGATGGGGTCATCACCATTCGATCCCCCACTCAGGGCCCGCCCCCTTGCCACGGGGACATCCATCATGGTCTAGTTATTTATCTTCAAGTCTTATGTAATTTTTATTTGAGTCATTTTGATGTAATTTTCTTTTATTTAAGTCAAGTCCCTAGGTTATTAAGTCTTTTAACTAAGTTTTTAATTGTCATGGTAGGATTGAGTAGCAAATGGACCCAATTAGGTGGGCCTGGCCCAAGGGTGCCCTCCCCTTCCCCACGGAGGCATTCTTAGCCAAGAGGGTCACCCCGTAGCCTATTTCAGTGAGAAACTTTACGAGGCTAGGTCTAGGTACTCCACTTATGACAAGGAACTATATGCCGTGGTCTAATCCCTTCGGCATTGGAGGCACTATCTCCTACCCAAGGAGTTTGTGATCTTTTCGGATCACGAGGCGTTTAAGTATCTCAACACCCAACAAAAGCTCAATGCTTGTCATGCCCGCTGGGTTGAACACATTAAAGCTTACACCTTTGTCTTAAAGTACAAAGCGAGTAGTGAGAATCGCACCGTCGATACGCTAAGTAGGCGGGTAGCCTTACTTTCCACTGTCCAGGTGGAAGTCATGGGGTTTGAGCTAGTAAAAGAAGAATACCCAAGTTGCCCAGATTTTGGGATCCACTACACCACCCTCCCCACCCAGTCCCACAAGGAGCATGAGGGATTCATACTTCAAGAGGGGTATCTTTTCAAAGGAACTAGGTTATGCATATCCCAGACTTCACTTCGGGATTTCTTGGTTTGGGAGCTACACAACGGTGGCCTTACTGGTCACTTTGGGGTCCAAAAGACTATTGAGTTAGTGGAGAGACAATTCTATTGGCCCAGACTTAAGAGGAATGTGACCAACATTGTGGATCAATGCCACACTTGTGCTTCTGCCAAGTAGGTGAAGCAAAACACTGGACTTTACACACCCCTCCCCATCCCGGATTGACCTTGGGAGGACTTGAGCATGGATTTTATCCCTGGCCTACTTAGGACCCTTCACAAATATGATTCCATTTTTGTGGTCATTGATAGATTTTCCAAGATGGCCCATTTCATCCCATGTTCTAAAACATCGGATGCTTCTAGGGTAGCCCGTTTATTCTTTGATGAGGTGGTCTGACTCCATGGACTACCTAAGACCATTGTGACTGCTCGGGACGTGAAATTCACTAGTTACTTTTGAAAAACCCTCTGCCATCTGATGGGAACCCTCCTCAAATTCTCTACTGCCTATCACCCTCAAACTAATAGGCAAACTGAGGTCGTCAACCAAAACCTTGAGAACTTACTCCGTTGCCTAGTCGGGGACCACCCCGAGAATTGGGATCTCCTCTTACCTCAGACTGAGTTTGCCTACAATGATTCTGTCAGTAGGTCCATAGGCAAGAGTCCATTCGAAGTTGTGCATGGTTATAGGCCTAGGAAGCCTTCGGATCTTATTCCCCTCCCCCCGCATGCTAGAGTGTCAGTCTCGGCTGAGTCTTTTTCACAGCATATCAAAGAGTTGCATGATGACATCTGCAAGCATATAGGGAAGAGCAATGAGGCTTACAAAAAGTAGGTAGATACTCGACAGCGCCACTATGAGTTCCAAGTAGGAGACTCGGTGATGGTGCGAATGGAGTGGCTCCTTCTGGAGCCTGCCTCCAAGTTGAGAGCACGTTGATCGGGACCTTTTCGAGTTCTAAGATGACTAGACAATAATGCATATGAGCTGGACTTACCTGAGAGTTTTGGGGTACACCCTACCTTCAATGTGGCAGACCTGGTACCCTATAAGGGCCCCGCGGTGGGACTTAGTGAGGAGCTCGTGCCTTTACCTTCCCTTGTGAGAGACACCACCGGAAGGACTCCACCTATTAGCTTGAGAGGCCAACATGAGCAGGGGGAGGTGACTACTAGATGAGCAAAGTACCATTACCAGGAATAGGGTTTACCAATGTTACCTGGTGAGGTGGAAGAATCGTTCCCCGATGGAGGGCACCTGGGTGAGTCGGGAGGACCTGCTGCTGTTGATCGAAAAAATGACTTTTCCCTAAAGTACCAACAGTTGAACAAAGTCCCCTTTATTCCTCTCGACTAAGGAAGCACGGCCAAATCAACGAAGCCGAAAGGGAGGGAGTAAAGACAGAACCTGTGTGATCGCCACCCAAGACCCCGGACACGATGAATGTGCCGTGCCTTGAGAAAAGGGGGAGACACTCACCTTTGCCTAACGCTGGGATGATGAGCGGCCGATGAAGGACCGCCTGGAAGACGTGCGGCCTCTCTGTAGACCGTCCACCAGTGCTGGAATGAAACGCGGGACGAAGACCGATGGTAGTAGGACGGTTTGAGGATGACCGCAGGACGAAGATGAACGGCCACGAGATAGCCGCTCGACGTCTTGGACGGACGGTGATTGACCGCTCTACTCCACCTCCTTCCAAATCGTAGGACTTCAACCTCCACTCTTTCCGGCCGGCCAGAAAGAGTGGGCCAACCCTCACATTTGCACGAGCACTTGAAACCACCGGGGAAGCAAAACAATTCCCCCAACACACGCATTGTCGCGGGGCCATCTTCGGAGTCCCGACAGTAAAGAAGAACCACCCCTAGGAGGCTCACAATTCCCGAGTCCCTAAAGAAAACCAACAAACCATAACACGGAGTACGTGCCATCAGTTTATGTTTAGGCCGGTGAATCAAATCATTTAATGGAGCTAAGAGGGCCTCGGGAAGCGGCACGCCTCCAGAGCCCTTCAGCCGGCATGCCTTCGGTAGCCTGCGCCCGGCACTCCCTCAGCGGCCCATGCCCGGCACACCCCAAACGGCCTTTTGGCTGGCACGCTCCTAGCGACCCCACCCGACACACCCCGAATGGGCGTTGGCCGGCACACCCTCAAGGTGCCCCAACCGGCATGCTTCCAGCCGGCCTCCACTGGTACCCTCTTAATTCCCTCCAGTGGCACACCCCCAATGCCCCTCACCCGACACACTTATACCAACTCTTCAACCAGTACACCTGCCAGGGTCTCCACCCGGTGCACCCCATCGTGCCTCCACCCGCCGCACCTGCCAAAGCCTTAAACTGGTGCAAGACTTCTTCTTCTTCACCCGGTGAGGCTGTCAAGCCTTTTGGCAGGTGCAGGGCCTTTCCTTCTTCACCCGACGACATGCTGCAGCCATTGGACCGGTGCCAATGATAGTAAACCCAGTGGTCACTGCCTGTAGCCCTTGGCGCGCAGTGGATTCACGCCAAACTAGCTGGGATCTGCTCCGCTGTCAATGCTTGAACAAGACAGCAAGCATTACCTACTAGAAGATAAGACTGGGGGTCAATCCTCATAGACTCCTGTCGTCATCGAATGTCAATGCCAGCGGATGTATAAAAACTCCTCGCTCTGGAGAAGAAGAGAGGAGACAGATGAAGAGACGAAGACATACGAAGGAGAGGCATCCAGAGGGAGAAGAGGTGAGCGACTGGTCCAATGTCTGGGAGGCTCAAGGAGCTTCGAGGAAGAAGAAGCTAGTGAAAGAGAGAGAGAGTAAGCAATAGAGAGAGGGGGAGAGAGAGTGAGATCCTGAATGTAGCAGGAGGGGATGGGAGAAAGTAGGGAGCCGTCGCCCCTCCTTGACCCCATCCCTCTCCTCTGGTTCCCTTCTTCCCTGATTTTCTCGCTTCTTCTTCTCTCTTACCTTGTTGTATAGCCTTGTATTTGGCCCCTCGGTTGAGGTTCTCGCCATCTTGTTTGCTATGTATAAAAGAACGTGTCTTCTTCTATCTTTCGTGTTGGCTAGCCCTTACCCTGCAGTGCATTTCGTGGCTCATCTTATCTTTCCCTTTGGTTTTCTGGCTCCTTGTATTACCTCCTTTCAAAACGCTGGCCTATCCAACGTGATGGGTAGTGTCTTGGCGTGATGGTTTTAGTTGGCTTACTTCAACAACTTCCTATTTTGGCAGGGAGATTCCCCCCTCTGAGTGCCGTTTGCCCTTTCCCTTGCAGCAATTTGAGCCCGGTGTTCTACTCAACGCCCTGGCCCTCTCCACTAGTCAAAATACTCCCCAGTCTATCCTCCAGAGCCAACGGTGCATAGACTCGCCCTTCACTCGATGCGCCCTTGTCACCTTCCACCGGTATACCCAGATCAATCCCTTGTCTAGTACGCCCTAACCCGTCTAACCTGACGCACCCCTTGTCTACCCCAACCGGCACACTCCAACTCATCACTATCCAACACACTCTTGGCCCGTCCAGCCCGGTGCACCCTTGGCCCGATCAGCCTGGCATGCCCTAACCCGTCTAACCGGCGCACCCCTAGCCCTCCTGCCTGGCGCACCCCTAGCCCTTCTGCCCAACGCACACCCAACCTGACCTCGCCTGGTGCACACCGCCCAGCGCTCCCACTGGCACACTTCAATACATCCCAGCCCAGCGCACCCATGGTCCATCCCCGCCGGTACACACACCAACCTCGCCTGCCCCTACCCGGTGCACCCTAGCTAAGCCTATACCCGACACGCTTCTCTCAGCCTAGCCTTGCCCGGCACACCCTACCCCAGGCCTTTAACCAGTACACACCAACCTTCTCGCTGTCCGATGCATCCCCATCCCATCCAACCCGTTGTACCCTAGCTCGTCTAACCTGATACACCCCAACCGGCCCTTACTTGGTGCACCTACAACCTATTTTAGCTAAGCATTTCCTTGCTTGCTGATTTGTGGACTTTCCGGAGTTTTCTTAAAGGTGCAACCCAGCAAAGGCAAGATGAGACAACTCTGGACTATATAAAAAGGTGGAGGAATCTGACCATGAGATGCAGGCGGCCTCCGCATCAAGAAGATGCTATTCAGATATGCAAGCAGAATCTCAGAAGAGAAGTGCTTGAAAAGATGATCGGGGCGGATGTTAGGACATTCGACCGTCTGAACAATGTGGTGGCAGAGGTTGAAACCTTCTTGTCCAAATGTCCTGTCACCAACATCTCCGCTGTTCAAAAAGGAAAAGCTGTTGAGCGGCGACCAGCGCCTACAGAAGCAAATACTGTTGACTTCCGAACTTTTGACCAGCAGAAGGAAAAGGGTAAAGCAGCAGTTGCTCCCCCGCCAGCAGGGGCAGTAGAAAAGAAAGAAGGTATCTCCCTGAGAAACAAGATGAAAAAAGCATACTCATTCCCCAAGGAGAAGACCCGGGCATTGTTCTAGTGGGCATACAAATACAACAAAATAACACTGCCCGAACCAAAGAGACCAGCTGATGCGGCAAAGAAAGATGACCCATTGTTCTGTCCGTATCACCGGGTACTGGGGCACGTCATAGAAGATTGTTATGTCTTCAAGGATGTTATGGAAGGCATGGTTAAGAAAGGGGAGCTGCAACTAGGGGAGCACCAAGTGGATCCTCCACGCCCTCATGAGCCCCCAGTATTGAGGTTAGTTGTCAATATGATTTCTATATACCAGCAGTTGCCCGAAGAAGCTGCCGAAGTATCCACTCAACACACATATGAAGCCTGCTTCCTCACCCTCATCAAGGATCAGGTGGGATGGCAGACAGTGCCAGCTAAGACCGGGAGAAGAACACCTGTCACTAGAACACCGGGCGCGTCTGTTCGGGGTGTTACTCCAAAACCAGGACCACCCCCAACAAATTCTGTGTGGCACACTACAGAGTCACCGCCAGTTGTCCGGGTGTTCGCTCCCAACTGGAGAAAGCAAACTCCACTCCTTGTTCATAAGGAGATGAGCCCTGAAGTGAGGCGTCTATAGCAGTACATCAGCCAGCTCGATGAATATGAGCAGTCTGAGCCGAAGCCGTTACTACTAAAGGACCATATCCTCTGGGAGCAACTGGAAGGATTGACAATTGAAGAGCCAGCAGAGGGTGAGTAAGAAAAAGTTGAAACTGAACTCTTCTGGGGGCATGAGCCAGCCAAGGCAAGACGTCAGAGAAAGAAGAAATCAAAAAGTAAAAAGAAAATAACAACAGTTCAGTGTAACACTCTGTCAGTGTTGTTCACTCTGTCAGGGGAAGATGATGAAGGGGAGTCTTCCACTCCACCACTAGAAGCAAATCAGGCCGAGGCTTCAACCTCGATGCATGTTACCCGCTCTGGAAGAAGATGGGGACGCCCGCCTCCTGCTAACCATAACATCATTTTTAGGGGAGAACAACCCTACCAGATGCCAGAGCCTGAAGTCCGAGGCATTGAAATTCCTCCTCCGATAGGCCTCTATGCAGAAACAAAGAAAGGTGATGAAGTTCCATCATTTATCGAATTTCTGTCCATCCTGGAAGGCAAACAGTCGGCACATGTCGCTACCGATAAAAACAACAAGCCCCATCAACCACCTGTCTCGATACCCAAGAAGAAGGATAAAGCGAGCATTGATGCTCCCCCAGCACCAGAGGCGACTTCTCCAGTGGAAACCCCTCCACAGTCCTCTCAGAAGAAGGAAGCGGGAGAAAGGCAACCCATGCCACAGGCACCCCATGAGCCTCCGAGGCCCCGCTGGGTGGAGGAGATGAGACTGTCTAATGTCTGAGTGGGTAGCCGAATTATGAAGATGCTAAAGAAACTCCCCACAAGGTTTACTATATGGGAAATTCTCTCCTTGAGCGAGGAAGCTCGCCTAGCTATTATTGATGCCCTGCAGTCGCCAGCTCAATATGAAGCTCTCCTGATAGAGGTCAACTCCGGGCCAGCAATTACATTCACAGAAGATGATATGCTAATTCCTAACCCCAGCCATAACAGGCCTCTATATATGAGGGGATATCTCAACTGTCAGCCACTGAGCCGAATATTGATAGATCCGGGGGCTGCTGTGAATATTCTGCCCTATCGCATCTACCAGAAGTATTATTTTGACTTGCACCTCACCAAGGTGAAAGACATGAGGATCGCTGGTTTCAATCAGAAGTGCGAGACCCTGCTCGGGATGGCAGAATTCAACCTCACATTGGGTGATTTTACCACCACGGTACAATTATATGTAATATGATATCGATGTTCTTTTTTTTAGAGCGACGTAAGCAAACTATCGTAACATATCTTTGTCAATATCGTGAATAACTAATTACTTAGTTACTCTTACGTGCGTATATATATTGAGGAGGATAAATCTGATTTGACCCATAAAGAGCCTAATACCG
This sequence comes from Amorphophallus titanum, assembly GCA_024336825.1. Taxonomy (NCBI): domain Eukaryota; kingdom Viridiplantae; phylum Streptophyta; class Magnoliopsida; order Alismatales; family Araceae; genus Amorphophallus; species Amorphophallus titanum. The sequence goes on from JANBPO010000930.1 coordinate 566,164, forward strand.
TAGGCCCACGACGGCCCAAGCCCTGTTACTAGGAATAAAGACCTGCGGTGGGTATTTCCCAGTCGGTCGGGCCCAGTACGACTCGGTATTGGATTCGACAGTTACCAGAAGGTGGCAGCCAAGGCGCGACGACCGCCTGAAGACTCTCCGACGTCCGATCGTTACTCTCAGGACGTCGAGCTCTAACCCATAAGAGTCGAGCACGCCCCACGAGCACCGTAAGACTCGCCGAGGGAGCGGTCGACGCCGAGGACCTCGCCCTCTAACGGGAAACTCCCGCTTCAATTGCGGGAGACGTTGCTCCATTATCCACGACCTTTCTTGTAAAGGGATAGACCCCCAGCTCCAGGACAACCCCATATAAAAAAGACATCGACAGAGAAGAAGGACACGGTGGAATCTTCTACCAAAAGCCCTGCATAGAGATCCGAGCCATACCGATAGAGTGGTCATATGCGATCATTCCCTTAGAGGGAAAAGCTACACCTCCTTCAACCTTACCACCCAGCAAGCACTCGTGGAGCGTTCTCTGGGAGTGGCGAGCACTCGACTGGAGGATCTACACGTCTCTCGGATCTACTATAGTGACCTTCAACACTCTCATTTTCTCCCCTTACTTTTCTCTGTTCTTACTTGAGACCAGTGTTGACTTAAGTATCGGAGGGTTGTTCCTTGGGGTAACGTCTGGGACTCCTTCTGACGCCTCTTTAATTTTTTTGGTACTTGTAGGCTTTCACGGGTGCCAGAAGACTCCCTCAACCAATAAATAGAGAAGGTGGTACGTGACGTAGAAATCAGATCTCTGCTTCTACACTTCTTGGCGCCGTCTGTGGGAACCCTCGAACGAAAGGCCATGGCATCTCGTGGAAGTCTCCGTAACGCCAGCAACCGGGGTCGCGGATCTCATCAAGGACCCAACTCCGGCCGTGAATCACAGGAGGCATCCTCCGCCCACTTACGGCAAGAAGTCACGCCATGTGACCTAGAGGAAATCCGCCAGTAGATCCAAGCCCTGACTGCATTATGTCAGGAACTTCTGAGCCGTCCTGCGGATTCCCAACGCATCCCGCCCGAACGGCGACAGAGCGAGAGGATCCATTCTGGGGAGAACTCTCGCCAAGTACGAGAGGCCTCCAGCGCCTCCGTCGCGAGGACCCGGCGATCTCGCAGCTCGCCCGCGCCAAGGGTGCGTAGCCCATTACACTCCAACCCAGAAATGGATCGCTGGTTCCAGCGCATCGATCAGATCGAGGACAAAGTCCGTTACCTAGACGACGTCCTCCTGGCCGCCAAGAATCACGGTCTTATCGACGAAGACCAGGACTTCCATGCCCCCTTCTCCAGGGAGATTATGGAATCCCCCATTCCACCAAAGCTCCAGTTGTCGTCCTTCACCTCCTACGATGGCACCACCGACCCGGCCGACCATATACACAGTTTCGAGTTCCACCTGGTTTTCCACCGGGACTCAGATACCATGAAGTGCCTGGCGTTTGTTACAACCCTCCGAGAGAACGCACGGGCCTGTTTTGAGTCCCTACTGGCAGGGACCATCTCCTCCTTCAGTAGCTCAAGAAACTGTTCAAGGATAACTTCATTAGCTGCCGAAAGGCGGCCAAGTCAGCGGTGACCCTGCTCGCTCTCAGGCAGGGAAAGGAAGAGACGTTGTGGGACTTTGTCTCACACTACCGTGAGAGGGCGCTCCGGATCCCACATCTTGACATCAGCATCACCACCACCGCACTCACCCAGGGGATGCAGGACCACATTCTCTGACGAACACTCGGAGTAGAGGCCCCGACGATCCTCACCGACCTCCTCGCTTTGGCACAGAAGCATGCACGCTGCGAGGAAAACATCGCGGCTCTGGGCCCTACAGTCAGAACCGAATGGTCCGACTGGAAGAGATCCGTCGAGTTGTCGGGTGAGGGGTGACACAAGCGGGAGCGACGAGATCGAGATCGCCACGGCCGCCCAGAGAAAGAAAGGGGCAACTACCGTAACTACAGGCCCCTAACAGCCCTTTCGGGTTTTCACGCTGAGGGGTTGCCCAATTTTGCCTGAGGCGCCCTTTCGGGTTTTCACCTCAGCCGGATGAAGGCTGCAATTCCTGACTTTGATTTGGTTCATCCCTCTTATTTGACTGATCTCTTTGACCATCAATGTACCTACAATTGGCATTTAAACATTAATATGTGCAAGCTAATATTTATGTCATTGGACTTCTTTATTAATGAATACAATGAGTTGTAGATTGTCATCATCAAAATAAGAGGTGCACAACAGCCCCCACGCCCGTGCATGAGGGCGCATGATGGCATACTTCTTCATTAGGCAGCAAAGGGTGCCCCCATTCCTCTCGGGGCCGATTGGCATAGCGGGAGGTGGAAGCTTCGGGTTGAGTCGCCTAGGTCGGCACGAAGCATATCTCTTCATCTTTTGCTTCTTCAGTCGTTCGGCTCGTGCTGGTCGATAATGTGTTACAAGAAAGGGCAACGCCTCCCTTTCTGTCTTTTGACTTTTCCTTCTTCTTCCCCTCGGCGGCTGGCATATGCCCCCACATCGGGTCATCTTGCAGCTGCCGGTGTATGGACACCATGTTGACAACCCTTTTGAAGTCGGGAAGCTCGTGAGGGCATGGAGGATCCACTCTGGATTCACCCATCTCGAGTTCTCCTCTCCTGATCAGGCCTTCAACAATGTCTTTAAACACATAGCAGTCTTTAATGGAGTGCCCAAGCATTTGGTGATATGGGCAAAAGCGGGGGTCATCATTTCTTCTAAGATCACTAGGCCTCTTCGGTTCTGGAAGTGTGACCTTATTGTATCTGGCGGCCCATTCAAACAAGAGCCGGGTCTTCTCCTTAGGAAAGGACTAAGGCTTCATCATTTTGGCTCGCAAGGGAGGCCCTTCTTATTGTTCGACAGGTTTAGCCGGGGGAGGGCCGGCGACGACCCCTTCACCTTTATTTCTTCGCCTCTCGAACACCCTGAAGTCGACTGTATGAACTTCTTCAGGCGCGGGCCATTTACCGGCTGATTCAGCCTTCTGGCTCAAAGCTGCAGGGACAGAGGAGAGGAAAGCTTCAATTTCTACCACCACACTGTTTAGTCGGTTAAAGGACCTGATTTCAATTCCAATCATCTTTTCGAGGATCTCCCGCTTCAGATTTTGTTTGCAGATTTGTACTGCGTCTTCTTGGTGTGGTGGCCGCTTGCATCTCATGCTGAGATTCCACCACCTTTTAATATATTTCAAAGCAGTTTCATCAATCCTTTGCTTGGAGGTATACAATTCGGCCATGGTTATTTCTCTTTCGGCAATGTGAAACCGTTCCTAGAACTTCTTTTGCATATCTGGCCAGTCGTCGATGGACCCAGCTGGCAAATTCGAATACCACTCAAAAGCGAGTCCTGTGAGGGAAGACCCGAAGAACTTGAGCAGGTAAGATTCGTCGGCTTTCAAGTCACCCATTACATTGATGTAGTAGGCTATGTGTTCTTTCGGCGAACCCTGTCCGCTAAACTTCTCAAACTTCGGCACTTTATTGACGCCGGGAGGTAACCTCTTGGCCGCGTGGTGGACAAGGTAAGGTACCTTGTACACATCAAAAGTGGCATAATCATTGTTGCCTCTGTAGGCCAGCTTCTCTTCAATCATCCGATCTATCATCATTTTATTCGCCATCACCTGGTCAACCGGTCTTGGGCAGAAGTGGGCTTGCTGCACTTCGGGGTGCTTGGCGGTAGACGCTTGTGAATTCTTTTCATTTAGCTACTTCTTCAGTAGTTCAATCTCATGTCGATATTCCTGAAGCAGCCGCAGCGTTGCAGGGTCATGCATGGAGGGGTCGAGGGGGCGCCTCTTTCTTCAGCTGGAATTTCTTCTGGCGACGTGGATGCTCTCCCTCTGTCACCTTCAGTCATGATCACGTTTACAACCATCGTGACTAGGCTTGCATCTATTTCTTCAGCACAGGCTAGTGTCGCGTCATCATGATTCCCAAGCGAGGGCCCACGGCAACCGGCCATCACAGCCCTTTTACAGGTGAGTATTGTAGTTCGTCACCCCCAGCCTTTACTCGTAGCATTCGCAACTCCTAAGGGCTGCTGCATCCCCAAAGCGGTAGTGTCAAGGTTATGGGAGTGCCCCCCAACAGTCCTAACAATATAACTTCACCCTTTAGCAGGGCGAATGAGAGCTCGTGGCACGTTGACTGGTGCCAAAATTTTGTGGGTAAAGTAGCCTCGCCTGGTCATCCTAATTGGTCGGTGTACACGACGTATTCCATGTATCCATGTTAAGGAAATACGTCTATGATCCGTCGCACGTGATTCAATTTGAAGGACCTACTAGTGTCTTTGTCTCTGGTCTTGCAGCTACTTTCCTTGACTGCCGGGTTTGCCTAGCAGTTGAGTGATAGTTCGTTCTACCCAGAGTGTGGTCGTTGTTCACCATTCCAATTTCTGCTTGTCTTGGATTGATCTCGTGGTTTGCCCGTAACCCATGGGCATCTGTTGACATCCTATGAGGGCAGTGACCATGATGGGATAGCCAGGAGTGCTTGTGCATGCTTTATGTGTGTCTGTAGGTGCCTGTGTATGTATTGAGGGTTCTCAATGTTCCCTCGGGTCTCCGTGAGTCATTTCCTACGGAGGGTTATTCCCTCTGGCTTAGGTTTAGACCGATTCGGTGGTTTGTTCCGCTGTTAGTGACGATCTTGCCTTCGAGTCGTCTGACTCAAGGATCGTTACATGAGTAGTTCTAGCTGCCTTGTCCTGAGTCTGTCGGCAATTTCTTGTGCTGCCATTGGTACTTCGAAGTACGTGTGATAGTGCTCTCTCACATGTCCGTACTTTCACACTCGTGTTTGGGTCTCTATGATTCGTGAGCCTCCACTAGTCATAGCCTTACGGCATGCTTTAGCGTGACGGCTCTTGTAGCAGGGCACTTTCCCGGTTTATGGTTCTTATGCTAGTTTCGTGGGCCCCCAGTCCAACTGAAGTGTCCATCAGAGGGGGAATACTAGCTAGAGGTCTGGCTTAGGTAGTGGGCCAATGCGTGCACACATGGTCAGGGGCTTTGGACTTGCGTTGTTAGACGTGACCCTGACTAGTCACTCATGTTATGGTACTATTCTGGTTCTAGTAGTGTCTTTGTCTCGGCCTAGTCCTTGCGGTAAGGTACACGAACAAGACACTAGTAGGCGCAGCATAAGACGTCAGTGGACGCAGTTGGCTATTGTTCTGGTGGTGAGGCACTCCAGTCATGTGGCACGTGGCTCTTCGCGGTTCTCTTCGCGTTTCTTGTGCTCCGTGACCTTCCGGGTTAGCCCTCTCATGGCTTTTCCCGAGGTCAGTGTCTGTCGCCTGTGTGACGTTTCGGTCATGTGTGGGGTAGTGTGCACGATGTGGTAGTCATGTTGTCTGTCATCTGTCTAGGTGTTCCTAGGTTTTCTTGTTGTTCTTGCAGGTCTTCGCTTTAGGCCTGACACCTTGTCGGTGGATCGGCAACTCCTGACCTCGTCAAATCAGAGTCTGCCCTTCTGTCATTGCTTGGAGTAGTTCAGGGAGATGATGTTAGTTCGGCAATCATGCCTGTTCGGTGCGGCTCTTTCCCATTCCTTTTTAGCTCCCCCAGCTCTTAGCTTGCTCCCTACTCCTGCATCCTTTTTCTTTACAGCTTTGTAGTTTAGTTTTTCCTGCTTTACTACTGTTGTTACCTATTGCTTACCTGTTGTTTACCAGCTGTTTTAGCATGTTACTGTGTGTTTTTCAGTGGGGATCCGCGTGACCCCTACTGAGCTAGTGACATGAGGCTCACCCCTGCTTTTCAGGTGGGTCGTGGTTCGGGCTGCTTCTGTGGTTCCTGGTGTACGAGTTCGTAGTGGCCAGCTGGTACCTTCGTCAGGCTTCCCCCGACTTTCTAGTACGTCTTTTCTGTTCTGTCGACTGTACTATGCTGTTAGACTTGTCATCTTCCTTTGGACTAGACTCTGGTATATAATTATTAATTTAAACTATTAATTAAAAAATAATTTTATTTCTGCTACTTTAGCAAATTGGTCTAATGAAATTTAATTGCTTACTGTCATATCTCTGTGGCTTCAATGTACTACACGATAATCTTTTTATCCCTTCAGGAGCTTTACCACTCTTGGGATGCCTCGCGGGTTCCAAGTGGTATCAGGTGTATTCAATAGTCCTATCGGGTATATCTAGTATCTGAGATCCGAGTCATCACAGTTAGTATCAGAGCGTTATTGTGTGAAGTACATGAGAATCTGAGGTATACAGTCTCCAGAGTCCTTAAGTCCACTATAGTCTTCAACTGGCGTTAGGTTTTATGATTCTCTATCGCTTGGTTTTCACCGTGATGTCTGTCTCGATCATGATGTACTTGGCAATATTCGCCGAAAGGCTCGAATCTATGGTACTTTGTTCAAGATTTTCTGTAATTTGCTCATGTTACTATTGACTTTTAGTGTTGGTGTGATGACCGTACACATTCTTACGTTATTTTGGCCATCCCAGCTTAAGTCTGGGTAGGAAAGCTAAACTACAAAGCTGTAAAAGAAACAGAACATGGAGCAGGAGTACCCCGTGTCGATGAATAAACCACGCCAGCTCCCGGCACCCTGTCAGCATTGACAAATAAACCTTCGACCTAGACCTTTCGTCTGATCCAATGAATAAACAATCCTCTTCAACCTAACACTATCTATCCGTCCCACCACGATGTTCAATATGACCTAAATGGCTTAGACCTTACATCTATGGCCAGATGAGCCTAACTCCTTGCGTTAGCATAGGCCCAATGCTGACGATGTTATCTGTATTGGAGTCTGGCTCTCTATTCGAACCAATAGATGTAGTGCGCGGCCAGGGCAGTTCACGTTAAACCGATGATGTTCTACTCCGATGTCGACCACCTGTTGGACAAGAAGATACACTCGCTGGTCCCGCAGACTCATCGCTTGCTTGCGCCACTCACAAGTGGGGGGCATTTATGGACATCAAAAAAAATGGTGATTATACGGCATGCATGTCCAGGCACCCAAAAGCAACTCAAAGCCAAAAAGGCCGAACAAATCCCATACCTCGCCTGATCAAGACGAGAACGCACTTGGTGGTCCGCTAGCCGATAAGGAAGCCCCTCAAGAAGAATAGATGGCCCCGGCTCCCCTATTGGCAATGCCGTAGGCCGAATCAGAAAATATCTGGGTAGTCATACACAGTTTTGACATGTCCCGGAAATGACTCAAAGTCCTAAACCAGGACTCAGAGGCATCGAAATGAATACCCCGGAGGTGATGCATTAAAGCTAAAGCAGCACGGGAGGGAAAGCATCTGGCTAAATCACCACGAAGCTGGAACGAAACCCCTTGATACTTAAACTGATGTGGCCTTGCCCATCCTGCACTTAAATCGGTGTGCCTCTCTAAGGGATCTTCAACCGGCGCGCCCCTCCTTTCCTTGCTGAACAGACGTGCTAATTGTATATGGCCTAAACCGACGCGCCCCATGGCCACGCCAGTTTAACCCAATGCCATCCCATCCCTGCCCCGACGCCCTATTTTCGCATCAGTCCCGTGTGTAGAGGCAAAAGAACAAGACATTTAATGCCACAATCTCTATCTCCACCTCCGTTCTACAGCGCAGCGACAGCAACGACATCAACAAGTAGCGACGGTGGAAGCAGCAGTAAATACTCTGACAAATTCACAAATGTCCTATCTTCAAGTGGATGCCAGCGTACTCTGCAAACCAGTGGAAGCCAACGCAACAAGTCAATTCCTGACGGTGCTGCGAACAAGGCAGAGGTGGCGGGAACTCTCTCCCTCGCTGGCCGTTCTATAAAAAGGCAAGCCGAAGACAATGGAAAGGGTCGGTCTCTCTCTCCCGCGGACTCTTAGTTGGTTGGTGAGAAGAAAAGTCTGAAGTTTCTCTTTCTCCCCCTCTCTGGCTCTCTCGAGGGTTCAGTCCGTTCGAAGGAAGCTTTGCCAACCTACGCCTGTGAGGTGAAGAAAAGGGGGAGGGTGTGAGAGAAGATAGGTGAGCTTGGGGAAAGAGCTTGTGCCCTACTCCCCTCTCACCGGTGTATCTAGTTCTCCCTTTCCTGCCATTTTCCTTTGTTATGGGGTAGATCCCCCCTCTTGTATTTCATTTCCCCTTCTCTTGTGGATGAATGAAAAGAAAAGCTTTTGCAATACACATTATTCTACTTCATTTGTCTCTTCCCTTTCTCCCTACCTTCTCATCACCCGAGGCCATCGGAAGCTTGCCTCTATGTGGCATGACCTTTGAGGGGACCCGTTTGAAGGGTGAACACTTGTAGCCTTCATGGCGAACATCCGTTCCGTTGGAGCTCTTGCAAAGCTACTACCCGTGAGTTGTTAGAACCCTTGAAGGCTAGTCCTCGGGCCTCTGCACTCACCTATGGGTCATCAGACCATCGTATGGCTACTTAGAACTTTGGGGGTTGTCCCAAAAGATTCCATTTGACGATCCCCCATTTCTATGGGCAAACCTCAGTCCGGGGGAGATGCTGCCCAATTCTTGCCAGGTATATGAGAACAATGGGAATAAAGAACATACAGGCAAGGGTGAATGAATGAACAAACAAAACTCCCTAAGGACAAGAACTATGTATGCTCGAATTCCTCGAAACCAAACATAAACTAAACCTCTGAATTGAGGACTTTCACATAATAAACCTACGAATAACACGCTCAAACCCTCTTGCTGAATTAACAAACAAGTGAATAAAACATTCAAATCCCCCTCTTGGCTGATCTGGCTGAATGAACATGGACTTTAACCTGAATGAAAAGAAGAGCATAACAAAAGTTTCATTTTTGAAGTACTTTACAAGTTTGGATTTGGCTTAGCCATCATCTCTCTTATTGAACCATTGATTACTAATTGCTGGTTTTCTATCCTTCTCAACGGGCAATCCCATGGTTTCTTCAAGTCTTCCAGAGGGCTGCGGCAAGGTGACCCAATTGCTCCTGCCCTCTTCATCTTGGTGGAAGAAGCATTAAGTCGTGTACTGGTCGGCTTGTTCCCTCATAGCGAAGGAGGATTCTACCAAAATCTTTGAAGGTGTCCCACTATCTCTCATCTACTCTTCGCCGATGACACACTTATATTCTCCAATGGATCGGTGCACCACTTCCAGGAACTCATGAAATTCCTCAAGAAATACAAGGTTGCCTCCGGCCAGCTCATCAACATTTCCAAGAGCTCATTTTTTGTTGCCCGGGGTGCCCCGACCTCCTTGGCCACCTCCACAGCTCACATAACGGGCTTCAGGAAGGCCAACCTTCCCTTCACTTATCTGGGCATCCCCCTCTATTCTGGCCGACCCAAAGAAATGCACTTCTCTTACATCCTCTCCAAGACTGCGGCCAAGCTACAATCATGGAAGTCGAGATTCCTGTTCGCGGCCGACCGACTTATTATAATTCAGCATGTTCTCTCAACCATGCCCATATACAATCTGTCATGTCTAGCTATCCCATCTTCCATCTTCAAAGGCTTCAACAAACTTTTATCTAACTTCTTTTGGGGCTCTTATGAGGGGTCTCCAAAGAAACATTGGAAGTCTTGTGACAACATCTCTCGGCCCATCAACTGTGATGGTCTTGGTGTCTTGCACCGCCCTACCATGCAAATTGCACTGGAGACGAAAATGTTGTGGAAGGCTACAACCTCACAATCTTTGTGGGCTGATTTCTTTCATGCGAAGCACCTCCACTTTGACCACTACTCTGCTGCTTCATTCTCCCTAGCACAAATGGCAGACAAGAACTTATGGCGATTGGCAGCTGGCATCATCCATTCCAGTCACCAGGTTCTCACCTCCGAGGATAGCCCACGTGTATCTTTCTGGTAGGATGTCTGGGTGGGGAATGTGCCCCTCAAGGAGTTTCTGCCCCCTTACATCTGGTCTGGCATGCCTGACAAAGGATGCACGGTTCAGGCTGCTCTCAACGGCCACGTGTAGTGAAGTGTAGTGACAGCCCAGCATTTCTGTAGACTGGGGCTGCTAGAGATGGCGTTCGGCACCTCCACAATCACTGACGCGTGGTACTGGATGCTAACTTCAGATGGCACCTTCTCTTCTCGATCTGTCTGCAGGCTATTGTCTCCAAGGCCATCAGCACACTGGGCCCGGCTATGGCATCACCACTTGCCGATCAAATTGTCGGTGCTCTCCTGGAGACTCTTGTGTGGCTTCCTCCCAATGGATGAAACCATCATAGCTTGTGGCGTCCCACATTGTTCTAAATGTAGCTGTTGCTTTGCCCCTCAAGTGGAGAACTGTCTCCACCTATTCCTCCATGGAGACATAGCAAGAGATGTGTGGTAAGCCCTATTCAGCTTCCTATGATTCCACAGCTCCACGGCATCCTCTCCTGGCTTAGCGATCTTTGAATACCTGAGTAGTCTTCACCTCAACTCCATGGCCGGGTGTATATCAAGGTGCATATTCTGGCAGCCTTGTGGGAAATTTGGTATAGTAGGAACAAGGAGCAGTTTGAGGGGTGACCAATGAACGCCAGGCACATTCTCAGCCGTGTCATGCTCAATGTTCGCTCCATCACCCGCGCCCACAATTTCAAAGGAAGAGGTCTTATCGCTCCCCAATGCCAACTACTTCTTTCTTGGGGCATCTCTATTTTGGTGCCATAGCCATCTACCCCAAGACTCATTCGGTGGTTTCCACCACCCTCTGGCCGGTTGAAACTCAATGTAGATGGTGCCTTCAAGCGGGGCATGGGTCTCGTGGGGGGCGGTGGCACTTTGTGGGACTCTACTGGCCAGCTGATTTTTGCCTTCGTGACTGCATACCCACATGTCTCCTCTAGCTTGGATGCAGAAGAACTTGCCCTCCGCGATGGACTTTCCTGCTGCGGGGATCGCGGGATCCTCTCCGTCAAAGTGGATACGGACTCCCTCGTGCTCGCCCAAATCACCAACGGCTGCTACTCTTGCCCCTAGCGTCTAAGAATTGTTATGTGTCAAGTGGCGAATCTGCTGGGCTCTATGCACATTTCCATTGTTGTAGCACCCCGTATAAAAATGAAAAAAAATGGCTTCCTGCGTCGACGCTGGGGCCTAGCAGGGTCGAGGCTGTCTTCTGAGGGGTCGACGCTGCCGTTGTGATTCCGAGGGTCCGAACGGGACGTGTCCTCCAGTGATTGACTTCTTTTCGCCATTGTGATTCCGGGGATGGCCTCACGTTGGCATGGCGTCTCTTCGGAGGGTCCGGATGAGACGTGTCTTCCTGGGGTCTCTTCTATTGAAGATTTGTCATTGCTGTTGGACTGGCGGGGACATATGGGCGTGCGGTTTTGCACGTCCACAACGAGTTTCATTTTATCACCAAGAAGCAGAACTACATTCGGAAACCCGAGCGAATACTTCTCTATTTTCTCCCCAGGGTGCGCAATTTTATCTTCCCTGGGACTGAACTGACACCCTGTCACCATTATGGCTGCTGTAACCTACTCTGACATCGGATGGCACCCTCGTGGGTCATGTTTTGAAGGCAACTCATCAATGGTTCCAACGCCATCAACCGCGCTCCATTTGGAGTTCAGGACAGTTCATGGTGGCTTCATCTTCCTGCTGCAGCAGTTCTGAGACAGTCAGGAGTAGGAAATAGAGTCCTTGTTCATAGCCTCGCCCCGACCAACGCCGACCACCAGAGCTCCCACCAAAAATCAGACAACTTTCTGGGTCAGCTAGGGAAGATTTGCCACTGGTCTCGTCAACAAAGGAGTTCTGTAGTGACCACAACAATTCCAACCATGACTATCTGTCCTCTGTTCCTGAGAGGGGACAGAATCGACTCTGACAATCCTAGAAGCTTCTTATCTATTTCTTCGCCTCCCTGCTTGGCCGGCTAAAGGCCCCTCCCTGCGTGGAGGTAGTTTAGGTTGTACGAACTTAACCCCCACCGCAAGACCCCCCCTCCTGCGTGAGATGTAGTGCTGTAACAAATTCTATTTCAGGTCAAAGCTATATCATCGCGGCGTGCGGGTGCCCTTAACTTTCAGATAGAATTTTGGACAAAATCTAGTCCGTTTGAAAATTGTGACAAAGTATATACGACGGAATACATCCATCGGTAATCCATTCTAAAATTAATTTCAGATCGAATTTCAGACGGATTTGGGATGGACAATGGCCGTCACAAACATCGCCTTTTCTTATAGTGTTATCCACTTGCTTGAACTAACCCCTTCTATGTTGTCTGGTAGGGGCGCGTGAGTCATTTGAACTATGGTACAAAATGGTAGAGCTATCGCGGTTCGCTTCTCACCCCATCGACCATATTGAGCTGAGGTCCGACCAGGTGACCGTCGTTGCTCCCTAGGAGGGCATTGCTTTCGCGCCGGGGTGCTTGCCATATCCACCCCCTTCGATTCTCCCAGCAGTGGGTCTGACTGCGGCTCCCGCGGTTAGTGGCAGGTCAAGTGCTCGGAGGGGCATCTCTGAGGAAGTCGTTAGTGTCGGCGAAGTAGAATCCACCATGCCTGGCGGTGGGAGTATCGAGGTGAACTTGGACAAGCTGGTGGCACTGGACAGCCAGTGTCGCCAGAGGAAGAGGAGGAGGGTTCCTGCTCCGGTCTGAAGTCAGACTCCACCGTCATCACCGTTCGAGGCTCCTCCTCTACCTGAAGTTCCTCCCCCGCCGTTGCCGTCAATGGAGCCCGCGACCGTCCTATCCGGGCCTTCTCCTGCAAGGGAGGCATCCGATAAGGGCAAGGCCCCTATTCCTGATGAGGCAGCCCACCTCCTGCCGTCTGAAGCTCCCCCAAGCATCCACTTCGGGGTGTAGATGTATGTAACGTGGCTCCACAAATCACATAAACACGTATGTATGCAAAAGTGATAACATAATGTGCCAACCAAGTGAATAGCATGAACATATGGCTAGGTGAATGTCGTAGCATGATCATATAGCAAGAAAAATGCAATAAAAGATGTAGAAGAATACTGTGATCGCCACCAAGAAGAGATAACGCCAAAGAATGTGAAAGAAGACTATGTGTGCATTGTGTACCTTGGACAAAGAAGATGGTCGCGCTCAAAATAAGTAATGCGGGGATAATGTTGATTACCTCTCCTCGCCTTCCAGCCGACTAGAAGGTAAGGGCCTCACTTTCCATACTTTTCTGTAAAATAAAGACAACACGAGAGGCAAAGCCCATTAGAAACTGCTAAGTGTAGAAATCTGTCCAAGTGCATAAAGTCGCATGAAAGAATTGGGAGGAAAACGCACCGGGGAAAGGTTTTTAACCCCTGTGAAAGGGTGGAAATAATAGATGTGTATATTAGGGGCACCGAGTCCGTGGGTGAGCGTAGACGAGTAACGTGACTCACAACGGGAGCGAAGACCCCGAGGACTAGCCTACGAGGGGCACGCGACCCGAGTCGGTACTCCATCTAAGTCAGGATGACCGATTAGAGAGGGAAATCCCGAGGCTAGCCTACAAGGGGCGTCCGTCTCATGGCCACTGCGGAGTCCGTTAAGGACCATGGATTTAAATCTATCGGGATTAACCCAGTTTAATATTTACCCGTCAGCCCATGGGAGGTTCGCCACTAACAGACGGATCCCACGGGCATGACGGGGCCGTAGCCGAATGATAAGAATGTTTTCCCTCCTCGAACCGTCACAACTCATTACTGGGACGGTTGAAACGGCGCGGTAGAAAACCCTTGCGGATGAGTATTAGCAATTAGTATTGGGCTAATCAGAAAGGGCTTGGGAAAATGGTGACGGACAGTGAAAGGGGGCATCCACATTCGTGCATGGCTTCGTCGAAGAACCAGTCTAGCATTCGGTTGGAAAAGAAACTCTCCTGGGGAGGGAAAGCTTTCACTGTAGCCCTGGGAAGCCCAAGGGCATTCTCGGTGCCGGGAAATGGAGCATAGGAAACAAGAGATAGTTCGTTCCGGCACCGGCACTGTAGCACGGCGCTGGTTCAAAGGCTGCAGTGGCAGCTTGCAGGGAAGAAGGGGGGGGGGGGGGCAACGATGCATAATCAAACTAATGTTAAGCCACTCAGCACTGTTGATGCACTTGCACACTTGCTCAATCCATTAGTAAGGAAAGAAATTACAAGTTCAAACTGTGGACGTCGGCGTTATCGCTCGATCGTCGATGGTGCCAAATAAAGCAATAAGCTATAGGGGAAAGAAATGACAAAGACGGTGTAAGGGGGGGAAGTAGGCTCATATCATCGCCTTCCCCTCCTCACCCATTTACATTACGACACAAGAAGGAGCAATCGGTGCAGAAAAGGGGCGATCGGCCTATAACTATGGCGACCCACCTAGGCAGACGAAGTGATGAGGGCTTCCTTCTCCGGCACCGAGGACTTGGGACAGAGCAGAGGGGCCATCCGGAACTTCTCTCAGATGCTTCCTCTCCAAGAAATAAACTTCTCTCCGTCTGTAGCTCTCTGTCCGTCTGTCGCTCTATTTCTTCTTCTCTTTTATTTTATAGGGGGAGGTTACCCGGTGCCACAAATGGCACGCCAGGAAAGACCGCGCTGATGAAGCAATTGAGCGCACTGGGGATGACCGTGCCGGGGAGGCATTTTAGCGTGCCGGGGAGCATCGCGCCATTTCAACAGCGTGCCGACAAATTATGGCACCGTTTCAATGGCGTGCCGACGGATTATGGCGCCGTTTCTACTCCATTTGCTCGCCGAACACCAGTCGATGAGTCCGGGGATGATCCCGGAAGTCACCATTCATGATTCTTCATGCCAGGACTCTTAAAAGACCTTGGCGAGGGGGTTGGCGAGGCTCTCGGCTTGCCGGATGGCCTGGGTCCTGGGTCCGTGTGCGTTTGATTCGGGCACGAGGGTCTTCTGCTGACTTGACCTTTGACACCGTGGCTTTCTGCTTCCGGCTCGGCTTGACTCGTGCTCAAAGCTCCCATGCGGGATGATATTCCGCCTAGACCGGTGATCACTTGGCCTCTGACGGTCCTACCTTTGCAAGAAGTCGAACCCATGTCGGGAGTTCGGATCCTTCCGCTGCTAGAGCTTCCGGCTTCCATTTGTGAAGGCTGTTGGCGCTCTTTTTCCTCAGGAGAGTCTTCATTAGGGTGAAAAACTACCTGGTGAATCACCGTCCTTGGTCGGGCGGCAATGTAGGGTAGCGGTGTGACAAAGTCGACACTGGATCATTGGGCAGGCTTGGTCGCACTGCCGGCTGGTGGTGGAGTCATGTCGGTTCTCCTGAGGCGTGGCTCTCGACATTCACTCCAGGTGACTTGCAGCTCTAGCGACTTGAGAGGCTTCAGCAGTCTGCTTTTCTTGGGCTTGCATGCTCTGTAAGCTGTGTCATTTGCTTTTACGGCTCAATTATCGATCATCATATTTTGAGTGTCAACAAATGCCCCCCAGACGTTGGTGCTGCAAGTGAGACACGAATGTGGCAGGACCGGCGGATGAGCTTCGTCTGGATTGATATCCTTTGATGACGACAGCTTAAAACGACACTCGATTTCATCGTCGAATGCTCGAACGATGCGACTAGAGACTTAACCGGTGTGGTTGAAACGACACGCCGAGTCAGGATCCACACTGACTCCTAACTGGTCTCTAGCCAAGTCAGCGGTGATTACGCGGGAGACGTCGATGATCAAGTATCCTCAAATGGTCTGAGGATTGGCCCAACTATTCGAGAGTTTCGAGGTAGTCTGAATAGCTCGGGAGGAAAACTCCCGGGTGGACGCCCTCTCTCGTCTGGTCTCCTCTCTTGGCCCCGAAACTACACGGTCGGTCTTCCTCAAGGAGCTTAAATGATTGAGGATGGAATCTGAGCTCATGATCGTTGACTAGGCAACCTTGAGCGACTGGCGGACCCCTTATGTATCCTAGCTCTGAGACTCCCAAGATCCCTCCGACCCTCGGGAAGCTCAGAGATTGAAGTACCAAGCCTGGTGCTTCATCATCCTGGACGACGCCCTCCGGTCCCCTCCTCAAGTGCCTCAACGTCGATGAAGCCGGCCAAGCAATTCAAGAAGTTCACGAAGGCATCTGCGGTGTGCATCAGGGAGGGAGATCGCTCGCATGGATTTGGCTACGGAAAGGTTACTGGTGTCCCACTCTTCAGCGTGATTGCTCGACCTACGTGTAGAAATGCGATAGATGCCAACGCTTTGACCATTTGGTCCACCAGCCTACCTCGGAGCTCATCACCCTTACTGAGCCATACCCCTTTGCTCGGTGGGGAATCGACATCCTGGGACCATTCCCTACGGCTCAGGCCTAAAAGAAGTTCGTCATCATCGCCATTGACTACTTCACAAAGTGGATTGAAGCTGAAGCCACTGCCAGGATCACCGAGTCGATCGTTTGGAGCTTCGTGTGGAAATTGATCATTTATCGTTTTGGTATCCCCCGAGTGATTGTGAGCGATAACGGTCGACAATTTGATTCTCACTACTTTAGAGACAGATGTGCTGACCTAGACATTCGCAACCACTTCACCTCGGTAGCCCACCCTCAGGCCAACGGACTGGTCAAAAATGCCAACAAAGATATATTAAAAGGTATTAAAGCCAGGCTCAGTAATGCCAAGGGAAGCTAGCTGGAGGAATTACCGAGCGTACTGTGGTCACACCGAATTACTCCAAGAATGGCCACCGGTGAAACCCCCTTCCAGTTGGTGTATGGCACGGAAGCCATGATTCCGCTGGAGACTGGCAACCCCTCTCTCCGAGTCACCCACTTCTCGCCCGAGGTGAACGAGCAAAAATTACTGGAGAACCTCGATTTAGCGAGCGAGATCCGAGAGATCGCAATGTTGTGTCTCTGTGGTTTTGATGATAGCAAACATCATGATGATTCATATGTGTGCATGTGCATATGAAAGATCATGATAATTCATATGTGTGCATGTGTGCATGAAAAACCAAGATCATTCATATGTGTGCATGTTAAATGATGATGAAGTATGCATCTGCGAATGTGTGTTTGTGTATGAGATTTCATCATATACACTGTGTGCATACTATTTAATGTTGTAAATCCTATTTTGATGATTGGCAACATTATTGCTTGGCTTTGTTAACTGCACAATTGACTTCGTCAACCTCTCTTTGAAATGATGGTGTATGTATTTTGATGCTACTTATTTGTCTAGTCTGCATTAAGTCGATGCAAACATTAGCTGCAGCACGCAACTAAGTCCAAGCAAAGTCTGTGCATAGGTCACATCTCATGCGCATAAGTTCTTACATTCACATTTGAGTCAGTGCAAACTTAGTTGTTGAACCAGATAGTTTGTGAAAGCATCTATCAGTGCAATTAAGTGAGTCAGTGCAATAACCGTAGTCGCATGCATTCGTTGAGTCGGTGCAATGCCTTTAGCGCATCAAGTATGTCTGTGCATCACTTCTCCTTGCACTCCATTGAGTTGGTGCAACACTTGCACCGGGGACTTCGAGTTAGTGCATATTTGCTTATGCACTTTCTTGAGTCTGTGCAATAGCTGCCGTCGTTTACACATAGAGTCAGTGCATTTCTTCTAAGGCGAGACGGTGCGTAAAAGTTTTAAAAGTCTGTGCACCATTGCTCAAGGCACTTTGAGTCTGTGCAATCCTTGCACTTTGCATTTACATAGTCTGTGCATATGACTGTGTGTGAACACTAAGCCAGTGCATTGTGTACACCTCAAGTCTGTGCATATCTGGACTTAGAATAATGTCAAGTTTGTGCACATGCTTGTGTGGACACTTGACTCCGTGCATATTTGTTTACAGGCTATATTGAGTCTGTGCACATTTAGTTCAAAGCTCCATTAACTTTGTGCATTCTATACCTAAATCCTCCATATTTCTGAGTGATCTCCCTCTCCCCTTCAACCTCTGTATGCTGTGATCGATCACCGCCGTCGTCGCCGCCGCTCGTGCAGCCATCAAGCCACCACAAGCCAAGAGGTTTCATACTGCCTCGAAATTCTGAGTCCCAGAACAGCAAGCTGAAGAAAAGGTTGGATCTCCCAGCTCACTAATCTGATCAAGATGAGATTTTGAGGGCTGCTTACACCTTATGTTGTCTTTCCATCAGCTTAGGTTTCACCCCATTCTGACTCCGTTTGATATTTTTCCCGCAATTTTCATTCTGCCCCTGTCAGCCTGTCCAACAGCAGATCTGCGGGATAGATCTTGGTAGATGGATTTTATCACCCCCCAAATGTTGTCAGAATCCCACAAAAGACCTATGTGCGTTTTCCTCTCTCTCCCCTCTAGCTCCACAAAAATCCCCACGCCCTAAAATTTGCATATGAGTTTCTGCCAAGCCCCATAAACAGGAAGCTTCTATTCTGCCCTGTGTGTGAGTCATTCTGAGCCAACAGAAATCTCTGAGGCACAGTCATTCTCATTTCCAATACCTTCACTTGATGGATCTAAAAAAATTATATGTCGTAGCCCTCTGAGTTCTCTATCCATCGGTACTAATTTTGTGTCGATCCAACATCAAATCTGGTCGCAATAATTCATTTTGTGAAGGCGCATAGAGCAAGTCTATGAACAGGCCAGTAACTTAATCTGGGGATTAAATCTTCAAAAATTACGCTAGCCCACCCTCGGAGATTGTCTCTCCCGAAGGTCGTTTGGCAACCCATCAGTAGTGTCCCAACAAGCTGCCACAACGAGGAGTCGACTGGAAGCTGCTGTATCAATTGCAAAGCTCTCGTGCTATACTGAGTTGGAACAGTATCGAGTCGTGACTGAGTCGGACTAGCAGCATGTTTCCGGCCCAAATTGTTGCCCGTCAACCCAAGGATGGTCCTCCCGGATCCCATTGTAGCATGTTAACTCCCTGCGTGAAGTGGGACTTAACTATCTTGATGTAACTAAGTTGTCATTTGTACCAGGAGTGACGGTTCTCAGCCGAGAAGTGTTCCCCATGCCCCGAGCGTGGAGATACACTCGCCCCTTACCTTGTCTTCCTTGCTTAGCTAGTATATGTCTTTCTGCCGCTACATGTGAGTAGTTATTTTCCTAGCTAGTCATATATTCATCACCGCTATGAGTTGTGAGTGCGAGACCCGTCCCGCGAGTCGTTCCAAGCGCTAGAGTGAGCCGACCCACCAAGACTCAAAGCCGGTTACTCAACCATGCAGATCATTGCGCTTCCCTCGATGGGGGCAACTGTGAGTTAGCGCTCCTTATTTGCGGCATATCGCCTCTGTTGGAGCTCGCTTAGTGCCATGCTATAGTGTCGTTGCTAGTCGCATTGCCCGATTAGTCGCACCGTCTAATAGAGTCCCAGGTTCGCACCAAGGTCGAGTCGAGTCTCATAGCAGTCCCGCATCACTTCTACAGGAACAATCGAAACAAGTGCCCACTGTCGAAGAAGCCTCTCCCCCCTCCTTCCCTTTGTATCCTCCTTTTATATTCAAGCTAAGAATGAAGGCCTGACGATAGGTCAACGAGAGGGTCATCTGGTCATCCTCCCCAGGCTCTTCTCCTCATGCGTCGCCTTCACAATTTCCCATTTGGAGTGAGCAGTAGGTTGGTAGCACGATGCACTTCGAGGCCTGCACGAATGGGGAAATACTTGAAACCCCGGCCACTGCATGCCGTGTAGCGCGGGCGAGGACCCCTGGTTGTTGGGGATGTCCAGTAGTCATTGGCCATTTTCTTTTGTTTCTCTTTTTTTTATATTGGCTCCCACCATCGCCACCGAATGAAGGGGGCCACTGGGCAGACGCTACCGGATTGAGAAGAGGGAACAAGCTACCAGATGATGAGGCTTACAACACCACTGAATTAGCACAGGCGGGCAGATGCCATCGGATGATGGCCCTTTGGGAGCCACCGGATAAGGGGCCTAAAGAGGCCACCAGATATGAGGTGGTGCTAGGCCACCGGGTGGAGCCACCAGATCACCAGTGGCAAGGTGCCACAGGATGAGGAGCATGGGGCCACCTTTCTCCCATTACTATGGTCCTACAAACAGTCTTGTTGCTGAAGCTAGAGTGCTCCTGGATGGTATTAAGTATCTCTGCACCTTCAACCATCAGTCAGCACTTATTGAGTGTGATTCCCAAGTTCTTGGGCATATCCAGGACAATTTTTTGGTAGCACATGAATGAATATATGCTATGAAGACTCAGAGAAGGAAAGGTGTAGTCCTCAAATTGAATTTCGAGAAGACTTATGACAAAGTTAATTGGTTATGCTTATTCGATGTGTTGGAGAGGATGTGTTTTGGAGATAGATGGATTCAATGGATCCGGGTTTACATTTCTTCTGCTTCCTTTGTGGTCCTTGTCAATGGGAAGTCGACTTCCTTTTTTTGCAGTGGCAGGGGATTGCGACAGGGAGACCCCATGTCTCCTCTTCTATTTGTCTTGGTGGCGCATGTATTAAGTAGGATGTGGCAGAGAGCAGAGGTGGTTGGTCGGATTAGGGGTTTCATGGTTGGGAGAGACAGTGTTTTTATCACTCACCTATAGTATGTCGATGATACGATCTTGTTTTTGACAGAGGGTGAGCAACAACTATTTGATGCTAAGCTTTTGCTGGAATTCTTGAAGGATGCCACTGGTTTGAAGGTTAACTACAATAAGAGCTTGCTTGTAGGGATTAACATGGAAGAAATGGCCCTTCAGAGGGCTGCCTGTATATTGTGTTGCCAGGTAGGGGCTTTCCCCATTTCCTACTTAGGTTTCCCCCTATCTCAAGATGCTTTTAGATGTGTAGATTGGTTTCTTATCATTTAGAGGTATGAGTCCAGACTGGCTGGTTAGAAGGCTAGACTTTTGTCTTATGTTGGCAGGTTAGTTTTGTGCAGATTAGTGTTGGACAACCTATCTATCTATTTTCTTTCTGTATTTCGGGTCCCCAAGTTTGTGGTGAAAAAGATAGAGTCCATTCAGGCAGGATATTTTTGGCATGGGAGTGGGGGGAAGTGTCGGGGATGGCATGATATCAACTGAAGTAGGGTGGCTGCCAGTAAGAGGGAGGCCTGGGGATCAAGGATGCTAGAGATTTCAATTTGGCTCTCTTGTGCAAGTAGCTGTGGAGGTTGGGGATAGGAGATGAGAGTCTGTGGATATAGGTTATTAGGTAGAGATACTATGGCAGAAGGTGAGTTTGGGACATGCATTTTCCTTCTCATCATCGGACTTCACCGATCTGACGCGGCATCATGAATTGCAGGGACATTTTCTCTTTTGGCGTACATGACCGACTAGGAAAAGGTGACTAGTGTCTTTTATGGAAGGAAAGGTGGTGCAGCGACTTCACGTTGTAGGCCTCCTTCCCCAACCTCTTTGCTATTTCTGTTGACCCTTTGGGGTTAGTTGTCCAATCTTTTGACCCTCAGCTTC
Source organism: Amorphophallus titanum (assembly GCA_024336825.1). Lineage (NCBI taxonomy): Eukaryota > Viridiplantae > Streptophyta > Magnoliopsida > Alismatales > Araceae > Amorphophallus > Amorphophallus titanum. Next base: position 587,545 of record JANBPO010000930.1, read on the forward strand.
CAAGGGGTACTTGGGCACCGACTTTTAGGAGGGACCTCAAGTTGGACGAAATGGAGCAGCTTGAGGACCTACTACTCTTCCTCCACACCTTCACATTGCACTCCTACCTGGAGGATGTGTGGGCTTGGAGGTGGGGTGAGGAGGGGTCCTTCTTAGTGAGATCTGCCTACTCCATCATCTCCGATGGAGGGGTGCGCCACACGCTTGCCACTCATGTATGGGGGCCGCGAAGCCCGTTGAAGGGGAAGTTACTGACTTGGAGGATCTCTCATGTCCCACTTGTGACAGGCTACTTCACTTCCTCCTGGGGATCTAGGTGACCTGCTACCTATGTGGCTTGGAGGATGAGTCCGTGGATCACCTGTTCGTGCAATGTACCTATTCACAGGAGGTGTGGGAGGGTCTTGCGAGGAGAGCCCGTTGTGCTCTACATCGTCAGCGAGAGGTGCAGTGCCTCATTGCATATTAGGAAGGAGTTGGCCCATTAGAGGAGATCGGGTGGTTTGGTGGCTCATCCTGCACGCCACGCTTTGGTCTTGATAGGGTGAGCGGAACAATAAAATTTTTAGGAGGGAGGCCAAAGCGGAGGCATCTCTTGTATCTTTCATTTGTGATATAGTGAGGGAATGGGCGGAGTTGAATTATAATGTGAGTTCTCTCAACTCCTCTCTTTTTGTTTTGTTGGGGAATTAACACCATCTTGGTGTGCTTGTTGTATCGGGTTTTTGGGCGCTCTTTGGTTATGCATGTACATCTCCATTTTCTCTTCATACAATAGTGGTACTAGCCACTTTCAATTTTTTTTCTTTATTTCCATACATTTGGGCCTTAGCTACATGTAACTAGTGCAACAGTGCTCCCCAGTGTACTTTCAAAAAAAAAAAACAGTGCTCCCTAATGTTGATATGTAGTTAGAGGCTTCTTATGTCTTATTGTGAGTTTAAATCATTGAGATCACAATCATCTTTCTAATGACATTAAAACTTTTTAAAAGTTGAAATTGTCATATTGCCCATTTCAATTTCTTTTATACATTAACTAATTCATTAAAATACCCAAAAATAGCCCAAAAATTCGTAAAAATCACACGAATCCACCGGAATGACTTCTAGACTCGACCCGCTAAAGATCCATTAAACTACGGATGTTACAAGACCCATCCGGAGTGACTGCCCATCGTGAGACGGTGGACGGCACCACGGGAGGTCGGATCCCTGCGATGCCAGGTCTGGGTGATCCAGGATGACCTAGATACACTACCTTATGCCTCAGTAAGATCTAAAACTCAAAACTCTGTGTTAAATGCAACTATATGCTCTGTATGATGATGTAATTTGCCTATCTAGCAGGTCCGGTGGACGCCCTACCAGAGTGAGGGGCACGAGGGCTAGCCATGGGTGGTGGCAGCCCTAGCCTACGCCGGACGCGACATCTGGCTCCACTGCATGAATATGGTGGAGCCCCTCTACCACCGGCTCGTGATGAGGACCATCGAGGTCCACCAGGCGGCGGTTGACTTCCCGGCGCCTGAGAAGCCAGAGGATCAGGTCGGTCGGCACGCCTAAGGCTTGGCGATAGAGACGGACTGGACCGTTCGGGCAGCGGAGGAGATAGCGGACTGGACGGGACTTGGGCGAGTGGTAGCCGCCCTAGCAGAGAGTGAGGAGGCCTATCTGATAGCCTATGCCAGACTCTACAGAGACCAGGCCTTCCGTGGCCCTCGATGATCGGTATGACTCTAAACTCAATGCTTTTCTAATCTGCTTTTATGGTTATGATGCACTGACATTTGACTTCCTATATGTAGCTCGACCCCCAAGGGTGGATTGCCCAGCTCCAGGGCCTCCTCCACTCCACTGTCCAGGAGCGAGACAAGCTTCGACAGGCGTTGGACCTCCTGGTGAGTTTTACTGGACCTTAGACTTAATATGCAGATGCTTATGATGTTAACTAACCTGGACTTTTAAATGCAGTGAGCCGAGGGGACCCAGCGTGAGGGAGCTGACACTCGTTCCTCCTCCACCTAGACACCCGCGGATCGCGCCGAGCGAGATGCAGAGTTCAGCAGGATGGTGGCACGAGCCGAGGTGGCCGAGACTGCTCTCGCCGAGAGGGTAACTAGACACTGCGCTTTCCCAGTTGGTTATGATTATGCAATGTAATTAGCTGACCATGATGTATGTACATGCAGATGACCGAGCTGACCTGACTTAGAGAGGAGATGGAGTGGAGCCATCCGACAGATGTGGTCGAGATGGCGCTCCTCCGCACAGAGTTAGAGTGACTCCGGGTTGGTGCTGCAGATATGGAGTGCTATCGAGCAGAGGCGAAGTGAGCCTGACTCTAGGTGGTGAGGCTGGAGGGTGCGATGGAGACCTATGAGCGGATGAGCCGGAGGCCAGAGCGCAACGGAGCTCTGAGTGGTACGTATGGTACACACGGCACCCACAGCTCCTACCAGGGTTACTTCATGAGCTCCTCCAGTTGTCAGAGGAACGAGGATGAGGAGCGGCGCCGGTGGCACCGGGAGGAGGCTAGCTCTGCGATGGCCCCACCATCAAATAGGCACAAGGGGACAGGTGATAGTGGGGGCCCTGAGGGACAGGCCTGATGTACCCGATTGTTACTCATGTGTATATGATATGATAGTGATATGACATGCTTTTTTTCATTTTCTTTTGCAAATGAATATTATGTGTGAATGTATGAATGCTTGATGCTAATTGACTAATAATGACTCCTACACTGACACGAGAGAGTGAGAGAGAGGGACAGATAAAAGACCTTGAGTGATAATGCGAAGAAGGCAAAACCAAGGCACAGAGGTATAAACGGTCATACAAACGGCTGCTCCAGAGTACAAACGGTCTCAAAGTTGACTGCGGAGGCTTGTTCGGCCATGGGCCCAAAGAAGGTTGTAAGCGGTCCCCATTGGACCACTTAGAAATTGAAGATGGTCTCTCCTTGACCATTCTATTTGAAACACGGCCTCAATAAAGCTGTTTATCATGTCAGGAGGCGAAGTGTGTAGAAGAGGTAAAAACGGTCCATTCCAGACCATGATTAGGATCACGTGGTCGATTGGCAGACCGCGTACAGCAAAACCCTGGTAGCTCCTCATCGGGACTGTGTTGAAGAGTCCCAACCTGAGGATAGAGAGTCCCAATTCATGCCAAAGTCCATCCTAACCCGATCTAGAGTTATCCTACCTCAATCCTAGTGGGATAAGGTGTCTTCTGATGTGAACTTCTTCGGGGACGACCCGCTGGATCTTTCTCTTGAGGTTCTCCTGTCTGATGACAAGTTTAGATGAGCTTTGACACTGCCTGGAGTTGTATGCATATGTTTTGAACTTGTTTGAGGAGCCTTATGGACGTGAAATTTTACATGTCCACAAAATGCCCCCCACCCACGGGTAGCGCGGGCGAAGGATGAGACAAGCGATGCACATGGGTGCACCTGCCCCTATTTATCATCGCTGGGTCTTGGAGTACAGGACCGACAGGGCCAAGGAGACGATGACGATCCTGCCTCATCAAACCTATATTTTATATGTATACATACGAACATACGTATAGATAGTACAGGACCGAGGGGAAGCTAGTATGGGCCCCAGAGTTCACACCAGTGTGCTGGGATAATGCGGCTGGGCAAGTGCACAAAGAGCAACTCCAATTTGGATTATTTTTGGCCCCGTTGAAATGGGGGTACAGAGAGGAGCTGTATGTCCTAGATTGCCTGGCTATTCGTTTCAAGCATGAACTAGCGGTAGACTCGTTTGTTGACGTCAAGATTCAAGATGCACACAGCTTCCGAGAAGGGGCGGTGGAGTTCATAGATCACGTACTGTACAACTATGCCCCATTGCTGATCAGAGCCAGGGTCTACCATAGGGTGTATGCATCCCGGTTTAAGTACCCCATCCCCAAGGGGCTGTGCTATGCGATGATGGAGGCCTTCACTCTAGATTTCAACACCTTCCACACCGCCAAAGGGGAAGCTTCTATTGACCTCTGCAACTTGCACCAGCTGACCGACTTGCCCATTGATGGGGAGCTGTATGAAGAAGTGTGCCTCTCGGAGATGATTAAAGGCGAAACAGATGGGGAAGGCACGTACATGCTATTCCTATCGGTACCTAATGAAAGCGTACAGAGAGCTTTGGTTCTCTTACCAAGGGAAGAAGCAGCCACTACGCAGTGACAAGCGACGCGTTCACAAGGGAATGTGGTTGCACTATTTCTTCTAAGGAGAGAAGAAGTATGATGATTTTCCCTCTATTGGTGTCGTGGTGACTTCGAAGAAGCATGGCAGGAGCAAGCTGGATGTGGAAACCACAGTCTTCAAGAGCCACGAAGATGGTCCCAACCTAGCTGGTGTCGATGCAATGGCGCATTGCACAGCCTTCCTAGCCTATTGGCTATGTGCCTTCGCCATGTCGTATGGGGACGAGACAGTTATTCGGCCAGAAGCCATATACCCCGCTTGCCAGATGGCCTAGGGAATCAAACTGTCACTTTGCCCCTCCGCCCTGTGTTTGATTTACAAGACTCTGGGGGACATCAGCAGAAGTCAAGTTTCATAGCAAGTACAGACGGTCGGGCCCATGCACTTCTTCAACGCGTGGCATTGTTTGTTATTCCCAGAGTACGCACCACGCACCTTCTAGGCTTGGACGCTGCTCCCATGGATGTTGGAATTTGTCAGCGTGGAGCCCAGCTTGGCAACCACATAATTATTTCTTCTGAGGGGCAGGCTTATAAATATCCCCCACGATGCCCCAGGTAGCATTCATTTCTGGACGTTGGCGGCTCACTGCAGTCAGTTGATAAGCAGCAAAAGGGAGTGTCGGGACGACCAAGTGGAACAGTACTCCCATCCTATTAGCCAGCAGACGGTAAGCCATCCAACGTTAGAGCCCAAGCTTCGAGACTGGGCACTATCTATTTGCCCCAGTGATAGATCTATTAAAATCCACTTAAAATAAGGTAAAAGGAGAAATAGTAATAAAAGATAAGTGGGAAAAGTAAGGCGGAAAAGGAGAGGGAGCATACGTGGATGCCAATGTGGAGGGTGATCGCCAGAGGTTGCGGGCCTCGAATGATATGGATATTAATGAACAAAAGCGGGATCGCAGTAAATACCTTCAAAGATGGGAGATGTGTGAGTGTCGACCTTCTCTTCCAATCGGCCAGCCAATGAAGAGAGTTCTTGTTATAATTACCCTTGCAAAACCAACAACAACCAATGAAAGATTGGATTAGCGAACCAAGTGTGTAGCATCAAATCAAAATATAATGTAACGTGAAGTGCATGAAGTTGAACACACTTGTTGGGTGTTGCCCTTTAAACCCCTATGCAAAGGGTGGACAAAAGTATGATGATATGAGGAAAATAATAGGGAGACGTGCAAGCATTGCACAATAGGAGGTCTCAACGTGGTTGAGATGGATATGAAAATAGAGATATGATGCATGTCGATCTGCCACTGTTAACCCCGCCTCACGCCTGTGTCTTTCCGCCCTTCACAGTCTGCCTGTGAGCAGATCTATGAGACAGCCACCAGATCCATGAATTTTTCACCCCCCCAAACCATTTCTAATCACCACCAAATTTTGTGTGCTTGTTCACCACATCTCCCCCTCTGACCCAAATTAATCCCCTCACTCAGATCTATCATTTGACCATCGGTCAAATCACACCTTCAGGCAGATCACAGTCTGCCCTGCACCCCTACCAGAACGTGACACCTTGTTGTAGAGTTTTTCATGGAAGATCAGACCATTGGATGGTCATGGATTTCACTTATGTTGTAGATCTTCGAGTCCTCTTTGCAACGGTGCCATCCTCTCTCTGATCCGACTCCGTATCTGGGCACAGGAGCTGATCTCGCCAGGTCGCGCTGTTTTGTCCCATGACGGGGCTATAGGGCTGGGTTGGGATTTAATTCCCCCTTAACTACGCCGGCTCCAATCCAGTGTCCACCGCTCCTGGAGATCGAAGAGGGGCACTCCACTGATGTCCCAGACAACCACCGCTACCATAAGTTGACCGACAGTTGCCGTCCCATGTGCTGCACTCGTTTACTATCCAGTAGGCCGTATGGAACCAAATCGGACCAGCAGTTCGCATCTGCCTGAGTGCTTTGCCAACACGCCGCCCGTCAACCCAAGATCAGCGCTCCCGGACCGCTGTTGTAGCCCTTTACCTCCCTGCGTGGAGTGGGCCATAATTTTCATGCTGTAATTAACTATAATTACTGTACCGGGAGTTACGAATCTTGGCCGGGAAGGTCTTCCCCACGTCCCGATCGTGGAGGTATGTTTCCGCTTCTCTCTTTGTAGCTTGCTTATTTAGTATATGTTTGAATGCCATGCTTGCATGGGATAGGATTCCTAGCTCGCTGCAAATTCCATCACCGTTGTGAGAAAGTGTACACGTGACCCATCCCGTGACCCGATCCGGGCACGGAAGAGTGTAGACCATCCTTGACTCAGCACCGATTTCTCAACAGTGCGGATCCACGCGCTTCTATCACTAGAGATGAGTCGTGAGTTTGCGCTTCTTGTTGAGGACATTTCTCCTCTTCTGGATCTCCTTAGTGTTGCGTCGAGGTGTTCTTATTGTACGTGTCTCGCTGGTTGCGTCCGTTCCAGGCGAGTCGAGTCAACGTAGCGAGTCCAAGGTTGCATTGTCTGTCCGAGTCACACCTGTCCCACATCAAGTCGTAGCGGTGTTCTTCAACTGCGTTCTTCCTCCTCTTTTCCAAGGTGCGCAGTTGGTGTTCCAATCTTTATAGCACGTTTTTCCTACTGTAAACCCTTAGTAGCGATCATGGTTAGTTCTTATTTTCCATTCCCCCCCTTTCCATTCATGCTTACACGCTTATGCATATCTTATTTGTGTTGCGACGGGGTAGATAAATCATCTACAGTAGTGTCATTATATGACATGGTAAGCATTCCTGAGTTGTGGGTTAGCCCTGACTCGTGGTATGGTAGTTGGGAATGCGAGGGCCCACAAGGTGTTCTGGATAACTCTCGACTCTTATTTACGAGTCGTATGAGTTGGCTAGTGATCCCCGAGGCCCAAATTTGAGTGGGCAACTGAGTCCACTAGTATTGGCAGGTTGGAAGGAGATGTTGTGATGGTGAATCTAGGCCTTGTGGCTGGGTACTGTAGGCTGCGGCATATTGCTGCGAGTCCCTGCGTCAGTCCCAGTGACTAAGTTGTAGGCGGGCGAAGCCGCATGCTGAGTGGTCGGGGCTGGTCCGCACTTGTTGTTGGAGTTATCGTGAGTCCCGGCAAGCTGGTTTGAGTCCGCGATCGTGTTTGAGGTGTTGTAGAGACGCTGGATAAATAGCGTCTACATGGTGTTCGGGAGTGATCCCGCACCTTTGAACCTGGGTTATTTTCTGGGATAAAATTGTGTATAATAGCTTGCTGCATGCCCTCTATTTTGAGCTTGGTTTTTGCAATGTATCATATAGCATGTTCTACTCATGATTGAAAATGTTAATTACTTATATTTTACCTGATGATAGAGATGTAATTCCTACTGAGTGTTTTTACGCGCTCAGTTTCTTCTTAACATTTTTCAGTTAATAATGAATATGTTCTGTCAGACGGAAAAGGGCAAGAGTGATGAGCGCTCTAGAAAATTGGAGTCTATGTCTTTTCATTTTTCTTGAGTCTAGTCCTATAATTAAGTTTTCTCTCTCTTTTTCATGTCAATGCAAAGGGGTTGTGTATATCTGACTTAGACGGAAGGTCTAGGCCATTATCTCCGGTCGAGATGAAAAGTCACGGGCGCCGGGTTGATGGTATCATCGGCACTGGGACTGTACTGACGAAAAGAAATTGGGTTTCTCCGACCTAGACAGAAGGTCTGGGTCATACCCCTCGGTTAAGACCTTGGAAGGCCATGGGCACCGAGTTAAGTGGTTCATCGGTGCTGGGATCGCACCGACGCAAGGAGTTTGAGTTTCTCTGACTTCGACAAAAGGTCTAGGTCGTACCCCTCGTCTAAGACCTCAGATGGCCATGGGCACTGAACTAAGTGGTTCATCGGTGCTGGGATCACACCGACGCAAGGAGTTTGGGTTTCTCTGAATTAGATGAAAGGTCTAGGTTGTACCCCTCTGCTAAGACCCCAGAAGGTCATGGGTGCGGAGTTAAGTGGTTCATCAATACTGGGATCGCACCGACGTAAGGAGTTTGGGTTTCTCCATCTTCAACGAAAGGTCTAAGTCATACCCCTTGGCTAAGACCCCGGAAGGCCATGGACACCGAGTTAAGTGGTTCATTAGTGTTGGGATTGCACCAACACTAGGAGTTTAGGTTTCTCCAACTTTGAAGAAAGGTTTAGGTCGTACTCCTCGGCTAAGACCCCGAAAGGCCATGGGCGCTGAGTTAAGTGGTTCATCGATGTTGGGATTGCACCGACGCAAGGAGTTCAGATTTCTCCAACTTAGATGAAAGGTTTAGGCCGTACCCCTCGGCTAAGACCCCAGAAGGCCATGGGTGCCGAGTTAAGTGGTTCATCAATGCTGGGACTGCACCAACGTAAGGAGTTCAGGTTTCTCTGACTTAGATGAAAGGTCTAAGTTGTACCCCTCATCTAAGATCCTAAAAGGTCATGGTCGCTGAGTTAAGTGATTCATCGATGTTGGGATTGCATCGACGCAAGGAGTTTGGGTTTCTCCGACTTAGATAAAAGGCCTAGGTCGTACCCCTCGGCTAAGACCCTGGAAGGCCATGGGCGTCGAGTTAAGTGTATATGGTGACTCATTACAAGAGCTCCAAGAGACTATCTTGTTCATTATAGGGTATTAGTTTCAGTTGATCACCGAACTGAGGAAGAGGTGCATGGTATAGCTTCAGGTGTTTCCTATTGAGGGGTGAAAATTGAACTTCCCCCCGATGGTTGATGATGACATATGCACTACCTTCATAAACTTTCTAGACCATGTAAGGTCCTATCCAATTTTCATTCAATTTACCTTTTGGATTGGCTGCCATGACTTCTTTTCATTTGACCATGACTAAGTCTCCTTTCTTGAATTCACATCCTTTGACAAGTTTGTCAAAGACATGGGCCATACGAGTCTGATAGATCTGTATATTTTGTTTGGCCTTAAGTCACTGTCCTTCTAAATCGGAGAGTTCCTCCAGTCTTCTTTCTATATTGATTTGACCATCTTTGACCAGTTTATACTAGATCGCCACTCACAGTGAGGGTATCTCCAGCTCTATCGGGATGACCACTTTCGAGCCATGCACCAATGAGAATGGTGAGAAACCTATCAGGGTCTTGTACACGGTGCGGTATGCCCACTGTGCTTCATACATCTTATCTTCACAATCCTTCTTACTAGAGCTGACCAACTTGGCAAGAAGTGTGCACAGTATTTTATTGAAGGCTTCTGCTAACCCGTTTACTTATGGGTTATATGGAGTGGATGTCCTCCAATCAATCTTGAATTCATCGGTCAGTTTGTAGACCTTCTGGTTCCAGAAGTGACTTCTGTTGTCAGAGATGATTCGATCGGGCACGCCGATTCAAAATATGATGTTTCGATGGACAAATCTGACCATGATTTCTCCCATCACTTCTCTTAGAGCTTCAGCTTCAGCCCAGCGAGAGAAGTAATCTGTTGCTGCTAGGATATATCCGCATCCTGATGAAGATGCGAGCAGTGGGCCCACAACATCAGTGCCCCATTGGGCAAAAGGCCAACTAGGCGCCATTGTATGCAACTGTATTGGGGGTCTTCTTAGGATTGGAGCATGTTGTTGGCATTTATGACATGACTTGGCATACTTGCAATAGTCATCGAACATAGTTGGCTAGTAATATCCCAACTTCTTTATTTCAATTTTCATTTTCGACCCAACTTGATGGGTGCCAGCTGATCCGACATGAACTTCCTTCATGACTGTCCAAGCCTCCACCATAAACAGACATCGGAGGAGCACTACCTGGGAATCCACGATCCAACTCTCATGGCACACCATGGCCAACTTATCTATCTGACACTGGCAGTGGGAATAACCTTCAACCAACCACCAGTCAGATAACAATCCGAAGTCTCGGGCCACAGACCACACCAGCTTCGCAGCAGGGGTCACCAATCAATTCCTTTGGCACCATCAGAATCCTCTCTGGCCATCCGGCCAAATCCAGCTTCTTGAGAGGAGGAGGGACGATGAGGTCACCCACGCGAACCTTGAACTCCTCATCCATAACATTCCGGGCACCTCGCCCCGCGCTCCTTTCCAAAGGAGGGTTCTCAACTCAGGCCACACTTCAGGGGATTCTTTTGTCGAGATGACCACGGTTCTACTTCACAACCATCCAACAACATAACCAATACCATAGCTCAACCGGGATGGCTATCTGACAGAAACCTACGCCCAGCGCCTACGTAGGCCAAGTTCCCTTACCCAGCTCCCTCCAAGCCAAGGGAACACCACAATTCAGATAGTGGCGCCATCAAATGCACTCTACTCCAAACTTTCTCGAGTCTGGTCATAGACAAGCACTCTATCCAAAGCCGCCACACTCTTAATCAGTGTCAAGCATCACGCCCGTCAAACGACTGACGTAATGAACCACATCTCAACTGGTGCTTAACATTCTCAGTGACTTCTCGACGTGGCAATCAAGAAGGATCTCATTGTCGATACCACCAGCTCACAATCCTCAGAAACACCCCTGAAGCAACCACAATGACCGAGGTTGGTCAATTCACAAGCTCAACTCCGAGCACTGCACACAAATGCCATACAACTGGCCCTCAACGGCCATGACTAGCCTCAACACCGATCGCCAAGCGATTCACCTTGAGCCACTTGATACAATTCTCAGGATAGACTCGACGCAATACTCATCCTCATCTGATCCTTTTCTCTACTGAGCTCTATGATCTCGACTCCGTCGACGCCACTCGGCCTGACACAACAACCAATGCATGGTACCCAAGGCCACTCGCACGGCCAACACAACACATTACCCAAGAGCAATTCTCTACAACCAACTATAGGGATGTGATTTTTATCTTTTGATTAGGATTGGTTAGATTTATTTGATTTATTTATTTATTACGTAGGCGTGCCAGTCACATGCATTACAAATTTATTATGCGCTCAATTTGACTTGGTCAGATGAAAGTGAGGTCTGTGTTGGGACCGAAAGCCCGTCACACTATAAAGGTTATGACGTTAATTACCTCCTCCGGGAAGGAGAAAAACCTTTGATTAATTGCCATGATGATGAATCACTGGGGCTGAGTTGGCATATAAGCATATGCAAATTAAAGGATGATATTGCGCGATACACGAGCTAAACACACATTCAAGCATGCAGTGCAATGGTATTTATTATCCTGACCCTCGATACGTGGCGGAGAATATAGATCTGAAGATCACCATCACACATAGTGAGAGCTTCCAGCCAGACTTAATCTGACCTTCTGCAAATCACCATTTGATATACCGAGAGGTTGGAGTGATGACCAACATGCGACAATGATAAATGTGCATATGCGCATATATGTATAGATGCATAAGTGTGCGTGGTGTAAGCAAACCCAAAAGAGATTGACTAATGAACGCCAGCAACAACCTTATTATTTATTTGTGAAAAGTTTATGAGTTAAGTATGATGAAGGGATGAACTATTAGCCAAAAGAGAGGCGATTAACAAGAGGACTGATGACAGCACTTAGCGCCTAGGTGGAAAACCAAGAAAGGGGAGCAGGTTGAAACATGGGGTCGACTCCTCAGACGTGGAGTCGACTCTGTAGGAGGTAAGGCAATAAAAGGGCAAATGGAAATAAGAGTGGACGCTAAACCGGTGTGGGGGTATGTGTGAGGTTTAGTCCGACGTGGTGAAGGGAGGAAGGGAGGGTAATCCGGCGTGGGAGTGGGCACATCGGAACAACCCTATGCCATTTCAAGTAGCTTGGAAAAATTTGAGATTTAAGAGGGGGACTGATCCGGCGCGCCGGTTTGGGCACCGGATTTGCCCACGCCGGATTAAGAGAAGGGTTCTTTTAAAGTCATTACTAGTTTTCTTCAAGGCTTAGCTCAGGTTGTGAACCTCTTCTATTAAAACTTTGTGATGCATTCAAACTCTTGATTATCAGGGTCATTGATTCAATCCTGTACGAGATTCATACTCAAGCACAATTTATCCCAGTTCGAGGTGAGCCCGCAGGCACTGCACCAAGTGATTATTAGCAAAATTGACTTATATGTTAACCATTAGCGATAGCGTAATTATTATTATAAGATAATCACACAAGTCGGTGAAATTGAGGATAAAATTCAGCAGCATTTCCACATATCCCGAAGGGTCACGGGGGAAAAGCGGAGGCTCACCCTTGGAGTTGCCGAGATGAGCTCCTAATTGCGGGGAGACCAACACGGCGACCGGCGAACCCAAACGGATGACAACCCTGAGGGCTAGTCTACGAAGGACACCGGTGATCCGTGGGTCATTAATATGAGCTCGATCGAATTGCCCAGATGGGACGGAGACCCTGAGGGCTAGCCTACGAGGGGTTCCATAAACCCATGGGCCACCACAATCCAAAGGGGGATGTGTGTTTAATTTCTGTTGGATCAGAGGATCCATCTATGTTCGCCCTTATCGACCCATTGGGCTCCATGTTTGTTGAATAACGGGCCCCTATGGTCCTTTGGCGGTTCATAAGAAAATCGATAGTGGGTGCATTTGATGGGGAATGTTCCCCCTCCTTGGCTGATGGATTAATACTCACGCGTAAGAGACACGGGTGATTAGAGAAATATTTCAGATTACCCTGGTGAAAGGGGCAGGGAGTCATATTGACAGACTCTAGCATTATCCCTCTCAGGGTGAACAAAATATGAGGAACAATTATTCCATCAATGGAAATTGATGACAAGCTTAGACATGTAAGAGATTAAGTCATCACTACTTCGGGGTCAGCCATGAAGACATACAGGCCATGGAGCTCACAAGGAAGGACAGTGTATATATATATGTGGTTGTATAAGATAAATATTCAAGCACTTAACAGGCAAAAAGTTTGGAGGTGATCTTGATGCTTAGGTATATGGTGTCCAGGTTGTGGGAACAGCCATACCCCATCCAACTCATGGCCATGACTGGAGGGATGGTGAAGGACGGTTCTGGAAGTTAGCAGAGAGGCATATGCATATCTGACGAATGGAGGAAATGCACATTAAACACATGAGATAACTCCGATGTGATCGATCCACCAAAGAGATCCCGGGGAGGGGGATAGTGTTAATATAGCCCTTGGGTAGCCCAGGGCACATTCTACGCTAATGCGGAAACCCAGACAACAATGCACATATAGTGTAGAGAGAAGCATAGCAGAGAGGAAAGGGAGCACTAAGATGCAACAGAGGCATTCACACCAAAAATGCTATTAAATTGTCAAAGAAAGGCCAATATCTCACATATACGAGCACGGCCTGGCGTTGTCGCTCAGAGACCGGCCATCATACATCATGATCCCCGGAGCTACAGAAGGAGACAGGGGAAGCAAACACTACAAAGAAGGAGATCAAACAGGGGAATGGGGATCCTGGGCTCATATCATCGCCTATCTACATTGCAAACCATAGCAGATTTGGGGAAAGGGAATGGGGGAATGCTTGGAGCCTCTGATGAAACCCACCTCTGCTTCTCAAGATGAAAACATGGTATCAGATGGGTGAGTCTCCCTCTTCGCTCTGGACCTCTCTTTTGCAGAAGGCTGGGACGGCACTCGCTCTCGGAGTTCTCTCTTCATGATAGGTTTCTTCTTCCCCAATCCTTTTTTTTCTTCAACGAATTTGGGCATTTTATAGAGGAGTACTCCTTTCTGGCTATTCCGATGTGACGATGACTGCACCGGATTTGGGGTTGGCCAAAGCATTTTTGCACACCATTTTTGGTGGCGCCGGGTGGAGACCTGTCACGCCGATTTAGGTGGCATCGGATTCACAAGGCCACACCATTTTAAACCCCTCTTTATGCTATTTGTTCTGGCCAAATCTGCTCATGGGTCCCGTACTGGCTCCATGGAATATTTCGAACCCCCATCTTTCTTTGGCCCTATCGGACCGTCACAAGAGGTATTGTGGAGGCCCTCAGGCTTCTTTCTGATCAACCATTTCCGACGCAAGCCGTGCTCTTAATTCGATTACTCAGGTTTTCTTACTGATACGGCCTTCGGAAACCCGTATGGTGACACCGGATACATCTTTTCACCTCGAAAGGTGTTTTCTTCAGGTGGTGGGTCACCAGGGGTATTTTCATCCTTATAGATAGGGTTTGTTCGGTGCGACTGAGTCAACACCGGCTTGTTAGCTCCGGATTACCGTCCGACATCACCGGGCTCGGAGAGATGAGTTGTGGAGTCCATCCATCGGGTATCTTAAGGCTTCAGCAGTTCGGGTGAACCTTCTTTGTTGATTTTCTTCGACTTTCATGCAATAGCAGGTCACATCCTTTCATCATTCAGGCACAGTTGCCATCTGATTATATTTTAGGTGCCAACAGACGGTCACAAGTCCAAGTGTGTGTTCCTATCAAGTGTAAGTAAACTAATAGCAACGTACTGGAATACGCGCTATGTGTGAACTTAATAAAAATAAAAGAGAGGAGAAAGGAAATAATTTAAAACTCATAAAGCATGTGTACTTAAGCCATGGAAATTCCTTTAAGGATAAAATTATATGGTTTGGCATGAAATTAACATATATAAAATTAACTTTTAAATGTGCCAACATGAAACTTGATGGGGCAAAGATCACGTATATAACGAACTAACATGGAATCCTAACCAGATTAAAGACAAAAACAATAAGAATAAGACATGAATACTAATAAGTATAATAGGGATTGAACATGGTTAAATCTGGTTTTGAAAGCTAGGTAGCGGTCAAAAGCGATCCGAAAGCTCTCCGATAAGGATCCGAAAGACTCCAGGGTATTACAGCCTCTCCTCCTTTAAGAAATTTCGTCCTCGAAATTTAAGGAACTAGCAAGAAGAAGTATGGAAGAACAAACCCAAAACACTAACACCTAGAATTGAACTGCATAAATCTCATAAAATCACAGTTCAGAGGAACACTGCCAGACCACAATCACAACCACACGCTCAGGAAATTGATCCACAGAATGAGCATGGCACACAAGTGAACACAAGTCTGACACCTCCGAAACAAGGCAACGTCGCTTACGTCTCACTGGAAAGGAGACACGACCCATGCCACGAAAATAGCTACCGATAAAACAAGCACCAGATGCAACATGCATCAGCTTAAATAAGGAAGCATAGTCCTCTCAGCTGACAGCTCCACAACATCGACTTTAGTGCCAAAAATAATAATGAAACCTGGCACACAGGACGCCGACGACAACACTGGACCACGAGCACAATCAAGTCAATCCTCACTCAGACATTAACTGATTCGAGTCGCATGCCAGCTCTACCATAATACAAGAGTACAGCAAAACCAACTGACGAGACCACGGTCCACGCAATGCCAAATCAGACTTATAGGGATCTCCTCCCAAGCTGAACACAACCACCAACAGGCAACGACAACATCAACAGCAACCGCACTTGTAGAATCCCGGCTCTGTACTCAACATAGAACCACGGAACACAACTGCAAGCTGGGTCACATCCAGGCATAATAATAGCTGAGCACATGACTACAAGGAGCTAGTCATGCAGTGAGCAGCTTCCCAATAAGGACCCACAACACAATAACAACAATCTTGGGACATGCATCTCAAAGACCACGATCACGCCCCGAGAACACAACACCCAAGAAATACAGAGAAGCAAAGGGTACTCAACCAGCAGATAAGCTGACATTTTCCCCAACACTCTCACAAATGCCAGTGCCAGCATCATAATGCCACTAACGATAATGGCACGGCAAGACACAACATCAAGGCACACATAGCCAAGATGAAGTCACATCGAGGAAAATAATTCTCTCGATCGGCCAGAATCTTCCAACTAACGATCCTCGACCCGTGGGTTACCAGCCCACACGCTTCCGCTGTGCACTCATACAATGCACACAGGCATCAAAAATATCTCGGTATCTGCATCTCAGCACACACTCGACGCCATCGTAATTCATGAAACTACAATATAACTCACCTCGAGTACCGATCCTGCTAATAACTGATCACAAGTCGCCTAAGTACAAACCAAAAAGAGTACCAGCTTCAGCACAAAGCACAAAGGAACACTAATCACAGCTTATCCTTACGTCCTAAAATAATTACTAAACCTTCATAACACATCAGCCGCCAGACACGGCACGACGAACATGGTGTACAACGGCTCCCAACATAAAACTAGGTCCAAAGCCAAGCAGTCGTCGAACAAGGAGTAAGTCAGGTTCAGAGCTAACACAGTCCACACTTAAGCAGACATAGGACAAAGGCCTTACCAAGACAATACTTCTAAGGATTACCTCAAAAAGATTCCACCAAACAGGATGAGAAGAATTAAGCTCACTAACAGTAGCTCACCAGGAAGGGAAAATCCTAGGTTTGCATGAGCATCTTCTCTCAACCAAGGCATCTAATCGAGCACCTTGACACAACCTCAACACCTCAGGAGATGGACAGATTCAAGCTGGGATGACAAAAATAACCTAAGAATGTGCATGGCCATCACCAACAATAAAACAAATCAGCCACTTGGAAATGCCATGGAAAAAGAACTCTCGAACAGTGCACTGTAGATTTATGCCTGCCGGTGAAACCTACCAAGTACAACCTAATCGAGACAAACATCATAACGAAAAGAGCATCCCGTCACATCCTGACGAGAGCAAAACCATCTCTACAGTGCCAACATAGCACGCATAAGACCACGCACAGAAAATAAAGTGATAAATAATCATAAAACCTACGCCAGCTGTCAACTGTACCAGACCTTAAGGACTCTGAGTACTACAATATCTCGAATCTCAGGTACTTGCATGCAACGCACTCTGATACCAAGTGTGACAACCCAGACTCCGGATACCGGGTAAACCCGATACAACATGGAACCTGTGAAGCCTCCCAAGAGCGGTAAAGCTTCGAAGGGATAGAAAGGTATGTGTGGAGTACATTGAAGTTTCAGATAAAATAGTAAGCAATTAATATTTCATTGATCAGAAACTGTCCTGGAGTATATCAAGAGGTGGAGGAATCTCAGCATGAGATGTAAACAACCTTCCCACCAAGAAGATGTTGTTCAAATTTGTAAGCAGAATTTGAGAAGAGAAGTGCTGAAAAAGATGATTGGCATCGATATCAGGTCATTTGACCGTCTTAACAAAGCGGTGGCAAAGGTTGAGTCCTTTCTCGCAAAGCACTCTTCAGCCAGCATCCCTGCAGCTCAAAAGGGCAAGGCTATTGATCGACGACTAGCCCCAAAAGAAGCAAGTACAGTTGATTTCAAAACTGTTGAGAGGCAAAAGGAAAAGACTAAGATAGTAGCTATTCCTCTGCTAGCAAAGCCTGCTAATAAGAAAGAAGGTCGTTCACTAACGGATAAGATGAAAAAGTTATATTCATTCCCAAAAGATAAAACTCAGGTCTTATTTGGATGGGCATACAAGTATAACAAAATAACACTGCCCGAGCCAAAGAGGCCTATTGATGCTAAAAGGCAACATGACCCCATGTTCAGTCCCTATCATCGAATGTTGGGTTATGCTATACAAGACTGTTACGTGTTCAAGGACGTAATGGAAGGAATGATTAAGAAAGTAAAAGTAGAAATGGGCGAGCACCAGGTTGACCCGCCATGCCCCCATGAACCTCCAGTGCTTCGGCAAACCTTGAATATGGTGTCACTGTACCAACAGTTACTGGAAGAAGTGTCTGAGTCCAGCACTCTGCACACCTATGAGGCTTGTTTCCTCACACCTATTGTAGAGTGGGTGGGATGGCAATCTATGCCTGCAAAAATAAAAGGGAGGCCACTAGCTCGTAGAATTACGGGTGCTCACATTTGTGGCATCACTGCACAACCCGCTCCACCCTCGGTGACTCCTGCTTGGCATATAACAGAACCTCCAGTGGTCATCCGAATCCCCACTCACAACCGGAGTAGACAAACTACACTACCCATTCACAAAGAAATAAGCCCAAAAGTGTGGTGCCTGCAAGCTTACATCAGCGGGCCTGATGAGTATGAACAACCCAAGTTAACACCCCTTCTAGTAAGAGACCATGTGCCATGGGAGCAGCTAGAAAATCTGACCATCGAAGAACAAGATGGAAAGAAAGCAGAGGAAGTTAGTGACCATCTATTTTGGGGGCATATGCCAACCAAGTATGATCGGCAAAGGAAGAAAAGAACAAGGAATAAGAAAAGGGTAGCTACCCTACATTGCAGCACCCTGTCAGCATTATTCAGCCTCCTAGGAGAGAGTGAAGCGAAAGAACCAAGCGGTACACCTTCTGAAGTAAATCAGGTAGAAGCTTCAACTGAGGCTCATGCCACCCGGTCCATGAAGAGATGGAGGCTCCTCCCTCTAGCAAACCATAACATTATTTTCAGGGGCAAGTAGCCCTACCAGGTACCGGAGCCTGAGGTTCAAGGCAATAGGATTCCTCCTCCCCCAGGCCTTTACATACAAGAAAAAAGGGGCCACAACATTCCCTCTTTCACTAAATTTCTATCTATGATAAAGGGAAAATAGCCTAACCAAGGCATTAACCCCGAAATTGAAGACAACTGTTTTCCACCTCCTCCTGCACCTCCAATAAAGAGTAGGGCAAAGACTAGCCCTATCTTAATTGAAAAGATTCCCCAGCATGAAGGACCCTCTCAACAACCCTCTCAAGAAAATGAGGTCATGAGAGAACAGACATCACCAATAGTGCCACACGAGCCCCCAAGGCTTCGATGGGTGGAAGAAATGCGGTTGTCCAACGTCAGGGTAGGCAGTCGAATAATGAAGCTATTAAAGAAACGCCCAACTAGGTTTACTATATGGGAGATTTTATCTCTAAGTAAAGAAGCGTGCCAAGCGATGATTGAATCTTTGTAGATGCCAGCTCAGTATGAGGCATGCTTGGCAGAGTTCCAGCTCGAGCTGACAATCACCTTTATAGAGGATGATATGCTGATTTACAGGGGTAACCATAACAGGCCACTGTACATGGAGGGGCACCTTAACTACCAACCGCTGAACTAAATTTTGATAGGCCAAGGGGCCACAATCAACATCCTCCCTTACTACATATACCAAAAGTACTATTTTGATGTCCACCTCACAAAAGTAAGGGACATAAGAATTGTAGGCTTCAACCAGAAGTTTGAAGTTCCGCTCGGGGTAGCAAAATCAACCTTACACTAGGGGATCTCACTACAAAAGTGTAGTTCCATGTAATTAGTTCCAACACTTCTTATAAGAAACCACCCACCCCTCACTTCTCTCCCTCACTCTCGTAACACACTCACTCGCTCTCACATTACTTACTCTCACTCTCTCTTTTCTCCTCCCTCTCTCCACCGTTCTCTCTGTTTCTCTCACCCACCCTTCTCCGACAGTCGACAGAGACAGTGGCGGGCCAGGAGGCTAGAGCTACGGCATCAACGGTGATAAGGATCAAGGGGAGACGTGGCCGGTGGTAGTGATGAGGCGTTTTGCATATTTCATGAACCGGTCGGGGGAATCACGGCATTGCAAGTGTGGAACGACGTCCATTCTTCGTGGTTTCTCTGGAAAAGGTAGGGGGTGGAACCTTACTCTCCTTTCATTAATTCCTTGTGTTTTCATGTCGATCGGAGTGAGATTGAGTGGGTTTCTCTTTTGTTGGGGTTTAAATGCATATTTTGGGACGAGTGATGGTTTTGGTGATCCGAGTGACAATTTTTAGTTTAATCAGCATGAATGGGTATGTTTGAGGCCGGGGAGTGTTTCCCCTTGTTTCCCACTCGCAATGGAGCGAGTTAGGCGTGGAACGGGACTTCGCAGTGAGGTTCCCATCGCGAGCATGTCGGAATTGCTTGATCGATTCATTGGGTCAGTCGACCGATTGGGCAACTGGCCTGGCCCAGACTTCACTGAGCGATTTCGGTCGACCACCAGGGGCTGGTCGGTCGACAGACCCACCTAGTCGGTCGACCAACCGAGTAGGCCGATCAACTGACCTAGCCTGTTGTTCACGTTGGTCGACCGACCAATGCTGTTGGTCAATCGATTGGGGCCTATTCGGCCCCGACTGACCCCCGTGAATGGGTCTTCACCCTCCGTTTATAAAATTAATGTTTCATATATAAAAATCAATGGAATTCAGGCCATTTCGGCCTTGTGAGGGAGGCAGTTGCCCGAGAATGGTTTCACCTAGTTCGAGGGTTCATGGGTTCTCTATGGTGGGTGTTGTCCGTGTAATTATAGCATTGCCTCCAAGTGGCTTGCGTGCTCGTGGCGAGTTACTTACCGCATGAGCTCAGTGACCGCAAAGGGTCATATCTGCACGAGTTCTATGATCACGGTGGATAGTTCTTGCATGGGTTTAATGGACCGGTGTCCACTAGTCTTGTGGTTAGATCATGGGTATTTCTCTTAGCTGTGGTGTCCTATCGTGGTTGGTGGTGGTTTACGTGCACGTGTACACTTTTCTCGAGATCTCCGTGGGACCGTGAATGTTAGAGTTTGGCAGGATTTTGCGGGGTTGTGGTATATCCTAGTGGCCGATCATGGTTCGACCGGGTGGGACCACCCAGTGTGTACGACGTTCTCGAGTAGGGGTGGGACCACCTAAGTGTACGTGCCTTGGTTATGACAAGTGTATGTTGCTGATGGATGTCGTGACGCGTACCCCATGTTAGGTAGCTGGACACAGCCCTGCTATTGGGTGCAGAGGCACAGACCCTAGCCAGCCCCAGGGTGTGGTGTGTGTGTGTGTGTCTCCTGTGCTCCTCCCGGGACCGGATGTAAGTAGTGTGCGCGCATATGAGACCTTGGTGCAGTATAAGACGTCAATGGATGCATCTGGCCTTGTTGTGTATACTTGAGTAGCAGACCCTATGCCGGTGAAGGATGAGTTACCGACAACATTGTCGTGGCCCTTCCGATAGACAGGTGTGTGTCACCCTGTGTGTAGGGTAGGGTTCTTCCACTAGCCTTAGCTCGGGACCGAGGTTGCCAGTGTCTAGCTGTCCTCCCGAGGGTGGAGGTTGTGTGTGGGTGTGGCCACGTGGCCTTGTCAGTGTTTCCATCAGATTGTTACTACCTTGTCATTGTGGGGTTTTCTCTCAGTAGTAGTTCTATGGGTTCGCTGTGGGTCGGCAATCCCTACTAGAGGTCAAGGTTCCCTTGCTGGGGATCGGGCAAGCGTAGAGGTTCTAGGTTTCCTTAGCTCGTCATTCGTGCCGTCTCGACCACTGATGTTTATTGTCTTTATTTTATTACTGTTATTATTTCTATTATTGTTGTTGCTGCTGTTACTATTGGTTACTGCTTTCGTTGTGGTGGGGATCCGTAGGACCCCTACTGAGCCAATGAGATGAGGTTCACTCCCTATTTTTTAGGTACAATGTTTCTTCTGGAGGTGGAGTTTCCCGGTCGGAGGACCAGTCGTACACCAGCTTGCCAGTGCTGGGGTGTACCCCATTGCAGAGTACATTTTCTTTTTGTGGACTGGACTTGATGGGAATCCTTCTGGGGAAGATACTGACAAGTATCATGATTTCCTGGGAGGAGGGAGCACAAGCGGAAAGGGATGTACGTCCCTCAGCAATAATGCCTGATTTAGCTCCGCTCCACGCCCTTCCACCAACTGAGAGCAGGGTGGAGCAGCCCCTCGCGACGACGGAGTCGGGTGATTCGGTCATAACTCTGCCGGCTCCTCTGGCGATGGCCGATCAGGAGTCGTTTGTCGCGGTCAGATGCTCGAGCGACCTGGCCTCCACTTTCCCGTCCTCCTCGGGCGTGGTGGACGTGGGTCTGTGGGCAGCTGTGGATAGCTTGGTTGAGTTTGACCCTCCGGCCATGCCCTCCATTGGCCACACCACCTCGGACGTGCTGGTCCGGCAGATGCTGCTGGCATTGCGATCGATGATCTTCATTGATCCCTCCCTCACATATTGGGGGGTACACATCGTGGTGGCACAGCTGACTAGGGCACTGCAGATGTTGGGCTGCCCTCTAGAAGAATGGTCACGGCGAGTCTTGCTACTATTGAAATACGTCAACCGTCGCGAGTTCCTTCAGGCCCGAGCTCCTAGCGAGTTTGCCGCCATCAGTGCTCAGGAAGACGACTACCTGTAGGCCCTGGAGATGCGAAAAGGCAATGAAGAGCAGCATGAAAAGGCCTTGGACGAAAGCCACCATCGTGTTGGCACCCTCACAAGCAGAATTGAAAAGCTGAGGGGCTATCTCGCTGCAGCGAAGGCTGAGTTAGTTGAAGCCAAGGTGACTATGGTCAGAGAGACCCAGGAGCTTGCCGTTGCCAGAGTCAAGATGGCATTCGTGATGTCAGAGCTAGCACGCCTCAAAGAACAAAGGAATCGGCTGTGCAACATGGCAGAATTCCCTTATGCCAGGATTCTTCCTCTTGAGGAAATCTTCCAGGGAATAGATTGAGCGTCCTCCCCCCTTTTTCATTGACATGTAAAGTAGGGGTATGTCCCGAAACATATGTATACCTCCCTTTTTTTTGAAATAGAATACCATTCACGCACATACTTTTGCATGCTGGCCTACAAATCTTTTCTTCTTTCTTCTTCTCTTCCTTCTATTCTTTTGCACCTTGGCAAAATGTGAGCTTGCGCCGGCGGTTTGGTCTAGGGACACTTCAGTTGGGTTCGCGAGGGTGCATAGGAGAGTGCTCGCCCCCCCAGGGGAGAGACGAGGGGATCACTCCACCATGCAAGCCCCGCGGCCTCACTGAGTGATTCTATGAGTTTGTTGATCCAAATGACTTAGACGAGGGGTCCAGGTCAAAGGGGTGCATTCATCACCCAAAGGGACGGAGAGAAGAGTTTATTGATTCAAATGACCTAGACGAAAGGTCCAAGTCAAAGGGGTATATTCATCACCCGAAGGGACGGGAAAAAGAGCTTATTGGTTCCAATGACCTGGATGGGAGGTCCAAGTCAAAAGGAGTATATTCGCCACTTTGGCCAAAGAGTGGTTTGGGCAAGATGTTCATTCGTCGGTATCACCGAGATGGCAGAACCGACGTAGCTTGTTTGTCTCTTGAAGTATTCATCGGCACTGGGTCAGTGCTAATGCAAAGAGGGGTTTATTTTCTTATCCCAGGCGTAAGGTCCGGGTAAGGTGTTCATTTGTCGGTGTCACCGGGGTGGCGGAACCGACATGGTTTGTTTGTTTCTTGAGGTATTCGTCGGCGCTGGGTCAGTACTAACGCAAAGAAGGGTTTATTTCCATATCCCAGGCGTAAGGTCCGGGTAAGGTGTTTATTTGTCGGTGTCACCGGGGTGGCGGAACCGACGTGATTTGTTGGTCTCTTGAGATATTCGTCGACACTGGGTCATTACTAACACAAAGAGGGCTTTATTCCCTTGTCCCAGGCGTAAGGTCCGGGTAGGGTGTTCATTCGTCGGTGTCACCGGGGTGACAGAACCGACATGGCTTATTGGTCTCTTGAGGTATTCATCGGCACTGGGTCAGTGCTAACGCAAAGAGGGATTTATTCCCTTGTCCCAGATGTAAGGTCTGGGTTGGGTGTTCATTCATCGGTGTCACCGGGGTGGCGGAACCGACGTTGTTTGTTGGTCTCTTAATATCTTCACCAACGTACGACAATGATTCGGCATCGGGAGGTGTTTCCCCCTAGTTCCTCTTTCTTCTTCTTTTCTTTCCTTCTTTTTTTTTTCTCTTCCTTTTTTCTTCTCTTTTTTTTTCTTCTTCTTTTTTTCTCTTCTTCTTCTTCTTTTTTTTCTCTGAGTCGAAGTTCCCTAGAGGACTGGGGGCAATGCAAAAAGGAGCCAGAAGTCCTGGAAGCAGAAGAGGATGATGAAAACTTCATTGACCTGTAGCCAGCACCTCCAGAAATTGAAGACGGCGGTCAAGCTATCGTTGATGATTTGATAGAAATAAACTTGGGAAATGAGGATGATCCCAAGCCGACATTCCTCAACGCCTAGCTCTCCCCAGAAGAGTAAAAGATGTATATATAGCTGCTCCCAGAATTTCGAGACTGCTTTGCCTGGAATTATAAAGAAATGTTGTGGCTCAACCCTATAATTTTAGAACACATTCTATCTATAGACCCGAAGGTTGAACCTACGAAGTAGTCACCCCGACGCATGAGACCGGAGCTGATCACGCTGATATGTAAGGAAGTGGACAAGCTTATTGATGTGGGCTTTGTTGAAGAAAATCAATACACTACTTGACTGGCCAATATTGTGCCTGTTAAGAAGAAAAATGGACAGATCTGGATATGCATGGATTTTTGGGATTTGAATAAGGTGTGTCCAAAAGATGACTTCCCAGTGCCGATAATGAAAGTCATGATCGATGCTACAACCAGTCATGAAGCTTTGTCATTTATGGATGGGTCGTCCAGTTACAATCAGATATGGATCGTAGAATAGGACTAGATCCGCACCGCCTTTCGAACCCCCAAGGGCATCTTCCACTACAAGCGGATGTCATTCGAGCTAAAGAATGCTGGCACAACCTATCAAAGAGCCATGACCAAGATATTCGACAAACTCCTCTATGATAAGGTTGAATGCTATATTGATGACCTGGTGGTCAAGACCAGAAAGAAAGAAGACCACCTGCAAGACCTCCGAGTTATATTCCATAGGCTAAGATAGTATGAATTAAAAATGAACCCTATGAAGTGTGCCTTTGTGGGTTCCAACGGTAAATTCTTAGGCTTCATCATCAGATATAGGGGGATTGAAATAGACCCTGGAAAGATTAAAGCAATACAAGAGCTACCTCCACCTAGGAATTTGACGAAGCTCCGCTCTCTGCAAGGCCGTCTAGCATATATCTGACAGTTCATATCCAACTTGTCGGATCGTTGCCACCCATTTCACAAATTAATGACAAAGAATGCACCATTCTGATGGAATGAAGAATGTCAACAAGCTTTCTAAAGGCTCAAAGACTACTTGAAGACACCTCCGGTCTTGTCAGCACTGGTGAAAGGATGGCCCCTCGTCCTATATATAGCAGCTACTAAATATTCACTGCGGGCAATGCTAGCCCAAAATAATGATGAAGGAAAAGAGTAAACCCTCTACTATCTCAGTAGAAGACTGGTAAGGGCTGAAGAAAAATACTCCCCCATTGAAAAGACCTGCCTAGCTTTGGTGTTTGTAGCAAGGAAGCTAAGGCATTATATGCTATCACATGAGGTCCAGTTGATCTCCAGAGTGGACCCAATAAAATACATCCTTTCTCAGCCAATTCTCAAGGGCCGTTTAGGCAAATGGGCCGTGTTGCTAATGGAATTTGACATAGTATATGTGCCCTAAAAAACTATTAAGGGACAAGCCATCGTGGATTTCTTTGCCGTGCATCCTGTGCATGAAGACTCTCCTCTGGTAATCGAACTCCCTGAAGATGAAACCTTGGAGGTAGACCAGGTTCAGCCCACTGTATGGAAATTATATTTTGATAGGGCATCCCGAACTGAGATCTTGACAGTTGGGTCAATCAAAGTCCAGGCTAGAGCAGGCATCGTCCTAAAGTCTCCTGAGGGGGAAGTTATATATACTTTCTGCTCGATAAATAAACCCTGCACAAATAATGAGGTAGAATATGAAGCTTTGATAATCGACCTCTGGAACGCTTTATTCATGGAGATCCAGATGCTGGAAGCATTTGGACATTCGATGCTGGTTGTAAAGGAGGTGGAGGGGCAGTTTGATGTCTGGAAGCCCGAACTTCTGCCCTATCACTAGCAGGTGTTCCCCTGATGGCGAAGTTTTACCACATTAACGTGAAGCATGTCAATCGAGGAGAAAATGCCCAGGCTGATGCCCTCACAAAGTTGGATAGCTCCCTAGCTGTCCCACCAGATGAAACCCTAAGTGTAGTTGTCATCAACAGACGCCATGTCCCTAGCGTATTAGACGCACCAGCGGATGAAGAAGAATATGAAGCACTAGTAATTGAGGAAGCTCGCAAGCCTGATTGGCGAGAATATCTACTGTAATGGTTTCAACACCGACACGGAAGAACCTAGCGACCAGCTCCCCCGTCACTTCTCTTAGTGCCACAGCTTCTACCCATTTGGAGAAGTAATCTGTGACTGCCAGAATATATTTGCAACCTGATGAAGATGCAGGCAAAGGACCCACCATATCCATGCCCCATTGGGTGAATGGTCAACTGGGGATGGTGGGGTGCAGTGGTGCTGGTGGCCTTCTAGGCACAGTTGCATGTTCTTGACACTTTTGACATGACTTGGCAAATTTACCGCAGTCATCAAATATAGTGGGCCAATAGTAGCCCAATTTCTTTATTTCGATCTTCATCTTTGGGCCAGCCTAGTGCGCGCCAGCTGACCTAGCATGAACTTCCTTCATCACTTGCCACACTTCTTCTGTAGACAGGCAACAGAGCAAGATCTTCTTCTGGGCATCTGCCATCATTCGAAACAAGTTTCCGTTCCTCATCTCATCGGAGTCTTTGATTTTGAGTAATTTCATTCGTTTTTTTTCTCTTGGGGTAGCTGCTGGTGCTCGAACCAGCGTTGGAGGTGCTCTCGCCAATCAGGTTGTCGCATTTCTTCCACAGTCATTATTTTATTTTCCTCTTCATTGGCTAGGACTTCTATCATATTGAGGACCTGGCGCCTGTTGATGATAGTTATATTCAGGCTTGAGTCCGACAGGACTACTAAGGAACTAGCCAGCTTTGCGAGTGCATCTGCCTAAGCATTTTGTCCTCGACTGATGTGCTTGACTTCAATGAAGTAGAATTTCACCATCAGGCGCAGCACCACCTGGTGGTATGGAAAGAGCTCTGGCTTCTGCACATTAAATTGGCCTTCCACTTATTGTGTGACTAGCATAGAGTCCCCGAACACTTCAAGCATTCAGATGTCCATGGACAGAGCGATCTACAGTCCGATAATCAAGGCTTCATATTCTACCTCGTTATTTATGCATGGCTTGTTTACCGAACAGGAGGTATGTATGACCTCCCCTTCAGGGGATTTCAGGATTATGCCTGCACCAGCTCTAACTCTGATAGGCCCAGTCGCTGGAGTATCAATTTTGGATGCACCATCAAAGTATAACTGCCACAAAGTGTGCCACACTTGGTCTGCCTCCAGAGTCTCATCTTTAGGAAGCTCTGTCTCCAGCAGACAGTCTTCAGGCACCGGGTGCACAGCAAAGAAATCTGCGATAGCCTGGCCCTTAACATCTTTCTGCGGCACATAGGAGATGTCAAACTCCATGAGGATCACCGCCTATTTGCCTAAGCGGCCCTTGAGTGCTAGCTGGGAGAAAATATGTTTTAGCAGCTTTATCTCATGCGACAACATATAGTCCCGGAGCTTCTTTACGGTGAAGACTAGTGCCAAGCAGACCTTCTCAATAAAGGTGTATTTTTCTTCAGTCCTGACTAGCCTTCGATTGAGATAGTAAAGGGCTTGTTCTTTTTTTTCTTCATTATTCTGGGCCAGTATTATCCCCAGAGAGTAATGTGTGGCTGCTATATACAGAATCAGCGGCCGCCCTTTCACCGGTGCGCCAAGCACTAGGGGATTCTTCAAATAGTCTTTTAGCTTGTCAAAAGCTATTTGGCATTCTTCATCCCAGCAGAAGGGGACATCCTTCATCATCAACTTGTGAAAGGGGTAACACCGCCCCTACAAAATTGATATAAACTGCTGGATGTAAGCCAGATGGCCTTACAGGGATCTTAGCTCGAAGAGGTTCCTTGGCGGAGGTAGCTCCTGAATTGCTTTAATCTTTGCGGGGTCTATCTCAATTCCCCGATATCTGATAATGAAACCCAAGAATTTACCACTGGATACTCAGAAGGCCCACTTCATGGGGTTCATCTTCAATTCATAGTGTCTGAGCCTCTGAAATATGACTCGGAGGTCTTTCAAATGGTCTTCCATTCTTCCGGTCTTGACTACCAGGTCGTATATGTTGCACTCGACCTTATGGTAGAGCAGCTCATCAAAAATTCTGGTCATTGCTCACTGGTAAGTTGCACCAGTGTTCTTCAATCCGAACAGCATCCTCTTGTAGTGGTAGATGCCCTTGGTGGTTCAAAAGGTAGTGTGGACCCGATCATGCTCCGCGATCCATATTTGGTTGTAACCAGATGAACCATTCGTAAATGACAGAGCCTCATGATCGGTTGTAGCATCAATCATGACTTCTGTTATTGGCACTAGAAAGTCATTCTTCGGGCATACTTTATTCAAATCTCGAAAGTCTACACATATCCGGATCTGCCTCAAATAAGCCCTAAGTAATAGGTATTAACTGTTAACGATGTTTATGCTGGTAGAGACATGCCGGGTAAATGCCAAATTAATTAGATAAATTTGATGCTGATATCTGCCTACCAAGGATTCTGATGCTGAGACTTTGTGATTATACTGTTTACTCAGTTTCAAGTAAGTTCAGATCTGCATGATATGATATTTTGGCATTTTATCTTGACAGTTTTCCAATGGCATTTCTTCCAAAATACCTTCCTATTTGGGTGCCCTCTCTGTCTTCATTTGCTTTTTGGTTGCTGCGCTATCCTTTGGTCTGGCATTTATGCTGATACCCCGGCAAGTGATGCCGTGGACAGGTTTATTGCTCATGTATGAGTGGACATATACAATGTTTTTCATAGCTTTTGGTAGCTATCTTCGGTTAATTTACCAGTGGGGAAGGACAGTGGGAAACCAAATCGCAAGTGTACTCACCCATACTGACACTGAAGACTACAACTCTGGAAAAGGTATGTTGACGTATATGTATTATCCAGTAGATTTTGTTGTCTTAAAATTGGGCTCTTAACTACTCTCTTATGCCATGAAGGACATCAACGGCATTCATCCGACTGTGACATTGGAACATGGTTTTATGGATTAGGAATGGCATCTCTAGCCATTATAGCCCCTTCATTGCCATGCATCTTAGGGATTACTGCTTTGTTTGCAAGGTATGTCAGTGAACTTTGGAATTTCCTTCCTGATGTGTTAAGCTGACTCCTTATTGAAAGAAGGAACAAGATTCCTGTGGTTCGTTTACGTATAATATCTTATTACACGTGAAACATGGACGTCTCCACTTTTAGTCATCGTCCTTTTTGTTGACCACCAAAAGGATGTTGCCAGTCACAAAACCCGGCTTTGAAATCCCTCTGCATGCAGGCTAGGTTTGATGGTTGGGGGAGGCATCATTCTGGCGTCTTTCATGACATATGCATCAGAACATCTTGCTATCAGAGCCTTTGTAAGAGGCCTTGAAGATCGTGATCTGCCAAGAACTAGAAGTATATGTTAGCTATTATCATAAATGCCACCCCCGACAGGAATCAACTTCATAATGTATGTTGTGTACATCGTTGTTGTAAAATAGTGTAGCTTTTTCCTGATCATTTTTTTATCCGCGCCGACAGCTGTAGGGCCATCATCCACCGCTCTCATTTCTTTACTTTTTTTTTAAGGATGTGGTGTAAAAGTAATACGCCATAATTTATTTTGGTAGCTTAATCTTGCGGAAGATTTTGTAATCCTGGAGGCTGAGCCTTTGGCAAAATGGCAACCAGTCTGATGAGGATTGTGATTGCGTAGATTGCCTAACTTTCTGGTTCATGTTTAAAAAAAGGAGGCCGTGGGTTTTTGGTTCTCTTTTCGATTGATGGCACTCGCAAAATCCATAGCCAAAACTGCTAATCGTGGGTGGTGGTATTCTGCGCATATACTTGGGCACCTATCATATGCACGGAAGGCTTCTGGGCTTGCGTGATTTCTCTGTAATCATCTTTGGCTGGAGAAATTCGATTTGGGGAGTCTGTGACGGCCGCAACACGCGGGCACTAATCTAGTTCTTCCGTGGATCCGGAGCGACGTTTGTGAACACCATCCTCTGGTGTTCGGGGTCTGAAATTCTCCTTGTTATGGACATTAATGGGACTCGAAGGTTCTCCTTGTCCTCCACTGACATGATGGCATTAGGATCAAATCTCAAAACTGGAGGCAGAAGTTTCCTGGAAGATGAACGGTCGAGATAAAAGAGGAATAATCCGGAGGGTGTGCGTCCGTCAGGAACTTGTCGAGCTCACATTTTAAAATACCCAATTCCCAAATGCAGCGCCAGCTCGGTGGGGGAGCACATTTCGGGGCCCATCGGACTGAAGAGCTGCCTACTTCTTTCTTTGAACCTGCTGCTAAAGCTTGAACTGAAGATTACTTGGAGTCCCTTCTTAAGAGCACCGTGGATCGGTCGTCATTCTATGATCTCACCTCACAAAGTAATATTCTTCTATGGGTTACAAGAATGATATTTTGTTGATTAGCGCCGCTTTGTCATAAGTTGGTCGGTATATAATATCGTTCTATCTACTACGATTGTACAGAAAATGTATCCATCTTACATAGATCAGGTTGCTACATCGCCCAACAGTGCAAATAAAAAAATAATAGATATTTTTAGGCTGACTTCCTTCTGTATTTATATCTGTACGGTTCGATCAACAATTAAATGATAGCGTAGTATTCATCCCCAATTCTGGTTTATGGCAACTATTAACACCTTTTAAAGAATGTTTGTGCGGCACAATGCAATGTCATTTATTTTCAGAAACATGCGGCAAGATTTATTTTTTCCGTAAGAAATGTGGATCATATGACCAATATTATTCAAGATGAGCAGAGGTAGTACAATCAAATAGCAGAGGAGAGATTCCTTACATGACAAAACAACAATGGAATAAAACATGCAACCTCCCTAACTCTTGGCCTCAATAAAGGCTACACTGAAGCAGATCAGAGTCGACTAGATGCAGCACATGATTGCTGCCTTGTAACAATGCTGGCACTTCGTGCATCCTTCATCAGTGATGCCAACTCATATCATTTGTGGGCTGGCTTTGGCTGACCGGCACATCCTGGTGAAAAATTTTCAATAATCTCCAGAACTACCCTGGTTTATCATCTATTTGTAAATCTAATAGAATGTAAAGACCGATCTTTCAAAGACAAGATAACAATTTCAAATATCAAAAGTACAAAGGAGCGACTTTTTGATGAAAATGGCTGGCTGGACGAGGCGCTCTCCGGAGTTCGCTTTGGGGGCAAACTGTGTGCCTCTCGAAGGCAGCGGCCCTTACTCGATCTTCCTCGGCTTAGCTTTAAGCAGGGGTGCTACTCTGGTTATAGGCAGGAGTAGGGGAAGTTTCAGGGTGCCTGCTAGCCGAGGGAGCCCCCGGGATTCCCAGACACTTGATCCCATCTGTTTCCAATGTCAGAGAAGAGGACATATACACCGCTACTGCAGGGTGAAGGCAGGTAGATGGGGACCGGAACATGCATAGGGTGAGAGGGGCTTCCATCACCAACGCTCCTATGCAGAGGTGGTCCGGACTCCGCCTAAGCCTCTTGAGGGGGGGATACTGGGAAATAAGACCCATCCCCTTACTTGGAAATAAGACCCATCCCCTTAGAGTTCCTCATCAGTCTGGAAGAATGTCTCCAGCGTTGCCTTTGGGTTTCTTCAGTGGAGGGAGGGGTGGATTCGAAGTTGGTCAGGGTCCTTCTGGCTGCACGTGGAGATGGGAGAGGCCTGTGGGAGGTTTGCTAGGTGAACAAGGCTGGATTCCTGGCAGCCGGCTGAAGTGCAGATGACATGGTGGCAGAGACAGAATAGGGTTTCCTGGTGGCTGACAATATCCTTCTCCATCTATAGAGGAGGTCCTTGGTGAGAGGGACATTCCCCAAGCCAAGGGAAGTCGGCCTCCGTGTCACCCTCGTGGGGATACCACTCATCCTCCGCAACGAGGTGGGGGTCTCCCTCTTGATCAGGAGTTCCGGGATGGTGGGGGAAGGAAGCCTCTATTTCACCCTAGATGGATCGCTAATAATTGTTGATGCCACCGTCAGGGTTTGCAACCTTGCCGCAGTGCCGCCGATGATGTCCCTCTTCATCCTAGGGGAAGCCTTTCTTGTTAATGTCTTTCTCAAGACGGAGAATCAGCAGTGGTGGTGGGACGAGCTTGGGCAACAACTCCTTGGGTGCGAGAGAAAGACGATGGGGCGGCAGGGGTATGTGTCAACCCCACAGCCTGTAATTTAAATTTCGAATGGGGCGCAGTTTTTCCTGGGTTGGATGGCCCATCTCTCCTCAGGTCAGGTGGACCAGCACGGGGGTCATAGGATGGGCTGGTGTTGAACCCCACAAAATTTATATTTTCTGATAATTATAGTAAATTTCAGAAATTAAGATGCCTTAGAATATGACATAAAGCAATGCATGACCATTGCCGTCATATAGCTACCCATGGACATGTCATCAAACACAAGAAGAGCAGCACAAAGTCGTGCACACCGGCTCAATAAAATCAAGCGTTTTAGCTTTTAAAGGCCCATGGAAATTTTGCCAAGCAATTGGTGGGCAACTGGAGTTGTGTGCGCCATCCATACGATTCACACAAAATCAAGCCTTTAGCCCCTTACGGCGCTTAGGCATTTCGTCAAATGCCTAGTGAGCGGCACGAAATCATGCACACCCGCTCAACAAAATCAAGCTTTTAGCTTCTAAAGTACTCCCAGACATTTTGTCAAGCGTCTAGCGGGCGGCATAAGGCCATGCGACCACTCAACAAAAGTCCACGCCAAGTCGAGCTTTTTAGCTCTTTATGACAAGTGGACATTCTGTCAAATATCTCTTGGGCGGCATAAAATCATAAACCTACAGGGTTAAAACTTATACAAAATTAAGTTTTTGGTGTCATCGGGGTATTGTGATAGAACATCCCACAATTCACACTAACCCTTACCCTTTTATTGTTCCAATTCCGGATCAGGGAAGTATACCAAAACTGATAACACACAACACATACATATGCATGAATACATGAAGACCACCTGTATTCATGTGATAATGTTTGTAAATTTTGACGTATTTGCCTAGTGTGATGATAGAACATCCCACAACTTAAACGTTAACATCAACTTTTTTTTTTGTTGTTACAGTTCCTGATCAGGGAAGTATACAAAAACTGATAACACAAGCAAACATCTCAATACACACATGTACATAAATACATAAAGAGCACCTGTTCCTATTTCTTGATCCTTGTGAAATGCGACAAACCTCACCCACCAAGCTCCTTCATAATTGGAAAAAACAAGCAATACAGAATGCATATATATGGATAGATACAGACATCTGTGTGTAAACCCAGCACTGCAGTCAAAAGAACAGGTGTTTTTTTCAACGGGAATGACAAGATAAGATGTATTCTCGTCATCTATGAACTGCAGGCAACCAAATACATGGGAAGAAACTAAACCAAATACATAGGAAGAAACTAAATGATCGTGACAAACTAATAAATGAATCAACAGCTGATGATTTTACATTATCTTAGTACTGTTTAACCTTCCCCACCATTTTCTCTTCATCTTGTCTGCGCCTGTCTCTTCAGTCCCTAGCTTATGTAAGATCACCTTCGTCTCTCGGATCCTTCCTCCGAAGTCCTTCTTCCAGGCTTCAAATGCCTGCTTCAATCGCCTCAGCTCACGGTCGGGATTCAGGTTGGCATCGGCCTGCCCTGACTTCACTTCTATTAAGAACTTTGTATCATCAGCAAACACCTGTGCCCGTTGTTCAAATTCCTCGGCCAAACGGCTGATTACATTCAGGCCTATGCTCATTTCTCTGTCCATGACCCGTGATATTGGTTGTGTTCCACTGTTCTCACAGGGCCTAGGTGGTCCCACATGGTTGCTGCTGCTGTCAAAACTTTGGTCAGCTGATGCATCAGACCTCCTCTCCATGTCATCAATGGCCAGGCTCTTTTTCGCAATGGAGATACTGGATTGTAAGGATCTCATCTGTTTCTGCCAGACCTCTTCCATTGATCTCATCTTCTGTTCATACTCAGACCACCGGCTCTCATACTGCTGCAGCCTCTGATGGAGAATGTCATTCTCCTCTTCCTTCTCTCTTAGTCCAGCCTCAGCTTTCAGAACTCTCCTCTGTAACTCAGCAAGGATAGATGCCTTCACTAGCACCTGATCTGACTCGGCTCCCTGTTATCAAGTTGAATACAGTCAGAAAGAATTACATTTCATTACATGGCTGTCCTGCCATGGCCATCTATCAGAAACTGAAAAGGTGGACTCCACAGGTAAACGTGACCTGCAATATCTTGAAATGACAAGAGGTAAACAATTTCTGAATTCCAAGCTAGACCTAGCATCAATGAACTGCTTGCATGACAGCTGTACAGGGGCAAATAAAGACGAAGAACATCTGGATGAGGATAAAGGAGCTACCATGGAAAACTAGCTTAGATTTATATGGACACTTTTTTGGGGGACCTTCCACCATTAGACATGAGGATCATTTCTTTTCTTGATTTGACTGACATAAACTGGAAGGCTCTGTCTGCTAAACCATGCATGAGTTACCTACAATGGGCATTGAATTCCTGACTTGTGGGAAACAAACACGTGGTGTGGGCAGCCAACAGCCTTTCAGTGTCTGACGTTGAACAGACTAAAAGAGACAAAAGGAGTTGCAGCTTCAACTTGTAACTTTCCACTATACTAGAATTAATAAATGGATTCATATTCAAAAATGGACTTAAAAATGAAGATGAGGAAGCAAATCCAAGGTCTAGTTAAACTTACACTTGCATCCCTTGATTTACTGGCTGCATGTAAAAGGCTAACATCCCCTGAACACCTTCTGACAAGCCAACCTCGAATTCCTGATAAAGCAAGATAAATGTGAAAGTTTCAACGATCTCTGATGTGTTCAGTAACTCAAGCAACCAAGGCAGACATTAAGAATGTTACCTGACTGTATGACCATGGATGCTTTGCAAATATTTACAAAGTTTCTCCTAGCAATTCTGCATTTTAGTTGCCTCTGCAGAATGATGGCAGCTCTGTGTCTTTCTACCAAGACTGCATATGTTTTTCGTGTCTTCTGACCCCGAATGACTGAAAAGGTATACCAGAATTGTGAAAACTAGAAACATGAAAAGCATCAGTGAAGAAGCAGTGGACAGGGTGTGAGAGAAATACATGACTGTAATGTTGTAATGCCCTTCTTATAATGCTTAACATAACAACGAGCTCGGTGCCCCCTGAAACAGCTCTGGACCCTTAGAATGCCATGTAGCGTGCGGTTTCTGGTATCTTCAAGTACACCAATCTACAATATCCCAAAATATGCATGTGAATATAGGATGTTAGTGACATATTGCTTAACACGGTTACTGCATTTCTCCAACAAAATTAATAAACTAATAGGCAACATGCAGAAATACGGGGAAAAAAAAAGAAAACACTCTTTCTTCCTTATCTGTGCGGTTTCAATTTAAAGATCACAACTGATCTATGTTATCAAAGGCGATGGAGGTGATCGCCTAGGCGATGGAGGCAGCCACAAGTCGCCTCACCTCCGCCTCGATCACCTCAATCCGGCCTCGTGGGCCCCAGCCCACCAAAGCACACCTCGGTCCATTTGATTTTTTGTTTAAATTTATTTAGATTTGTTGCTAATTTTATTTAAATTTGTTAGATTTTAGGAATGAATGATTTTAGGAAGTTTAGTGATTTTATGTATGCATTTTTGTGATGTTTAAAGATATATTTATATTTCTGAATTATATGTGTTATTTTAATAAAATATCACCTCAAATATGCCTAGGCCATTGCCTAGGCGTTTGAGGCATGATGCAACCCCTTGGTCGCCTCGGTCACCTCTCTCCTCTAACTACATAGCAACCGATTTATGTCATTGGCATCAGAATTCCTTGCAAATTGACCAAAGCTCGCAGAATGCATTTATGATATTGATGAGGCCCATAATGTACTTAACAAAGCTGAGGATATGGATCTAATATCCTTGAAGTAATCCAGAGCAGAAACAAAATAGATATTTTTTACCTTGCTCTAGCATTCAAACTTTTCAAGCATGGTTCAGAAGATACACCTCATGTGATTCACAAGTAAAAATATTGGAATGACAAAGACAATAGGATTCATACAGGAACAATTTGATGGGAGAGGATACCACGGAAAGTCTGCCGTTTACCCATTCTTACGTAGTGGGAAGGATTCATAATCAAACCAAAGCAGAAATGTGCATAATATTCTGTAGTTATGTTATATAAAAAAAACCTCACCTGTCCAGTGCGGAAAAACAATTTTGTGTAGCCAACTTGATACATCTCAGGAAGGATATTAAACTGGTGAAGAATTGCAACTGAAACACTGAGAGGATCTTGTGATGTGACACTCTCAAGAAGAAGGAACCCGTACCTGGCAAGATATTTACAAGGATGAAATTGCTAAACCCACATCTATTATTCAGTAGGATGGCAGGGAATAACTGAATCATGATATCTTACCGTCTTGCAAACTTCTGGTGAGACATCCTCGTAGGAAACCCAGACCTTGAAATGCGGACCACCTCTAGAACACCACAACATCGAAGCTGCTGCAGTACGAGCCGCTGTTCATAAGTTCCTGGAAGTTGAAAGTTGTTTGGCTTAATGCAACGTATAAAATGTGGTGTAGTGCTCTCCAATCTCTGCATCAGTTGGAAAAGTTGACCCTGAAAATAGAAAAAAGAAAGAAAAAGAAAACAATGCACAAGAATCAGAATAACGAAAAAAACTTCTATGCCTGAAAACTAGAATATAGTTTCTCTGTACTAAGATGTGATACACTTACAGTAAACAAATAAGATACATTGAAACGGATGCCACAGAAAGAAAAATATAAAAGTTGTGAATCTATCAGCCATGTTAGAAGTATGGAGCGCTTTGATGCCATCAGGTACTGCTTAGCAATGGCTAATGCAGACGGTTGTGCTGGTGAACATGCTACATGGTTCTCACAGATTTGTAAATTGTAATATAAAAATTAAAGTTGTTGGACTTGGTTGTAGCTAGCTTATCAAAAAGTTAAAATAGCATTATTCTCTTCAAAATTTCAAAAGAGATATCAGCTTGTCCTATTTACAATTAGTTTAACCTGATCAAGAATAAACATGTGCCATCTTTTTCGCTGAATTGTACAATAGGAGCCTCTTGAAAAAAAGCCCTTGTTCTTTAAAGGCAAAAGTGAGTCCTGATTATGTCCGAAAGGAAAGGAAACAGTGCTAAAGTCCAATTGATATCAGCCAAGTAGAATCTTGAAAGGAAAATTACCTTAAACTTCGTTGCAACACTTAATTTCTGGGAATCTATTCCACTAGATCTGTGTGAAAGACCAAGAGATTTGTCAGATTGACTAAGCATCTTTGATGCGAATATCTGAGGAAGCTGGCATTTGCAAGAAGCAAGGAGTCGAATGGAATCCATGTGTAGTAGATCTCTATTCTTCTCCAGAAATCCTGATGTGTCATAAACAACCTGAGGGAGAAGTAGTAAAATATCATTTATACAGAATAAACATGACAATCATGTAAATGGACTTCTGAACTGGTAAGCTAGCAACCTCTCCTGCATAATGATTAACACCAAACGATTTGCCCCTTTCTCCTCGGAAACAAGAATTGGAATTGAGATGCTGCTTAAGTTTGTTTGCAAATGTCAAATCTGTACCATTTGGGAAGGTAGACTCTTCATCCAAGAGTGACAACAACCCTAGTGGTTTCTGCACAAAAAATAACAATAGTAATGTACTCTAGAAACTACAGATGCAAGGA
Source organism: Amorphophallus titanum (assembly GCA_024336825.1). Taxonomy (NCBI): domain Eukaryota; kingdom Viridiplantae; phylum Streptophyta; class Magnoliopsida; order Alismatales; family Araceae; genus Amorphophallus; species Amorphophallus titanum. The sequence continues at coordinate 625,428 of JANBPO010000930.1, forward strand.
ATGAAGAGATAAAAATACTTGCCTAAGCAAATTTGCTAAGCATTCGGGCCAGTCCCTCGAAGGCCGCCCAACCTGCTCCATCCAACAACGCCTACTTGGCCATTTGCAGAATGGGGCATGGACATTGTGGGACCATTCCCACCATCATCTCAAGGCCACAAGTTTATACTGGCTACCACTGACTACTTCTCTAGATGGGCTGAAGCCGTTCCGCTACGAGAAGTTACAGGGGAGATAGTTGCCCATTTTGTAAGGCACTACATTATATACAGATTCGGCACCCCTAGTCGGATTATATTCGATAATGGCACGCCATTCAGGAACAAGACTGTTTATGCTTTAGCATCTAAGTTCCATATTGACTGCAGGACGTCATCGGTCTACAACGCCCAGGCCAATGGTTTAGCCGAGGCCTTCAACAAAGTCCTCTGCAAGCTGCTGTCCAAGATAGTAGGAGGCCGCAAACGAGATTGGGGTGAAAAGGTCCATGAAGCCCTATGGGCCTATCGGACCATCTACAAAACCCCCACGGGTTGTTCTCCATTCTCTCTGGTCTATGGAGCCTAGGCGATGGTCCTTGTGGAGATCGAGCTGGCATCCTACCGCGTTGCTGTGCACGCTGGATTGCCAGGCCAAGACCAGTCCGAAATAGAAAGAATGCTTGAGGAGCTGTCCAACCTTGAAGGCGAAAGACTTAGAGCCTATCAACACTTACAAGTGTACCAAGTCCGCATGACACGTGCCTATGATAAGCTGGTCAAACAAAGGGCATTCAAGAAGGGTGACCTTATCATGGTCTAAGAAAAGGAGGTTCTCGCAGGAAGATCCAGCGGCAAACTCTAGCCTAATTGGCGTGGGCCTTACGTCATACAGAAGGTCTATGAAGGAGGGGCCTATACGGTCGTTGACCACAAGGGGGACAATCCCTTCCCTCCTCTCAGTGGCAAGCATATGAAGCTCTACCATGCGTCACCACAAGAGCTTCTACAGCAGTCCTCACAGGACATTACCTCTCCCCAGTGAAGGTTCAAAAAAAAGGGGGGGTTAAAAATACTGATACCCCGGCGGACTTAGTCGCCCTTCAATGGTTGGCTAAGGGCAAAAAGGCCATAGACCTAGTCGAGGTGAAAACCCGAAAGGACGTCTCGGGTAAAAATGGACAACCCCTCGGTGTGAAAACCCGCAAGGGCGCATCAGAAAAAGTTAAAGGGGGCGGCCAGTCTCGACGAAAACCCGAAAGGACGGTAAGGCTGGTAATGTGAAAAAAAAAAGAGCCCAAAAATATCCTCTTCCACCATGCTTTACGGGTGGTCCTAAGTCAACGACTTTACCCTATAATGGCAAGAGCGTTATACTAATGTCTCAGCTACACCTCCTACGTCATCCTACGACACCTAGTCCTTGGATTCCGTGTCTCTCCGGGCTATCCAATCTGTCCTTCTAGTCCCATCGAGGTCGGCCTATGCATGCCCCTTTTGGGCTGCCGACCCACTCTGCCTATCGACTTCTGGGTTTAGCTCATGTGTCTCTTTCGAGCAGTTAAACCCACTTATCTTTGTCCCAATGTGTTTGGCCTCAATATACCCTCTCCGGCTACCAACCCATCTCGCATTTCGGCTCATTTTACCTTCCTGGGTTTAGCCTCAGTATGCCCTCTCGGGCTGCCAACCTATCTTGCCTTTCGGCTCATTTTACTTTCCTGGGTTTGGCCTCAGTATGCCCTCTCGGGCTGTCAACCCATCTTGCCTTTCGGCTCATTTTACCTTCTTGGGTTTGGCCTCAATATGCCCTCTCGGGCTGTCAACCCATCTTGCCTTTCGGTTCATTTTACCTTCCTGGGTTTGGCCTCAGTATGCCCTCCAGGGCTGTCAAACCTATCTTTGTCTCCACGGGCTTGGCCTATGTATGTCTCCTCAGGTTGCCAACCCAATTTGTCTATCGACTCATGGATTTGATTCATACGTCCCACCCAGGCTGTCAAATCCCCTCTTTCATCTTATTGGGTCTGGCCTATGCATGCCCCTTTTGGGCTGCCAACCCATCTCGCCTATCGGCCTCCAGGTTTGACCCATATGTCCCTTCCGAACTGTCAAACCTACACCTTTGTTGTCCCAACCGGCCTTGGCACATGCACACCCTTTTGGGTTGTCAATCCGTTCAACCTTCGGCTTTTGAATTTGGCTAATTGCGTTCCACTAGGGCAGTCGAATCCACCCATTTGTCCCACCTATGCGGCACACACGTCCCTATGGGAGTGCCACTTTCTCCTTGTCTTTTGGCATTATCACCACGAAATATAATGTTGTGGCTGGCTTCGGGAGGATGTCCCCATTTTCTTCCTGACCTGGTAGCATGCTGAGAGGTGGAAGCTTCAGCTTGGTTTACCTCTGCTGATGCGAGGCATATCTCTTTATCTGCGTCTTTAGAGATTCAGACTATTTCAAATAGGGCCACAAGGGTGTTGCAAGATATAGCCAGGCCTCTTCGTCTGTTCTTGGATCTCTTCTTCTTTTTCTTCACAGTCGGCGGCTGCCCCTTTGAAGGCTCATCCCATATACTGGGTTCTTCGGCTTCAGCTTCAGCTTCAGCTTTGGCCTCTTCTACTAATCTCAGGGACTCTAACTGTTCCCAAGGGATGTACTCATCCAACTAGACGGGCTAGATTTTGAGTTGTTCATATTCATCTACCCCATCAATGATTACTTGAAGTCGTTTGACTGCCGGGCTGGCTTCTTTGTACACTTGCATAGGGATGTGTTTCTTCTTATTGTTGGTGAATCTACCAATGACCAGCTGAGGAGCTATCTCATGCCAAACGGGGGTCAAGACTGGGAGTTCTGGCTGAGGTGTGACGCCCCGTATACAAATTACCGGGTCATGACGAAGCGCTGCCCTCCTCTTTGCTTTAGTCGGCACGGTGTGCCAATTTCCTTCACCTTCTACTGGTGCTAGGATATGGACTTCATAGGTATGTTGAATGCAAGCTTTTGCCATTTCTTCAGGTAGTTGTTGATATAGAGATATCATGTTGATGGCTCCCCCCAAAGTGGGCATTTCATGCGGGCACGGGGGATCAACTTTATGCTCCCTCATTTGTAATTCTCCCTTCTTGATCAAGGACTCAATAGTGTCTTTAAAGATATAGCAGTCCTCGATAGGATGCCCGATCATTTGATGATACGGGCAGAAATGAGGATCGTCTTTCCTTCTGAGATCACCCGGCCTCTTTGGTTCTGGGAGAGTTACCTTCGAACAAGAGTCGAGTCTTATCCTGAGGGAACCAGTATCGCTTCTTCATCTTATCCTGTAGGGATGGGCCTTCTCGCCGATCGGCAGACTTGGACGGGAGAGACTCAGCCACCCCTTTCTCCTTTTCCCTCTGTTGTTCAAAGGTCTTGAAGTCGACCGCGTGCACTTCTTGAGGTGCCGATCGTTTGTCAGTTGACCTGGCCTTCTAGCTTGAAGTGGCAGGAGCGGCAGAGTATTTTGAAAGGAATGCCTTGACCTCCACTACCACATTATTCAGTCAATAAAATGACTTGATTTCAGTGCCTATCATTCTTTCCAGCACTTCTCTTCATAGGTTCTGCTTGCATATTTGGACAGCATCCTCCTGATGCGACGGGTGCCTGCACCTCATGTTGAGCTTCCTCCATCTTTTGATATATTCCTGGGTGGACTCATCGTTCCTCTGCCTGGTTTCATATAGTTCGGCTACCGTCACCTCCCTTTTGGCGATGTGGAACCTTTCTTTGAATTTTCTTTGTAGGTCTGGCCAGTCAATGATAGACCTGAGCTGTAAGCTCGAGTACCACTTGAAGGCGAGCCCTGTTAATGTGGACCCGAAGAATTTTAGGTGGTACGACTCGTCAGTCGCCAAGTCGCCCATCACATTTGTGTAGTAGGCAATGTGCTCGCGTGGAGACCACTTTGGAGGCTTAGTGATGCCAGGGGGCAGCCTCTTGGCAGCATGATGAGACGGGTATGGCACCCTGTATACATCGAATGAGATGGAGTCGCCATCACTCTTTTTCGCCAGCTTCATTTCTATCATTTGCTCGACCATGAGCTTATTCACCACCGTCGGGTCAACCGGGCTTGGGTAGAAGTAAGCTTGTTGCATATGTGGCTTTGTTAACAAGGCCACATGGGGGGTGGCAAGGCCCCCTTGGAATTGGAGAACCGAGGGATGTGGTGCAGTCGCAAGTTGTTGTTGCAGGGGAGGCATGCCCCCAGTATAGTTGTGCACCAGTTGTGAGGTGATCGCCTGCGGTAAGACTTCAAGTGCTTGACCACTGCCCCCTGATGTTCCAAGCTGGCCTTCACCCTGTGCGGTTGTGGAGAGGTGCATATCTCTCTCACTCAGTTGCTTCTTTAATACTTCAATCTCTTGTTGATACTTGTGCACCAACATCAGCAAGGCTGGGTCACCGATGGGAGGGTTGGGGTGGCTTCCCAGATGGGGACATCCCCGACCACTCCACATTTTTGGGGCTCCTGATGATCGCCAGCAGTGCTACATCTTGTTCGCCACTTCTTTCTTCTAAGGACGAGGCAATCTTTAAATAGAACAGGGTCTCCGTAAAGATTTGGATAAGCCAGAAAACCTAGTGAAATCTCATTGGTCCACCTGGCATTGTGAACATTCTTCCTTTGGAAACCTCTGAAAAAGCATGCCACCTTTTCTTGGATCATGTGCCATTGTATCGCTGGTGTTAGTTTACTAATCGAGTCTGATTTCAAGTTACAGAATTGGGGTTCGAATCTCCAGACCTGTTAGCGCATGAAGATCTGCATCGACCTGATTGCTTAGGCTTGTATTTATGCATCGACCTGAATTCCATGGAAGATTCTGTCGCATCGACCTTACTATCAGATTTGGACTTAGCAGCATCGACCTTTCTCTTGAGTGCTCAGACTTGGTTAGTTGGAGCTTAGTCTTTCTGCCTCGACCTGCCTCTAAGGTGCACCGACCTCCTCACAGGTGTTGCAATTAAGTGTCTTGCTGCATCGATCTGTTTCCCCAAAGCTTGTTCAGTTGCATCGACCTTTCTTCTAAGATAACTAAGGTGCATAGACCTCTCGTCTTGAATTGCCTAAGTGCATCGACCTGACATTCGCAAGCGTTGACGTTGTTGAGGCATCTTCAGTTGTGCAGACGTAGATGAGCTTCAAAAGTGGTTCTGTGCTTGATGCTTCGAGGCATGTAATTGATGCGTTGATGCTACACAGGTGATGCGTCGGTGCAACAACTTGATCTTTGAGGCAACCTTTCTATTTCTTTTTGATGCTTCGACGTGCTACAACTCTGTTCAATGTTGGACTGAAAATGTCAATGCATTGGTGACACTTCCCTCTGATACGTCGATGCATCGCTGCAGATGCGTCGATGCATCTGCCTTCTGCGTTGAGGCAGCGATGATCCATCTCTTCTACTGCGTATAGGCAATGGCTTGTTTTCTCCTGATGCGTCGATGCATCATGTCAGTAAGACAACTTGAATTTGTATGATCCATTAGATACTAAAGGATTAGTGTACTTGTTCGTCATGTAAAAAATCTTTGTCCATCATGCTTATTAAGATCAATAGTATGTCATCATCAAAACCAGAGATCCAGCAGGCCGACTACGCAGTCATGATGAGGGTAATGAGGGGAGTTGAGAAGGGAGCAGAAGGGCTCACGGGGGGTGCGTGGTGGTGGGTAGGTGCGTGCGTGAGTGTAGGAGAGGGGGAGAGGTACATGCATGTGGTGACCAGTGGTGTGAACGGTGGACACGGACGATGGTCTCCGTGGTTGGCTCTGGAGTGCACAGAGGGAGAGATGAGCTACAACCGTGGGATGTGTAGAGGTGGGAAGCAGAGGTGGTAACTGTGACAGGAGAAAACATGCATGGGGGGTGGTGAGAGGGAGATGAGGTCGATGGTGTAGACGATGGAGGGAGAGGAGCTGGGTGTTAGCAGGTGGACGTGGGTGAGAGCTGCAGAGGGGCCTATAGCCGGTGTGTGCTGGTAAATATGTAGAGGGTCATGGATGTTGGTGTGTGTGTGAAGGGAAGTAGGGAGAGCGTGGTATGCATGGGTGGCCGGTGGAGGGGGGCTCTCTCGAGGGAGGTGAGACGTTGGGTGTTGCAGTCAGAGAGGGCAGGGTCCCATGTGAAGAAGTGGGAAGGGAGGTTCACGCTACAATAGACGAGGAGGAGCCGCTATCAACGGTGGTTGGGGTGGAGCAGGCAGAGGGGAGACGGGGTCATGCGTGAGGTGATGAAGGGAGAAAGTGGCTCACAGGGGAGGTTTGGTGATGCCACGGTGTTGTGGAGAGGGGAGGAGGTGGAAAAGTCACTGGTGATGAGGGGTAGAGGGATGCTAGCGTGGAGCCTACACTTTTGGAGCACGGTTGGCATGAAGGGGTGCTCGCGACATCTGAAGTTAGAGAGAGAAAGGAGAGAGAGTGAGAGATTGACAATGGCATAGGTGGGAGGTGAAGAGGGGTTGCCACGTTCAGGCTAGCCTCCCTCTTGTTCTTCCTATGTTCCTTCGCACTGGCTGGTCACACCGCAACATCGGGCTCCAATTGCATGCACGCATAGCACCACCACCTGGAGCCTTGTCCTCTACTCGTCGTAAAGCCCATGGAGAAGATGATGCACAAAATGAAAACTTAGTTGATGATTGTGATAATGTAAAAAATTATACTAAGCCCCCCCAAGATTTCAATAATAAATGCATGTTTTTCCATTTGTCCCTCATGATGTTCATTCAATGTGAATTTTATAAAAAATACTTATAATTGATTGTTTTATTTCGCTCTCTCTCCCCCTCCGTGAGATTGAATGATAGATTGAACACTTGGAATCCCATGCGAATTACCCCCTTGTCCATCCCTTGTAATTCTTTTCTGGAGTTTTCAGCATACACCCAAAGGCCACAAGAGATCTATCATTACTTAGATATGGCCTCTGCATATTCCCAAGAGTGGGTATAAACAAGTTTGATCCAAATCTCACAAAGTAATTTTCACTAGGTGATGAATCCTCGGAGGGACCATGGACCTGTGAAGTCATCACATGCCCCTGGATCCCTTGTTCACCAGGCTGAGGGATAGTGAAGCTCTCCGTCCCTTTTGCGGCTTAGCATACTCTGTTCGTGGAATCAGTGGGATCCCTAACCCTTACAACCCAACAATCCTATTTGTTCGCATGTTTTAATACTCTTTAGCTATTGTATTCTATCTCCAGGAGCAATCAGATCATTTCCATGACTGAAAAACCCCTGAATCTGATCTTCTCTAGCCCCTTCCGATGCATAAAACCCTTGATACGGTGACCGAGCACTGTAGCTATAGCGAAAACGTCGGCTCCCTCTCACACAGCACTGTAGCCATAGTGCCTTAGCCGCCAGCTCCCTCTCACAAACCACCCCTCTGCAGTCACCGAGTAAAGCCCCTCCTATTCTTGGCTGCCGTTTCAAAGTTGCCAGCAGCCCAGCTACCGGATCAAGAACCAAACCGCTCAATCTTGGCCACTGTGTGGCCCTCTCTTGTTGTAGCTGGCCGCCGTATGGACCCCTTTTGTTGGCTCCCTTGTGCTACCCATGTTCTCCTGATAATTTGAGGCAGAGCTAAGAAAGGTACCCAGTGCCATATCAACGGGGTTTGCACCGATACAATATGAATATTTCTCTGAGTCACCCTGTCAGGTTAAAGAGATCCACTACTTGCTATAGTGTGTTCTTCTTTGACTTTGCATAAGGGGAAAGGAATAAAATGCCTCAGCGATGGACGACGTCCCATAGTTGGCCACTAGGCACCAGTATGCCTGCATCATATGGACTCTGTCTCATCACTCCGTGGATGGATATCCCATATGTATCTTCACATATCCCACAATAAAGGGGAGGTGCTGTCAGGATTTATCCAAGAGGCTAGTTTATCGTATAGACTTTTTTCTTCTAAATTACCCCATTGAGCCACGGGGATCCACCGTCTACTATGGCGTGCTCTCCGATGACTTCATTAGGAGAAAAGTGAATAAGCTGCCTCAATGGCAAACAATGTCCCACGGCTTCTCGGCCCTCTTGACCCTCAAGATTTGGCATGCCCATGTATTATGGACCCCATCTCGGCTCTCCGTGGATGGGTATCCTATACATCACCTGGCATATCTAGAGATAAGGGGAAGATGCTGCCAGAATTAAATCGGGAGGCAGCATCGTGTAACGCTTTTCCCAGTATTCCAATCATTCTGTTAGGCCATGGGTCTTCGTAAGATATCATAGAGTGAGTTCCAATGACATCGATGGAGAAATAGAACTTCAATCAACCCTAAGGCAAATAGCGCCCCTAACCTTTTATGTCCCTCGGTTTGCAGTCGTGCTAACTCCCTTGGGAGCTATTATGCATACCCCGTGGTGCTAATGGGTCAAGAGTAACCAGCAAAACTCACTTGGACTATCATCTTTGATATGTCCATCTGTTTCAGAACCCATCTCGACACTCTATGAATGGGTCTCCTATACCTCTCTGCCAAAATATTCTAGGGCAGGGGGAGATATTGTCGAAATCCCGCGAGCAATTTGTGATTTAACTCTACACTATGTTTCTAGGGTTTTTCGCTCGATTTTCACCCCTTATTGTGGTAGCGACCTCACGGCTACTCACGCCAAATTATGAGAGCCGCGTACCTAATTTAAGGGAATAAATCATTGATAGGTACCATTCCCGGCATACATTATCCCAACAGCATACGAGTCTGCCCAAATGTGGTCATGCCAAGTCCACACTTGTGGACCCATATGTGTGTACTGCAATGCTATGAGCAGTCTCAAAATAAAAAGGTAGCCACTGATTGACAACCCTGTGAGTAATATGGACCATTCACAGGGTTAGCCCTCAGGTTCCCCACTCATCATAAGGTACGGGATTGCCGTCTGGGCATGACCGTCTTTTTAGAGTTCGTCTCGACACTTTGTGGATGATCCTCCTATACCCTCCCCAACACTCTGTGGGATAGGGGAGGTGCTGCCAAAATTTTATTTGGTAACGAAGGCATTGGCTGTGATCGGAACTGGAACGGTAGAAGGCTGTTGTTCCATCCTAGTAGGTGCTACTTGAGGTTGAACATGAACCTCCTTTTCGCGCAAAAGCAATTGCAAGAGGCTCTTCAGTTCTTGGTTTTTCCGTCGGAGCTCTTCCAACGTGAGAGATTGCACCTCTTTCCCAAGGTCCTCCTCGTGCCCGGGATTGCTGTCTCCGTCGACACTATGGATGTCTTCTTGGTGTTCTTCTTGGCGCGCTGGCTCGGGCTTAGATGTTCCAGTAATCGACATCTGCTGCACTTGTGCGAGAACCCGGGAGATAGGCCTTGACCTCCTCAGATACTGAAGAGGCTGATTTAGCTCTCCCGAAGTGTCCTCCAGCTACTTATCGGCAGAGGTAGTATAGCAGGTGAGCACTTTGATAGCGTCATTGATCACCTGAACCACCCTTTTCTTCCTGGGCGATTGTTTGCTATGCTTGGGTGCCATCCCTAGTCTGTCAAAAATAGACACTCGGGACGTGGAGGCTTGGACTGAGCAATTCTCGTCTGTGTGCGTTGAACTGGCCCACAGAGAGGTCGGCCGCACCTTCTTGCCGGCTCCTCTGCGCTTCTGCCCACGTGGGGGCTGAGTTGCAGACCTCTGGGATGTTGAGGTCTCAGTCTTTGTCGGCTTCGTTGTAGATCCGGCATGCGGAAGGGCTCCTCCGCCCTTGCACGCCTTATAATTCGGGCCTTCTCATTGGTGACCCATATTCTCTTGAAACGGAGCTGACGCTCCTCAATGGGGTTGCCCCTTGACTTCGATCGAGGAACTCGTAGTTTGGGTTGTTGCACTGGACCTTGAGTTGTTGCCGGTACGACAGGCTTCTTCAATTTCGCTTCGTCCTCCCAGACTTGCCGGAGGAGCTCGAAGCGGTTGGAGGTAGGGGTGGTTGAGATGTGTCGGTGCCGAGGCAAAACCGGTTCACCTCCATCGAGCCGGATGCGTAGGTCCCCGACAATTATGGTCTTGCCGGAGCGGGATGTTGCTGCTGCAGGCTTTGTGCCCTTGCGGGTACGATGTTGCCCCGTTGAGCAGGAGCAGTGTTGGTGACTCCTACCGTAGGCACGACGTTGTGGTGGCGGCGACGCTGCTTGTGTTGAGTAGGGGCAGCCCCTATACGGGTGGCCGCAATAGAACTTGAGCCGTTGCGGCAATGGCGTTGCCCTCGTTGAGCAAGAGCGACGCCAACAGTAATCTGATTGATCGAGAAAACTCGGCCGTTTACTTGGCAGAAGGCCTAACACCTTCGGCCATGGTCATGGCAGCCGAGTGAACTCGGCCAGTTGTTGGGACAAAGGGCCTGACGCCCCTAGTCCGTGAAGAGTCGGCTGGGCGGACCCGACCGCTTGCTGATGAAGCAGAGGGCCTGACACCCCTGACAGTTGTCTTGTAGACAGGGCGAACTGGGCTAGCTGCTGCAGTAGAGGGCCTGACACCCCCGACGGTTGTCTTGTAGATCAGGCGGACCCGGTCAGTTGTTGGGGCCGAGGGCCTGACAGCCTGGACAGTTGGCTTGTTGGCAGAGCGAGCCCGGCCAGTCGCTGAAGTGGAGGGCCTGACACCCTCAGTGGTTGTTGCCGCGGGTGTGGCTGAGCTAGCTTCAACCACGGGTACAGTGCCTAAGAAGAAGGGCGAATCGACGACCATTGGAAAGTTGCAGAAGACGATGGGGTTAGCCAGGTATTCGAACCTGGCGTGGTTGGCGATGACTTAAGGGCCATTGGTAACGGCAGCCGTCGCTGTTGTTGTTGTTGCTGGTGGTGCGTAGCACAAATGCAGTGGCATGTAAGTGCACAGAGAGCTCTCAAACGAGCAAAGGAATGCGCCCTCGTCTTCCCGTCCTGTAAGAGGAAGAGGGGAGAATCAGAACCTTGGAGAAGGTTTGGGGTCTTTCTTTGACAGAAAGAAGAAAGGCAGGAAAGGTCCCACCGGACATATCAGTCTGTGGACCATGAAATTTTATATAGATATAAATATGTTTGTGCTTGTTGAAAATAGATATTCCTCTGTGTGCAGAGGTATATTCTGTGGGTGCGCATAGTATCAGACGATTTGGGTTCGGGTGTTGGATCTCTCCCCACTGATCGCAATCAGTGTTGATTTACATCGGCTTAACGTCCGAACAGCTTTATTTGATTATCAAAGAAATCCTAGAGTCCTCCCCATAGGTTCTGATGTTAAGGGCACTCTCACTTGAGTGGCTTGCCGCTGATTGACATGATCGGATATAACTCATCACACACTCCGGATTCCTTCCATGCTCGGGGCGTGACAGACATGACGTCGAGTCAACACTTGTCCATATTCTTCCCTTGGCTCAGGTCTCATGCCTCTGTCGAGTTCGTTGACTTCGACATGATGTCGATTCAACACTTATCTCATATTCTGCCCTTGGCTTAGGCCTCACGCCTCTGCCAAGTTCGTTGACATTGACATGATGTTAGGTCAACACATATCCTATATTCTTTCATTGGCTTAGACCTCATGTCTTTGCTAAGTTCATTGGCTTCGACATCCCATCGGGTCGACATATATCTTATATTCCTCCCTTGGCTTCGGCCCCCACGTCTTAGCCAAGTTGGCTGACTTTGACTATCTGTCAAGTCAACAACCATAATCTACCTTGGCCCAGACTCTACATCTCTCCCAGGTTAGTTGGTTTCGACATGGTGTCGAGACGACAATGGTGTTTATTTCTGCCCTTGTTCTGGACATACCATCTAAGCAAAATTTGTTGACTCCGACATCCCGTCGGGTCGACATCAATATTTCATCTTTGGTATGGGCCTTATGTCCGGTCAGAGAATAAGAAGACCCTCTCATTTTTTGGCTCAGATCTTTCATCTAGCCAATCAACAAAAAGACTCTTTTACCTTTGGTCCGGACCTTCTGACCGAATAGAGAGCAAAAAGACCACTTGACATTTGGTTCGGACCTTTGGTCCGACCAGAGAATGAAAGGACCCCTTTTACCCTTGGCTCGGACCTTCTGTCCAGCCAAAGAACCAAAAGACTCGTTTACCTTGGGCTTGGACCTCTCGTCTAGCCAGACAATAAAAAGATCCCTTTTACCCTTGGCCCGGACCTTCTATCTTACCATAGAACAAAAAGACCCTTTCACCTTTGGGCTCAGACCTTCCCTCTGACCAGAGAATAAAAAGACCTTTTTACCTTGGGGTTTGACCTCTCGTCCAGCCAGACAACAAAAAGACCCCTTCACTTGTGGTTCGGACCTTTTTTCTAACCAAAGAACCAAAAAGACCCTTTTACCTCCGTTTCGGACCCTACCTCCGGTCTAAGAATAAAAAGACCCTTTTTACCAGTGGCTCCTCCCTTCCATCCAGTTAAAAAATAAAAAGACCCCTTTTATCATCGGCATTATGATCTTCCATCTAGGACGACGTACAAACCAACCGTCAGCATCATGACCTTTTGTCTAGGCTAACACATAAACCAACAAAAAAAAATCTCCTCTTGTCCGACGTCATGACTTTTCACCTAAGCCGGTAAATATTCTGCCTTGGCATCATGACCTTCTGCCTAAGCCAAGTTATATGACGTCATGACTTTACGTCTAAGCTGTTAAATATTCTTGTTCGGCATCATGGCTTTTTATCTAAGATGGTAAATATTTTGTGTTGGCGTCATGGCCTTCTGCCTAAAACAAGTTGTACGACGTCATGACTTTACGTCTAAGTCGTTAAATATTCTTGTCCGGCATCATGGCTTTCTGCCTAAGCTGATAAATATTCTACCTTGGCGTCAAGGCCTTCCGCCTAAGCCAAGTTGTACGACATCATAACTTTACGTCTAAGCCGTTAAATGCTCCTGTCCAGTGTCATGGCTTTCTGCCTAAGTCGATAAATATTCTATCTTGGCGTCATGGCCTTCCGCCTAAGTCAAGTTGTATGGCGTCATGACTTTATGTTTAAACCGTTAAATACTTCTATCCGACATCATGGCTTTCTGTCTAAGCCAGTGAATATTCTATCTTGGCGTCATGGCCTTCCGCCTAAGCCAAGTTGTACGGCATCATGACTTTACGTCTAAGCTGTTAAATACTCTCGTCCAGCGTCATGACTTTCCGCCTAAGCCGATAAATATTCTACCTTGGTGTTATGGCCTTCTGCCTAAGCCAAGTTGTGCGGCGTCACGACTTTATGTCTAAGCAGTTAGATATTATCCCTTGGTGTCACGACCTTACGTCTAAGCCAAGTCATTCGGCATCATGACCTTCGGTCTAAGCCGACAAACCTCTCACCATTGTCTCGAAATTACTGTCCGAACCTATGAACGAAAAGATCCCCTTTGGTTTCACACCAACCCTTGATCCATCTAGGGATTCACCATATCATATGAGACCTTCTCTCATCTGCCTTGGCATCGATCTCCATATGCCTGAATCGACAACCTATGGACTCCTTGCCCATTAAGCCCTTTAAAAAAAGAAAAAAATGATAGTGATACCAATTTGATGTGACACGACAAGGGAAGGTGCAGCAAGCAAATGAAAGCCCAAAGACCTAATCCGCATTCACCTCAGCATGCATCATAGAGGTCCCTTTTAGTCCCACCGTGAAAAAAATCAAACAAAAAATGCATATAGAAAAGCATGGCATTCATGCAGCAAGAAGGGAACAAAGTCGAGAGAAGGGTTTGCCAATCGACTTATCTTGGATTCTATCCCTCTTTTGTCAATCATCCAAGTTCTTCAATTCCATCACCTTTTGTTAACTCCCTTATTCCACTCCGATTCGAAAAGTCGAGAGTGTGTTTTGCATGTGACCGTCATGAGTATAATGAGATTTGAAGGCCATTCTCCCCTGCCCTGATTTTGTTACTTACTCCTATTTTAGGTGTCTTGTATCTCCTTGAGCTGGATTGCGTTTGTCCCCTCAAGTCCCGCAGCGCTATGCTAGGGGATCCCATGCAATCGCAGATACAAGTCCTCTTAGATTAATTTTCTTTCCTTCTCTTTTGAATGACCTCTCTTGTCGCATTATGCTTGTCCAGTCTTATGTGAAGCCCAATCTCTGCTCAAAAATCTCCTTGAGCAGGATGTCCTTATTAGGCTTGTTTCTTTATTGAAACACCCATTTATCAGTCCGCTGGACTCCCCTGTAAAACGGGCGTTCCAGAGGGGCATTTGTAGACGCTTAATCTTGAACATTTCGCAGACCATGTCTATCCATCATAGAAGTGACACTCTTTTCCTTAGTTGATTGGAAGTATGGGGTCTTATCCTTGTTTAGGTAGGCTCCACCCTGTCTCTTCGCGAGTCCAACTTCGTGATAAGTTGGCGGGGGTTGCAGGGGCAGCGCCCCTCTGCCCGTAAGGTCGGGATTCAGGGGCGTGAGCCCCCGAGGCGAATTTCTTGAAGCATTATATATATTCTCTACACTATTCCCTAGGCGGCCAGAGTGCTGGCCACCCACACCTCAAGGCGGCCAGACACCTGGCCGCCCAGCCCCTTGAACGGCCATTCTGCTGGCTGCCCTCATCTCCTAGAAGGCCACTGGGTTGGCCGCCTACCACACTAGAAGGCCAGGGTGCTGGCTGCCCTCACCCACCTAGAAGGCCACCTTGTTGGTCGCCCAAGCCCTTAGGAGGCCAGACTCCTGGCCGCCCAGCCATTCCAAGGTGGCCACACAGTTGGCTGCCCAGTCCCTCAAGAAGGCCATCGACTTGGTCACCCAGCTTCTTTGAACGGCCCTCAACTTGGCCGCCTCCTGATAACTGGAGTCAATCCCACGTTTCTGCCCACTCCGGACACGTCCTTCGCAACCATCCCCACTCGAGGGGTTGAGGCCCACGTAATCTCCCCTCTGAATGGGTCAAAGATGACATGTAATCCATCTTCAAAGGTTTTTGGAGGGAAATCCCCCACATACAAAACTCCATTCCGAACCATCTCTCGGGATAGAGAGAGGGGGGGACATTTTTTGGAGGAGAGTTCGAGGCCCAGAGAAAGAGAGCGGTGAGCACGAGAGCACCTTCCTGACCTTCCCTAGTAGCAGAACTTGCCGTCGAAGAGCTCCGCCGTGGGAGAGTCCAGTTGCAGGGGGTGGCCATCGACATGGCCGCCCACCACCCTTGAACGACCACCAAGTTGGCCGCCTTCTGTTGATGATAGGCAAACCCCGTTCTTTCTTACCTTGTTCTCTATTTGGCTACACTTCTGTTGGTTTTACTATATTTATGCATGATAGATTTTCCTAGATCCTATTTTAAAGAGATTTTCCAATCAAAAAGATAGGGAAGGCAGATGGTCGAAAGTCTCGGGCATCCCCCTTCCTGCCTCCCTTCCCGACACGATCACCCTCATTTGCATGTTCTTCTTTTCGCTTTGAGCATATGTTACACTATCACAGTCTAATGGATTTACTTGCTCTGTTTGTTGGTTAATTTGCAGGAACTTCATCGTCGACTTGGAGAGCTCCACGTTCTTTGCCAGTCGAGAGCGAGGACAGGAAGAATCCACATCTCCCGTTCCTAAGGCTATCACGATCACCCTATCCCTATGAGGGTCAGGTGTAGGTCTCTAGCGATCACTATATCTCTTCATTTCTAACTGTGCACTGTAGGCTGCAACAATAATAGCTCGGAGAGATCTAGGCCACACACCCACGCCCCGACTACTTTCCTCTGCCTACACCGGGAATGTTACTTCTAGGTCAGGGTTCGGCTAACTTGGCTCAACAGTTAGGACCATGCCAAGTTGGTTGAGTTTGGCATTATGTCGAGTCAACTTCTACACCTCAAGATGAATTACAGAAGGTGGTAAGTGCTCGTGCCGAATGCGGAGTACGCCCTAGCCCTGGCCATGGCCGGCGTGGTGGGGGAGCCACCTCCCCCCACGTTTCCTGTTGCCCCTAGCCCCATTCGTCCTTCCTCCTCGTCGGGCCCCTCTGCCCCTCGTCGTTCCTATGTGCAGTCACTCGTGGCGTCCCACCTAAAGACAAACCTCCAGATTTCGATAAAGGCTCTAGGTTTTACAGGCCTGGGGGAGCCGGTAATTTTCTTCTCCAAGGCAAACGTACAGGCATCGATGCAATCCCTCAACTTCGCAATCATCGCTAAATGCGTGTATTGAAGGCCTGCTTTCCCTGACAATAAAACCTGCTTGACGTAGTGGCTGTCTCTGTCTTCTGATTTTGTCATCAGTCATTTAAACCCGCGACATCTCCTCTTTCACTTTGAAAGTGAGGCAGATTTCCTAAAGGTTCTTATACAGAAGAACCTCTACATAAAGGGTTATCTCTTCCGGTTCTTTCGTTGGATGCCTAATCTCGACTTTGATGTTGACCTGCCATCTGCCCCTATTTGGATCGAGTTTCCCTCCCTTCCTGCTAATCTCTATCATGAGGATTGTATGCGATCCATTGCAGGGAACTTTGGGCCTATGCTTAGAATTCATGACAAAACTTTGGCGCTGACAGACACCTCAGAGGCTCTTGCTTGCGTGAAAATTGATTTGTCAGCCCAACGTAAAGAATGACTGCGGATCGATTTGGACGGGGTAGGATTTTGGCAAGCAATCAACTACCACCGGGTGCCTTACCTCTACTCCTATTGTCGTAAGCTTGGTCATTCTAAAGCTGACTGTAAGAAGAAGCTAGGTAAGGTGGCTAATCCTCCCAATCTTCCTGATCCAAAGTCCAGGAAATCTCATCAAGTCTTCAGGCCTCGTCTGACAAGCCCTCCAATTATTCGATAGGGTGTGACTCAAGCTAATAGGTACGCTACTTTGCAGCAGGCTGTTGATGATTAGTCGCTGGTGTCAGACAAGGATGGTGCCATTCAGAGAGAACCAGAGGGAGGCTTGGCCCCCCTATCGGTGGCGACTTTGGAATAGCTGGCTACCCCTGGTACTCTACACCTTGATATGTTGACTTCGCAGGCCCAAGAGTTGACACTGTAACCATTCGGCAACTCATCTAGCGTATCTCTTAAGGCCCTACCTTTGGGAGGAGCCTTGGGATCCACCCAGCCTGCTGGTTGTGTGCCTCCTGCCATTAGTTCTCAGCCAGCTGCTAGTGCAGAGCTCCCTTCATCCCAAAAGTTGAACCCTGACATTAATGGTGGGGTTCTGCCAGATAAAGACCCTCAGCTAAGAGCCACTTCATCGGCTCATCAGCAGGTTGGGGGGCTTTTATCTCTCCCCTCGGAAGATACCCATGTTTCAGTTGCTCCTCAAGGGGTGAATGGCACCGCCTCAAATGATTTAGGTGGTGCTTCCCCTCTGTTTGCTGTTTCGAAAACTAGCATAGAGACGGTGGACATTGTGCCAGGCCAATCAGACACTAAGGCATCTAGCTCCTCTTCTGCCAGGGACAAACAACTTATTAATGCTAATAAGTGCTACTTCAAAGAGCAAGTCCAAGAGTTGATAGAGGTTGGTCAGCAAATTGCGTGGAAGGTTGCCCAAGACAACGTTCTCATGCAGTCTTCCTTGCCGGACAAAAATGGTGTTAGCTTGCGAAGAACCAGTGAAGGTGAGATTCTCACAAGATCTCGAGCTAGATCGGCGAAGGTCACAAATAGAATTTCTTTATCATGAATACCATTCTTATCTGGAATATAAGAGGAGTGGGGAACTCTGGTTCCCGCAAAAGCCTAAAGCAACTTGTTCAAAGTAATAAGGCCAGTATGATGGGGATTGGTGATCCACTCTGATTCCAAGTAAAGGGATTGGAGTATGTAAGGTTGAGATCCAAAGGGGGGGTGAATGGATCCTAGTGAGAAATTTTTACGGAATTAAAAATTAAACCTACTCTTACTGATTTAAAGTAAATAGCAAAGCTCTGCTCACAAAGAAAACTAGCAAATATCACTCTGATGAAGAAAGTGCTCACTCAACCAATTAAATTACTTGGTAGAGGTTTGATCTAAGATCTCCTCACGTAAGAGGTGACATTTCAGATAGGCCTGACCTATCCTTCCTATCACGCCTTTTGATATACTATGGTGGGACCAGAGACGTCTCTTCACCTTGAAAGGTGTTTTCTTCGGGTGGTGGGCCATCAATGGTATTTTTGTCCTTGTGGACGGGGTTTGTTCGACGCGAGCAAGTCAACACCGGCTTGTTGGCCTTGGCTTGCCGTTTGGCATCACCGAGCTTAGAGAGATAAGTTGTGGGATCCTTCCATCGGGTATTTTAAGGCTTCAGCAGTTCAAGTGAACCTTCTTTGTTGATCTTCTTCGGCCCTCGTGCACCGACAAACCACATGCTTTCATTATTCATGCACAATTACCATCCAATTATATTTTGGGTGCCAACAGGCGTTGCTAAGACCTGAGACGACCGAATGGCGCGGGCACCACTTGTGACTGTAGCGGCTGGGCACTGTTGAGACAAGGACAGTGGAGCGTCGTTGAGACTAGAGCGGTCAGACGACGTGAATATCACCATGACTAGAGCAACCAAGAGTCGTTGAGCTTGGAACTGTCGGGTGCCGTGGGCATTGTTGTGGTTGGAGTAGTTGAGGTCCTAAGCACCACTGTGATCAGGGCGACCAAGCACCGTTGGAACTGGGAGAGTCGGGTACACTGGACACCGTTGCTGGAACAATCAGGTGACATAAACACCACCAAGACTGGAGTGGCTGAGCACTACTAAGGCTGAAGTAGCCAACACCGTTTGAACCCAACAATCAGCTATCGGGGGCACTATTGTGACTGGAGTAGTTGAGCGATCGGGTGCCACTGACCCCGACATGACTGGAGTAGCTGGGCGGTTAGGTGCCACTGGCCCCGATGTGATCAGAGTTGTTGAGCGTCATTGGGACTACAGTAGCCCAACGTCATCTGGACTCGGTTGTTGGGGCACCATTGTGACTGGAGTAGTTGAGCGGTCAGGTGCCGCAGGCCCCAACATGACTGGAGTAGCTGGGCGGTCAGGTGCCATGGGCCCCGATGTGACTGAGAGGGCTGGGCGGTAGGGTGTCGTGAGGCCCTGGTGGTTGGGCACATCTAGACTAGCAATCAGGTGCCAGGGACACCGTTGTGACTGAAAGAGCTAGGTGTCGTGAGACCCTGATGGTCGAGTGTGCCTGGATTGGCAGTCGGGTGCATGTGGCACTCCCCCTTTTGATTTCTACGTTCCTGCTAAGGATGTAGTTGCTTGCACCTGTGAGAGCTCTTCAGAGCAAGAGGAGATTGGCCCTTTGCTGCTGGGTGATGGGGGCCTTAAATGCCTTTTCTGTGCAATGAAAATAGATCTGAATGTTCATTTGTTCTTTGCATCTACTTATGGTACTACTGCATCCTTCCCTACCCCTCAATATTTCCCTTCGCATCTGTTGTGCTCCTCCACCGTGATTTTAATGTTCTTCCCAATCATTCCGCTACTTTTGTCATGTTTGCATCATCGTTACAGAACGTGCCCTGGTTCACCCCAAGGGCTACATTAATCTCATCCCCTCTCCCTAGGGTCCCTTCAATGAATTGATCGTGCCTGAGTTATCCTGTGTGTAATGCTCATTCCCCTCCTCGTCAGGGATACATGCTTCTTGCTAGCTTCCAGAATGGAATCTGCTATTGCCCCTTCACTCACAACCATGAGCCAGATGGGGTATGGCTAATTCCCACAGCCAGTATGTCATTTCTTTGGTTCAACCTCATAATGATGGTGGCCATCCTAGTCACACTCTGTCCCGCCAAGACTTTCTAAACATTGCTACATATGTATTCTTTCTCCCCCTTTAAGTGTTTGACCAATTGTTTGAGAGAGTTTTACCTCTATATTTTCCCCCCACTATGAACCGAGTGGCCCATTGCACTTAGTCTGTGCATCTTCATAACCAGCCCATGTAGTGGGAGTTTAATCTCCTGTGTCCCCAGATTGCTGTTAATTTCCTGATGAAGGCTAACTCATCGGTCCCTAGTTTTCTTCATCCCCGAGAAAGGGGGGGAGGGGGTATGAGCTCAGTAGCATTATTCACTGCCCTCCTTTTCGCTCGGGTAATATGAAAATTTTCCTTAATTGTTACATTTATTACCGACATGAATATCAATTTATCAGTCGGGGAGGGGGAACATTCCCTATAAAATGAGCCCATCAATCCTTTTTCTTTCGAACTGCTCAAGGACCATAGGGACCCATTCTTTTATAACTTGGAGCCCAATGAGTCACTAAGAGCAAATATAAATGGATCTTTTATCCAACAAAAATTAAATCCATGTTTCCCGATTGGGATTGTGGTAACCCATGGGATGATGCGTTGGCATTAATTTGGTGGATCCAAGATCCCAAGTAATATCTAGACATTCATTGGAATCAGCCAGGAATTTCAAGGTCAAGAAATGTAGCTTATCTTCTAGGATCAAGTGAAATTTCAATAATTGAATGGGAAGCCATAAGATCATGGCTTGCAAAAGATAGGAATACAATCCGGGTTTAATTATAGCACAAGCCATCCATGGCCCGACTACCAAGGCACACAAGGAACACGCGGTAAACACGCTTTTAGATGAGTTGCGATCATACATGGGCCGCAACAAGACAAAAATAGTCTGTCATGGACTGCAACAGTCAATAGTGGGCCTGAGGGACAAAGCCCAATGTCAAAGGATGAAAACGGTCCTTATTGGGCCGCAAGAAGACAAGGATGGTCCTGGATGGGCCGATTAGAACAAGAAGGTTCCTGGGCCACAACAAAAAGGAAACGGTCTCCATTGTGCCACTCCACCACATAGACGGTCCTCAAAAGCCTGTTTAGGAGATAAAGATGGTCCAGTGATAACCGCAACTAGTTTGGGCCCAGCAAGACTGAAGTAGTCGACTTAACGGGCTCCCAGCCTGCTGAAGACATTGTGGAACCGAACCAGAGTCCAGCCCATACCTCTCAGGTCGAGTTAGAGGATATAGGTCGACTCAAACATGACTAGGTCGACTGGAATTCAAGGACAATCGACCAACAGAACTTGGCTATAGCTAGTTAGATGCGGTCACAACAGAGCCGCTATAAGGTCAAGGCGGTCACACCAGGGCCGCAATTAAACAGGACAATCCCGATTCTGGGTTGTAAAATAATGTGATCCGATCGAGTCAATAGGTGTAGGATTGGGGGGTACAACCAGCCCGACATCCTTGTGGGAATCGCAGGCTCGCAGGGACTTACGGAGGTCTCATAATTGTAGTCCTAGTCCGCCGAAAGGAATGTCCAATGAAGAGTCCCAACTATTACAAGATTGAGGGCTAATAAACATCGAAAACCAGTATATAATGGTCAGCCAGCACCACCGAAGTGGCGTGACTGTCAAAACAAACCTAGCACAATATTGTGGCAATTTAATTATGCTTTATCATTTGAACAAGTAACGAGATATGGCTATAGATGAAAGGGTAAGATCTTAGTTCCAATTAAAATTATTCCATATAATCCAGTCATTTTAGTGGGTTTCTATCCTACGCATGTAGCCTAACAAGATGAAACATAATAAATAAAAACAACGATTTGAATATAATCTATACGTTAATGGCGGTCTATCCAGCGCCGCTACCCAAGGGTGGCGGTCCGTCGCGAGGCCGCTTTCAAGCACGATGTTCAAAGTTAAAACAAGACAAGGTGGTCTGTCGCATGACCGCCATAGGCAGAGGCGGTTCCTGGTGCGACTACAACCAGGTCATCGCATCTGGCCTCCGACGACCTCTGATAGATCCCGGTCCAACACTTAAATTCATGTGATATAATTTAAAGCATTTGGGCAAACCAATATCAAAGAAAAGAGGACGTAAAAACATAAAATATATCAGGATTAATTAGGTTTTGAGCCTGCCTATACCCAAAAATTGAATCGATCTATAGAAGGCAACATGATCAGTGCCCTAACTTGACATGCTCTGACTAAAACAAAAAATATGCATGTTATATGATATTAAAATTAGGACTTTTAGTATCAACAGAAAGGGGACTCGAAGACCCTTCTAATGATATATTTTAATTGAGGTTTGGTCCACTAGAACCTACCTTAATCAAATAACAAAGGGACGATGAACACTCAGAACCACGCGAATAATCCTCACTCCAACTCACCGATTCCTCCCTCAAACGAGCTCCCCGTCGGCCGCCTCAGCAAATGAGGGTTCTTAATCTAACTAGGGTTCCTTTTATAGAAGGCAATTTGATCTAGGGGTGATGAAAAGGCTAGATAGAGTCCTCAAAGTCGATCATGTGTGAAATTCGCGCTTGACCGGGTTGCGCCGCCTCTCGCTCGAAATTGAGCTCCTAGGGTTAGGATTTTCGCGTGGAATGAGAGGGGAAATAGACTTCCTACTAGGGATGATCGAATGAACCTGATCTGGGCTCGATTGGTTATGAACTGGGTTCCAATTGGGAGATCCATGGCTCGGTCAAACAAGCTCCGATTTGCCCTAAAACCCTTAATTCGATGATTGGAATTTTATTTAGGGGTCGACCAAGAATACAGAGTGTCTAGAAATTGGTTCCTCTGAATGATTATGAAAAGCTAGGGTGGATATAGCCCTTAGCAAGTAGCTTCTGCAACTGAGCCGTTGGCTCCCTCAACTCTGCCGGTGCCATAAGATAAGGCGCATTGGACATAGGCGTCGTGCCAGGTACAAGCTCAATAACGAAATCAATCTCTCACTGCGGGGGTAACCCTAGCAAATCATCAGGAAACTTTCACACTACCGCAATGTTCTCCACTCCCTGCTGCTGTTGATCAACCACTACCACCGAAGCTAAAAACCCCTGACATCCCGCATCAAGCAATCTACGGGCCTTAATGGCCAAAATAAGGAGACAGGAAGAGGGAGACCGAATACCTTGAAAGTAGGACGCGGATCATTGGGGACGTTGGAAATAGACCCTCTTCGAGCTACAATCCACCACTACACCGTTGGCCACGAGCCAATCCATCCCCAAAATCATGTCGAAATCCTTCAACTGCAAGGCATACAGTCTGACTGGCAAATTCTGCCCTCCTATCCATATCGGTACAGGGGTGAGCAAGAAATCACCAGTAGGCAACACCACAGCCAAATCGCATGACATCTCCATAGCGGGCTCCTCAACACAAGCGACAAAATCCTCTGATATAAAGGAGTGAGAAGCACCGGAATAGAACAAAACTCGAGCGGCACGACCAAGAATCAGAATGGTACCTTACACCAACTGAGATGCCTCTGCCTCCGCTCTCATAATGTGCGTCACTTGCCCTCTGGCTCTCTGTCGTCCCATACTTGTAGACCTCGAAAGTGGTGGAGCCGGAACCTGCTGCTGCTGCTGTGGCTGAAAGTGGAAAGACTGGCGCAGCCTCAAGGGACACTCCCGAGCCATGTGTCCCATCTGACCGCACCGGTAACATGTCACAGGTACTGAGCACTGCCTGCTAGGATGGAAGTCACCGCACCTAGAACATTGCCCCTGCTGACCACCTACTATACCCTGCCACTGAAGTGGAGAGGGCTGTTGCATACTACCCACTGATAACTGTCTTTGCTCCTGTCGGTCCTGACGCCTCCTACCAAAACCTCTCCTGAACATCCTCTTGAGCCTCGAATCGAAAGATGATGAACCCAATGCCACTGACGTGGAAGGCGTCGGTCCGAATCTACCCGAATGATGCTGAAAGGTACTCTCCTGCTGCACTGACCTCTGCTACCCACGATTGGACTGACCAGCCCTAGTCCGCTCCTGAGTCCTCCGCAGATCCTTCTCCAAATCCACTGCCACCTGATATGTTGACCCCAAGTCTACACTACGGCTCGTAATCACAGCATGTCTGAGCTCAGGCCCCAAACCTCTTGCAAACTGTCGAGCCTTCAACCTCTCATCTGCCATGACGTGAGGAGCATATCGACCCAGCTCTACAAACCTGGACCTGTACTGCATCACTGACATATCGCCCTAGGTTAACTCCATAAACTCATACATCTTCTCTGCCTTAACATGCTCTGGGTTGAAGACCTACTTGAAGGCTTCAAGAAACTCCTGCAACTGAATCTGTCTGATCGGGCGAGAAAGAAATGTTGACTCCTACTTGGTCTTCCACCAATCCTGGGCCGAACTCTGCAACTGATATGTGGCCAACCTCATGTTATCCTCTTCTTCACAGTCCATAGCACAGAACACCTTCTCTATGGCATCTATCCATGCCCATGGTGCATCTGGATTTGTCTGTCCGTCGAACTGGGGTGGATGGAACCCTAAGAACTCCCTCAACACAGGACCATGGCCCCCTTGATATGACGAGCCCTCTCTGGCTTCCCCACCATGCTGTCGGAGGAAGAATTGGTACATGCCCTCAAAGAACTACTCATGACCATGACCTCCACCACCTATCATGGCCTACTCCCCGCTCCGCTCTGCTCTTCCTGATCATCTATTGACTGCGCTGACTGGGAGCAAACTCTCCTCCTCGGCGCCATAACCTTCAAACATGGAAAAGACAAATCGATGGAATTAATAAAACACACAGTGCCTTAAGCCAGTCGTCAGCTATACTAAATACTATGGACTTTCTAGACCTCTACTACATGGTGTGGACTTGTGTTTTGTCGGACTGAGGTTGGTTCGTACGGTACGGCTACTTGTAGAGAGTTTTCCCCTTTATTTATTATTGCTTGTTGATTCTGCCATGCTCTCGTTAGGTACTGTTACCTTCTATGCTTGCTTGTGTCTTTCACCTGGTTTCTTTCGTGTGAGGTGGGGGTCCACGGGATCCCTATTGAGCCTATGAAATGAGGCTCAAAGGCAGCTGCACCTCAGCCCGCCAAAGCAGAAGGTGCTCAACATAGACCCCGGCTAGCACGCCAACGACAGAACGCCAACGGCAGAAGCTCCTCCAAGGTCGTTAGAGGACATGGTGACATTCCAGGAGCGGCAGACGTAGGAGGCCAGGGTGAGGGTCTTGGGGTCGTGGGAGTGAGAGATGAGGAGGACAACCTCACATGGCGAAGGGAGAGTGGTCAGAGGGGAGGGGAGGAGACTGAATGGGAGGGTGGACACTGACATCTCTTACACACACGCGTGCGCGTGCACACGCACACACAGAAAGAGAGAGAGAGTTTACTAGAGGACGGGGAGCCCTCTAACTCTTGTGGGCTGGTAGCCCCATCGCTGTCGAGTTCATCTGCCCCAACTTCACCGCCTCCAACCTCCTCTACGTCGACTCTTTGGGCACATTCCTGCAGCTCTTGCCACTATCTTCCACGCCGTCATTGCCTCCGTAGGCCATAGTAGTTCATAACTTGTACTTCTCCATCGTTCATATCCCCACCAACGCCACCGTCTAGTTCGCCAACCGTGCCATCCCTGCCCCAACTCTGTCGAGCTTGTCCTCTCCGCCGCCGGCCTTGCCCTCTCCTTCCCCACCTATGCCCTCGCCTGGTCTAGCCTAGACCTCCATGGCGTCGTTGTCGCCATGTGCCTTACCGACACGAGCAACCTCTAGGCCGTCATCACATCCCTGAGCCCACAACAGTCCAAAACTTCTACTACTTTGTCGTCCACAACCCCACCAACACCATTGTTTGGTCTGCCCCAGTCCCCAACTCCACTGAACTCATCCTCTCTGCCACCGTCCTCGCTCTCTCCTTTCCCAGTGATGCCCTCGCCTAGTCCAGCCCAAACCTCTGTGGCACCGTCGTTGCCATGTGCCTTACCGACATAGGAACTTCCAGGTCGTCATCACCTCCCTAGGCCCGCAGAAATCTAGAACTTTTACTTCTTCGATGTCCACATTCCCACCAACACCATCGTCTGGCCTGCCAACTGTGCCCCCCTTCCCCCGACCTCAACTCTGCTAAGCTTGTCCTCTTCGTCATCATCCTCGCCCTATCCTTCCCCAGCGGTGCCCTCTCCCAGTCCAGTTCAGACCTCCATGGTGCCATCACCGCCATGCACCTCACCAACATAGGCAGCCTCCTCCTGCTCGATCGGAGATTGTGGTGCAAGGAAAGCAAGAGTTCTACACGGAGATTGGAGTCATCGACAAATTTAGACAATAGTCAACGCAAATTGCTAACAGTAAATTCTCACACATCAACATAGGAATCCATAAAGATCAATTTCTTTCAAACCCCGCGAAACATTTCAAATCCAAGTCAGTGGGGTGGAATCCAATCACACATCTCACTATGAGCCCAAAATAGAGAAAGAGGGGAGGGGGGAAGGGAAGAGGATGCACTTCGGGTGTTCGAGCATAACCTCTTGTAGGGCCCTCGACTGCTCCTCCCTCGGATACATGCTCATGTCTAATGTGTCACAATCTGGTAGAGAGCATCAGTGTGGCGGAAGTTCTTGTGCTCCGACAGACCCTCTGACACACACACAAAGAGAGATGTAAGTGGGTGATAGGAGGGGAATCTGGTAGAGGGCATCAGTGTGGTGCAGGTTCTTGTACTTCGGCAGACCCTCCAACACCAATCTGATAGAGGACATTAATGTGGCGCAAGTTCCTATGCTCCGACAGACGCTCCGACACCAACTTTAGAGGGGCAATAGTCGCCCTTGGTGGTGACAAGGGTGAGCTCTGCCGAAGGGGAAGGCGACGGATTGGGAATGTGAATATTTTGGTGGGTCAACAATTCCAGAAGGAGGGAGAGAGAAAGAGAGTAGGAGGGAGAGAGATGAGGAGAGACAGAGTGCGAGAACGGCACATCACACCATAGAGAGAGAGAGGCAGAGAACTAGGGATAAGGTAGTCATTTGACTCTCGTTTACTCATCTGGGATTAAGCATCGTGAGAGGTCAGTGACGATAGAGACATATTGTGCTCGCCTTGAAGATTTCATAGGTTTAAGGGTAACTACCATAATAGTAGGGGTATATAAATAGTTCAAGAAGACTTCAGGGGTACGTGAGTAATTTATTTTAAAAATTTTAAAGAAGAGTGTAAATAGAAAGACATACCTAAAATCAGGGTTTGACGGCCCGGTCGACCCGGCCGACACGGTCTCGGCCTAGGTCGGGTCGGGTCGGTCCCGTCTCGGTCCGACCCTTATTAGTATCATAATTATTTTATTATTATATTTATTAATAATTATTATTTTAGAGAGAGAGAAGGTGCATTTATTGTGCATTTATTGTTGGCTTAACCAACCTCAACCCACCTCTAGGGGTGGATTTCGAAATCCAGGGTTACTCCGAGTTTAATACTCATCCTTCAGGTTTAGTCCAGGTTTAAGTATCAAAGCAGTTTGAACTCCAAAAAGAGTTAAACCTGAACTAACCTATGACAAACCAAGGCTAACTCCCTACCAAAGTGGTGCTATGAGATTACGCTTGCATAGTTGGATAGCATCCTTGTAGCTCGGTGGATGTCTGCATCTTGCACCGAGGTTCTTCCGGCATTGAATGTAGTCTGAAGCAGACTCATCATCTTTTTGTTTAATCATGTGTAATTCTACCTCGGTGACTTCTCCCCCAGTGGGCTTTAATTCAGCTACTTGTTCCATCCCTAGCTTGCTCATTATTGTTGGAGTTGTCAGACTCTAGTGCGAGCCAACTAGTTGTGGAAGAGGGTTTAATTGCGACACCGCCTGAGGTGTAGAGGCTACCCCTTGATGCACCTGGAAAGCTAAAGGGTGCATGAAGGCCACATGATGTAGCTGCCGAGGGAGGGTAGTCCCTTCATAGTCATATGTTAATCGAGGCATAGTCGGCTACAGTGGGACACCAAGCAGTTCAGCGTCACCTTGTAGGGCCTTGGGTGAGGATCTCGCCTGCCCAAGTGCAGCTGTGTGTAAATCTACATCACTCAATCTTTTCCTCAGCATCTCGACTTCTTGTATTTTTCGATGCAACTCTACCATCAAGGCAGGGTTAGCTTGGCATACTGATCTCAGGTGCGACTAGTGGCATTTTGTTGTTGACGTGGGACACATTCAGTCCCGTATAGGTTGATGTTCTTGCCCCCATCCCCTCACGCGGAGGAGGGGTATAGCAACATACTTCTTCAGTAGGCGGTGGCGGGTGCCCCCACTCTTCTTGGGATTGATGGCGAGAGGCAAATGTTGTAGCTTGACCTGTCTTCACCGGTGTGTAGCATATCTCTTCATCTTCTTCTTCAACAACTCAACTCACATTGGGCAAGGCCAATAGAGTATTACAGGAGAGTACAATGCTCTTCTTTTTGTTCTTTAGCTTATTCTTCTTTTTTCCTTCTACAGTTAACGACTGATGTGCCATGCGAGCTTCTGCTTCCTCTTCAGATGATTGTTGGTATAGAGATACCATATTGACTACTCTTTCCATAGCAAACAGTTCATGCGGGTGAGGAGGATCAACCTTGTAGTCGCCCAATTGTAGCTCCCCTCTCCTGATTAGCTTTTTAATAGCATCTTTAAAGATGTAACAATCTTCAATAGGGTGCCCAACCATCTAGTGATATAGGTAGAAGCGAGGATGGTCTTTCTTTCTAACATCTTTTAGTCTCTTTGGCTCCGGTAGGGTAACCTTGTTGTAGGTGATAGCCCATTCGAAGAGGACTCGAGTCCTATCCTTGGGGAAAGAATAAAGCTTTTTCATTTTGACCCGCAGAGACAGGACTTCTTGCTACTCAGGTGGCTTAGCGAGAGGAGGGTTAGCCACTCCTTTCTCCTTATCTTTTTGTTGGTCGAATGCTTTGAAGTCAATTGTGTGAACTTCCTTGGGCATTGGCGATTTGTCAGCAGACTTGCCCTTTCGACTTGTAGTAGTTAGAGCAGAGAGGGAGCTAGAGATAAAGGCTACAATCTCCGCAACCACATTATTTAATCAGTCAAAAGATCAGATTTCAATTCTGATCATCTTCCTGAGGATCTCCTGCCTCACATTTTACTTGTAGATTTGCACTACATCTTCTCGATGTGGCAGCCACCTACATCTCATACTAAGATTCCGCCATCTTTTAATGTACTCCAGGGTAATTTCTTCATGTCTCTGCTTGGGGGCGTACAGCTCGGCCACTGTGACCTCTCTTTCAGCAACATGGAATCGCTCCCAGAACTTCTGTTGCATAGTTGTCCAGTCACTAATAGAGTCGACTGACAGATTTGAATACCATTCAAAAGCCAGGCCTATTAGTGAGAACCCAAAGAATTTTAGCAAGTAGGCTTCATCTGCTGCCAGATCACCCATCACCCTCATATAGTAAGCAATTTGTTCCTTGGAAGAGCCCTGCCCATTGAGCTTCTCGAACTTAGGCGATTTTTTGATACCAGGCAGAAGCCTCTTTGCAGCATACTATGGTGGATACGACACCTTGTATAGTGACGCTCTATATCATCAATGTCGACACATCTTACAAGGTGTTGTTAGGAAGGCCATGGTTGCACGAAAATTGGGTTGTTTCTTCAACTCTGCATCAATTTATCAAATATGCCATGGCAGAGGAGCAACATACTATTTTTGCATATCAGGTTCTGTTCCGTCCAAATGAGTGCCATCTGATAGATGCTTCATTGTATTTCGGGGAACCTATTATAATAACTCCCGAGAAGATAGAGGAAGGGAAACATAAAGTAAATTTTGAAGACGAAGAAGAACAACCCTTCACCTACGACCAAGACTTGGCAAAGTTGTACAGGTTGACTGTTAAAGCTGGCTTTAAACCGACCCGACTAGAGAGGCAAAACATTGACTTTGAAACCAACCTCATTAGTTGAGCAATTGACCACAACATCTCCTTACTGCCTAAGTGTGTCCAAACCTTGTTCCAGAGGGAGAAACACAAAGTGGAGCAGCTAGAGACTTTTATAGTTTCTTACCGGCGGAAAGGGTGAAACAAAAGAAACAAGAAAGATAAACCAATTGTAATCTATAAATGAGATTTGGTCCCACAAGGCCCTCCTGAGGATGATTTCGACTGGACCATCCCTGCTGACGATGTACCGAAATTAGTTCAGGAAATGAGCTACATATCATAATATATCAGGGAAATTTACAAAAAGCAACACATCCCTCAATTTCTAGACTCCGCACGGAGTGCTTACTTCCGCCAGTTGTGGAACCCTTCGTAGGTTCGGGGGCAACCTCTCTTCTCCCGTAAGGACACGAGGGGACTCGGGTATGATTAGGAGATGAATCTTCAAGTCCACTATGTAGTCAATGCTATAGGGCTGCTACCTCCTCCTCATGGGCAAATATAAGTTGAACCCAAAATTAACAACTCTGAAAAAGAAGCTGACTAGGCACCAACTTCAGCCCCATCAGGAAGCGCTGGCGACCACCTTTGTGTTGAAGAAGAGTTGACTCAATTGGCCGTTTGTCAGCAAATTGAAGAAAGCTCCTCAAGTTCAAATCATGAAGAGGAAAATTCTTAAAAAATTTGAAGTCCTTGAAACCAACAATGATGATGAGGGAGATTTCATCTACCTCCAACCAGCTCCACCAGAACTTGAAGGCGGTGGCCAAGAAATCGTGGACGAGTTGATTGAAATCAACCTCGGAAGTACATAAGATTACCAGCCAACCTTCGTAAGCTCTCTTTTGAGCGAGGAGGAAAGGCGTGCATATCAACAACTCTGTGAAGAATTCAGGGACTATTTCATTTGGACCTATAAAGAAATGCGTAGGCTTGATCCCTCTGTGGCTGAACACAAACTGGGAATACTTCCAACAGTCAAGCCGGTCAAATAATCTTAGAGACGCATGCGCCATGAATTGAAGTTAAAAGTCAATGTTGAGGTCAACAAGATGCTTAATGTAGACTTCATAGAACCATGTATGTATCCAGTGTGACTCGCTAACATAGTCCTGGTAAAAAAGAAAAATGGCCAAGTCCGGGTTTGCATTGACTTTAGAGATTTGAACAAGGTATGCCCAAATTCTCGCCCCAATTATTGAAATAACAGTCGACATGACCATTAGGCATGAGGCCTTATCCTTCATGGACGGGTCGTCGGGTTATAATTAAACCCGCATGGCCATCGAGGATAAAGATCATACGGCTTTTCGATCTCCCAAGAGAATTTTCAACTACAAAAGGATGCTGTTTGGCCTAAAGAATGCCAGTGCAACAAAGGGCAATGGCCATGATCTTTGACGAGATGTTGCATGGCCTTGTCGATTGCTACGTCGATGATTTAGTTGTCAAAACAAAAAGACGAGAAGATCATTAAGTTGACTTGCATCGAGTCTTCGAGCGACTTCGGCAATATCAGCTCAAAATGAATCCAATGAAATGTGCCTTTGGCGTCTCAAGCGTCAAGTTTCTCGACTTCGTCATTAGGTATCGAGGAATAGAAATCGATCTTGACAAAATCAAGGCTATAAGGGAGTTGCCTCCACCTAAAAATTTGACAGAGCTCAGGTCTCTGCATGGAAGACTCGCCTATATCAGACGGTTCATTTCCAATCTCTTTGGAAGGTGCATGCCCTTTGGAATGATGAAGAAAGGAGCACCCTTCGTGTGGGATGAAGAATGTCTACTAAGAGATCCTATGGCTAGCGTTGCTAACAGAAGGCAAGCTCACTCGTCGTCCCTTTAGCGAGGGAAACGCGGACCGTGCTCGGTTGAGGATAGTTTTTGTTAAGACTAGGGGAAAAACTTGCCTCCAATATCATGGTTTGCTCCCACCAATA
Source organism: Amorphophallus titanum (assembly GCA_024336825.1). Lineage (NCBI taxonomy): Eukaryota > Viridiplantae > Streptophyta > Magnoliopsida > Alismatales > Araceae > Amorphophallus > Amorphophallus titanum. Next base: position 657,038 of record JANBPO010000930.1, read on the forward strand.
CAATGACCTATATTAAGCTTATAATATATATAGTTTCTATCATGTTCTTTTTTGACGAAATATTATAATTTTTTTAATTTCACAATAGTTGGATCATGTTATTATATTCAAAATGTCATAGAGATCTATTAGTCAAAAAAATAAATAATAGAGACATCTATAAATAAAATTAAACTCAATATTTTTTGTTAAAACAGAAGTGGAAATAGTCTTCTTCTGGTTGGAGGGCAAAGGAGCAAAATAAAAATAAAAAACCCTTGACTCCCGCCGTTCTTCCTCTGCTCCCGCCGTTCTCCACTCTGCAGCGTAAGTTAGTTGGCCTCCCCTCCCCATCGCTGGAGCCGCCTCCCCGCCGGTGTTCACCTGGGTTCTCCTCTTCGCCTACCCGCCATTCTTCCTCTATTCCTTGTCGTTCTCTGCACGTGGGCGTTTCCCTTCCCCGTCGTTCTCCTCCACGCGAACATTTGGCCTCCCCTTCCCCGTCGTTCTCCTCCACGCGAACATTTGGCCTCCCCTTCCCCACCGTTCTCCTCTGCTCGTGGACGTTCTTCCCCGCCGGTGGTGCCTCTACCACGATCCCTTGCTGCTGGTGCCTCCTCCCCGCCGGGTTTGCCTGGCTTCCTCCGGTAAGACTCTCCCCTTTGTGCACGTGCGTGTTTGTGTGTCTTGTCCCTCGAATATATGATTGATCAGCAGCCGGAATTCATTGAGTAGATTGAGGACAGCATCCCACCATCTCAAAGCTTACCAGGGAGTCAGAGACTACCTCTGGAAAGAAGTAGCTACACCAGGCTCTTTGACTCAAGTTCTATGATATCCAGCTTGTAGCCCATCTGGAGACCCATTATCATAGATTAAAGCTCCACAATAAAAATAGAGGTGTTGCCAAGATGAAATGAATAAGCAAAAATCATCTAGCCTATGATCTTCAAGACCAATTCCACACCTGCCGGGCAAGCAGACTTTTTTATTTCTAGGGTGGTTAATCGAATAGTGGCCCAACGAGTACAAGCGGAAGATCAATAGATCCCCCCACCCCACCCCAACACTCTACTGGTGCCTTAATTCACCACAGGCATCTGAAAGAGAGGAGGGGTTGGAGTGAAATGCCAACTGATGATGTTGGGCCTTGGCTTTGATCAGATTTAACTAGGCAGTTGTTAGAACATAGGTACACTTTGATTTGCTAGCAGGATGTTAGTTCACAACTTTTTATTTTCCCTTGTCATCATACAATATAAAAATGAAGCAAATATTGATACATAATTTCCTGTGCACAAGGGTTAAATGATCTGTGTTACTGATTACATGATCTACTAGTCAAGCATGAATCCTTATTTTAGAAATCATCCATGGATTACCTTAATGATCCATGACAAAAGTCATGATCCAAGACCAATCTAACTCCTTGAATGAGTAAACAATATTGACATTAGATACTATGGAGAACCTGCATCTACTACAACTTCATTATTAATAATCTCAGACTAAAAAATAACAATTTTTGTCACTAAGCCGTTCCAAGTTTTGTGCTTCAGGAAAAATCCTCAAGAACTATTAAAGTGCTTTTTCATGCGACTCAGAAATGTACTTTCATCTCTCGACACATTTAAAATTTCCAAATCAACAAACTAAACCCAAAAGAGCATTCAGCTGAAGCCTAATGGGTAGATGAACTCTTTCAGATAAAATAGATAGTTTGAAACATCAAAAAGATCTTTATCTGAATCAGGACATCCTTAACCTCTGAGGAACAAACATCACTAAGTAGCATGTTGCCTCTTAGGCTAACAATTAACGAATGATGCATGCATTCTTCTAGTGTGCTCTTTCCCCACAAAAATTAATGCAGCTAACAAAACAAAATAAAGCAAAAAATGAAAATACATCAATAAAGAAAGGTGGATTGGATGGCAAAAATCTCCAAATGATGAATTTAGCATTGCTTGGGAAATGGTTGATGGGAGTGTTCTTGTCAATCGATATTTATCTCTGGAAGAAGGCTATTACTCATAAGCACTATAAGCATTATATCCCATATCCAACAGGACCAAGACCTGGCATTCAAATTGACAACTCTGCTTTCATGTGCCTGGAAAGGCACCCTAGACGTCCATTCATTCAAATCACCCACATGTCATGTAGGAAGTATGAGTGGTCCATGTACGGATGTAATGGTCCACCATCAGCATGGACTTGAAGAGAAGACTTGGAGAACTGTTGGAACCAAGGATCTGAGTGTGAAGGAACGTGCATTCTTTGCACTATGACAGTAGCTGAAGGCACTTCACTGGGAATAGGAAGAGAAGATGCTAGAGGAGCTAGAGCATCGGCTAGAATGTTCTGAGCCCTAGGGGTGTGTACTTAGGTGAGCTTCCTAAACCGCTAGACTACCCTGCTAACTAAGTCTTGGTAGGGTTTTTGTTTCAGGTCCCGGGTTTGGTACTTGCTGAGGAATTGCCGGAGTATAAGCTGGGAGTCTGATAATTTGGAGCTCCTTAACTCTGAGTGCCAACGCCGTTCTTAAGCCCATGAGGAGTGCCTCATATTCTGCCATGTTATTTGTGGCAGGGAAGGTTAACTGACAAGTGTACGGAATGATAACACCTTTCAAAGATTGGAGAACGGCACCAACTCCACAACCCTTGGAATTGAGTGCACCATTGAAGTAAGAATCCATGAAGGTTCACCATCTACAATGGCTCCTAACTCTTCATCCAGGAAACTTTCGTCGACAGAGGAGAATGTACGGAGTGGATGATGGGTGAGGTGCTCAGTGATAGCGTGCCCCTTGATAGCCTTCTGAGTGACGTAGGTGATGTCAAATTGGTTGAGGAAACTTTGCCAGCTCACCAGACACTCAGTCAATGTAGGCTTTTCCAACAAGTATTTAATTGGGTCCATCCGTGCCAAGACCTTTACTTCATGTGCCAAAAAATAGTGTTTTAGCTTTTGGGCGACCCAGATGACGGCCGCGCAGGTCTTTTCCATAGTAGCGTATTTCTGTTTAGCTTCATTGAATAATTTGGACACATAATAGACCACATGTTCCCTCTTGGCATCGTTGTATGGGGCCAATACTGCTCCGATAGATTCTTCCGTGGTGGAGACATAGAGCAACAGAGGCTGACTTGGGACTGGGGGTGCCAGAACAGGAGGATTTAGAAGATAGCTCTTCAGGTCATCAAAGGTCTTTTGACATTTATCATTCCAATCAAATTTAGTCTCTCCCTTCAACATATCATAGAAGGGCTTGCATTGTTGAGAGTGGTGAGATATAAATCTCCTAATGAACTGCAAACACCTGATTAGACCATGGACTTCCTTAATGTTCTTGGGAGGAGGCATTTTGGTGATGGCCTTAGCTTTATTAGGGTCAATCTCAATCCCTCTCTTGCTGATTATGAACCCTAAAAGCTTACCTGAAGATACCTCGAATACACATTTCTTGGGGTTCATCTTGAGTTGGTGCTCCCTGTTGACGCCCGTTTTTAGCCCGCAAGTTGCGTCATTTCTTTTATTCATTATTTCTGATGTCCCGAATTAACCGTTATTTTGGAGCCATCCTTGGGAGGATTTTGAGCACATTTCATTGTTCCCTATCCTTTGAGCTTTGGAGATCATGATTTTGTAGAGCCCTGGAGCTTATTTTATCAACTTTCGACTTCCAAGTCAGCTTACGGCCCATTTAGGTCGGCTTCCATCAAGCATTCAGCTTTCATTCACTGCGTAATCTTGAACGTGACCCTTTTTCATCTCCTTCCTTTTCTCTATTCAAAATGTTCCCTTCACTAAAGTTGTTCATTTTTTCAATATCTACAACTTATTCATCTGTGCCATTAGCCAGTTCTGCATCTATTTCAAGTTATTCACATTTTTCTGGCAAGCTACTCTATTCACCAGTAGACCTAACATTTTTGCCATCTTCCAGCCCCATTTTCTCCCTCTTCTGATCATCTTTTCAACTTTTTATCTTCATAAAAGTTGTTCATCTTTCCGTTATCTACAAATTCTTCTTCTACCACTATCACTAGTTCTACACCATTTGAGAGATATGATCCGATTTCTAAAGTCGCACAAAAGGACTACAAATGGTCATACAAATGACCGTTTCTTATTGCAAACGGTCGGTCGACCGACCGTTTATTCCTTAGCGGTCGGTCGACCAACCGCTAAGCCAGCCAAGATCCCAGCCTGCACTAGACTCTATCTCCAGAAACCTGCACGATGGGCCTATCTTGCGACGGGTGTAACTTCGTGAATACCACTCCAAATCGATCCCCATTTTTTTCTGTCTCTTGCCCTTTATACTATCTTGAGTTTGGTATATAGAGGATGATTTTTCATGGGCTGTATCTCCTGGAATCTTGGCCGCAATATCAGGTTTTATTCATTTCGTATAACACAAACTCCTGTCAGATTAGGTTCCAGGGCCTTCTCAAGTGGCCACAAAGAAATCACTAGAGAAGCCATCAGTCCCCGGGGAACTAGAACCCTTCAGTGACCAAATAGCTTTACGGATCTCTTCACCATCCGGAACAGCACATAAAGCTAAATTCTGAGCATCTGTAATAGACTGAGGTATGCAGTTCAATAGAGAGTAATCAACCGAGTGCTCCTTTGAAGAGAAAAGATTCTTAAACTAAGCTTCAGACTGGGTGCGGAGGGTGTCTTGATCAGAGCACCAGGTTTCAGAATTGCCAACCTTAAGCCTTCTAATGTAACTTTTCTATCTATTGCTTTGGGCTACTGCATGATAGAAAGAGGTATTTCTATCTCCACTTTCAATCCAATCTACACGAGCCTTCTAATTCCAGAAGACCTCCTCCCTGTGTAAGGCTAGACAAAGAGCAGCATTAGCTACATTTAGTCTCTCTCTGCTAGTAGGAGTTGGATCAGTATCAAAAATCTCCTGTTGATGTTCCACCTCAGCCTCAGCCAGTTTAATATTCTGAGAAATATCCCCAAAGACCTCCTTGTTCCATTTACGCAGTGAAGTTTTGACTACTTTCAGCTTGACAAATAACTTGACTAGAGCATTAGGATGGTCAATCTGAGCCTGTTGCCATACCTCCAAGACCAACTGAAGAAATGAGTTATGAGAACACCACATCTTTTGAAATATAAATCAAGCCGGCCCAAGAAGGAAACTTTCAGATGTCAAAAGCAAAGGGGCATGGTCCGAAGGGCCCCTGGGAAGGTGCTTGACAGTAAAATGAGGGCTGTTTGGATGGCTATGACTATTAAGAAGAACTCGGTCTAATCTAGCACGGATATTAGCAGACCCTGCTCTGTTATTAGTCCAAGTCATGGCTGGGCCAGTAAAACCAGGATCAAGGAGCCCTGCTGAACAGAGGAAAGCATTAAAATCCGACATGGATGCCAGAGCTGGAAGACCACCACCAACCTTCTCTGAGGGCCGTAAAACACAGTTAAAATCTCCTCCCACAACCCATGGAGCAGAGACAGAACCAACAAAATTAAGAAGGTCACTGAAGAGGGATTGTCTGAGATGAGGATCACAAGCAGCATATACAAAAGAATAGTATGAACCGAAACTGTTATCCTCCTTCAGCCCAAGTGTGATAAATTGAGAAGAAGTTGAGATTACCTCCAGGTTATAGTTGTTATGCCAGAAAACCTAGATTTTAGAATCCACACAATTATTACCAGCATACCTCTCCAGCTTAAGATACTTGCTTAATTGAGAAGCTTTATTAACAGGCAACATAGGTTCACAAATTACTAGCAAATTCACCTTAGTCTGCTGTACTAGGCACTTTAAGCACCTGCGAGAACCAGAGTTCCCCACACCTCTGATGTTCCAAATCATAATAGAACTAATCATTGAAAGTCTCGCTTAGTAACATCCGCCGATCTAGCACGAGATCTAGTAATGACTCCCCCTTCATATTTCCTTCGCAGGGTGTCAACACCTCTGCCAAACGTATTAAACTGCATAAGCTCATTATCCTGGCAGGCCCTTTCCGCCAAACACTGATAGGCCAAAGGAAACTCCTGTGACTGCATATCATTATCTCTCCGAGCGGCCTCAGGCATAGAAGTATCCACATACACAAAATTTGAAATAGGCTGGCAGTGCTCATTTTCCTTGCTAATTGTTGGATTAACCGGATTCAACAGAGGGGCGTCTCCCTTACTTGAAGAGGAAGGGAGAGAAATGCTATCCTGCCGGATACTTGGAAGAGATGCCACCTCCTGCACTACCTCTTGCTGATGCTCACCATCAACATTAGTATCCAGCTTTTGGAATGAAGGGATCTCCACACCAGTAGGCAACTAGGAGCAAGAGGTAGTAGCTTCCTCTTCAATATGCTCTAAGACTTGGCCACAGCTAACTGACATATTGGCCAGTTGAATTCCCAACCCAGCCGGGTGATCCACTACAGAGGAGGCCAAAACTCCCTCTGCATCATTATGCATACCAAATTCCTGTTCCAGCAATGAATCATCCGCCAGTTGCTGCAAGGCCTTAAACCTGTTTCCCTGTGCCACATTCTGTCGAACAGGTTGGGGATCTACAGGACGGGGCTTATAAACTTGCCTAGGAATCCTTGGGTTTTGATTCTGAACTGATATAGAATGAGCATCCCTGCCTAGCTTCTTCTTGCAATTGTCTACAGCATGCCCAACCTTGTGACAGAAAGAACAAAGGTTTGGAACCCGATGTGCAAGGACATAAATAAAAATAAAAGTACATAAATACAAAAATAAAATGGGGATGCATGGGCTCGATTCCCATCAACGTGCCAACTCTGCAAAGCGAGCTTCATACTCCAACAATGTCAAAGACCCATGGGTCAAAGTGAGAAACTCCTACTCCATCCGGTCTTGAACATGCTTGGGAATGTATTTCGCCTGGAACAAGTGAACAAAATTTCCTCACGACACATCTCTAGCTCCGTCCTGGAATTGATTCTGCAGAATCAAAGACCACCAAAAATCAGCATGCTCCTCTAGCATGAATGTTGCCAAATTAACCTTCTCATCTTCCTCACAATGAATGCTCTGGAATATCTTCTCCATCACCTGTAGCCAATTTTCCGCAACTAGGGGCTGACTCTCCCCCTTAAAAGAAGGCGGGTTCATCCTCCGAAATTTCTCCATGGCTGACGACCCTTCAACTATTCTCGGCACTACCTCCGGATGCATCGGGCCTAACCAAACCATGTAGACCAGTTACGAGGCCTACACACAACATCTGATGCACAATTCCAACAAATCTACACCATACCTGGGCCTGAGCTTGCACCTGAGATTGTAATGCCACATGCGCATTCGCATGAGTCTGCATCACTTGGACCAATCCTTGCATGAATGTACCATAATCGACCAACGACGGCAGTAGCGGGACCGGTAATCCTTGCTAACCTGCACCCGCATCCCTCCTCGGCTCCTCATCATGAGCAGGGGCGGTAATATAATAAGCATGGGATGCCATAGCCTCAAAGGAATTAATTTAGTTAAGTCAAGTTAGATTCCTTAATATTATTATTTATCTGTCTTCCTTCTATTTTTAAGCCACTTACCAATGGAACTATCTAGATCTTGGAATATGTACTTACTTATGTAACCTCTCAACCTGTGAGCTCTGATACTATTCTGTCATGTCCCGTACTCTATACCATTGAGGTATTGTCCACTTTGGCCTACCAACCTCATGATTTTATCCCTTCCTAACAATGATCAGCTCTATAATGGGGGACTTCCCTAGAGGTCACCCATCTCAGTACTACTCCCCATTAAGCACGTTTAACTTCAGAGTTCTTTTCAAGAACTGAGTCGATACTTCAAAAGACGTCTCGATTATATAGAGTACAACTTAGCTATATTTGAAGGTGTTGCAATCTACCCGTCTTATATAGGCGACGTCCTCGTCGCTGCGCACATATAGCATGCAATCAAACTCCCAGGTAGATAGGACTCTAGAGGTGGCCCCTACAAGCTCAAGAGGTGACTCCCACTATGTGACACTTTGTCTCATTGCGGATTCAAGAGGTGGCTCCCATAGCGTAGTACTTTACCCTGTATGACACTTAGTTCCCACACTTCTGGCTGGGGTATGGCTCTGATACCACTCTCTGTAGTACTCCACCCTATAACTGATCCAGTATATCACTCTCATCGGATATAGGAGGCAACGCCACAGTGGGAACCACCCAACAGAATGGAGACGGGTTGAGGTTTGCATAAATAAAGAGCCAAATTTACAGCAGAAGAAGAAGTTCATTACATCAGCTAAGAGCAAATGCCAATACCACAATAGTTCAATAGCGTTTAAACTCTACCTTATTGATACAATAAACATTCAGAATTCTTAAATTCAAGCCCCTTCCGAGCTACCTCGAATAGAAGGAAAGCTAAATAACAATCACACTCGGATGTCTGGCTCAGACTCACTCAGTGTTAAATCCTCGTCCTCACCAGTGGAATCACCTGAAAAGTTATCAAGGGTAAGTCTACGAATAGACTTAGCAAGATTCGAAAACTCAAAGCATACCTCTTATACAAGCATAACATACTTGGCCAGTTTCTAGTCGGAACAAGTTCTTAACGCTTACCAGGCTGCGAAACCAAAACACATGATTTCAAAAAAAATTGAAAACCCATCATGTTGTGTCCTTGGGGTTTTGATGATGTCAAACACTTCACATTTCTGAATTTGGATAAAGAATAGGGTGACAAGATAAATGCCGAGCGAAACCAAGAAGAACAGATGCCGAGCAAAACCAAGAAGAGCAAGTGCCGAGCGAAGCCAAGAAGAGAAGGCTTTGAAAGATATAAGCTGAGTGAAGCCAAGAAGAGCAAATGTCGAGCAAAACCAAGAATGGCATGGCGAGCGAAGCCAAGAAGGGCAAGCTTTGAAAAATATGTGCCGAGCGAAGCCAAGAATGGCATGCCGAGTAAAGGCAAGAAGGGCAACAGTGGCTGGCCTTACCCAGGCACTGTAAACCATGGCTCAGGCAGGCGCAGGAGCCAGAGCTGGCAGTCTACACCAGAATCCTCGGAGTCTCAACCCTCCACGTTTCTATGGTTCTTCGAATCCGAACGAGGTAGAGAACTAGATCGATGAAATGAACCGGATCTTCGATGTTATTCAATGCACCGATCAGGAAAGGGTGTGTTTAGCTACTTTCCAGTTAAACAAAGACGCTCGGACTTGGTGGAAGTCAGTCCCGGCCCCATCGGTAGATGCACCACGCACATGGGAATGTTTCCTCACACTGTTTCGTGCCAAGTTTTTTTCAGAGCACATCAAGGAGAGAAAGGCCATGGAGTTTGCGTCCCTTCGTCAAGGGATATTGTCAGTGGCAGGCCTCATGACTGAGCTCAAAGGGTCTAGCTACTCTCCCGAGCAACGTCATATGACTTGATCGGTGACTCTTTATACCGACTTGTCCATGAGAAGGACAAGTCAATTCTTCTGAGATGTGTCTCCCTAGCCAAAGCTTGAGTCATCATGTGTGAAGTCCATTTAGGATTGTGTGGTGCTTACTAGGCCGGAGATAGAATGAAGCATAATATCAAGCTCAAAGGCTTCTACTGACCAACCATGTACGCGGTCTATGTCCAATATACCCGTACGTGTTATCAATGACAAGCCTTTGGCCCAGTACCCAGAAGACCCCCCAATCCACTACGTCCCACAACCCCCACCTGGCCATTCGCCAAGTGGGGTATGGACATCGTAGGGCCTTTCCCTCCATCTTCCAAGGGCCATAAGTACATCTTGGCCCCCACCGACTCCTTCTCTCACTTGGTAGAGGCCCTTCCCCTACGAGAGGTCACTGGCAAAGTGGTAGCCAGATTTATCTGGCACAACATCGTCTACCGATTTGGCACTCCCAGTTGCATAGTGTTTGACAACGGAACACCATTCAAGAATAGGGCCGTATAACAACTAGCGGCCAAATTCCATATCGACTAGAGAACCTCTTCGGTCTATAATCCCCAGGACAACAGCATAGCTGAAGCCTATAAGAATACCCTCTACAAGCTTCTGGCTAAAATTTTTAGCCACCGAAAATGTGACTGGGGTGAGAAGGTCTTCGAGGTGTTAGGGGCCTACTAGACGATCTACAAGACCCCTACAGGGTGCTCACCATTCTCCCTCGTTTACGGGGCAAAAGTCATCATCCCTATTGAGATCTAGTTGACCTCTTACCACGTGGTGGTTCACACTGGCCTAGTTGGCCCAGATAAGAATGAATACCAGAGAAGGCTAGAGGAGCTCGTTGATCTAGAAGGCAAACGACTCGAAGCCTACAAGCACCTATAGGTATACTAGGCCCACATGGGGCAAGCCTACAATAAGCTCGTCAATCAATGAGCCTCCAAGCGAGGCGACCTTGTCATTATCAAGGAAAAGGAAGTCATGACGGAGCACTCCAAAGGAAAGCTACGGCCTAACTGGTAGGGTCCATATATCATCCACAATGTTTACGAGGGTGGCGCCAACACAGTCATCGACCACACGGGTAACAAGCCACTCTTGCCTCTCATGTTAAACACATGAAGCTATACTATGCACTAGAACACGAGTTCACACGCCACCCAGGCTAAACCGCGGGCCCCAACCACCACCAATAAAGCCAGCCCTCCCTGGTAGAGGGCGGGACTAGTCACTTCATCCTACTTTTCTTCCCAGTAAAGCAACTAGGTCAGTCAGGCCCTCCCAGAGCCACTGTCATGCACTTGTGGAGGTTAGCCTCCCGCCTTCATCCTCGCAACCGCAAGGGCAAAGGTGCCCAGCACCAGCAACGAGCTAGCCACCAAGTTCCCAGGTAAACAATTAGTTGAGGTCGTGTAAATCAATCAATTGTTAGATTGTTCCCCTTCTTCCATTCATGGTTGACCTAGTCTTCCCGGTGGCATAGTCGACCTCCATGGTTGACCCTGGGGGGCCACCCATGCCCCCTCCCCCCACTTTGTCTTCTATCGTCGTCTCTGGTCCTTCCCTTTCCACCCACCTCACGGACTGGCCGTTGTCTCACCTTGCTACTTCTGGTGCTCCTCTGTCTCCCAGAGTTAGAACCTTTGCTGAAGTCATCTCCTCCTCCATGGCTCCACCGGTGGTTCAGGGTTTTGTTCATGCTCCTGCGACAACTGATAACGGGGAACCCGCTATTTTCTTCTCTCAAGAAGAGGCCACCTGCGGGTCCTGGGTTGCCCAGTCCTACAGAAAGACAAGCACAGTCAACCAAAAGGAAAGATGTACCCTCAAGTTGGGGGAAACCCAACACAGGTATAGCTGGCAGCTACAAACGCGTCACCAAGAACCATGGAAGAAGAACGCCACCCACCTGAAAAGCAGGGGTGAGCCTCGTGTCACTAGCTCAGTAGGGCTCACACGGATCCCCACCGAAAACAACTTAGTAACATGGAACACAAAACAGCAGGTGTAGCAAAGCAGAAAAATTACACTAGAAAGCTGTAAAGAAGGGGAAGCAGGAGTAGGGAACAAGCAAGGGAGAGGGAAGCTAAAAGAAAAGGAAAAAGCCATACTGAACGAGTGCGACTGTCGAACTAACCTCGGCTCCCAAGCTACTCCTAACAGCAACAGAAGGGCGCACTCTGAACTGGCGAAGTCAGAAGTTGTGGATCCATTGACGCGACACCAAGCAAGTGAAGGCCTGTAAGGAGAAAAGACAAGAGCCTATGAAAACCTAGACAGACCAAACGGACGCTAAGCACACACGACTCGAATGCCATGCGCACCCATCTAGACATGACCACGTGCACGACTAGAACATCGTGCAAAGGATACACCACTACACTGAACTCGGGTAAGGCCACGAGCAGGCTAACCCAGCAAGGTCACGACGCTCGAGAAACATGATAGTCATGGAAGAGTAACTGGTCACGTGACTGGAGTACCCACCACTAGAAGAACAGTCAGCTATGTCCTCTGACGTCTTATGCTATGCCTACAAGTATCTCGTCTATGATGCCACCTATAGAGGCACGACAGAGACTAAGACACTCTAAGAACCAGAACAGAAGTACCATCGTGAGTGACTAGACAGGGTAACTCCCGTCAGCATCAGTCCAAAGCCCCTGACCACGTGTGCACACACCAGCTCATGCCTAGAGCCGGGCCTCTAGCTAGTATTCCCCCCTACGGATGCTACAGTATAGAGCCGGGGGCCCACGGATCAAGCGTAAGAACCGTAAACCGGGAAGTGCCCCGCTACAAGAGCCGACACACCGTAACGTGTCGTAAGGCTACGACTAGTGGAGAATCGCGAGACATAGACTCTAAAACGTGAGTGCTGGAGTACAGATAGGTAAAGAAACACTATTGCACATACTACAAAGCACCAATGGAAGCACAGGAAACTACCGACAGACTCAGGACAAGGCAACTAGACCTGAAGCTACAATGATCCTTGAGCCTCACGACTCGGAGTCAAGATCGTCGCTCACAGCGGAACAAGCCACCAATCGGTCTAATCCTAAGTCAGAGAAAATGACTCACCATAAGAAACGACTCACGGAGACCTAAGGGAAACACCAAGAACCCTTAGCACACCTAGATACACATAACGAGATAAGATGATACCTCACTGCATCCAGAACCATGTCTCGAACTAGACAGAACCGTCGAGACACGCACAAGGTCACCTGTCAACAACTGGGTCATACCAGGTTGACCAGGACTAGACAATGACAATAAAAGTAGTATGAAATACTGCTCACCGCACGAACACTACTGGTTACCTCACATCATGGTTTTAGCCCTCATAGGACATCGGGAGACATCCACGGGACAATGGGCAAACCACAAGGTCAAGCCAAGATGACCGGAAACCAAGATGACGGGAAATGACATTCCGCATAATGGTAGTCCTAGACTGAGTCGTTAGGAAAACTGCGACAGTCTGAGAACAGACCACACTCAGTCAACCTTTAACCGACCAATCTAGCGCACCACCGACACACAGACACCATCCTAGGACACAAACGTAAGATAGATGGATACAGCACAGGCCATCACAGCCAACTGACAACACACGAACCCAACTAGGGATGAGTGGTCTATGATGGACCATGCAAGGGGAATGAACGGTCTAGAATGGACCATTCAAAGGGGATGAATGGTCCAAATCTGACCACTCAAGAGGGATGAACGGTTAGGGGCCAATCGCTCAATAGTACTGACCCTTAGACATGAAGAGGATGGACAGTTAGGGCTGGGCCGCCCAAAGGCTAGAGCGGTTAAGGACTAGCCGCTCAAGCCAATCGACCTACTACAGTGTTGGTCAGAATAGTTTTGACCAAACCGCCTATCTAAACCGACACAAAACTACTGACCAAAGGTCAACTGGGATAAGCGGGCAGAACCTGGCCGCTCAACCCAATGAGAAGGATGAATGGCTAATGACCAGCTACTCATAGAGGATGGGTGGACCACTCCTGGCCGCTCATGTCTTGGAGTGGTCTATCGACTGGCCACTCAACCTAAGATCGAAACACGATAAGCGGTCCGAAATCAGTCGCCTATGCACCTTGAGCGGTTGCCGTTGAACCACGAAGGCGTTACGGCGAGCAAACCAAGGTGTTCATCCGATCGTGGCCTTTTCACGCCCCGTTCGTGCCGAAACGAAGGGGATACAGTCACAATCACCCTGGCAATCACATAGACTCCGACCAGAGTCAAAATGACGCAGGAATCGCAAGAAACAGGCAATTCTAATGAAATCACCCAAATGGAGTAACCGGACTTCCCGGGCTCCTAACGGTCCCAAATGACCACCAATCGACACGAAATCAGTGACTATGGAACGCTGACGTTTCAGGGAGTCCATTGACACTAACTGATCATAGAACCATCGCCATTTTCCAGTGAAGCCTATGAACTCTGAAAAACTACAACGAGCCTAAACTCGCTCGTTCTAGCACCGAACGACGTGAAACTACAGGGAAAATGTGTAGGAATGGTAGGTGATCTATCTCCCTACCTTCACCAAATAAATCGTGCACCAAAGTAACTAATCCATGCCAAAAATTGCCCAAAACATGAATGACGTCTTCTCGGAATCCACCGAGGGATCGCGCCATGCCACGCTCAAACCGACGCTCCATCCTGCGAACCGATCTCTACAACGCATCCCCGCCTCGGCCAGCTCCCTCAACGATGCACACCCCGCGCCGAACGGACCAGAGATGAGAGAGAACAGAGAGAGAGAAAGGGATGTGAGAAATGAGGTAGGAGAGAGGGTGAGGTGGGTTAAATAGAAGGAAAATTAAGAATATTCCTAATTTCTGAAAATCTGATATTTGTGTCAAAAAATACACTAATTCAGAAAAATACAAAAAAATAGTCAAAGTGATCCTCGCGAAGAGTACATTGCAACTGTAACGTCCTCGAGTCAATGAACTGAGGAATAAACTCACCACAGGGTTCCGCAACTAGTACGAGAGAAAAAATCACATGGATCGTAAAACTCAACTCGGGAGCCACAAAAGCGATCCAAAACTCTCCAAAAAGGATCTGAAAGACCTAATAAAGATCCGAGAAGCCCCATTAAGGATTTAGGGTATTACACTACCTCTCTCTTATTCTATTTTGTTCTCTCTCATTCAATCTTCTTTTCTTATCCACTTCTCTTGTCTCTCTCCTTTTTGAGCGAACAGTTTCCTATATATATATCCAGCAGATAGAGGGCGTGTGTAGAACACATTTTCCATCAAAGCTTTTTGTTCCACTCTGAGATTCACTGTCATGTGGCAGCATCTGAGCTTGACTACTTTCCACGTGTCACAATCAGGGCTTTTCCTTTGTTCTTGGATCACGTGCCTTCCTTAAACTTGGAGAACAAGCGTCCTGTCAAAAGGAACAATCAGACAAGGATAAGGAATTGCATGGACTCAGTATAACGTCAGAACAAAATTACACAGACTCAATATATCGTTATGTTAAAATGTGCACAGGCTCTGCACGGACTTGACTTAGCATAAGGCAAATGGGCACTATTCATGCACGGACTTGGAATGTGCAAAGCAAAAAGATGCACGGACTTAAGATGTGCAAATTTAAAGTGATAGCATGGACTCAATGGAGTGTGTTGGCAAAACATGCACAGACTCAGGGTGTGCAGGCAAACATGCATGGACTTAATTTTGCACAGGGCAAAAACTTGCACGGACTCAGTTTTGCACGAGGCAAAAACTTGCACGTACTCAGTTTTGCTCAAGGCAAAAACTAGCACGAACTTTGTGCAGCGTTAAGCATGCATGAAGGAAAAACAGGCACGGACTCAGTTTTGCTCAAGGTAAAAACTAGCACGGACTTGGACTATGCGCGGACTTGGATGAACAAACCAAAAACATGCACGGACCTGGACTATGCACGGACTTGGTTCGCTTGAGATATAACATATGCACAGACTCTATTCCAGGCACACAACACTAGAACATTTATATGTAAGAGTGCAAATAGTATATTTGTGATTATCTGACATACAAAGTGCATCAAAATACATATCATCTTCAGATCAAAATAAAGCCAATAAAGTCAATTCTACCATTTCCAGTAAGTTGCCAATCAATCAAAACATATACAGAACATGCAGTAGTGCACAATGCTGAGCAACCCCAGAGGAGACCCAACAACATCAACTAGCTGATATTTTCACAAAACCTCTAAAGTCTGATCAGTTTTCTTTTCTTAGGAGAGAGTTAGGAGTGTGAAGACTTGATAATTAAACTCTTTTTGACTTGCTTTGTACATACACTCTCAAACTTTTCATAAAGCATTTGTGAATACTAGTTTACTTTCTGCACATAAGGAGATTTTCTATTGCACTTGCGGTTTAAGCTTTTCTTTTTTGTGAATAACACATTGAATAACATTTGATTTTCACTCATATCTTCATTCAGGTACATCCGCATGTATATAACAGCACATATCCTATACTATTGTATGCGTGAATGCCATGATTTCCGGTATATCAAATGGCGATTGCCGAAGGTTGGATTATGTTCAGCTGGAAGCTGTCCTCATGCGTGATGGTGGTCTTCGGACCTACGTTCTCCGCCACATACTGGTAATTAGTCTGTGTGAAAAATTCATCTCAATGCATGTTTGAGTGTATATAAAATATCACCCTTCTTTTTGATTCCTCCTATGACCAAGTGACTTGTTCCGACTCTTAGGGCTAGTATAGACAAGTTCTGGGAAGTCCTTAAAGGTTACCTTGCCTTCACGGCAATCAACAATTGCCTGGTGTGCAGATAGCCAATCGGCTCCTAATATGACATCATATCCTTTCAAGTCTAGGCAGATTAAATCTGCAGGTAAAGTCTTCCCTTTTACCATAACTTCACAATTATAATAATGGTGTGAAATCTCAGATTCGTTTTCGAGAGGGGTTGCAATTACTAGATCTATCCACTCCGGTTCAATAGGTAATGGATTAGCAAACTTCTTTGAAACAAAAGAATGTGATGCATTGGTATCAAACAAGACATGTGCAGACTTGGAACAAATCTTGAGTGTACCTTCCACTAGTCCGCCTTCGTCTTGTTCTGCCTCCAGAAGAGCTTGGAGATGTGCATTCTTCTTCACCGGGCGCTTCTCGTCTCCGGCTTGGTCATTGAGTAGTGGACAATCGGGGATCCGATGATCACGGCTCCTACAACGGAGACAAGCTCCGAGTCTTCTCCAGCATTCTTTGGCCTTGTGGCCGGCCTTGTCACAGTGTTTACACACCTCCTTGGAAGGTGTAGTAGTAATGGAGAAGGGTTTATTGTTCTTCTTAAACTTCTTCTCTTGAGATGACTCTCCTCTATTGCTAAGCCTCTTCTTGTTGAAGATTGGCTTAAAGGTATCGGAGCTGGTGACTTGCTCCTTCTTATCCTTCCCACGGATCTTGTCAGACAACTCCGTGGTATCTTCTAATAACTAGGCTCATCGTACTATCTCTGAGTAGACTTGTATGTCCATCGGCACCAACTGTGTAATATATTGGGACCTGAGCCCATTAAGGAACCTTCTGACTTTCATCTTCTCAGTACTTACTAAGTGTTTAGTGTACCGTGACAACCTAGAGAATTGAGCCTCGTACTCGGCCACCGATAATGTTCATTGTTTGAGTGCGGCGAATTCGGTGGCCTTCTTCTCTTGTACTCAGTCAGAGAAATACTTGTTGTTAAAATATTCCTTGAATTCTGCGCAAGTGACTTGACCTTGGTCTCTAGTAGCTTCTATAAATTCCCACCAGCAACAACTATCTTGTTCTAGCTGAAATGTTACTAATAGAACTTTTTCTTGGTCTGTGCACTGCATGACATTAAAAATCCATTCAATCTCCCTTATCCAGTGCTCGGCATCATCAGGGTCAATCGAGCCAATGAACTTGGGAGGGTTCATATTAAGGAAACTCTGGTGGAGATTTCCTGCTCCACGATTAGCACCTCATTGTGCTACTTGTTGTAGCGCTTGAGTAAGACCTTGTACGGTCCTTTGCATATCACACAACTGAGCATGTTCCGCGGCCATGATCCTACAATTATTAAAATAACTCTATTAATATGTGAAAATTCCAAAGGTTTAAGTTCCTAAGTTAACTTAACCCTTGGCTATACCCAATCTCACTGGGTAAAAGTTCAAACCAATCCTTGGACATAGGTTCCCTAGGAATTGAATATCCTAGGCTCTGATATCACAAAAACTATCACACCCCGAGCACGGAAGGAACCCAGAGACGTGACGAGTTATATTCGATCATATCAATCAGAGCGTAAGTGTATTCGACACATACACAGAGTGCGCAAAAGTAATAATAATCTAATCATTTATTAATCATAACTATCTATTACAACTCTTGAAGAGAACACTAGGACTCAAATAAAGAAAATTACAATGGATGACGCAAGAGAGTAGAAAAGACAGGACTAGATAACAACGTAGATGGTTGGAATGGCTCTAAACTCTTTACTCTTGTTCATTCCCATTCGAATGATCCACGTCATCGAAATTACCTAAAAATAGAGAAAAACGTTAGGTGAGCGAATGCTCAGTAAGAATTATATCTCAAGAGCTAGCATGCTTTAAGTAAGTTACATGTTACATGAATGCAAGTACAGTTATGCATGTTCGCATGAAACGACATTAGAGAGAGAGTGAATATCAAGTGATAATTGAGTGAACTAGTAAGTCTTTCAAGAATTTATGTCAATATACATCGAGATGAACAAGCATGTAAAATTACCAAATCATGTCAAGAATTAGCTATTGTGTTATCAAGCAAGTAAATACCCTTTCCGGGTCACGCAAGTCATGTCATGTCAAGTACAATTCAAGCACAAGTCATAGAGTGTCAATCAAGCAAGTCATGCACTTCGGTGCAATGCCACACCGTGATCAATAATGGCTCTCATGGAAAATAAAAATAAAAAATTAATAAAACCACCCACCTTTTCTCTTCCCCCTCACTTTCCCGTTCTCTCCCTCTCTCCCTCCACCTCTCTAGCGGCCAACGAAGGGTGATGGTGGGCCAGATCAGGGGCAACGTGAGCTTTGAGCTATAGGGGACGGATGTGAGTCGCCGGAGACAGTGGTGCGGCACGACGTGCTCACGGGTTCAGGGTTCGATTCGAGCGAATGTCGCATGTCTCGGCTATTCAGTGTCCTTAGCTTGCAATTTCTTCGTGAGAAGTAGGGGGATGGATCCTAACTACATGTCCTGCGTTTTCCCTTGATCCGGTAGAGTTTTGGGTCAGAGAGAGGGGCTTATCACCTTTTTGGGGGGGGGAATACATGTTAGTGTCAAGAGCGCGATTCGAACAGATTTCGTAGTGATTCTTATTTTAGATTGCTTTTGTGGATGGAATTATACTCAGGAATGTTTTTCCCATATTTCTTGGGGTTTCCCGCATGCATTGGGGGTGAGTCAGGCTTCGAATCAACCCTCCGGACTTCATTCTGAATGGAATTTCTGATCAGGTGGTGGCCATATGGCCTACCTCCTTGCCCACTCAGGGTGGCCAAAGGGTTGGCCGCCTGGAAGGCTAGGCAGCCACTGTTGTGGCAAACCAGGAGCCCTTTGTCTAGGCGGCCAAAGCCCTAGCCACCCAGGCTTCTAGACGGCCAAAGGGCTGGCTGCCCTGCTCATTATCTGGGCGGCCCATGGGCTGGCCGCCCAAGACCTCATCCCTTCATCCTCTAGGTGGCCAAAGCCCTAGCTGCCCAGGTCTCTAGGTGGCCAACCCTCTAGCCGCCCAGGCCATAAGGGGTGGTGCCCACTAGGGTGGCTGCCCAACACCTGGGTGGCCAAGGTATTGGCCGCCCAGGTCCTAGCTCACCCAACAAGCGTCTTTCGTCATTTCGCATCATTTGTGGTTTCGGCTTATTCTGTGTATCTCATTAGCCAATAGATTAGCCATCTAGTCAGAGGTTCTAGGGTTTTCAAGATGTAAAGTCACCTCATGACACATTATACATGTATAGTTAGATTAGCACAAATCGGTAGTACTCTCGTGGTTTCTACTTTTTCAATGAGGTCTCACCTTCAGTGACCCTCCCCACTCGTAGTAGCTTTTCTACGCACATGTGTGCGGACCCACTTTGGAGTAGTGGAGAGCTTTCCCAATGAGACGGTTTTTAGGCTAGGTATCATAGGGCCCCTCGTCTTCATAGGCTGAGTCTAAGCTGGGGGGAAAACCAGTTAGAGGACTCGACTTAGAGTGGATAGTCTGTGTGTGAACACGTGGTTGGGAGCTTCAGACATGCACTAATGAGTGCGACCACCACTTGTCCTTGTTTTGTTATGTGGTACTTACTTATGATGTCTCAGTGTTCACCTGGGACGTGTTGGGAGACACCTAGGGCGCGGACTAAGTCGTCAGTGGACGCATCCAGCCTTACTTCTGGTGGGTAGTGCTCCTGTCACTTGTGAGGTAGCAACTCAAGTTTCCTTCCGACGAGGTTCAGTGTTTTAACGGCTCGGTGTCCTTGTTACACGTGATTGAGGCGTGGTTCCCTACTATCTTCGAGAGTCTTATTCCAACAATGTAGCCGTGTTCCTTTGTTGACCAACTGAGGATCTACCTGGTAGCCTAGATTGTAGCATTCGTCCTCTAGGAGAGATATTCTGAGACGGGTTATTGTGATCTAGCCTTTCATAGCCCAGGTTACAATAATTTGGTTCGGCGTAGTTTATGTTTGATACTTGAGATATCTTATTGTTGTGTAGGCTTTCTACAGTAGTGGTTTAGCATGGTCATTTATGTTTATAGTGTCATTCCTTCTACCTTACCTTTCTTCCTACTTTATTGTTCATTATGCCTTATTATTTACTATGTTCTTCATTATGTTTCATTGTGGTGGGAATCCGTGAGATCCCTACTGAGCCAATGAGATGAGACTCACCCCCATTCTTTTCAGGTCTGGTGTGCCCCCTCGTCGTCCGGAGGCCTTGAGTAGTGCCCGAGAGTCTTAGCATCACCAGCTTCTACCAGTCGGGGTATGCCCCAAGGCTTTGTACTTTTCTTTTGTTGAGCTATACCTTTGGGACTTGTATATGTGGGCTAGAAAGTGTGTAAAATTACGTAAATCTATTTATAAATGTAAATTTTAATTTCAACACTTTAATCTTTGCATTTGTTTTAGATTTCTTTATACTCCCGTGACACAAGAAGAAGCAAAGGATGTGATTATAAATGCCAGTTTTTCCCCATCTAGTAGAATTAGTTTTTGCCAAAGTTATCAATTCAGATATTACTTTTCGTTGCCAATACAGCAATACACACGTAAATGAGACATATTCAATGAAGACAAACTTACCTAGGTGTCCCTAAAGGCTATGCAAGCCATATGAAAGAAAAGCTGCTTGAGGCCCACTGCCATGAGGAAATTGGAAGTGCCCTCTGCCAAATGTTACATCACCCCTTAAAGGAAGACAAGCACACGCTTCCTGATGAGATATTTAACTCTCATTCCCACTGTACCCAAGATCTCCCTGAGACCTGGGAATCCTCTGTTATTGCCTGCCAAATCACCCATATTGCAGTATATAGAATCCAACATGAAGCTATTTTGTCTGTCTATAGTAATAGTCCTGGTTAATCCATACAGCAACATCACAGTATTTGCTAGAATTGTCCATGAAGTTCATGCACCTTGTTCATCCTCCTCCGAAATTGGCTAGTGAAAGTACATTGCAAAAACTTTGAATATAAATTCTCTTCCATGGGTAAAATGAAATCTGCATTTGAGGATGTTGCTGTCACCATATTATATATCCATAACCATTAGTTTTATGACTCTCCACACTGGGGTTTTTTGTTCATTTGTTTGTTTTTCGTTTTTGAGGGGTAGGTGACACAAATATGAGAATTCATATTACAAACAAGAAAGTCACACTGGAAATTGAACTTTAACTGATATACATCTTTTCCAAACTGCCTTGGCCAGCAAAGTTTTGGAGCCACTCTCAATAAGAAGAAGATAGGTGCCCCCTTTAATCGCACAGACTCATCCAATGGTTGTCCCTGTTGGGTATGAATGCCTGTCGTTCAACCATCCAAATATCCAATAGCATGCTCCACTTCCGTGTCCTGTGAAACATGCTCAAAATAAGGTTCCTTGAACCTTAGGAGACAAATCATAAAGAATCTGGTAGCAACTCCTTTTCATGTGGATCTGAAAAACAAATCTCTCAATGGAATATCATCACACCAGGGTTCCTGCCAAAAATTATCGCCCACTGACTTCCTATACCCATGGTTTGCCATCTCTTATGATATCTCTGAGATCCTTATGAGATCTTTATCTCTCCAAGTGCCCTGAGAGAGGATCTCTGTCAAGATCAAGAATAAAAGGGAGATGGAGGAGGTGTAGGGGGAAGAGTTGGATATAGGAGGAGGAGGAGAACAAAAAAGAAGAGGAACAAGAAAAAGAAAGGAGGGAGAGCTCTCTAGCATGTTGAGATGACCTTGAGGTCTGGGAAGGTAGTCCTTGTGTTTATGTAATTGCATTCTTGCATGGTTCTTATTATTATCATGCTAATTTAATCATATTGAATTTTCTCTCCTTCGGTGTGCAGATCCAACTTGGGAAAGGCGACCAATGTCTTTTTTGGAAGGATAGATGGTGTCCCGACTTCATGTTGGAGGCTTCTTTCCCCAGCCTTTTTGTTGCTTTAATTGGCTTTGGGTTCGGTCTCTCGGGCTTTTGACTCTCAGCTATCAGGAGGCACCTGAGCATTGACCTTCAAAAGGGATCTCATGTTCGACGAAATGTAGCAGCTCCATGATTTTTTACTCTTCCTCCTTGACTATGTCCCGCACTCCGATAGGGAGCATGCATGGACTTGGAGGTGGACTAGGGAGAGGACCTTCTCTATGAGGTCTGCTTACACCATTATCTCTAATGGAGGGGTGTGCCACAGCCTTTCCCTTAGGTTTGGAGGTCGAGGAGTCCACTGAATGTGAAGCTCTTCACCTAGAGGATTTCCCATGGGAGGTTACCCACCCAAGACAGGCTGCTCCAGTTCCTTCTGGACATCTAGCCAACTTGCTGCTGATGTGGACAATAGGACGAGACCATGGACCACCTGTTTGTAGGCTGTACCTACTCACAAGAGGTGTGGGAGGGGATTGCTATGAGAACTCAATGTGTCCTCAGTCGACAGAGAGAGGTGCATCACTGCATTCAGTTTTGGGACAGAAGGTGGCCTCATACAGGGGATAGAATTGTGTGGTGGCTGATCTTGCATGCCACTTTGTGGTCTTTGTGGGGTGAACAGAACAATAGAATTTTTAGGAGGGAGGCTTTTTGAGGCACTACTTATATAAACCCAATAGTGCCTCAACCACCTCCACAAGCCAAATGTCCATAGATGAACTCTTTGGAAAGTTGACCTTTAATTCTATTACCTCTCTCATAATACAACAATTAACAGAAATAAATAATCTAACTATAACAGAGTCCAGTCCAACAAAAGTGCAGTCTAAAGTAGTAAAATGTACCACATGTCAAGTGAACACTCGACCCGACGAACTGGCAACCAAGAACCTCCACGCTACGCCCTCGAACCTCGAGGAAGATCCGCAACACCTGAAAACTAGGGGTGAGTCTCATATCACTGGCTCAGTAGGGGTCCCACGGAACCTCAACCGAAAATAACGGCGGCATGGAAAGCAGCAACTACAGCAAGAACAACGGTAATAGCAGGAACAGTAACACGGTGGCCGATAAAACCTTAGCTCTACCACTACTCCTACAGTAAAGAAAATCAACACCCCGATCTCCCAGTCGGGGGACCACCAGACCACGAACTGTCCTAGTCACGCTACTAGGAAAATGGCACGACACCTCTATCGCGGAGACTTGTGCTCACACATAAAGGCCCACTCCGAAATCACGTAGTTCGAGAACACGGTCACGATCTCATCGTCGTGAACTCTACACCGTCTAGGGAAAAGTCCTCGGTGACGCTCACCGAAAATCCTAGACCTCAACTCCAGGAGAATGTCCGGAACTACACACGAAATTCCATCTCGCAGATGGGAAACGAAAATCCATGACACGACAACTCACGTCACGTGATGGGAGTACCGCCCACTAGAAGCAAGGCCGGATGAGTCCACTAACGTCTTAGTCCGCGCCTCAGGTGTCTGCCTATGATGCCCCAGGCAAAGATTGAGACACCGTACTAATAACACAGAACAAGGACTAACTGGGGTCGCGCTCGTCAGCGTGTGTCCTCTGCCCCCAGCTACGCGTGCACACACAGACCATCTGCTCTAGGTCGGGTCCTCTAGCTGATTTTCCCCTAGTCGGACTCAGGCTGCAAAAGCAAGGGGCCCTACAGTAACCAGCATAAAATCGTCTCACTCGGGTCACGCTCTCCAACACTCCCAAGTGGGTCCACACTCACGTGCGCAGGAAAGCTACGACTAGTGGGGGCTCACAAAACGTGAACACTAAAAACCACACACGCAACCATCTCGAGTAACGCAAAAAAAAAATGGGTGGCTCGTGGTCACCAGACTCTGGATAGCCCACTAGACCTAATAACCCAATGGTCATTGAGTCACGAGACTCGGGTCAAGACCGCAGCATGTGACGGCACAACGTCGTCAATCCAGCCTAATCCCTAGGTCTGAAACCACTATGACACGATTTCCAAGGTAGCTCATAATCTGCCAAGTGGATCTCTCATCCATGGGACATGCAAAAAACCTCCAGCCCCAAGCTGGTTGACTGGACTCACAGTCCAAGGCTATACACATGGCCCACTCGAAAATCACTTTCTGCAGAAACTCACACCGTACGGGAAAGACCCTCCGTACTCAAGCCGACTCACGGCGACTCATCTGAGCGTACACGGAAACTCGGAACACACACGGAGTCACCCTGACCCTAAGTCTCATGGGTAGGCTATTCGAGGTAACACGGTACCTCCGAACACCCAAAAATACGATCACGGTCTCCACGGGGTGTCCAGGACATTCATGGGTCATAGGTCGGTCAATGGGTCTCAACTGGATCGACCGAAGACCAACACAACACGAACGGTCACGACTGGCACGAAAAACCACCTAGCGGTCCTCTCTGGACCGCTAGGGACCCAGGCGGTCTCCTCCAAACCACAAGGCCTGACCTAGTGGTCCAGCCAGGACCGCAAGGTCGAAGGCAAACCAAACCCCAAGTGGTCACTCCCGAACCGCCAAGTAGGGTGGCGGTCCTCCACCTGACCGCTAGGTGTAGCCTAGCGGTCAGTCACAAGGCCGCTACCCCACTGACCTCAAACGATCAAAACACGGACAAACGGTCATGCCCTGACCGCTAAGCGATGCCTGGCAGTCATCACCAGACCGCTAAGCCCTCCTGGCAGTCCATCGCGAGACCGCAAGGCTCGAACCGACATAGGGGGGACCCTGGGGGTCTCCACATGACCGCTTCACACCCTAGCGGTCCCTGGAAGGACCGCTAGGTCGTCCCGACCCCGAAAATGGTAGAAATCGTAGGAAAATCCATTCCACGTCCCGTTCACGCCCACGTGAATGGGAAAACAAGGGAAAACTAGTCCCCAACCTCTCTAGCACCGAGAGGACTCATTTAAACCCAAAAATGTGATCAAATCACTAGATCCCACACCCCAAAACATGCTCTTTCCCCCAAAACGCTCACGCGCTGGTCTTACACCAGCGCGACGCCGTTGACCAATTATCCGCTCTTCTCCATCGGCTCCACCAACCTGGTGGACCTGAACGCGGCCGAGAGTGATGGCTCCTCTCCCATCGCCGGGGTCACCAACACCGCGGTGTCCGGGGCCACCCCGCCAAACATCTCCGTCTATTGGGTGAACGTCCTGAAAATCCCCGGCATCGCCACCGCCAGTTCCAGCAATCCCCTCATCGGCCGGTACGCCTTCTGGGTCGATGACGAAAACGCCAAGATCAACATCAACACCGCCGACGGCACGATGAAATATACGACCAACTCACTTGGCATCGGCACGCCGAGTGAAGTGAGCCTGCAGGCGCTGCAACAGGGCGGCGCCAATCTTTCCGCCACCACGGCCACCAACATCGTCTACCTCGCCCGCACCACCGGCCTCAACTCCCCCAGGGAAATCCTCCGCGCCGCCGGCACCACCCCCGATCTCTATACCAACAACACCTTCAACCTCACCGCCTACAGCCGCAGCCCCGATCTGAATGTCTTCGGCCAGCCTAAAATGGCGTTGATGCCCATCCAAGGGGGGGATTTTCGAGCTGCGACAGACATGGTTACGAACGGAATCACGTTTCAGCCTCCGGTGGAGATTTACCCGAACCCATCTCAACTGGCGGCCTATTACGTGGCTACTCCCGCCTACACCTCCAGCGGCACTTGGACTTGGTATCCATCGACGACAGCGAGCGCGAAAGCCGTGCCCTGGCCGCTTGCGTTTCGGGGACAAACAGGCCTTTACCAAAACGGGAATAGCAGCATTGCGATTAGTGCAAACAGCGGGTTTCTTTATAATCAGGCCAACTTCTATTGGATCAACGGCATGATGTTGGCCAACTATCTTGCCGGAACCAATGCGGCGAATCACGCCATCACCTGGCCCACCTTTTCGGGTAGCACGGCTGCCAACTTTAAAGGCAAGTATACTGCCCGCCAGATTGATTCCATCGTTGCCCAGATCGTCAGCCTCGGCGCCAAGGCGATATCCCCGGATCGCCCGCAGGATCTCGATGGGGATAATAATACTGAAAGCCCTTTTCAAGGCCGCAGCACAACCGATCCACCCTTGCTTTTTGGATGGCTTAGCCACCAGTGGGTGAACGGCATGGGGCGCAGCCCCAAAGTTGAGGCCATGGAATTGGGATTTACCACCTATGGTTCCATGGGAAGCACCAACTCGGGGACTTACACTCCTCCTCAGACCACACTGAACATCCTTCAGGAATGGTGGCTGCCGGCTAATTATCTCGGTGGAAGCTATACCCTGAAGAACACGGGTAATTATGATGCGATGAACCTGAGCGTTGAATTAGACCGCGGCGTGCTCAACTCCGGAGACCTCACCGCAGGTGGTGATCCTCTCCCTAACATTTCGGCGCCACAAACGAATCTCCCGGCAGCGCCGTTGCCCAAAGCGCCAAACGATCCCTCGGGGTCGACCAACAGCTTTTGGGGCGATCAGGTGCTCGCCAACAACCAGGGAATCGATTTTCAGGCAAACCCGTCAATTCGGTACGATCCGGATCCCTATCTCGCCGCAATCTATCACCCCTACGCGCTTTCGAACGGCTATTATTATGGTGGGGCAAAAAACTTCAATTCCGGAAACGGAATGGACGCCGAGACGCCGCTGGAAATGACCGCTCCGCAGGCAGCCGCGCCTCCTTCCACACCGCTCCAGCCGGCGGCGCCTAATGGGGACTGGGCCCCCGGAGAGCTCCGCGTCATCTCCAGCAACTACGGGAATCTCGTTTACCTGGATATGCAGCCGGCGGCGGACAATTCAACACTGACGGTTTCGGGCGGCATTCAGGTTCGCACGGAAACAATTGGTCTCTGGCTCTCAGACATGGACCCTACCCCACTTGAAACGATCCGTGGATTGGCCGCAGCCAACTCCGCAGGAGGTGAGCTGTTCGATAATGAGAGTTGGTCTAGTACCAACCAAGTACCCGGAAGTCCTGCAGGCAGCACTATCCGTGACCGTAATATAGCCTCGGTGATTCCGACCTCTTGCTCCATGCCTATTCCCGGCAACCACCCGTTCACAAGTTCTGAATCCGGGCTTGGCGATACAGAATACATTCTCGCTACGGTCGCAGATCCGCTGGTGAACAAATTCCCAGGCGATTGGAACTCCGCCACGAGCAGCAGTCCTTTCCCGGTCCCATCCTACTGGCCTGATATCGATTCATCGTACAACCAATACTCCAAACGATCCTCAAAAAATACACAACGCGTTGGTAACATCCCAGGGTCGGAGAACACAACGGCTCACCCTGTATAGGGTTCTGAAGGCTCGTCAGAGAAAAACACGCGTAAACTATAAAATGCTCTCCGGGACCCCTGAAAGTGATCCGAAACTCATGGATCCAGATTCGAAAAATAAATGAAAAATTTGGAGCATTACAACCCTCCTCCCTTATAAGAATTTCATTCTCGAAATTTGAGACAAGCACCAAGCCATAAGGGGAGAACGTTTGAACCAACTAACTACACCATTAGAGCCCCAACCAAATCTCGACGCTCGCAAAAATCACGATCCTGAGAGATGTGACCAGACAATGATCACGGACAACGCCCTTCTTACAATCCAACACACATCGATCATCAGAGCAGGCATCATGGAAAGGAGCACAAGTCTAGCGTCACCTCAGCCAACACGAAAACCAACCATGGCACCGCTGCCACCATCTCGCTCACCGAGGACACGCACTCCTCGTCATGAGAGCCAACACCGGTCAACGCCCATGCTCGGCGGACCAACCAAACGTCAGCTTCACAACCCGGTGATCGATCTCACGCCCTGCACCAGGGGCAACCAACACTGAGCTTCCACCAACTCACACTTGGAAAGTCGAACACCATCAGCAACTCGGCCAACTCTGCCAGAAGATAAACTTTTAACAAAATCCCAAATCCAATCCAGGAAAAGGCACACCTCATAATTGACCACCCAAGGCCTCGCTGGCATACGGCTAGCGCCATTCTCGAGCCCCTACAACCAGTATCTTCTGTCTATGAAAGACCATCCACTGGTCACCAAACACTCGTCAACGGGAAACCTTCACCGGCCCATCAGGCGCGATCCAAATCACAATAGGCCATCCACTGACCTTCCACAGCCCAATACCTTATCTCAAGTCCGATCTCCCTCAAACACCGCATCCTATCCGATCCTCACGCTAACTCTACCTTCTCAGGGGAGCACGACGGAACCAAATAATAGGATTCCACAATCCCCGATCCTCACGTCACTCCTCAGGCTTACAGGGAAATCCTCCCTTGCTGGTCACAGACTAAGGATCACCATATCCAACGCCAACGTCTTATCAAGGACCTCCACACACAGGCACCATCTATTATCCAATCGAATCCTATCTCATCTCAATCACTCTAAAAGGACGCCTGCCACTCCCGGTTCTGCTCTTACCACAGAGTCTCGGGACACAACCTCTTACAATCCATGGCACATTTCTCCAAAACTGACAAGTGCCGCCTGCAACCACAGTGAGCTGGTCGATAACGCCGCGACCAATGCACACGGGTCCCCAGATAATACACTTCTTACCATGGTCGGTCGCTTGGTCAACCCTACCAGCCACTCACGGCCACGAATCGGAACCCATAATCTCTCAAAGATCACTTCTCCAAAGCTCGATCTCATCCGAGGACACAGCTTCCAACGTGAGAACAGGGCACTCATGCGGTAACCTCGCCAGCACAATTTCTAAACTCTCCATCCAGCCAGTGCCACAAACCACAATGCCTCAAGCAACGGCGCAGCAACGGCAGAGCAACAACACGTCTCACGTAACCCGAGATAATCTCACACTGAGGAACCAATCCTCCGATGCTCAACACATCCTCTGCAACTCTGCAAACTCCGATCCACAACGCATCGAAAAGCACAACACCAGTCGCAAATTCTCGGGAACACTGCCCAACTGGCACTCATCCTTCCGGAGCAGTGCCAACACACCCTTATGCACCAGGGAATGGGCATCGCTTCTCACAAATAGCCACATTGCCAAAACACAGGGCGCGTCTCGCAAGGATTTCATGGCGCACAAGAAAGGCCAACCCATCCGAACACATAATGCAAGATGACGAAGTTGGCAAAATGCAATCTCTCCAACCAAGGGGAACCAATATACCTCCAACAAGGCAGGAGGTTCCCACGCTCGACCTGACCTTGAACCTCACGCAAGTTGGGAACCACACCTTCCAAAAAAATCGATACCACCATCAGGTCAGCTCCTCCGACAACACTCGCCGAGTATCTCGTCGGACCACACTCACAACATCTCTCGATGCGTCACCATCACAATTCCTCGAACTACAACACACCACACCCAGAGCCGCAACACGAACCAAAATCGGCACCTACCAACGCTCATCATCGAGTCCTGAACTCGCCACTGCCATACGATCTTGAACCACATCCAGGGCGACCACAGCCCAATCCAAGAAGATCCTCCACTCATCCGAGCACATCTCGACCAAAGCATCCGCTCTACCACCTCAAACCATAATCTCGACACCTCATGGGTTGGATAAACCTCAAGCTGGGGTGGCCAAAATGAAAAGACTTTCCTCAAAGCGCTCTCACGGCCACTTAACCACGAACAATCCTCACCTATCACCTGACCTCACTACGTATTCCTCGAATGCAGCACCACAGCAACGCACCTGCCGACAACCTCTGCCCAACACAGTACCATCGGGGCCACCATCGATGAGGGATAAAGCTCTCGACCTTGATCCTCAGACCCTATGTCAGCACTCTGATGAAAAATGACAACTGCCTTCATAGCGCCAACTCAGCGCACACAGGCTCTTACACGAGAAACCAAGAGAAAAATAAACACGATACCCTATGCCAACTGCCAACTGTACTAGACCTTACTGACTCTGATCACTACAATATCTTGAATTTTCATGTACTTTCACAACCACAGCTCTGATACCAACTGTAACGACCCAAAATCTGGATACCGGGAATGACCCGATACCATTCGAACCCTAGACTGCCACCCACTAGTCGGAGGGCTCAGAAGGGCTAAAAGGATAGGTGTGGTGTAGATAGAAATATGAAATAAAGCATGATAATTCAATAATTAATAGAAATAAATAATTAACTACAACAGAGTCTAGTCCAACAAAGGTACAGTCTAAGACAGAGAAGCGTATCAAATGCCGAGTGAACACTCGACCCGACGAGCTTACACCTAAGAACCTCCATGCAGCACTCTCGAACCTCGAGAAAGAACCACAACACCTGAAAACTAGGGGTGAGCCTCCTATCACTAGCTCAGTAGGGGTCCCGCAGAATCCCAACCGAAAACAACGACGGTAACGGAAAGTAGCAACTACAGCAAGAACAACAGTAACAGTAGGAACAGTAAGACTCGATGGTCGGTAAAATCTCGACTCTACAGCTATTCCTACTGTACTGAAAAACATGCCCCGATCTCATGGTTGGGGGACCACCAGAACACGAACCACAAGACTACGACTGCCCTAGTCACACTACCAAGAAAATGACACGACGCCACTGTCGTGGAGGCCTGTCCTCACATGCAAGGGCCCACCAAAATCACGTGGTTAGGAAACACAGTCACGGCCTCACTGTCGTGAACTCTACGCCGTCTAGGGAGAAGCCCTCGGTGACACTTACTGGAAACTCTAAACCTCAACCCCGGGAGAACACCCAAAAATTACATGCAAAAATCTCGTCTCACAGACGAGAAGCGAAACCTCAAATCACGACCACTCACGTCACGTGACGGGAGTACCGCCCACCAGAAGTGAGACTAGATGCGTCCACTGATAACTTAGTCCTCAGCCTCAGGTGTCTGCCTACGACGCCCCAGGCGGAGGCTAAGACATTGTATAGTAACCAGGAACACAGAACAAGGACTAGCTGAGGTCGCGCTCGTAAGCGCGGGTCCACCACCCTCAGTCACGTGTGCACACACAGACCATACGCGTTAGATCAGATCCTCTAGCTGGTTCTTCCCTCGAAGTGTTGGGACTCGTCTGATCTGACAAGTAGCAGCCTTGTGCTGATTGGTTTTGATGATTGACAACAGTTGTTTTGATGATAGGCAACAGCATGTATTTTGATGCATTGTAATTTGTCAGATAATCATTCAAGGGTTGATTGCATGCTTTTACTTAGTTGTTGCATGTTTTTACTTAGTTGTTGCAGATCACTGAGTCGGTGCATTACTTAGTCCAGTTTGCATTGAGTCGGTGCATCCATAGGTGCTGTAAGCAACTTAGTCCTTGTAGAATTCATGCATGCATAAGACTACCTCGGTGCAACAGTTGTCTAGTCTGCATTACGTCGGTGCATACCTTAGTTGCAGCACATAACTAAGTTCGAGCAAAGTCTGTGCAGTGGTTGCATCCCATGTGTGTAAGTTTCTGCATATATACTTGAGTAGGTGCAACCTTAGTCGTTGCAATAACCATAGTTGCATCAAATAAGATTGAGTCGGTGCAACCTTAGTCGTTGCAATA
This sequence comes from Amorphophallus titanum, assembly GCA_024336825.1. Lineage (NCBI taxonomy): Eukaryota > Viridiplantae > Streptophyta > Magnoliopsida > Alismatales > Araceae > Amorphophallus > Amorphophallus titanum. Next base: position 688,773 of record JANBPO010000930.1, read on the forward strand.
ACCATAGTTGCATCTCATAAGATTGAGTCGGTGCAATAAGTCTAGCGCATCAGTTATGTCCTCTCAACACTTACCCTTGCATCTCACTGAGTCGGTGCATATGCTTCGAATGGTATTTAAGCTAAGTCTGTGCATCACATTCATCCTTGCACACACGTAGCCTTAGCAATATTGTTTAGGGTTCAATTAAGTCTGTGCATATGCTTGCATATGTTGATTGAGTCTGTGCATGTGTGATGCTTGCGCGTGTTGATTGAGTCTATGCATGTGTATGCAAACATCACATTGAGTCCGTGCACATCCAGTTGAACTATCTATTGACTCAGTGCAGTCCTTTCAAGTCTTCACTATATGCCTAACTGTCTCGAGCTGATACTTATGTCTGACATTTTGACAGATATCTGTTTCGTGGAAGATAAGAATGGCACGTGATCCAAGATGAGAGAATATGCCAGGATCGTGACACGTGGAAAGCAGTGTGCCAGGATGCTACCATGTGGCCAAGGCATTAGGGTAGGAATCGTGGAGAGCACACGCCCTACATATCTGCTGCTCATATAAATAGGAAGCTTCTCCTTTAAGAGAAGACTGATCGAAGCAGAAGAGCAGATTGCGTTGCTAAGAGTTGAAGTAGAGAGAGTGAATTTTCATCAGGTGTTATTGATGGCAATTGGTATGGGCGACCACCATTCTAGACACCAATTCTTGAGTTATTTCTGGACTTATTTCGAATTTCGGTAAATAGCAACTTCCATAACAGACGCTAATTCGTGTTTCTTTAATATTAATTGCCATATTTTGACCAAGAATGAGGGACCATTAGTATGGACGCCAAATAATTAACAGCTGTTATGGGAGCGTTAATTCTTATGGAAAGTCTGGAATTACTAAAATTAAGCTCAAGAATGAGCGTCTTTCATGAGGGACGCACATTGAATTGGCGACGATGGATACCGATGCCCATTTTCCTTTTATCTTCGTTTGATCTAATTTCCCTTTCCCTGGCTGTTCATTGCCTGCTCTGATCCTTCCATCTTTTGTGGATGGCTTGGAGAAGTTTATCCCTTCCTTGTTTGAATTTCTCCTTGATCTAGGACTCTTCCCCTATAAATTGGGACTCTTTTTGTGTCTGCGTGAGGTAATAGGAGAGAGATAGAAAAAAGAGAAGAGAGAGGTTAAAAGAGATTAGACAGAGAATACTCAAAGAGCTCAGAGAACAATCAGGGTTGTTATTGCGCTGCTTTCTATTCTTTCTTCCCTACAGTGATATTGGAGTGGAGGATCTCCTCTGTTTCTTCCCTGACCTCTTTCTTCTCTGTTTCTGTTTATTTAGTCTGCATATTGCATTTGCTCACACATGTTACATCTAGCCTTGATCCTGGTGCACTTCACTGCACGCCATTCACACACCCACCCTTACACCGAAGGGGTTTAAAAACACACAAGGTGTGTTCATTTTCCATATGCATATGTTTATCACTATTGAGAGCTGATTCTACACGACCTTGGCCTAATCCAGTGTATTCTTTTACTTTTTTGTGATTATTTTAGGGTAATCAAAAGGAAAAGACCCCCTTAGCTGGCTGGCCAGTTAGAGGAGGAAGTAGAACCTAGACCCCACTCTTTCACCATGTGTTTCCCACGATCATACTTTCATTAATATTGAGGAAATGTTCCTCTGGCGATCACACTCTGCTTGAGCACCACGTGCTCTCTTTTCTCCTTTCTATCAAACACATACATGCTATACTACACATGTTGATTTCATATTTTCATTTTTTTTGCTTAAGTGACACGTTCACAACAGGCGGGGTGGTCACTTGTGGGGGAGCAAGGACAGACGAAACAATGGGGGAAGCAGGTGGTTGGATGAGGGGCTTAAAAGGAACAACGGGTGCGGATGATGTAGGGGTTTGATGTTTCAGCGAGAGGATGACGGGTGTAGAAGGTGGGGGAGGGTTGCGGTAAGTATGGTGGAGGGCCATGAGCCATTGAACAGGAGATTCATCATCATAAGACCACCCGGTATCGGGGGCTGGGTGTTGAACAAGGTTGACCTGAGCCGGTGCCGTTGACCTAAGTCTACGGAACGGGCGGATGATTCGGCATGGGGTTTTGGTGGATCCCCATATCCTGCGCAGGCTACTGTTGCTGATGCGGCTGTAGCGGCGGCTGCGGTGCTTGCTGCTGCACTTGCTGCCTCGGCACCTGCCTTCTCTTTTCTTTAATTTCAGTGATGACCTTGTATATTTCGGCCCAATTAATGCATTGCCCCTCACGTAAATCTACATAAAATCTCTAAATTGGAAATAATTCTCTATCGTGTGCCCGGGTTGTTAGTGGAATATGCAATATCTGGACTAATCAATGGTCGGGTTCCAATTAGGCCATTCTGAAGGAAGTTGAAGTGCACCAATGGACATAGGAGCTGAAAAGATATCTGGGAGGGACTCGAGTAAAGGAGGATATTGGGCCCTCTTTGGAGTCAGGTGTTTGGGTGCATAGCCATTAGGAGGAGGGACATTGTGGTATTGTGGGGGTTGTTGTGACTTCTGGAGAGTGGGGAAAGAAGGTTAGGCATTTTGTAGAGTGGGGAAAGATGGTTGGGGATTTTGTGGAGCGGGGAATTGAGGGTTGCGCGGAGGTTGTTGGAAGCGGGGTGGAGTGGATTGGTTAGGGAAAGGGAAAGCAACGGCTTGCACTTGTTCGTTGGTTTGGACCCCTTCGGTGACTAGCCCTTGAGATTTTCTATTATATTTGAGCTTTTGGGCCTCAAAGAGGGAATGAATGGGGGAGTCCTTGAATTGGGTTTGGATGAACCTAGCCCGGCTATATAACTGGTGCATGTTGGAGATGTCATTCATGGCCAAGATGTTGCAGAAGGTAGGGGTCATTCAAAGCTTCTAGATGCCACCTAAGCTAGTTTGACCAGCCCCACAAGGTGACATGGACCAATGGGAAAGAAGGGCCCTACTAGACCTACTGACCTTTTACAAATAAACCCAAAGGCTTTTGTAGACTAACACTTTGGCTTACAAAGACCTACAATTGCAAACCTATTTAGGTAAGGACATAAATATAAATAGAAGGATATAAATGTAAATAAAAATATTGATGTCTGGAATCGATTCCTATCATCTGCCCACCAGACCGTTCGTCCTTCCACCGATTACCACCATTGCGCCACTTGCCTCCACTTCACTGCCAGCACCCTCGCCTATCCTTCCATCTCGCCCTCCACTCATCACCCCCGTTATCATCACCACACCTGCCTCCACTCCACCGCCAACACCCGCACCCATCATCACTACGCCTCCCTCTAACCCTCTGTCTGTCATCCTTCCACCGCAACCCATTACCTCCACCACCATCCCTACCACTCCCATCATCTCCGCCACGCCCTCTTCCATGCCACTTATCCACCCCATTGGGCCCATCAAGCCGTCAACTGATGCCATGCTGGCACAAAACCTTGCCCTACGGAGGGGGCGTTTGTTTCACAGGAATTATATTACCATGGGTGCACCCGCACCCAATCCTCAGTCTTCACAACTAGATGCCGATCAGGAAGAGGTCGATCCTTTACTGGGTACTCAGTATGATCTACTGCATCACTTAGGCTGGGTGCCCGCCAAAATATCCCTGCTAGAGCTGATAAAAAGGTCTACACTTCACCAAGATGCATTAAGAAATTTTCTTCAAAAGGTGATGGTTAGTGAGGACATGGCAGTTGATAGGCTACCGACGGCCTTGGCAGCTATTTCAAAAGGGCCATCAATTACATTCTCTGAGACCGCGCTAGCACCTCCAGAAGCCCGGTAGATGTCGCTTTACATCTCCATCATCTTGAACAAAGTAAATATTGATGTGACTTTAGTTGATATAGGGGTATCTATTAATGTTTGCCTGCTCAGCACTCTCACGGCTTGCAATCTATCAAAAAAACTCTTACAACCGACCCCAACCACTATAGCAGCATATGATAACTCAAGGAGAGTGTGTCATAGGGTTGTGACTATTCAGGCTGAGCTCGGGCCTCTTTCCATGCCCGTGGAATTCTATGTGCTGGATATTGACCCTATGTTCAAGGCTATTTTGGGTCACCTATGGATCGATACTCTTAGCGTTGTGCCATTCACTTCCCACCAATGTCTTAAATTCTCTTTTCAAGGGAGGGTGGTTAAGGTGAAAAGTTTATCCACAGTCCAGTCTGTCAAACCTATTTCGGAGAAAATTCTGCCAACTTTGTGGCCCAGCAGTTGGCCTGTCATTTTAGTGTTAGATCCGGACTTTCCTTGGGCTTATACACCATGCAAGTCCACCACTACACCTATCAACATCAAAGAAAAGACAAAGATCAGGGATTCCAAAGACTGGTCTATTATATTGTAATTGGGCTATCAACCGGGGAGGGGTCTCAGTGCACAACTCTAAGGGCAGACCAAACCGGTCCACAAGGGAAGAAAAATGGCCAGAAGGGGTCTCGGCTACCGAGAGTCTGCATTGTCAGTCTTGGTTGACTTAGGGCCACTTACCTAGGACTGCCACCAGCATTTTGTAAAAGGCCCTCTCCATCCAGGTACATTGACGACATCACCATGCCAGCCCGAGAAGGAAAATACAGCTTGTATAGTTGCAGGCCCACAACTTCTACTGTCCAAGGGGCCCGTTGATGATACGCTCGATTTCGACTGACTGTTTTCCAGGATGTTTCATGAACCAAAGTGCTACCAGAAGAATTAGGAGGTACGGCTTGTGCAATGGAAGCCGAAGAAACCAGCTTACCGTCCACGGGAAAGGGTAAGCTCGCTTGTTATTTTCACTTGGTCTCCTTCCCGTTTAAAGTCTCTCCTTCATCAGCTAAGTTTCATCCCTCATTCACTGCCTATTATGATTGATCCACTATCGAACTTAGCTCCATTTTTGCATGAAATTCCAACAGAATCCTTGATTGTGAATTGTCCATGTAGGCGCTGCCCACCGATTGATTTATCCACTCCTTGGTTCTCCTCCTCCGACCCTTTCTTCGATATCTTCTTTCCCTCACTGTGCCCACTTACCCTTCCTCCTCCTCCATCGAATTCATCTTGTTGTATGATTTTCACTGATCTCCAAAAAAATGTCAATTTTGAAATGGGGATTCTTTCGGCCGCAGGGCCCCTAATTTTGGCAATTAATCAAGGGTGTTCCCTCGTATGGGGGATGTAAATGACGTCGTGACCTTTATGGCGCGACGAGATTCGGTCCCTACCCGAACTACACAATCGCCTGACGAAGTCAGACCGAGTGCACCTTGGGCTTCCACGAAGCCCGAATAAATCGTCACTTAGGTGACTGACACGCCCACGCACTTAATCAACCGAATAAATCTAATCGTTCAAAAAGTGCATCCACACCCATCCTATGAACAGTAACAAGCACGGAAGAAATAGCGTCCATTCAAATGGTGGCTAATTCAATTGGCGTCCACTGCCCTAGTCGCCAATTACTGACAGAGACATACTTCTCAAAAGAGGACAGGACCAGCACTCTATGAGGGCTAGGGTACCATGTTTCTTCAGAGTGGCATGGCATTCAAGGGTTCCAAAATTTTTAGGGTACAACCAACTCGGCTATCTTGAGGGAATCCAAGGCTAGCGTAAAGTTACGAAGATCTTAATGAAGAAAGTACCAGTCCGAAGGAAGGAATATCTCGCGGAGGGTCCAATCATCACCAAGAGTTGAGATGTAAGTGTGAAACATCATGAAAATAAGGACTCTATCTCGGAATGGGATAAGAGTGCCAATAGACCCACGGTATGGGTCAAAACCTGATAAAACATGTGAAATAGGAAATAATGTCACTCTAGACAAGCGCTATATCAGGAATAGGCATCTTTTTGCAGAGACGCTAAATCACTATTTTAATGAATTTTAATAATATTACAAGGAATTGGTGTCCTTCATGAAATTACGACGCCATATCTTTAAGCAGCGTCCACCTACAATGACGTTAATTCTAAATTTCCATAAATTTGCATATATTTAACATTTTTTTCAAGATTTGGCATCTGTTCACACATGCGCACATTCTTAAGTTGTGTCCGTCTGTACGGTTGCCAATTCTTTTTAGTCTACAAGTCAGGAAGCATCAGACAGCTACGTTTTCACACACAAACTACTGTTGATTTCTTTTAAGATGGCATGAACAGTAACATAATGCTATTTATAGGGAATTTTTAGAAACTAAAGACATGAAAACATAGAGATAAATATGGAGACTCTGAAAACATACTCATGCAGAATTAACTTCATCAGGTTTCATAGTTATTAAATTTTAAACATGGGTTAATTATTAAATATGCTGGAAGAAATAGCGTCATGGTGATGGTCACTCATTAATTGGCGGCTAGAAGTCTGTCGCCAATTCAAGAATCAGCACCCTTCTTGACCGACGTCAATTAATCAGTGACCATTAGTCTAGTCGCTATTTCCATGCAAACATGAAAAAACATCTTCTACGAAAAAAACTCAAGAACAAAGATCATGGAGTGAATATATGAACAAGATATCATGATATTTATGCATGCAACACTTATAACTATGGTCTTGTGCTTTAGTTCTTGAGAAAACCTACCTCTTAGGCTTGGTCAGATGACGGAACAGAGAGAAGAAGAAGTATAATATGCGACAGAACCAACTACAACAGTAGTAGTAATAGCAGCTGGTCAAGAAGGTGAAGAAGAAGTAGAGGCTTCTTTACGGCAACAGGAGGAAGAAGATGCTCCAACCTTTCGGAGGAAATCAACAATGGAAGTAGAGTAAGAAGCAGATGCTTCCTACAGGCTCCTTCGCACTAGTAGCAACAACAGAGGAAAGAGAGGAAGATATCCACCGTAGCCACAAGAGGAAGAAGAAAGGAGATCTTCTTCTCTCAGGACAGCAGGAAGAAGCAAAGGATGACGATGGCACGAATAGCAATAGCAATAACAGCTTCTGTTGATCATCCATGGGTTATTTATAGGGAGAGTGTCCTTTGATGGCTTAAGAATCCTAGTGGGAACTATGTTTCCCACGTAGCAATCCTAAAGGGTTTAAAACTTTGACGTAAATCTCCTAATTGCCATGTTCGCAGCCGCTATCCTAGTTGGTGGTTTGAAACCCTAACTCCCATGCAACTTTGAACATGGGTTTCGGCTTGTTGAAACAACCCATAATATGCATATATGTGTGTATGCCCTATGCACCTTTCGACATGGGAAGGGTTATGGGCTATTGTTAATAAGGCCCATTTACATATAAAGGTTAAGGCCTTATTAATGTGTGTGGGTTGAGGCCCCCTTGGGGATGATGGTGGGTTGGATATTATGTATTCTATTTTTTTTATTTGGCCCCTTGTTTGACCATTTAGAGAAACGGTGCCAGTACATAACTCCTTCCAAGTGCTGGCCCAAGAAAAACTGGCTCACTTCGAAGCCAAATCAAAAGGGGGGTCGGCCACGAAGCCAACCAGATTCAAACATATCTGGGTGTCCTAGCGAGCTTGGCCCCGACCTCTGGTTCAAACCAGCAAGGCACTATGGACCCTTGCTGAGGAAACCAGCCGGGACAAGACTGCGACGGTCGTCACCGTCAATGTAGTGGCGGCTGAAGGCGACGGCGGGGGACCATCCACGTCGTTCGAAGAATGTCCAGCTAGGGAAGGAGAAGCCACTCTCAACCCCGCCATGCATGACCCTGCAAAGCTCATATTGTTGCAAGAATACCGGCAGGAGGTTGAAACATTGAAAAAGCAGTTGAATGAAAAGAATGCAAAAGCATCTACCTCTAGATAGACGGAGGTTCCTCCTGAAACCCTGGGAAACGAGGGCCAAACCCTTGAAGCTTTACCACAGGCGGTCGTGTCTCAGTCGGTGCCTGATTATACAGGGGACATTCCCTCCCAGTAGCAGCATGCCACTTTAACGCAACCCCTGGTTATTCCACACCAGGGGATTGCTGCAGCACCTCAGGCAATAGCGGCGACACCGCAAATGTAGCAGGCCCACTTCTGCCCAGGCCCGGCCGACCAGGTGATGGCGAGTAAAATGATCGTAGAACAGATGATCGAAAAGAAGCTGACCGATAGTGGCAATGATGATTATGACACTTTTGATGTGTACAAGGTACCTTACCCTGTCCATCATGCTGCCAAGAGGCTACCTCCCGGCATCAATAAATCGCCAAAGTTTGAGAAGTTTAACAGACAAGATTCACCGAAAGAGCACATAGCTTACTACGTCAGCATAATGGGCGACCTGGCAGCTGATGAATCCTACCTACTCAAATTCTTCGGGTCCTCCTTTACAGGACTCACTTTTGTGTGGTATTCAAACCTACCAACCGGGTCTATTAACGGCTGGCTAGATATGCAAAGAAAGTTCCGAGAGCGGTTTCACGTTGCCGAAAGAGAAATAACCATGGCCAAATTATATGCTTCCAAGCAAAGGGATGATGAAACTGCTCTTGAATATATTAAAAGATGGAGCAATCTTAGCATAAGATGCAGGCGGCCGCTACATCAAGAAGATGCAGTGCAAATCTGCAAACAAAACTTGAAGAGGAGGATTCTCGAAAAGATGATCAAAATTGAAATTGGGTCATTTGACCGATTAAACAACGTGGTGGCAGAAATTGAGGCTTTCCTCTCCTCTGTCCCTACGGCCTCAAGTCAGGAGGTCAAATCAGCCAATAAATGGCCCGCGCCCGAAGAAGTTCATACAGTCGACCTCAGGGCGTTCGAGCGGTAGAGAAATAAAGATAAAGGTATTTCCAACCCTCCTCCGACCAGGCATGTCGAACAACAAGAAAGGCCTCCCTTACGGGCCAAAATGATGAAGTCTTATTCCTTTCCTAAGGATCGGACCCGACTCTTGTTTGAATGGGCCACCAGATATAACAGGGTCACTCTGCCGGAGCCGAAAGGCCAGGTGACCTTAGAAGAAAAAATGACCCCCACTTTTGCCCATATCATCGAATGCTTGGGCATTCCATTGAAGATTGCTATGTATTTAAAGATGTTGTCGAAGGCATGATTAAGAAGGGAGAACTCCAGATGGGTGAGTCCAGAGTAGATCCTCCATGCCCTCACTAGCTTCTCGGCTTCAAGAAAGCTGTCAACATGGTGTCTATACACCGGCAGTCACAAGATGACCCATTGTGGGGGCACATGCCGGCCTCAGATGGGAAGAAGAAAAGGAAGTCGAGAAATAAGAGGAGGGGTGCCGCTCTCTCTTGCAATACATTGTTGGCATCATCCGATATAAGTTGAACGGTGAAAGAAGAAGAAAATGAAGAGATATGCTTTGTGCCGACAAGGCTGAATCAACCCAAGGCTTCTACCTCTAACTCTGACTCCTACCAACCTGCACTCGCTTTGATGACGGAGCTACGCCAGGAAATAGAAATAATGAAGGAAAAATGAGAAAGATGGGTCTGGGCCCAGCCGACCCGCACCCGAATTTAACAGCTCCCTCAGCAATGAATGAGCCGAGTATGGAATAGACAGCTGGAGCAGAATCAACCGAAGAGGAAGTCACCAAGGCAGAATTATATGAAACCAAGCAAAGAGATGACGAGTCTGCCTCAGACTATGTCCAACGATGGGGAAATCTCTACGCAAGATGATACTTTGGGAAACTTATTGTTATGTGATCATGCCAATTGGACTTAAGAATGTTGGAGTCACTTACCAAAAAGCTATGATGGTAATTTTTCATGACATGATCCACATTTATATAGAGGTGTATGTTGATGACTTGGTAGTAAAATCAAAGATTAGGGCTGAGCATCCCGTGGTTCTAGCTAAGGTTCTACAAAGAGCACAAAAGTACTAATTAAAGATGAACCCCAAGAAGTGTGTGTTTGGTGGTTCATAGAGCAAGCTATTTGGATTTATAGTTAGTAAAAGGGGCATTGAGATTGATCCGAATAAGGCGAGGGCAATAAGAGATATGCCACCTCCCAGGAATTTGAAAGAGATTTGAGGTTTGATTAGAAGGTTACAATTTATTAGACGATTTGTCTCCTAGCATTCCCAATGTGTAGGCCATTCTACGAGCTCACCAAGTTGGAGTCAAGTTCCATTGGGATGACAAGTGTCAGGCGGCCCTTGATGAATTGAAGGACTATCTAGCCAACCCTCCTGTCCTGAGGCCACCTACTCCAAGCAAACTATTAGTTCTTTATATATCTGTCCTGGATGACTCAATAGGAGTTATCCTTGCAGAAGTAGATGAAGAAGGTAAAGAGAGGGTAGTCTACTACTTCTCTAAGCTCCTCAACCTCTATGAGCAGAAGTACACGGCCTGCGCCGCTCTAGTTTGGGTAGTGCAGAAATTGAAGCACTACTTCTTAGCTCACGAGGTCCATCTAATTGCTCGTGTGAACCCTATTAAGTTCCTTCTTGAAAAATCTATCCTTATTGATAGGTTAGTACGATGGCAAAGCTTCCTTTCTCAATTCGACATCAACTATATTCAACAAAAAGTGATTAAAGGCTATTCCATAGTAGAACATCTTGCCCATCGCCCTCTTCCTAGATTTGATCCTGTTCAATCAAAGTTTGCAAATGAGGAACTGATGTCCATCAATCAACCCTTAGATCATATGTGGACATTACATTTTGATGGAGCTCTGAATTCTTACGGTAAGGGTATCAACATTGTTCTCCTATCACCTGAGGGAGTCACCATTCCACAAGCCTTTCAGCTTACATTCCCCATTACTAACAATATAGCTGAATACGAGGCTCTTATGGCTAGACTTAAGGCCGTTCATCTATATGGTATCATCTAATTGTGAATTGTAGGTGATAGTCAAGTTATCCTTCGCCAAGTGCTCATCAAATATCACACGCTTGACCCTAAACTCAAGTCCTATCAAGAACTTACATCTGTTTATGCTAAGCTCTTCTCTAAGCTAATCTTTGTCCTTGTCCCTCGTGACCAAAACAGTTTAGCTAATGCTCTTGCTTCATTAGCTTCTTCCTTGAATTTTCCTCTTGGGAAGCACTTCGAATCTATCATTATCCATAGGCGTCTCACTCCTGCCACTAAGGATGTTGCGTTCCTTAGGGTTAAAGAAGAACTGCTAAAGAAGGTTAAGGAAGGAGAGATTGTTGAGAATGAAGAGGTCATGCTATTGCATTTAGAGGAGGAATTGGCCAATGAGGAGAAGCCATGGTACTATGAAATTACGAAGTATTGTAAAGATTAGTCTTATCCCAAGGAAGCCACGATAGAAGAAAAGAGAGCCATAAGGAGAGTCGCTCAATGGGACACTTTAACTGGAAGCACACTTTATAGAAGAGGACTCGCTGGTGTTCTTCTTAGATGTCTTGATGATGATGAAGCATGGAAGGTCATTGAGGAGGAACATTCAGGAGTCTGTGGTGGTCATGTGAATATCTAGATGCTAGCAAAGAAAATCCTTAGGCTAGGCTTCTATTGGCCCACTCTAGAAGAGGACTGCTCCATCTATGCTTGAAAGTGTGTTAAGTGTCAACTACACACTGATAAAATTAACTCTCCTGCTTCTTCACTCCATCTTGTGTCCTCCCCATGGCCTTTCTCCATGTGGGCTTTCAACATCATTGGTCCCTTTGGCAATTCAAATCTCCTCACCAAGCAAAAGTTTTTCATCCTCACGGTGACGAATTACTTCACCAAGTGGGCTGAAGTGGAAGTGTATATGGAGATTAAAGTGTCAACAGTGTGTAAGTTCATCATGAAGAATATCATCACCAAGTTTGTCATTCTAAGCATCATCGTCACCGACAACGGACCATAATTCATCTCTTAAGAGCTTCAGAACCTCTACAGCTGGTATAAGGTTGCATTGCATTATCCATCTTCGTACTATCCACAGGGTAATGGTCAACACTCATCTCAAATGATGCTGTCCATGTTGAGCTAGTCTAAATACGCAAGGTCATTTTGCAGGAGGTTACCAAAAATGTCTATATTGATATACTCAAGACTCTACATTGAGTAACTATTTGGAAAATCATAATTTGAGATAGTAGTTTGCAATTGCAATTTAACTCTTAGACATGATTTTAAAAATGTTAGCCACTAATTACAGAGCATCCTCTATCATGTTCTGGCATACTTTCAAGACCATATTTAAGACGAGCATGTGTGAAGATAGTTACAAGCAGAACATGGTGGTTAGTAAAACAGCTCAAGGTGGGTTGATCGGGTTCACATTGGATGTAACATCGAATGCATCGCATTCATATCCGATCCGATCCAAAAATATCATATGAGTGTTTTAAAAATATCTAAATTTAAATTCATACTCATATTATCCGACCGATCAAGACCTATCACAAGTGGATGCGTGTCATTGAGTTTGCTGACATTTTGTACTTCGAGTCAGTCTCTCTCGTCCCTGCGCACCTTCTCCGTGCTTAGCGATGCGGAGAAACCGGCTCCGGCAGTGTAGGTTTGTCGTGTGGTCTGTTCCTGCGAGCGGTGGGAGCCCGCGATTCCGACTGTTTCTTGACTTCGTTGCGGCGGATCCCGCGACCTACCGTCTCAGTTACGCGTTTCATCCGAACCCAAACCGGTCGACGAATAATATAGGGAGGTAAGCGTATGTGGAGTGTCGGTCTCTAGATTCCGGTTTGGCAACCGTTATATTCCCTGGGCCTCCCGCTTTCCGGAGCTTGCTTCCTCGGCCCACCAGCAACTGGTCTGGACCCGCGAACACTCGCAGCGTTTTGTTGAACGTCTCGGCTCTGCTAAACTGGCAGATTGTCAAGCTTAAGATGAACTGACCCAAAGGTTTTTACAGGTTAATCCAACGATTGAGGCCCATTAAACGTGAGTTAGGAATCGAATCGACTTGAATTGAAGACTTGAAGTTGAAATAATAGTAATTATGATTAGAGGGTTACAGTTGGGGTAGCTCCGGTGGTTTTTTGTTTGCATATTGTGGTAGTAATTATGATCATGGTAATGATGGTCTTAGTTTGACTATTTTAAAAACAAAATTACGAGGATGGATGCTTATACTTACGACAGTCTCCAAAACTGAAGGTTTCGCAAATTATCTCTCAGTTATTTCACTTATTTATTCTTAAATATAGTCATTCATTTTGGTGACCTTCAAATTCAATGACAGTTACAGGTTGTCATTATGGTAAATTTATAAATAAAAATCAGTTAGGACGTATGACTGATAAGTATATTTTTCACGAAGCGAAATCAAATACCTTGTACGAAGGAATATTCTAAGGTAAAATCAAATAACTTGTACGAAGGAATATTCTCTTCAAACTCCGATTCATGCCTCGGCTCTCTCGGATGAACTGACAGAGAAAAATGACAATGTTTTTAAGAATCCCTGCCTCCACACTGTCAGATCTTCCACCAATTCCACTCTGTAAAATCCCAGAAAACCCTCCACAGCCTGAGCCAGGGTGGTTCCAGCAGATGCTTTAATTTCTATCCTCTCCTCTCTCTTGCACATATGGTACGGGGTTTACTTCATAATATATGGTTTTTTGAAAGAAAAAAAAAAGTTGTAAGGAGGAGTCCTTTTAGATTTAAAAAAATTACGCAAGTTTCAATTCTTCATGTTTAGAGGAGTATCTAAAGAAAATTACATCACGTGACGGGTTCTGTTACAACCTGTTTCTAGAGGGACTGCTATGATGTTTGAACTTTAAAGTTCTCAAAACTTGGAAGCACTGCGAATTTAAGTTCATCTTTCCTAATCAAACAACCATAAAAAGCGACAAAAATAGAGATAAAGTATCACAACTTAGCATCGCAAGTATACTCTTAGCCCCACTTTAATACTAGGTTAACCCTGGGTTAGTTTAAAGTTAACTCCGAACTAACTTTTTTTATACTTTGATTGCAGATTCAACCTAATCAGATTAAAAATATGACTAACCCATGATTACACCCGAATTAAGCAATCCAGCCGTGGAGGTGCGTTTGAAGCTGGTTAAGTGTATTTAATACGCTCTCTCCCCTCTCTCTCTCTCTCTCTCCCTGGCGCTCTCTCTCTCTCTCCCTGGCGCTCTCTCTCTCACACACACTCTCTCTCTCACATTAATGTTACGAGAAAATTTATTTTGATAATGATATATTTATCATATAAAATTTATTTAAAATGCTCGCCACCGCGCAGGACCTCACCTGGGACGAGACCTACACCGGGTGGCACCTCTACGACCACGACATCTGCCAGCAGATGCTCGCCGCCGGCTTGCCGAACGTGTGCCTGCCCGCCGGGCATGCACTCGTCCGGCACGACACCGCCGGCCCGCGGCGGATGAGCGAGCTTGGCGGCTGGGACGCCGCCGTCGCCGTGTTCCGCGGCAAGTGGGGCGACGCCGCCCGCTACGCGTGACCTCGAGCCCTTCGCTCACCGGTCCGCCCATCTCCACCTACACGCCCAGCTGACGATCGGGGTGGCCATGACCGAACCCGGACTGCGGTGGGAACTGACCATCACCGCTGAAGCCGAAGTGATCCCCGGCGACCCGCCGGAGCTGGACGTCGAAGAACCCGAGGAGCAGTCATGACGGTCGGCCTGCATGCGGTCAACCTCGCCAACAAGTGGCTCGACATGCTCGGCGCGTCCGCATTCTCAGCGCCGTCGACGACCGCGGTGAAGCTGCACACCGGCGACCCCGGGTCGGCCGGCACGTCGAACGAGTCAGCGGAGACGACCCGCAAGGCGCTGACGTGGTCAGCGGCGTCGTCGGGGTCGAAGGCGATCACGGCGACGCTGCCGCAGTGGGCGACGTGGTCCGCCGGGTCAGAGACGATCTCGCACATCTCGGTGTGGGACTCGACGACCGCGGGGAACTTCCTGTTCTCCGTCGCGCTCACCGCGTCGAAGTCGATCACGAACGGTGACACGCTGAACCTGACGTCACTCACGTTCGCGTTCACCCCGATCGCGGCGTGACGACGTGGCCACCAGCGACGTCCTGCTGACGCCCGGCGCCGCGACGCTGCCCGACGGGTCCGCGTCGAACCTCGCACCAGCCCTGCAGCGGCGGAAGTCCAGCGGATCCGCACCGGCGATCTACATGCCGGAGCTGTGGTTCGACGCCAGCACCGAGGAGTGGGCGTGCTGGTCGTTTCGGATGCCCTCGAACTACGCGTCCGGACCGACGCTGAAGATCCAGTACAAGATGGCCAGCGCGACCTCAGGCGACGTCGTGTGGGCAGGGTCGCTCGCCGCGGTGTCCGATGGTGACACCGTCGACGTCGACACCAAGGTGTTCGCGACAGCGCAGACCGCCACGGTCACCGTGCCCGGCACCGCCGGCTACATCGACGAGGCCAGCATCTCGCTGACTACCGCGGCGGACTCGGTCGCCGCCGGGGACCTGGTGGTCGTGCGGATCGCCCGGCAGGGCGCCGCCGGCGGCGACACGGCAACCGGCGACGCGGAGTTCATCACCGCATCCCTGACCTTCACGACGACGTAGGAGGGGCCGTGGCCGTCCTGAGCACGCAGCAGCGCGACGCGGTCGCGCGGGCGTTCATGCGCACCGTCGTCGGGGAGCCGTGCGCGTTCGTGAAGGCCACCCTCCGGACCGCGGTCGACAACGTCGACGACTGGGCGGAGTCCGCCGGGACCTCGATCCCGTCGACGTCGTTCAACGCCGCCCTCAACACCACCTTCCGCACCGCGGCGACCGCCAACCAGAAGGCGGCACTGCTCGCCCTCGTCTGCTGGTGGCGCGCCGGGAGGACCGTCACCGAAGGGCAGTAGCCGATGGCCCGGAACCTCGCTGGCGATGGCTACGTCATCGGGGGCATCGGCAGCCTCGTCGGCATCGGCTCGTCCGGCCATACCCTGCTCGCCATCTGCCGGCGGGCGGCGAACAACGCCTGGCACACACCGCTGTCCATCGAGACGTCGGCGAACAGCTCGAAGCTGGCCCTGCAGTTCAGCGATACGAACCGCATCCAGCTGATCATCGGCACGAGCAACAAGGACACCACCGTCGGGATCGCCACCTCCGACAACTGGGTCCTCGCCGCCGCAAGCCGGGCGTCCGGGTCGTCGGTGCCCCGCGGCCACAAGTACGTCTACGACACCAACACGTGGACGCACACCGACGCCGGCGCTGCAACGGGCGGCGATTCCACCGACCTCGCCGGCGGCCGGATCCAGATCGGCCGCTGGCAGACCACCGACTTCTACAACGGTGACATCCTGCTCGTCGCGGCGTGGAAGCGCGCCCTGACGGACGCCGAGCTGGAGAACCTCCCGCTCACCCTCAAGGCGATCGTCGACGCCGCACCCGACGCGCTGTGGCTGCTCGATCAGCACGCCACCGGCCAGGCGATCGGCGACCTCACTGGCAACGGCGCCAATCAGACGTCGCTGACGAATACCTCCAAGGAGATTTCGAAAGGTATGGAGGTTAATTTGGGGGGTTTTCAGTAGGGTGATGCCAAGGAGACATTGGTTTAGGGAACTATTAGGGAGGAATGGGGATTCTCACGTGTTTGGAGCCCTAGAGGCTACAGCTCTGATAACAGAACTAGCTGCATTATTTGTAGCTGATTGCAAACGGAATCCAGAGATGGACTGTCTCTGATTCCGCAGACAATCTCGAGGGCTTGAAATGGGAAGCTTAGGGCCACACAGATGGTTGCAGCACACACATATTCAGGATGGGGCGGAGCCCAATAATCCATTGATGGGGATTGGGGCTCTGCGGTCATCGTCCCTCTAATAACGGCAAACAACAAACAGGAAAGAAGCATCTGAAATCGGTAAGGAAGAAATCTGCGTCTCGTTCGTTCACCAGCCAAACAGCATTATAAGTAATGAATACTTAGAATCCTCTGGAAAGAAGAGAGGAGGATCTCAAACTTTTACTCGCCCAGTTGGCAAGTTGTTCACATACATTAAGCCCTCATAGAGAGAAGAAATTACCGACTCTTACATGATTCGAAAGCAATCCGAAGAAGAGAAAGAAAATGGTTACATCAAAAGGGAATTCATACAATGTGAAAGAAAAGATAAATGACAGGGGGGAGGGCAGAGCATTGACTCCTCTCCCTCCCCATGCACCGACCTTCTACTCTTCTTCTGCTCAAAGGACTCTCGTTCCCTCCGTCTCTTCTTGTTAGCTAGTCTCGCCCTTTCTTTTTTCTCTTCCCACCTCTTCTTTCTTTTTCTTCTTATCCTCTCTGTCTGTCTGCGCTCTCTTTGGAAGAGGAGTAAATGGGGTTTTATAGTGAAAGCCCATCCACCTTTTCGGACCAGGTGTCATCGGCGCGCCATCTATAGAGGATCCTTCCCAGCGCGCTAACTGTAGCTGGGTGGGCCTTGTAGCATGGTACTCGGTGCCAAGCCTTTAGGCCCATTTAGGGCTTTTCAACACTTGAATTTCTTTATGCTGATCAGCTTGCATTGTCACCTTTGCTGACTGCTGCCTTTGTCTTGGTATTTGCTTGGTCTCTTACATCTGTCGGAATCTTCAGAAGGCCTTCCTCATCAGTCAATTGACTGGGCGGGGGTTGACATAGTTTTAATCAGCAATGTCGTCGGGAAGACGGCAACGTCGGACATCAGCTTGGCCGAAAAGGACTTCAGCCGGGTAAAAGTGTTGGTAGTAATGGCTCTTCTTCAATTCTGACTTCGTAAGAGTCCCTGGGGTCTTCATTTCTGGCTTAATCTTCTCTTTGATCTCATCTTTGCTCTTGCTCATATTTCAGATATCAACAGGAGACGCATCTCAAGAGAATGGACTTGTCCTTCTCATGGATGAGCTGGTACAGGGAGTCGCCAATCAACTCATATGATGTTGCCTGGCGAAGTAGTCGGACCCTTTGAGCCCTGTCAGGGGGGAGCAATCCCCTATTGAATTCGATGATGGGCTCACACCAATCTTCTTCTTCTGGGAGAGTGTCCTGGTCAAAGCCTTGGACCTTGTAAATTGTGAGATCGGAGTTGCCTTCGAGTGAGCTAGGCATCAACCTTCTGTATTTGACTATGATGTCGACTTCACCCTCAGGCGGTAGCTTGATGGCTGTAGCCAACTTTGCTAGGGCATTTGCCTGGGCGTTACCACTTCTAGGAATGTAGTCTATTTCAAAGAAATAGAACCTCTGGGTTAGCTGAGTGATGGCGACGTGGTACGGGACCAGGTCTGATTTTCGCACGTCGTAGATGCCGAGGACCTGTCGGACTATAGTTGAGAATCTCCATAGGTTTTGAGGCATTTGATGCCCATGTCGAGAGACATCTGGAGTCCGATGATCAAGGCTTCATACTTGACTTCATTATTGGCCAGGGCTTTTATGAGGGCATAGGAGTTGTACAAAACTCCGCCCTGGGGAGTCAGGAAGACAATTCTGGCACCTGCCGTAATGCCCGAGCTGAGGTTGCTCTGGGTAGTACCTCAAGAAGCACCATCAAAGTACAACTCCCAGCAAGGTAGGCTGGCTGTGAGTGCGTCCTATTGCCAGTAATGCAAGACATCTCCGCTCTGTCTAGCCAGTTGTTGCTGTTGAAGAGCAAGAGACTCTTCATCTGGAAGTTCCGCGTTGAAGGGAGAATCTTCTGGTACTGGATGGGCTGCCAAGAATTCAGCCATACCCTGCCCCTTGATTACTTTTCTAGGGACATAGGTGATGTCGTACTCCATGAGCAGGAGAGTCCACTTCCCTAGTCGTCCTGAGAGAACGGGTTGTCTGAGAAGGAACTTTAGGGGGTCGTGCTTAGATATAAGCTCAACCCGATGAGATAGGAGGTAGTGCCGCAATTTCTTGACGACAAACACCAATGTCAAGCATACTTTCTCCATGGGGGAGTAACGATGCTCGGCACCGATCAATTTTTGGCTGAGGTAATAGAGCGGCTGCTCTCTACCTTCTTCATTGACTTGTGCCAATAGAGCTCCCAACGAGGCATCCATGGCGACGGTGTAGAGTATGAGGGGTTTACCCTTGACAGGCGCCCCTAGTACTGGAGGAGTGAGGAGGTACTCCTTGATCTGCTTGAAAGTTGCCCGACATTTCGAGTCCCATATGAAGGGGGCACCTTTCTTCATCTGTTTATTGAAAGGCGCGCATCGACCAGAGAGGTTGGAGATGAACCTCTGAATGTAGTTCAGTCTACCCTGGAGTGACCTGAGTTCAGTGAGGTTACTAGGTGGTGGCAGCTCTCGGATCGCTTTGATCTTGCTCGGATCCACCTCGATTCCTTGGTATCGAATGATAAAGTCGAGAAACTTGCCGCTGGATACACCGAAGGTGCATTTCATGGGGTTCATTTTGAGCCCATATTGCCAGAGACGCTCGAAGACTTGACGCATATCGCGCAGGTGATTTTCTCGCCTTCTGGTCTTGACGACGAGGTCATCAACATAGCATTTGAAGATGTTGTGCAGCATCTCGTCGAAGATTTTGGTCATGGCCCTCTGGCAGATAGCACCGATGTTCTTCAAATCGAAGGGCATGTGCTTGTAATTGAAGATCCCTTTGGGAGATCTGAAGGCGGTGTAATTCTTATCTTTTAGGGACATCCGGATCTGATTGTACCCGAATGATCCGTCCATAAAAGATAGAGCCTCATGTCTGGTGGTCATATCGACCATTGTTCCTGTGATTGGAACTGGGAAGTCATCCTTCGGACAAGCTTTATTGAGGTCTCAGAAGTCGATGCACATGTGGACTTGACCATTTTACTTTTTGACTGGGACAATATTAGCGAGCCAAATCGGGTAGATGCATGGCTCGATGAAGTCGACCTCTGCCATCTTATTGACCTCAGTCGCAACTTGGAGTTCCAGCTTATGGTGCATGTGCTGCTGGGGTTATTTGACTGGCGTGGCTGAGGGAGATATAGCCAGGTCGTGCTCTGCTACGGAGGGACTTAACCCCAGCGTCTCTTTGTATGCCTAGGCGAAGTAGTCTTTGTATTCAAGAAGGAGTTGCTTGTAGTCCTGCCTCTCTGCCTCGGTAAGAAGAGCACTGAGAAATGTTTGCTGAGGAGCTTCATCTTCGCCCAGGTTAATTTCGACAAGTTCGTCGATGGTTGCCTGGCCACTGTCCTCCAGCTCGGGAGGTGCTGGCTGGAAGTCGACGAAATCTTCATCCTCGGTGTCGGCTTCGTACACCCGTTGGTCCTCAGAGCCAATGGTTGAAGCTGATGGGGCTGGGAGATTGTCGCTGCTAGACCCGGCCTGAGGTTGCCCCAGGCCATCCATGTCGGACTGACGGCTGTTGGTTGGCATCTCGGAGGCTTGGCTGGGGTTGTCTGCCAAGGCCGATGACGCCTCACGATCTTTGTTCTGGGGACCTTCCTCATGGGGAAAGTGTAGCGAACTAGGTTCTTCCATCGGCTAGGAAGCCATGGGGGTCTCCTCCATCTCAACATCCTTGTGGACGGACGAGGAAGCCTCGTCAGGTGCTGGAACTGGGATACTGGCTCTGGCGGGGAGCGGGATTAAAATCTCCTCCCCCTCATCTCCCGAGCTGTCGAACTTGGTGTTGGCGACAACCGGGTCGACGGTCGGCGACGTCGATCCTACGACGTGGACAGCATGGTAGACACAGAAGTCTGGGGACCTTTGGTGTCCTTTTGGGAGAACGGGGGTTGCCCCTGAACTTGTGATGGTGTGCAGAGATCATGGAAATATCTCCGCTACATGGAGCTCTACCACTGGGGAATGTGCTGCTTGAGGCACATCTCCTGGATGCAAGGTGACAGGTCATCCAGAATTTTGACGGCTTCAAGGGCATTGTCGGCTCGCCTAGACCAGCCGAAATCATCTTCTGGTGTGGCTGGAGGGACCATGTCTCCTTTGTGAAAAATGATAGACTTGTCCCTTCTAGCCATTTTCTTGGACCGGTGTTACAGTCTGTAAGTGACGATGAACATCGTGAGCTGCTCGACCCTGTGCTCGTCTAAGGCACACACGAGCTAGATGCAGTCTGGTGGCAGGCATATACTCTTGTCGATCACTCAGCTAATAAGATTATCCTCGAAATTGACTTTGCGCCTCTCGGGATGGTCTGTGGTTGACTTGGCACTAAGGTGTAGCCAGTGAAGCTTGGCCTTCTCCTCGTCAACGGAGAAGAGGTCATCCTCTTCTTCTTCTGAGAGCCAGCCATTTCTCTTGCTCTTAATCACAGGGAAAGGACTGGTTCCCTTGAAGTAGAGAGCCGCATCGTCCAGGTTGCATTCTACTAGAGTGAATGGAGACAGGTCTGCAAAGACTGCACGCTGTTCCCCATCCTTAATATACTTGATACATTGATGAAGGGTTGAGGGGACGACCCAGTTTTCATGGAGCCAGGGCTTGCCCAACAACACTTTGTAGGATGTGCTGGAGTCGATGATGTAGTCACACAAATGGTGAGGAAGAGCCTCAAGCCTCCCCCACTTCGCATAACCCGGACCTTCAAAAGCCACATGCCTTCATATATGGCACCATAACCATAGATGGGCCCCTACTCAAATGGCTCAAGGTAGACCCCATCTGTCAAAGCTTGCACCCATACTCCCTACCCATGGAGCGACACCTCCCACTAGTGCCCTTCTCCTATCGCACCACCATCCAATCATCCTACAAGTGGAGACTTTAGAGGATCTTCTTAAGGGCCTAGCATGGCAAATAGAGCTGACTGGCATGTTGACCACAGTAGCCGACCGACCCAGGAGCCTTGACCTCCTACACATATGTGTCGGGTCTATCACCTTGATTTTCACCATTGGTTGTTACACTAGCAACCTCCTACTATTCCTCCCCACACCTAATGAGCCTGACCTTATCCTCAAATTGGAGTTCCTTATATCGGGTAGAAAGCCAAGCCATCCCCTCATGGCCGAGCCACCCACCAAAGACTTCGGCCCAATTATTTCATTAGAAGAGGATGATCCACCACCATATTGTGAGAACCTTGAGGTTGATGAGATGAACTTAGAGCTCCTTTCCCCCAGGAACACTTATGTTGATCCTTTTGACCCCTCCCAATGGGAGCCCGGGAGCCCATGTGGCCCACTCGCATCACTTACCACTCACTCCTTCCTACCCTCACCCACCATGTTTGACCAAGCCCACGTCTTCCAAGTCTCAGGCAACACAAGGGTATCCATGACCATGGAAGATCTACACCTAGGGAGCAAGGAAGTTCCTCTCTTCATGATGTCCACCTTCCTAGATCCCTTCAACCCTTTCGAGTGGAAGCTCAAGGACCACCCCATACCCACACACTTGGCCGTCACCTCTGGAACAAGAGTGCACATCTTGGCAAATCACATTATTTGACATGGGTCACAAGTCCGGTCATCTCATACATGTCACACACACTTTAGGCCCAATGCATGATTGGCTTACATTTGGATGCGCGGGTCCTCCCCCATTCAGCATTGGTCTTACGCATGAAAGGAGCATACATGGATGTCTGGGTCCCCCGACATTTGTCACATCCATGCATGATAGGTTCACCTATGGATGCCCTGGCCCTCCTAAGTCTGTCAAAGTCTTCATGGCATCAAAGTATGATTGGTCTACATTTGGCTGTCCTGGTCCACCTTTGCACACCATACTTTTCACACCCACACCGCATCGTAGTGCATGGCATACGCATTCACGTAAGCATCTAGCAACGAGCGGTGAGGATCACAAAGAGCAGGCAACAGCTCGTAAGTGCCACTTGGGATTCCAAGTAGGCAACTTGGTGATGGTGACATTGGAGTGGCTCTACCCTAGGGTCACCTCCAAATCGAGGGCACGAGGACTTGGACCTGTCCGAGTTTTGAGTGGCCTTGGCAACCCAGCTTATGGGTTGGACTTACCGATGGGTTTTGGGATTCACCACACTTCCCACGTGGTGGACCCAACACCCTATGCGGGCACCGCAGTGGAACCTATCGAGAGTTTCGAGCCTATACCTACCCTTGTGAGAGACACCCTCGGAGTACCACCACAAATCAGCTTGAGAGCCCGATGTGAGCACACAGAGACAATACTGGGCAAGCAAGGTATCATCGCCGGCAAGAGGGTGTGTCCAAGCCACCTTGAGAGGCTGAAGAGCCGAGCACCTTGCTATGGACGTGGGGTTGAGTTTGGAGATCGTGGCTCACTCGGAGCTACATTTGGTGTACCACTTCTGCGGTGGACCCATACTCAACGGGGTCAAGTTCTCCCCACCCCGGGGGTATGATGGGGACATCCCTTGCCCCTCCACATTGTTTCGAGGCTAGGATCGTTTGTCAACATGCGCCATTATCTTTGTCATGTGTTTTCGAGTCTAGTCATGTAATTTTTATATTTTATTTGAGTAATAAACTGTGTAATTTTCCCTTTATTTGAGTCGGATACCTAGGTTAGTGAGTCGTATGGTTGGTTTGATAGGTTATTGGGCCCAATTCAATGGGCTAGGCCTAAGGGCACCCCTCCTTGGCTTGTGTGGCCAATATGTCAATTGTCCAAGGGTAATTTTGATGCGGGACGGACCCGCGAGACGACCTAGGACTCTAGGCAAGCTCAGATACGTCCCTTAACGAGGGAAGCGGTCGGACCGTGCGCGGTTGAGGAACCGGCAAAGAGCTAGGGTGGTCGGCTCTCACTCTCGTGCCCGGGTCGGGTCACACAATCACCTGACGGAGTCAGATTGAGCGCACCCGTGACTCTTCGGAGCCCAAATAAATTGTCACTTCATGGCTGGCACTCAACAAACCAATAAACGAATAGATAATTGGAATCGATCAAGAAGTGCGTCCACAAGTCTGGCACGCCTGGTGAGACCAATCCACCCTTCATCTCTTTGCCGGAATTAACGGCCTTGCGGCCCCCTTCTTGTAATACTGATTGCTCTGTCTTCACAAATATAGAAAAAATCACATTTTGATGTCAAGAATGGCGGTCACCTTCGGTCCTCGGGTCGTCAAGAGCCACATCAGGGATGGCTACCTCACCATCCCCCTCTGCTTCGGGAGCTTCCCTCCTGTGGTAGGCTTCCCCAATTTTCTTGGGGTGGCCTTTGTCAACTTGCTGGACGTGGAAGCGTCCGATGCGTCCAAGATCAACACTCCCACCCAGAGGGCCATCGAAGCTACTACTAGCCGGGCATTGGCCAGGAACACCAACACCGTCCCAGCCGGGACATTCAGCTGCTGTGTGCACCATGTGCACCAAACAGTCGGCCCGTCTCACCAAGCATTGGCATCCCATCGCAGAAGGCTCCGAAGGAACCGCGCCGCCGCTGCACCAAAGAGTCAGATCTCCAGCTCCGGCAAGTCTGTCGTTGTTGGTAGCATCCGGGTCCATCTCAATGGGCAGAGGTCTGAAGCGATCCTTGATCGGGTTGTACATGCTATTCCAGTATAGAACTCCTTTCGGTTGCTAGAGAAGATGAAGGACAAGGTGATGCCCACCGCCCCGGTCACAGCACCGAAGAACACACCGGCCCACAAGCCAGCCAAGCTCAAGCAGGTCTGGATCCCTAGGGGAGTCCAGACCACTTTGCTCGCCCAAGCAGGGCCCAGCACCTTCCACCCTCCAAGGGCACGCAGGAGAGGAGGGTCAAGGAAGGGACCCCCGTTTACCAGTCGGCATTTGCAACACTGGCACCGTCGGAAGACACCCGCCGCTAATACCAAAGGCACCGTCATCAAGCCGTCTGCACAAGGCCATTGATTACATTCCTGATGTCGTTGTCAACATGCTATCACTGGCTTCTCCTCTTGATCAAGACTGGGAAAGAGTGGAGCAAGCCATGAGGAATTATCTGCGAGGCCTAGGGAGCACTCCCTTGGGTCGCCAGAGACTACTGGGGACAGTAGCCTCCTCCCTTGAAGAAGAAGAAACTCGACCCGTACCCAGTGTAGATTCGAGGAACCGCTCAGAGGAGCGATGCTAATCCCCTGTGCGGGAAGAATCAAGGCCTCAGAGGTTGGTCTTCGACATACTAGTTTTTTTGGGCAGGCCGTCAAGGAGGATGGCAAGAAGAGGCAACGACCTAAGGGTCTACACCTGCAACATGGCGGGAGTTTTTGGTCGGTATAGGACTACCTATCGAACCAGAAGAGGTGGCTAGGTTGGCCGCGAGACCAGGCCCTCTCACCAAAAGGGGGAGAGCTGCGAGCGAGATGGCACAAGTTCGCACTGAAGTGGCTGCCCATGAAGAACCCTTAACAGCTTTCGCCGCCAATGTTGTTACTACTGGGGGCACTAGTGGCGGACCAACCACGTCATCTGAAGAGGCGCCAGCCAAAGAAGTGGGAGGCACCCTGGGTCTCCCCACAAGCGACCCCATGGTATTTATTGTATATGATGCAGCAGTACCAGCGAGAAATTGAATTACTGAAAAAGTAGCTGAATGAAAGGAATGCCCAACCCTCAACATCCGGGCAGACCGAGGCACTGCTCGAGGCACCTGGGGGCAACGGGCAATCTTCGGAAGCGTCTCCACAGGCGACAGCACCTTCACTAATACCCGGCTACCCTGGGGGCATTCCGCTGCAACATGCACAACATGCGGCGCCAGTCCCGCCACCGACTCTGCCGTTTCAAGGGTCTATTGTTGCTCCACAGGCGACAGTGCTAACCAACATGCGGCGCCTATCAAGTTAATATATTTGATGACATTATTTCAAAGCCACCACGGATGAAGGGTCCTCTAGACAAGTTCTGCACTCCTGATCCAGAACAACTTAAGACAGTAAGAGATAAAAAATGGGAAAAGGAACATCGGGATAGGGTTTCCCAATATGTAGGTAGATGGTTTTATCAAGCTGGCATCCCATTCAATACTGTGCGTCTACCTAGCTTTCAAACAATGTTGGAAGCTGTAGGACAATATGGTCCGGGATATAAAGGGCCTAGCTATCATGAGATTCGTGAATCACCAAATCTCCATGGTCGATGATATGTGACGGATCGTGCACATACTTCTTTAACATTGAGATGTGGAACACGTTATGTACCTCAGACAGTTGAGGGGGTAGAGCGATGCGGTAAGCAACCTCTCCTACTCTTTCTAATACTTCAAATGGTCCGATAAACTTAGCCAATGTGCTCACGTGGAGACCCTTGCCATTGAACTTCTCGAACTTCAGAGGCTTAGTGATGCCAGAAGGCAGTCTCTTGGCAGCATGATGAGACGGGTATGACACCCTGTACATATCAAATGAGGTGGAGTCACCATCGCTCCTTTTTGCCAACTTCATTTCTATCATTTGCTCAACCATGAGCTTGTTCACCACCACCAGGTGAGCCAGGTTTGGGTAGAAGTGAGCTTGTTGCATGTGCGGCGTCGCTAGCACGACCGCGTGGGGAGTGGCAGGAGCCCCTTGGAATTGGAGAATCGAGGGCTACGACATAGCCGCAAGTTGTTGTGGTGGGTGAGGCATGCCCCCAGTGTAGTTGTGCACTGG
This sequence comes from Amorphophallus titanum, assembly GCA_024336825.1. Taxonomy (NCBI): domain Eukaryota; kingdom Viridiplantae; phylum Streptophyta; class Magnoliopsida; order Alismatales; family Araceae; genus Amorphophallus; species Amorphophallus titanum. The sequence goes on from JANBPO010000930.1 coordinate 715,170, forward strand.
TTGCGAGGCAATCGCCTGCGATGAGACTTCAAATGCCTAGCTATCGCCCCCTGATGTTCAAAGCGGGCCTTCACCCTGTGCAGGCACGGAGAGGTGCATATCCCTCTCACTCAATTGCATCTTTAATGCTTCAATTTCTTGCTGGTACTTGTGTAGCAACATCAGCAAGGCTGGGTCACTGGCAAAAGGGTTGGGTTGACTTCCCCTATCCTCGCCAGGTGTTTCTTCAGATGAGCAGGATGGCATGGCGCTGTCTCCTTCAGTTGTAACCACATTAACAGCTAGAGTAGCTGCGGCCTCTTCTGGACTTGTCATCTCATTGAGAATTTACAATGCCTCCCCAGCCACCCTTTTTCTTCTTGTGAGAGGGCCGGGCCTCTCGACAATACTGGCAACTTCTTCAGGCTCTTCAGGCAGGGCCCCATAATGGCTGGTCATTCCGACCACATGGCAAGTGTAGACTTGGATACTTCGGCTACTTCTCCTTACATGCCTGGCCAGTTGATCAGGGAAGGTTAGTCTTTCTAGCACCAAGACTCTCAGCGGAGCTTCTTCACAGTGGGAGTGCTTGTAACATCCTGACTCTGCATCATCTTTTTCAACCGGGTTGGCTGAATATTCTTGATTTTCTTCAGGAGTGGTGATGGCCTGTAATAGCCGCTGCCTTCCTAGGGAAGTAGTCCCGACGCCTCGGAGGTATCCGTATAGAGCTTGGGTGATGTCTTCTCGCTCACGATCAGGACAGACTGTAGATTGCGGCATCTTGGCTTGTGCTGGGGGCCCACAGGCAAGCTGACCAATCTTGGCAAAACTGCTACTATTCTCCGTATGTAGCGGAGTGTTTGCCTTCCATCTGTGGGCTTGGATGAGCAGCTCACGGGGAGCCCCAAGTGGTATTTCATTCTTCTTTTCTGTTTCTTTATCTCCCTCCCTAGGCTTGCCGGTCCTGGTAGGTCTCTATTGAGTTGCCATTGGGGCTGGTGTTGACTTGGGCACCCAAACTTGCTTGGTCCTAGATGGCCTTGGAGTTGGCTCATTCTTTGGTTGATGGCCCATCTTAGTATTCTTCTTTTCTATTCTCCCTAGTGCTTTGAATAAGTTGCGCACAGGGATATTTGGTACGATCCACTCAGCGATCACTTCGGATCTTCAGCCATTAAGGTGGATTCTGATGCCATTGATCAGCACTGATTTGCTAGTGTTGGATATCCAGCCCCTTGAGGTAGCAGCAGCATCATTCCTCTGGTTCCTTCTACGGCGGGACACCGCTTGCTTGTTTGTGAGGTCCGTGTTGAGATGGACATGGTGGATGAAGTAGCCCACGGTCTTCACCGCCAAGCGGTCAGCAGTAGTCACTGATGATCCATCAGCGGCATGCTTGATAGCAGAGGTTCTCATGATGGGATTGTGGACTTTGACGGGCTCGGTCCCCTCGTTCTTCAGCAGGTTGACGAAGGCTACTCCCAAGAAGTTAGGGAAGCCCACCACGGTAGGGAAGCTTCCAAACTGCACCGGAACCGCCAGGTAGCCTTCCCTAACATGGCTTGCAATGACTAGTGGTCCAAATGAAATAGCCATTGTAGTCGTCAAAGTATAACCTGCAATTGCAAGTGAAATACTTTAGAATTTCAAGAAGAAGCCGTAGGGCCCCTAATTCCGGTGAAGAGATGAAGGGAAGTTCAGTCCCATCGGACGTGCCAGACTTGTGGACGCACGCTCCGTCGGCCGCCGGAGAAGAGAGGGGAGAAAGAGAGGTGAGAGAGTGAGAAAGAGAGAATGGGGAGAGAGAAAAAGGGTTAAGGACTATTTATAGAAAATCTGATTTTTCAGAAAAATACTAAAAAATAGAAAATCACGCTTCCGCGATCCTCGGAACGCACTGATCGCAACGGTACCACTCACGCCTGGGTGAACGACCACGTTCGCCCGCAACGGCGTGCCGAAGGTTTCACTAGAAATCGGGTCGAAAATCGAAAAATCACGCGGGAAAAGTCACAGAACGCCTCTGGGCCCCCGAAACGACCCTGGATCGCGCCGATCCGAACACGAAAGATGCCCGAAACGTAATTTCAGACACAACAGAGCTGAATGCTCCGAGAAAGTAGGTCCGAGACCCAAAAATAAGGATCCGAGAGGATCCGGGTCGTTACAGTAGGCACACGCGAAAACGGGTGGGAAGAATACATACATACATACATATATACGTGTGTGTGTGGATATGTTAAAGTCAAAAAGAATGAAATGCTCATAAGTGAAATGCATATAAGTGGTTGCTCTAGACACACACGGCATATGCGAGATGGACCGGTGAGGTGACGATGATGTGTGTGAGAGATACTAGTGCTGGGATAGTAGGGTGTATTGTGGGTGTGCCAGTCGAAACTCGACAACAAACCTGCGGAACCAAGCTTCAATGGGTATGTGCCTCCAGGACATGGCACGTTAGCACAAAACTATAGGTGACACATGGATTGGGTATGTGGATGCATGATAGCTGTTCGGATAGCCGGTGCCAAGGAGAGATTTCGCAAGTTTAGGTGTATCAGGTGATGCGGGGATCAGGAGTAGGATGTCATCCCCACTGGTTGCAAGCGATCAATGTTGATTTACATCGGATGGGATCCAAACACCTTTGTTTCTGCTACTGAAAGAAGACTAAGGACCTTGGGGGTCATGACGTCAGGAGGGCTTAATTCACATCACTGTCACGAGGCAGCCATTCAACCTAAAAGACAGGGAGTAGGGAGACCGATCTTGCTTGAGACGCTGGAAGGGAAACAAATTCCTTGTTTGACTAGATGAGACACAAGCTCGGAAGACAGAGCGACTGACACTAGCTCAATAACGAGTTGGCAAGTATTGGCTCAAAGGCGAGTGGCGGACACTGGTTCAGCAAAGAGTTGGCAGGTACTGGCTCGATTGCGAGATAAATTAGGGCCTGGCGAATAGTGGAAGCATGGAAGTTAGTTTGGATAGGAGCTGAGTTTTTGACTATTTCATTAATGGGTGCCGTGAAAAACATTACAAAGGGGTGTTGGAAGCCTGAGTACAAGAAGTGCATGCCACGAGACAGTTCCGTCATAGGTGTTGGTCCTCGAGTCATTACATAGTGGAGCGAGTTTCTACTATTTTGCATGATGCCCCTTTTGGGACTATAGGTGCTGTAGAGCAATCAAATGTTGGCTTCGATGTAGGGTTGCTAACGCTGACTAGTGGGGTGCAGACCAGGCGTAACTCAGGTCGAGCAGTCGGGCGCTAGCTCAAGAGTCAGGTGTCAGCATGTCTGAGATATGTCATGCAAGCATGGTCTTCAAAGGCGATGCAACAGACTCAGAGAGAGAAGTCAGGCACGACTCAGCTCGAGCAGTCAGGAACTAGCTCATAGGGTGAGTGTCAACTCTCATCACGTCCAAGAATCAGCATGTTTTGCCCAGGAAGTTCAAGTTCTTTTGAGCCTTGCTTCTTGGTTCTTCTCATGTTGACTTCGGTGAGTTCACAGCGCAATTGGACACCGACTGGGAAGGAGTAGTGGGGCGTCGGTACCAGGGTGTCGATTGCGGGTGGTTCTGACATTAAATGCGAGCATTTCTAACACTACACATTGTGTGCATCAGGGGGCTTGTGAGTCGACTAGACGTTATAAAAGGAGGTTGATGTGACATACCCTTGGCGTGTACTTAGCCACAATCAACAAGCCAACAAGTCGTCGCACCACATTCCTTGTGTCTTCCATGAACTCCAACTTGTCTTGTGTTGGATGTCCACTGTCATCAAATGTATCAAATTTGTGACCCTTGGCCTTCTCAGAGGGGTTTTATAGGGATAGGGTGGAGAAATGCAGATGTTTGTCCAGGTAAAGGGTTGAGGGGGTGATGCTGGTCTGGGTAAACGCCCTAAATTAATTTTTCTAATGACTTTAAATGGGCAGGCTGGTCTGGGTAAATATCCACAAAAATTAATAATCGGAACGTGCACGAAATCACCAGTAGGTAACTCCACCGCCAAGTCACAGGACACCTCGGTCACCGAGTCCTCCACGCTTTGAGCAAAATCCTCTGAGATGAATGAATGAGAAGCACCCGACTCAAACAAAACACGAGCCGCACAACCCAAAATTGAAAGAGTACCTTCCACCAGCTGCAACGCCTCAACCTTTGCCCTAGTCATGTGGGTCACTCTGCCTCCCTACAGTAGCTGATCGGGACAACTGAGGGAACTGGTCCTGTCGCTGGTACTGTTGCGGCTGTGCTGGCACATGCTGGGGCTGAAACTGCTGCTGCGGCTGAAACCCAGACGGCTGACTCGACCTCTGCGGACAGTCTCGCACCATGTGCCCTGGTTGATCACACCTAAAGCAAATCACGGGCGCTGGACATGGCCTGCCTGGATGAGAGCCACCACACCTGGGACACCCGTCCCGAGCACCACTCACTGAACTCTGGCACTGCAAAGCCACCGGCTGCTGAACACTGCCAGACGACTCCTGCTGCGCCTGCCCCTTCTGACTATGACGCTTCCCGCCAAAGCCCGCATCCCTGAATAGCTTCCTGAGCTTCAAGCTAAAGGATGATGACTCTGGCACAGGAGCAACCGACTGCGTTGCTACGGAACCACCTGCTGAGAGCTGGACAGTACCCTGCTGCTGAACCACTGACGGCTGACCAAAACCCGCTTGAACCTGACCAGCACTGCCCTACCCTTGAACCCACTGCAAATCTCTCTCCAATGCTGACGCCGCCTTGCACGTTGCATCCAAAGTGGTCAACCCTGACGCAAGAAGATGTTGCCTCAGCTCGACCCTCAACCCATTGACGAACTGGCCGGTCTTCACTTCCTCATCTGCCATGATGTGCGACGCATAGCGGCCCAACTCGACGAACCTGGCATGGTACTGCATCACTGACATATCACCCTGGGTCAACTTCATGAACTCGCGCAGCCTCTGCGTCCTGATGAAAGATGAACAGAAAGCGCGCTCAAACGCCGCGACGAACTCCTGCCATGTGATCTGTCGGAGGGGACGAGACTGGAACGCTCCTTCCCACTCAGACGTCCACCAAGTACGGGCCGCTCCCTGAAGGCGATGCGTAGCCAACACCACCTGATCCTCCTTAGCACACTCCATCGCACTGAAGATCCTCTGCAAATCACCCAGCCACTCTCTAGCCACCTCTGGATCTGGCTGCCCACCGAAAGAAGGCGGCTGAAACTGTAAAAACTCCTTCAACACCCGACCGGGACCATCTCGAGAAGATGAACCCTCGCCAGCATCACCTCTCTACTGCTGGTCTACCTGCTACCGCTGCTGGAGGACATAATCGAACATGCCTCGGAAGAAATCGTCCATCCCTGGAGCTCGTGCACCTCCAGCTACACCCTCTGGAACTGTGGCTCTACTCTGCTCCTCTGGACCACTATTCGACTCCCCCTGCTGGGAACGAGTCCTCCTCCGCAGCGCCATAACACTCTTGGCATCAAGAAAACAATCACAGTTCAATAAAACACATGGACCCTAAGCCAGTCGCCGACTGTATAGGACATTCATGGACCTTCTGGACCACTACAACCATTTCAGATCCTTATACACCTTCACAACCTTGCTCTGATACCAGCTGTGGTGACCCGGGATCTGAGTACTGGAAAGGAACCGGCGCGTCTTGAACCTCGACCCACCTCCCACGAGCCTGAAGACTCGGAAGGGAAAAATGATGGTGTGAGGGTGTGTAAGAAGCTAAAGTAACTATAGGGATAGCACAATATACAACTAAATAATAATGTAGAATTTAAATAAATAAACTGCTACAAAGTCTAGTACATCTCATGTCCAAAATAAAGTACAGTCAACAGAAAGAAAGGTACAAGTACACGAGGCATATCCCGACTCTGGCAACTGGCACTAATCTCGGCTATTGGAACCGCGCTGAACACTTGCCGCACCACCTGAAGTGCCGGCCTCGCCTGAAACATGGTGAAAACATGCAGGGGATGAGTCTCATTTCACAGGCTCAGTAGGGATCCCTCGAACCCTATCGCATGGAAAAACCCAGTGCTACAGTAGTAAAACTAACCCTACAAAGCAGTAAAGCTATTCTAGCTAACAGGTGTACGGTAGAACCAACAAGCTAGAATAAATGAACGAAAAATCATCTAATCTAATAGTACCGTACTACTAAACCTCGGTCTAGCAACCTCGAGTCTGAAACTACTAGGAGACACAGACTATGTAAATGTGCACGAACTTAGACATGCACGGACTCACTATGATGAGCAAAATACAATGCACACAGACTGTGCAAATGCTTGGCAACTAAGTAAACAAAATATGCATGGACTTTGAATGCAGCTAAGACAGACTATGTAAATGTGCACGAACTTAGGCATGCATGGACTCACTATGATGAGCAAAACACAATACACACGGACTGTTCGATGAAGAGACATGCACACTGGAAGGTGATGGGAAGCATGATCAACTGCACTAAACCGGATGCAACAAAGCACATATTAAAGCACCCTAAAACAACACAGACTCATGGTTTTTGCTAACATCAAAGCACATGGTCATTATTGAATCATGGTAAGCACATATTAAATCATGATGTGTTGTAAGCGCAGATTGACTCATGGTGTGTGTTATCATCAAAACTCAGGGACACAACATTCTCCCACTCAGCGACACAACATTCTCCCACTCAGGGACACAACAACCACCACCAAAAGGGGGAGAAAAGGGTTTCTACAAATAAGAAAGCAATCAAAATATAAATTGTGGGATTACTTCTCTTGTCAACGCATTTGCTTAACCATACTACAGTATAAGACAAATGTTTAAATTTGTCTTAGCTGAAACGGAACATGTTCTTAATTTAACCATGTTTGGCTTAACCCTCAACCATCCTTAATTAACTTGAAGAATAATTTTGAATCTATGTTCGTGTAGTATTAAGGCATATGAGCTTGTATTGACAGACAATGGAGTCATTAATTTGGATGTGATCCCCTGGATCTGTCTAATTCATGCACTTGCTTAAATAATCTAATCCTTCTCCATTCATGAATCATGGCCTCCTTATCGTGCTGTTCTGTGATTATCCTGAGCTAGTACAGCTAGCATTTTGGGTGCTAAGCGAGGGGCCGTAATGCAGGCCGACTAGGGGGTCTGCCCATGTTTTTGGAAAGTGTATTGGAAATGGGTTTTAATTTGTCATTTTTTGCGCCCCCCCCCCCCCTCGTTTTGAGTTTGTTCTGTCGGGACGCGTTGGGGACCGGTGGGCCTATTCAGGAGATCCTAACATAGTCCCGTCAGGACTTGGATCTACTGGGGTATTTTGGTGAGATCTTCAGTAGTGACTTCCTGGCATGGACAAGTAGAGGATGAGGCTTCCTGTGATCCCCGATGGGAACTAGGACCTTGGTGAGAACCGTGGCCTCGGTTGTTGGCGTTACGGTGGCTCCCACGAGGTGCCATTGGTTTTTTGATCGAGGTTCCCACAGACAGCGTCAAAAAGTGTAGATGTAAAAAAATGGTTCCTAGCCCTCATACCACACTTTTCTATTTATTTATTGGGGAGGACCGCCTGACACTTGTGGAAGCCTATAGACACCATAAACAAAGGGCGTCAGAAGGAGCCCCGGGCGTTACCCAATGGAACAACCCTCCGATGCTTAAGTCAACATGCGGGTGATGGAGAGGCAGAAAGGAGAGTTGAGAGAGAGAGAGTTGAGGGATGGAGACGCAATCCTGGAGACACGGATTGCCTTCAAAGGGAGTCCACATCGTGGCCAGTGGGCACTCGGAGAGTGCTCATTGGGCTGTAAGGGTGCTCGGAGGGCAGTCGGAGCTTGGCGGAGACTTTCTCTCTGAATAATAGGTTGACTTCTCCTTTTCCCTTGACTAGAGCTGAGTGTGCGTTGCATGGTGAGAGTCCCCCCCTGCCTGTCTGTCGAAGTCCCTTTTATAAGGGATTGTCCTAATGAGAAGGGCCAGTCCCCTAGTAGGGAAAGGCGTAGGTCATGGAGTAGCATCTCCCCCTGATCGTGGGGAGTTTTTCATTGAGCAACTGTTCTTCCATATTTAAATGGTTCTCTAGCAAGTCTTGCGGTGCTTGGGGGGCGTGCTCGACCTTAGTGGAGTTGAGGTCGATGTCGTGGAGGGTAACGTTCGGTCACCGGCGAGTCATCCGATAGTTGTTGCGCCTAGGACGAAGCTCTTTATGCGTAGGAGGATCCAAGGATGATTCATCCCAGGCCATCCATGATGAGCCGTGGTTGTCGAAACCCGACATGTGCACAGCAAAGTGTGGGCCTGGTTGTGATGGGGACATCAAGGGCTTATGGGAAGTATTAGTGTGTATTGGCTTGTATAGGTGTGTCATATGGGTTGTATGGACTTGTAATTATGTATTTGTTTGATTTCTTTCATTTGGGCTCCTTTGTAAGGCTTTAATAAGCCATTGGGCCATATTCGGGTTCACCACTCCCCCTCGAGCTACTAACCCCGAAAATGGCAATCCAGCCCACGCACTCAGATAGTGTGTCGGCAGTAACATGCCTCTCTCTCTAGGCACCGGGTGCCCCGCCAGGATTCCCAGCCCCTGATACACATTGGCCAATGCGGTTGGAGCGAAGGTCAACCGCCTCCCCTCTGCCAATAGTCACACTGGCCACAGCAACTCTGCCCTCAGCAGGCCATCCTCCCCATGCGGGACCATAAATGTCACTAACCAGTACGCCAAGTATGCAGCAAGATGTGTCACTTCCGGCAAGCCATGGGGATTCCACCCCTCCTGTGGTGCATATATGTATCTACAATATGCCCAGAAGTGTAACTCCACCTCAGTATACTCCTCCCATGGAGTCTGACCTCTGGCAAACTCTTGATAGAAGCAGAATGGCCTGTTGTAGAAGTGGCAGACCCACACATTCAGCGGCACCCTGGGAGTCTATGCAACTCTGTCTCTCCCTGCAAGGGCCAAGTCCCTCCAAGTCTTCAGAAGATATCGATAGCTGTGAGGTACTCGGTATCGCCTCTGTCCGTCGATATGGCTACGGTGGAGGTCATCCAGTATCACCTCCTCATACCCTTCGCCTGATGTGACACACCTTTGGACCTACACAAACAAGCACAAGTCGCAAGTCGAACGAGACGATATCAGCGGCCAACTCTCCCGACACACACCCAAACCTGGGGGTAACTCGGCGATGCCGAGTCGGGGTCGTGAGGGTTGGGCCCTTGCTAGTAGAGGGCCAGCAAGGCCAAAGAATTTCTCAAGGGTATAGAGGCCCAATTCAAGGGGGCCGACCGAGTGCCAATGGGCACGGGTAACACTTCTCCCACAACGGTCATTCAAGGCAATGAAGCTTGTGGACTGGGCGCTCGCTCTCATGGACCAGTGAAACGTATGAACTAATATTGCAGAAACAAGGCACTCAAATGAGAGCAAGAGTAGAGCACTTACTCGACTAGCTTGAAGAAGCCGGTCCCGTTCGGAGACGAGGGCGAGCGGGGAAGCGTGGGTTCCCCACACGCCGAGCCAGTGTAGCTTCGCCCTGCTCAAGCTATTACAACACTACACCCCATGTAAGGGGGTTGAACTTGAGGATGGGAAGACAAAGTTACATGCAAACACTACCTCCCATAGGGAGGGGCTGTAAGCCGGCCAGGTGGGGAGGGGAATTAGATAGCTAGAAAATCAAACGGGATGACGACGCTGAATCTGTCTGCTCTCTGGAATAGGGGACAGCAAGTCGAAAATGACACCTCTGTAGTCACTCCCGAACTCCGTTGCTGACGAGACCAGTGGCAAAATCTCCCTGATAGGTCCAGGAGGACCTCTGAATTTTGGTAGGACTTTTGGAGGATGGCACTGGTCGGGTCAGGACAGTGAACAGGGGATCTATTTTCTGGCTCTGACTGTTATAGAACTTCAGCAGCAGGAAGTCAGGGTCACCACAAACACTCCTGAGCCTGGATTCTAGCGTGGCTAGAGTAATTGGAACCGTTGCTGAGTCCTCTTCGAAACGATACCCACGGGAATGCCAGAGAAGGTCAGAGCAGACAGCGGAAGCACGAATAGTGGTCGGGTGTCTGCTCAATCCTAGAGTGGATAGAACAGCGCACCCAAGGGAGAAAAATGATAACTCACTCATCCGGGGTCCAATCGGGGAGCCGCTTCTTGATTCTGGACTCGTAGTGGAAGACCTCAACCAATTCTCGTTCCCAAATGTTCAGGTTGCTAGCCGTGGGAGTCATTGGAGTTAGCTTCAAGTTGGCAGTCTGGAGGTAGATGCGCAGTCAGGGGAGAATGACTCCTCCGCACGAGCTCGGACTAGGACAAGATGACTGCCGATGCGAAGAAGACTCAGAGACGCTTCCAACGGTATCACTTGGGCCTCCTAAAACATCGGGATGAAGTCGCAGTCACCTCTGCAAGCTGCTGGTTCTCTGTTGCCTGTGACCCAGAACTACAGGTTGAAGAGCGGAGGTGGGGCATGGGGTAAATGGGATGGGAATGGGGGTGGATATGCGTGGGGAAGACTCCTGGCTGTGAGGGGGTCTGGGAGGGGGTGTTCTAAGGTGTGGAAGAGGGAGAATGGGGGCTGGAGGGTGGTCTAGCAGGTGGTGAGAGGGGGAGCTACGAATTTGGGTTGGGGGGAGAGAGGAGAGGGGGATTCTCTCCCTAATATGAATTTGGGTTAATGGGGTGGTTGGGGATATAGACCGCTTCATTGAAAGACGGTCTATCGATAGACCGTCCTATACCTACGTATTTCAAAAATAAAAAACCTGCTCGTCTTCCTCCTCCCCACCGCAACTGACGGAGGAGGGAAACCGACCGGGCACCACACCACAAAGGAGAGGAGCCACCACCATTCCCCCCCACCCCATTCTCGCACGACCCTCATGCCCGTGAAGTGCCACGCGCAACGGAGAGGAGGACGCCCGATGGCCGAGGAGGAAATGATGTCGCCGCTATCGGAGGTGGAGTCCACCGTGGAGGGAGGAGCCCCAACGGAGGAGACGCCCATGGAGGAAGGGCTCGCGACGCCCGCGGCCGAGGAAGACCCCGCCGGAGGTGCCGAGGTCGTGGAGGAGGCAGTGCTGGCCACGGAGGCGACAGCGAAGGCTGCCCGGGACCCGGAGGTAGGTGGCCGAAACCTAGCCCCAAATCCATTTTTTAGGCCATGCATGCTAGCTTAGTAGGTTGGGGAGGGTTTCACGGTCCTTGGGGGTCCAAAACGGCGGCCGTTGGGCCACCCACGGCGGCGGGATACGCTATCAGGGAAGACAAGATGAAAATGGTTCCACAGTGACCGTTCAATAAAACCAAGCGGTTCACATAGAACCGTTCTATTAAACACGGCCCAGGGGTGGCCGTTTAAAACCTGCAAACCGACCTAACAACACGGTTCACATAGGACCGCTCAATCACAGGACGGCCCACATGGGACCATTTAGAATAGGAAAGGACAGGATTGGAACGGTTAATTTCAAACCATTTAAAACAGGACGGCCCACACTGGACTATTTAGAACATGAAGGGACAGGTTTGGAACGGTTAATGTCCAACCATTAAATAGTCAAGCAGTCATGTGGGGACCGTGATAAGGGGATTGATGTTGAAACTGAATGGTCTTTTTTGACCGTGGATTATGTAGACGGTCTGCCATGGACCGCTCTACAGAGTGTGAGGTAGAGGAAGCTCTGTGAGAGGTGGGTCAGGCGGTCAACATCAGACTGTCCAAAACATAGACAGGGAATAATAGGGCGGTTCTGGAGTGACCGCTGAGTGACTGGGCGGTTCCTTACGAACCGTTTACAAAGCAGAGTTTGGAGTTTTACTCACTGAGATATGAAATGAATGCAGGGGAAGCGACGGACCTGGATTTCGTGGTTGCAGGTCCGGGCAGTGTATCTGACACTGTCGGACTTTCAGCGAGAGAGACTGGCGGTGATGGGATTCGTCGAACTCCTGAGCATTGAGGTGTGTCACTTTGACACACCTCTACTATATGCTCTGCATGACCGTTGGGACCCGGTGAGTCGGTGCTTTCTCTTCCCGTGGGGGCATATGGTCCCCACGTTCGAGGATGTGGCCCGGATCACAGGCTTGCACGTATATGGGTCTCCGGTGACCGGGAGCACTTATCCTGATTACCATGACATGGCCCGGGAGTTGCTCGAGTTGGACCTGCTGCATCCGAAGCGGCAGTCAACGACGGTGATGATGGCAGCGCTCCAGGACAGCCTGGGGCTCAGAGGCGCCGGGATAGCGACCGACGAGCTGCCCGAGCAGCACTTGCAGAGGCTCGTGGTCCGAGCTAGACCGAGAGTTGCGGCGGCGGCAGGAGCAGAGGCGGACCGAGTGCTTTGGCGGTTCCTGATGCTGCTGTTCGGGCGTCTCCTCTTCGCGACGAGGGCGGACGTGATCAGCTACCGCTTCCTTCCTCTCCTCGAGGACCTTTCCCACGTAGGTGACTACGCGTGGGGAGCGGCGGTCCTCGCCTTCCTCTTCGACACCCTCAGCTCGACGACCTAGCGAACGATGCTTAGGGGCTTCTCTCCCCTGCTCCAGGTACTATTCTGACCTCAGCTCGGCTTTCATGACTTCTAGATACTTTTCTAAATGCTGACTTGCTATTGTGATGTAGGTTTGGGCCTACGTCCGGCTACCTGGGCTCGGGCAAGGGGAACTGGCCTTCCCCAGCGCGATTCTGGTCGCGAGACACTGGGTCACACCTCGGGAGACGGGAGGGCTCAGGAGACAGGTCTGTGCCCTCCAGGACGAGCTGGACACCTTTGCGTACTCCTCGGTGCACTTCTAAACTTAGACCCCTGGCTACAAATTCTCCATGCTTATGATGCTGACTTGACTTTGCTATTTGATAGGTACGGTGGACTCCCTACGCCGAGGAGGGACACGAGGACCAGCCCTGGGTGGTTGGGGCCCTCGCCTACTCCGGTAGCGGGGTCAGCTGACCCCGCTGGGAGGCCGACGACCCCTCTCCTGGCCGGTTGCACCCCAAAGGGGTCGTTTGGCCTCCGGGCGCCCCTGTTGACTCCTTTCGACGCCGTTTCCTCTCGTTTTTGTCGCCCTGGGCTGAGGGGAAATCTATATATTGTCCCTTGGGGGCTCTCCTTTCGCCACGTGGTAACAATAGCTTGGCGGAGGCTCGCGTGGGAGCGGAAAGGCGTCTTGTTTGTTTGTTCGGTCGTACGTCGCCGCGTGGGGAGGAATTCTCGCGTCCGTCTACGCCGTGTGATACACTTGCTCGGCTATTTTTGACGGGTATACGCACGTACTTTCCTCATAGACTTCCTTGCTGCGACGTCAGTTGTAATGATATGATCGGGCCGATGGACCCTAGACTGCGGAGATACTCCGTGATTTGACGGTGTTGACGCTACGCCACCTTTTCGTCAATTGTATCATAAAATTCCCGAACTATTCCCAAGAATAATTTTGGGTGCAATACCACCCTATCGGGGGGAGCAATGGCACCGCTTACTGCTAGAGAGGAGCAGAAGAGGAGATATAATGAGTAGGGAGGAGGTGAGGGAGATGATGGCGGTGACACAAAAAATGGAGGACCAAGTGAGGGATATGGGGGATAAAGTCGTTATCTTTTTTGAAGCTGGGGCTGAAAAAGATGTGAGAGGCGCATGTACCAATATCTGCAAGAGGTGGTGTGCTGCGATCTTGCAGGAGGAAAGTGCTCAGCAGAGAGGGGTGAGGGAGGAAGTAGGGAAGGAGGTGGAGAGGGATATCATTGTGTCTCCATGAGGATAGTCTCCTAGAATGTGAGAGGGTTAGGGGGTGGATAAGAAGAGGGCGGTGAAGAAGCTAGTTAGGAGGGGCAGGATTGATATCCTTTGTATCTAAGAAATCAAATGTGAAGGGGATGGTGAGCTCCCTATGAGTGTGTTAGGGGGTGCTAGACTCTCCATGGGAGTTCTATCCCTAGCGGAGGGTAGATCAAGGGGCATCATGATCCTATGGAATCTCTTCGAGGTGGAGGAGGTTATGGTGGATAGACACATTAGTAGGTGGGTCATCGCCCTCCATGTCACTTCGGTGAAGGATGGCTTCTTTTGAGACTTCATCGGGGTTTATGGGCCTCAGGGTAGAGAGGAGAAGCGGCTTTTATGGGAGGAGTTGATCAACTTACACCTTTCTTTTGAGTGACTGTGGTGTGTTAGTGGGGACTTCAATATGGTGGTTGCTCTGTGGGAGAGGTCGGGGGATGGTGCTCGCACAAGGGACATGGACGACTTTACTGCCTTCATTGAGGAGGCGACTCTGGTGGATATTGGCATGGCACATGGTCATTTTACTTGGTCCAACATGCGAGTTGATGCTTTTTGTTCGAGGTTGGACAAATTATTGATCTCTGTTGATTAGGAGGATCACTATCCTCATGTACAGACGCTTCCATTGGCTATATCTGTGTCTGATCATAAGCCAATTCTCTTGAAGACTAGTCGTTTGTAGGGCAGGAGACTTTCATTCAGCCTAGAGAAGTTTTAGCTCAGAGAGGTAGACTTTATGGATACCGTTAGGGGAGCTTGGTTTGCATAGGGTATAGGCAACTCTGCTATGGCTACTCTTGTATCCAAATTGAGGCATATGACTCATGTTCTCAAGACTTAGGAGGTGGACAAAACTCTGCCGGGAGAGTAGCTAAGGATATAATTCTTCAGCAGATTGAGGGGCTTGATAGCTTGAAGGAGGTAGGTCTTATGGATGTAGAGGACATGAGTCTGAGAGACACCCTGAGATGCCAGTTTGATGTGATTCTTACTGGGGAGGAGATCTATTAAAGACAGAGATCGAGGGACAAATGGATCAAAGAGAGGGACAAAAATACTGCTTACTTTCAGTGCATAGCGTCTAAGAGAAGGAGAGTGAATGCCATTACCTTCATCAGGGTGGGTGAACTCTCCATCTCTTTGGATGAGCAGATCAGGGGTCTGGCGAGGGACTACTACTCCAGGTTGTTTTAAGAGGAGGATCATTTTAGATTGAGGATTCCTGATGAGCTTTTTCCAAGGTATTCCTAAGACGAGAGGGAGGACATCTCGCAGAGTTTCACTAAGGAGGAGGTTCGACATGTAGTTTTTTTATCTTGCAGGGGATATGATGAGGGCATCATTCATGATTTCCTATGGTTCGACATTTCTCTCCCTCCCGGAGGCGATTAGGAGGCGGTCCTTCCGCGTTTTTGGCCGATCTGAGGCCGCAGATGCATGCTTGGGGTCATTTGGGGGCTTCCCCCTCTCCTGTGGAGGCATGGGGGCGTGGGAAGAATTTTTGGAATTTTCCCGCCATTCCGTTCTCGGAACGGTGTGGCGGTTGTTTCAGAGACCGTCACAGGCTGTGATGCCCCAAGGTGGGTGCGTTACAGGCTGTAACGCCACAAGAGGGGTGCGTCACAGGGTCCGATTTTGTCGGCATGGCATTTGTCGCTCTGGCGATCTCACGATAAACCGCCAGAGGGTGTGACGCGCCTGGGTTCGACCGTTACGTCTGTTCCCGTGTTTTGACCGATTGGGGTCTCAGGACACTGACGCACCAGGAGTGGATCGTCAGAGCTCTGTGACGCCCTTACTTGGGTGAGTCAGAGTTGACGTGTCCCTCCTTCTAACGCACCACGGTAGGTCCATTAGGGGTTGTGACGTCCTAAGGGGTGTGTGTCACAACCTATTTCTTTCCGTCTTCTAACGCACCAGGCTTGGTCTGTTAGAGGCTGTGACGCCCCAAGGGGGTGTGCGCCACAACCAATTTTGCTCCTTCGTCTCGCGCTCCTGAGTTGGACCGTTAGGGTGCTGTGGCAGCCTAGCTTGGGACTGTTACAGCCTGTGATGGCCCAAAGATAGACTGTCAGGTGCCGTGTTGCACCAAAATGGGTCTTCATTCTTGCCGCGTTCGTTTCAGGTTGTGTGGATCCCTGGTCGACCTGGTTGGGACCCAGTGGTCGACTTGCAGTCTCGTGAGTGTCCCAGACACCCCGAGGGTTTTGGTGTCCATGTTTTGAGGGTGTTCTGGAGGGTTCGGGTGACCCTGTGTGTGTGTGTGTACGCGGAGGGTCCCTCCCGCACATCATGAGATTTCCGAATCGGTGGGCCATCTGCGTGGCCTCGGATTGTGAGTCCAGTCGACCAGCCTGGGGCTGGAGGTTTCTTGTATCCCCTCTTCGAGGGAGGAGTCTCGGCAGTTGCTAGCCGCCTCGTGAGTCATCGTGCTACCGTGATTTCAGACCTGGGGATTAGGCCAGACTGAAGGCACTGTGCCGTCACGTGCAACTGTCTTGACCCCGAGTCTCGTGACTCCAGGACCGTTGAGTTCAGTAGGTCTAGTGGGCTGTCTAGAGTCTGGTGGCTTCGAGTCACCTGTTACTCCATGTTACTCGCAATGGGTGCATGCATTATTTTCGGAGTCCATGTTCCGTGACCCATCCACTAGTCGTAGCTTCCACGGCATGTGTGTGTCAGCCCACCGGGAGCACTGGTGTGGGGTACCCGAGTTAGACGGTGAGTAGGCTGGTTACCGTAGGGCCCCCGTGTACCGCCAAGTCTGGGCTGGTGGGGGAATTACCAGCTAGAGGATAGACCTAGGGCGTATGGTCTGAGTGTGCACACGAGGCTGAGGGTTCAGACCCGCGCTAATGAGCGCGACCTCAGCTAGTCCTTATTTTGTGGTACTTCTGGTTACTGAGTGTGTCTGAGTCTCGCTCCTGGGACATTGTAGCTAGACACTTGTGACGCGGTGTAAGACGTCAGGGGACGCATCTGGTCATTCTTCTAGTGGACGGTGCTCCCGTTACATGACGTGAGTTGTCATGTCCCAGGTTTTCGTTTCTCGTCTGTAAGATGGGGTTTCGGGTGTCATTTTCGTGAGCATCCCCGTAGTCGAGGTCTAGGGGTTTCCAGTGAGCGTCACCGAGGGCTTTCCCTAGATGGCGTAGAGTTCACTACATCGAGGTCGTGACCATGTTTTCGGACCGTGTGGTTTCGGTTCAGGCCATGCTGTAAGGGCAGGTTTCCACGATCAAGGCGTCGTGTCATTTTCCTTGTAGCGTGACTAGGGCAGTTCGTGTCTGGTTGTCCCCTGACCGTGGGATCGGGATGTCGGGTGCATGACTTGGTTATTCCCCGATGGGAGATTGGGTCATGTTTTCCGGTACAGTAGGAGTAGCTGTAGAGCCGAGGTTTTACCGGCCACCATAGTTACTTTCCTACTTTCGTAGTTGCATAGCTAGCGTAGCTTTTCCTCCCACCGTTGTTTTCTCGGTTGGGGTTCTGCAGGATCCCTACTGAGCCAGTGACAGGAGGCTCACCCCAGGTTTTTAGGTGTGGCGGTTCTTCCTTGAGGTTCAAGGAAGTTGCGTGGAGGTTCCTAGTCGCCAGCTTGCCGGGCCGAGTGTTCACTTGACATGTGGTACATTTTACTACTTTAGACTGTACGAGCAGGAGTTTATGAGGATAAGGGAGGCCAAGAGTCCTCAAGGCTATAAAGAGCCCACGTCGAGGACGTAACCCCCACCCAAACTCCTCCGCTTATGGGACTCATAAAGCTGGCGCACTATTTAAACCCGGGACTCCCTCCGGCGAAAGGTAAGACTTGACATGCCTAAACCCCCTGAGCAGGAACTTCCTCACCACCTTGGTGGAGAGGGATCTCGCGCAACCTCTTCCCCCTCCACTCATAGCTTCCACCACTGCTCTACTGACTTAGGCATTGGATGGTTTTTCCCTAGGAAACCATCCCTGGGCCCCCTGATCCATTTTCCTTCCTTGTAGGTCTCAACACAGTGATCGCTTGCTCCAGCTCAGGACCAGCACGAGATCGCCCCTCTTCCTCTGGCTCCGTGTGTGGGAAACGATCAAAGAGCCAGTATGGTGCGAACGAGTATGGGGAGGAGGTCCGCCGGTGATAAGGGTAACGCCGTAGGGGTGGAGGGAGAGGCCCTCTCTTAGGCCACACAGAATCCCCCCTCTAACGCCAGCACCCCAGCCGACGAACCACCTCCGCTCGCGACCGTATGGCTACCACCCACCGGGAACGCCGACACTTTCCAAACCCTCAATGCCAAACTAGACGTCCTCGTGGAGCTCCTGATGACTTAGGCGGCCAGGGAGGAAAGATCGCACGTCCCGCCAGCAAGCCCCCATCGGGGCGATACGTCCTAGCAAATCGTCGAAGGCCACTTCACTCTCCAAGGGCAGTGGCTTATCCGTAACAAGTCAGGAGGACCTTCGCAAGCCCCTCCTCCAGAGCAAGAGGCCTCCTCCACACCAAGAAGGGTGAAACATGGGGGGCACTGTCCGTGACTGGAGACTGAAGTCCCCGGGGAACATCAGGACAACCCGCCGGCACGCCCCAATAGCCCTTCAGCGCTGCGACAAATAGAGTTGTCCCTCCGACTGTAAGAGTTAGAGAGGCACTTTGCAAAGTAGGAGTGCGCCCTACGGGCCCTGCAGAAGACCCCTTCAGCAGAGGATGAGGAGAAATCCCCATTCTCTGACTGCATCCTGAAGGCAGAGATTTCTCCCAGAATCTCTATTCTGACCTTCAAGTCTTATGATGGCCAGGGCGACCCGATCGTCCACTTCAATAGCTTTGACGCTCTGATGACCCTACATGGGGCGTTCGACGCCATCAAGTGCAGAGCCTTCATGACCACCCTGGTCCAAGGCGCCCAAGCATGGTTCTGGGCCCTCGCCCCTGGATCCATTCGAGACTTCAAGCAATTCAGGCGAGTGTTCAAGGAGAGTTTCACCGGCAACGGCCCCCCAAGGTCAGTAACAAGGTTGTTGGCTCTCAAACAGGCACAAGGGGAGAGCCTTCGGGCTTATATCAACCAATTTAAGTCAGAAGCCCTGCGGGTCCCCTGCCTGGATGTTGCCTCAGCCACAATAGCACTGACCGGAGGCACCCGAGGTGAGAACCTCTACCGTGAACTTGTCCTTCACCCTCCCTCAACCCTTGCCGAGCTAGTGACTCTAGCTTTATGCCATGCCGAGTGTGAAGAGGTTCTCAGCGCGTGCCGAGGAGCACCCGGCTTGGGTCGAGAGGGGGACAAGAAGCGGGCGTCTGAGCCAAGCTCGGGCCCAGGGAAGCAGCAGAACCGAGATAGGGAGCACAAAGAGCCATCCTGGAGGTATGAGCGGTACACCCCATTAACTGCTCTGGTGTACGAAATCTACGAAGACATCAAGGGCTCAGGTCTCCTCTGCCAACCCGAGCAAATGAAGTCGAAGAGACGCAATCGCAGCAAGCACTACCTGTTCCATAGCGATCACTGGCATCATTCCAGCGATTACCGCCAGCTCCAAGATGAGATCGAGCACCTCATCTGCTAGGGACACCTATCCCGATTCGTCACGGGGCACAAGGAAGACCGAGGTGCTCTAGAAGAGATTGACAACACCCCCCGCGGGGTACACATCAACGTCATAGCTGTACGAGATGCATCAGGGGGAGATAGTAGCCTAGGAAGGACATGTCATGCGGAACGGGCGAGCCGAGCCATCGAGCCCCCGAAGCCCCTACCAAGTGAGCCACAGGTCATCGTCTTTTTAGACCAAGACCTTGAAGGGCTAACCACCCCGCATGACGACGTTCTGGTTGTATCGACTACAATAAATCATTGTAACATAGATAGGATTCTTATTGACAATGGTAGTGCCCCTGATGTATTATCTTACGAATGTAGGACTCTCTCTGGTCTCCTCGGACCTCCCCTACCCCGCGGGGGGTGGGGAACTTAAGCTTTTGATGGTAAGAAGAAGGAGCACCTCGGAGCGTGCCGAGGATCCCTCGGCCAATGATGGCATCATATCCTGTCATCGCACGAACTACGATAAAGTTGGCAAGAAAGGTTACCTCTTTTGGCATAGTTCTGAATGTGATTAGGAGCGAAATGTGTCCTCCCAGATGGATGGTCGTGCCAGAGAACCCATATAGCGACGTGTGCAATGGTGCAAGTCGAGACATATCCACACCCATAAGAACAAGCTAGTCATAGGCAATGACATCGGGTCCGCTTCCATTATCCACTAGAATGCAACACACAGTACATTGAATGATGGTGGTCGAGACCACCAAAGCATTGGAGTGGGGTGTAGTCACACCATCTAGGTCATCATCGGAGAAGACAATGGGATCTCCCAGATGACCCGGGGTGGAATTCCCTCGTTGGGTGTCGTCGCCTTGGTCTGCAGTGCAGACTACAGTCGCGTACCCACGCCTCCTACTCGCACTATCTCCCCCCCTGGCTGGTCCCCCTGAGATCATCATGATCTCCTTCCCGTTGGGTTGGTTGTCGATCGACGGGGGAGTCTTCTGTTGCCGCTCTACTACCTTGGCGAGGAACTTGTCGAGGAGTCCTCTCCGAACGAGGTCCTCGATGGCATCCCTCAAGTTGATGCAGTCGGCCGTGTCGTGGCCATGGTCGCGATGGTAGAGGCAGTACTTCTTTTTGCTCCTCGTGCTCAGATCTGACTTCATCCGAGGAGGTCATTTGAGGAATGGCTCCTCGCGAATCTCCATCAGTATCTAGTCTGGTGGAGCCGTCAGGGGCCTCTCCTTTTCGGGGTGGTCATGGCGGTCTCCGTCACGTCGCTCCCACTTGCTCTGACCCTCTCACGGGGGTTCGATAGATCTCTTGCGGTCGGATCGATTGGCTCCGATCGTGTGGCCCAAGGCCGCTATATTCTCCTTGCAGTGCGCATGCTTCTGCGCTAGGGTGAGGAGATCTAGAAGAGTCATTGGGGCCTCCACCCCGAGGGTGTGCCGAAGGATGTGGTCCCGCGTCCCCTGGGTAAGAGCCATGGTGCCGATGTCGACGTCTAGGTGTAGGATCTGTAATGCCTTCGAGTGCAAGCGGGAGACGAAATCCTACAACGTCTCTTCCTTACCTTGCTTGAGTGTGAGCAGGGTCACCGCAGACTTGGCCACCTTCCGGCAGCCAACAAAGTTCTCCTTTGAACAGCTTCTTGAGCTACTGGAAGGAGGAAATAGTCCTAACCGGCAAGGACTCGAACCAAGCCTGGGCATTCTCCCGGAGGGTCGTCATGAACGCCCGACACTTTACAGTGTCCGAGGCCCGGTGGAACACCAGATGGGACTCGAAGCTGTGCATGTGGTCGGTCGGGTCAGTGGTATCGTCGTAGAAGGTAAATGACGGCAATTGAAGGTTTGGCGGGATGGAGACTTCCATTATTTCCCTGGAGAAGGGAGCATGGAAATCCAGATCGTTGTCGATCAGGCCGTGATTCTTGGCGGCCAAGAGGACGTCGTCCAAGTACCGGACTTTGTCCTCTATCTCTTCGAAGCGCTGGAGTCAGCGGTCCATCTCCAGATTGGAGTGGGCTATGCACCCTCGACGCGGGCACGCTACGGGATCACCGAGTCCTAGTCGCCGAGGCGCGGGACGCCTCCTATGCTTGGCGGGGGTTCCCCCCCGTCTGACACCTCTCATCCTCCCGTCGTTCGGACAAGATGCGCTGGGGGTCGACCCGTTGGTCCCAGAGCTCTTGGCAGACTTCTATCAGGGCTCGGATCTGTTGACGTAGTTCATCGCGGTCGCCTGGGGTGACCTCCTGTCGAGGATGGGCGAAAGAAGCTTCTTGCGACTCCCGCCGGGAGCTGGGTCCCTGGTGGGACCTATGCCCTCGGTTGCTGGTGTTGCGAAGACTTCCACGGGGCGCCATAACCTTTTGCTCGTGATTCTCACAAACGGCGCCAAGAAGTGTAGAGGCTGGAAATTAGTTCCTATGCCACGTACCACCTTCTCTTTTTATTTATTGGGGAAGTCATCTCGCGTCAGTGGTAGCCTGCAACCACCAGGAAACCAAAGAGGCGTCAGAAGGAGTCACGGGTGTTACCCCAGGGGATAACCCTCCGATGCTTAAGTCAGCAACATGGTGACTGAATATAGAGAAGAGCAGGAGGGATAGAGACTCTGGTGAACAGCAAGCGGGAATGCAAGGATGACCAAGTGGAGAAGTATGTACACCCCATCAGCCAACAGAACATCATCCGCCCGTTGTTGGAACCAGAGCTCCGTGACTGGGCGTTGTCAATCCGCTTGAGCGTGCTGGTCTTCAGGAAGGGGGATACCGCATGGCTGGAGCCGTATTACCCCTTTCGCTTTGGATGGAATTTCAGATATGACCAGCATATCCCCATTCATACTTCACAGTTTGGCTTACCTGTGTGAAGCCTTCGAGGAGGCCCTACTGCTGAGAATGCCAGGACATGGTGGGACTTCTTCCATCGGGCAGAGATCGCAACTTTCAGGGTGCCAACTTCGGGTCGCATTCCTCGGGTGGGCGTCGAGTATATAAAGTGGTGGAATGCTCAGATGGGCTTCTATCGGTCATGTCGGACTGACTGCTGGGATGGAGCGGAAAGAAAATTCCTGAGCAAGCAGCCAGTGCCAGTCCTTGACATTGACCCGAATCATCTCCTTCGGCTCAAGAGCAAGAAGGATAAGGAGGTGGCAGCATATCTGGCCGCGCGTCGGGAGGCCCGAGAGATGAAGCCTACACTGCAGGTCAAGCTCCCTCCAGTGGTGAAGGATGAATATGAGAAGACCTTGAGGGACCTCTGCCGCATAGGGGGTGATCATCTAGAGCTCATCAACTACCCACTACCTATAGAGGAAGAAGGCACCCTTGCAAAGAGCTGGCATCCGGAGAGTGACCGGACCTGCCCGTATCACACCTTCATAAGGAGGGAGTAGCGGAGGCCCGAGAGGTACAAGGACACCACCTGGCTGTACCGGGTGCACGGACTGACAATCGAGGATCGATCGGTGGTCATCCTAGGCAAGCGTCTGCAAATTGCCTATTATTATGCTGACGGGTGGGGGATGGACCACTTTAGCCTTTTCTGCCATCTCGCCGCTAAAAAGCATGCGTATTTAGCCATTCTTGCCGATCGCTGCCAGACGATCGGAGATGTATGTTGGCTGGTGTGGGAGGCAGCCCGCCGGGACAAAGAGTCATCGCTCGGCTATTTGTCGATAACCCTTCGGCTTTACACTGGCCCCCACGGTATTTGATAATCTCTTCCTTGCCTGCATTCTTCATCGCTGTCCTTCTTGGGATATCAGATGCTAATCAGCTATTTTGCTCTTCTTGTCTTCTTCCTTTTTTTTTTACAGACCACCCGGACAGCACTCAGTCGACGATGCATCGCAATCCTCTCCAGCAAGCAGAGAAACTGGGTTACTTCGAGGCGGCGCCTCTGGCACCAACTACAACTCCTCTGCCCCCGCCTGCAAAGAGGTCTAGGGCAAAATTGCCTACGAGGAAGCCCTTAGATGAGGCCAAGGCTATCGGGCGATGGGAGGCCAAACGATGGAAGACGGAGGCTGCCCAGGCCGCGAAGACCATTCCCCGGACACCTCTAGTCCCGATGTTCAAGGAATTTACGGGTACCACAGTTGAGCTGAGCCAGCCCGTAGGTGAGGTTCCTCCATCATGGACGTCTTCCAGAATCCGTCTCTACTATAGTGTAAAGACTTCATATCTGAGCATTTCTTTGTTTCCTTCTCTCTTTTTAGCTGCCGTGGAGGAGCCAACCTATGTACTGATCTCAGAAGCAGACGAACCTGCGGTTGGGGCGGAGGCAGCTTCCACCCCAACTCCCTCGCTGAAGGTCATCGAGGAATCTTGAGTGGAGTCGCCTGTGGCGAAAGCGCTGGCGGCTGCCAAAATGGCTAGGCAACAGGGGGTGGAGCGAAGGAGGATGAAGGCCATTCTGAACAC
The DNA here is from genome assembly GCA_024336825.1 of Amorphophallus titanum. Lineage (NCBI taxonomy): Eukaryota > Viridiplantae > Streptophyta > Magnoliopsida > Alismatales > Araceae > Amorphophallus > Amorphophallus titanum. Next base: position 738,949 of record JANBPO010000930.1, read on the forward strand.
TTCAGCTCCTCCTCTGCCTTCCATCCCCACTTTCACGGAATTTGCTATGGCCCGGGCTGAAATGGGTTGCTCCATAGGTGAGGTTCTCGGGGCACCGGTATTCTTCAGGGTTTATCCACCCCCCGGGATAGGGCCTCTATGCATGCATAACATACGCATTTCTTCCTTTCAGCCGGTGAGGAGGAGACTGCAATTCCCAAGGCCGCAGCTGTGGATGCACTTTTTGGGGACCCTTCATTCTTTTCGTTTGTTTATTCATCTTTTCGTTCGTCTATTCGGTTTGTTAGTGCGAGGGCGTGCCAGTCATCGAGGTGACGATTTATGCGGGCTTAAAGAAGCCCATGGTGCGCTCGTTCTAACTAATCAGACGATTGTGTGTATCGTGTCGGGACTGAGGACCCGCCGTACCATAAAGGCTACGACGTTAATTACATCTGTAGTGATAAATGCCCTTGGGAGTCCGGAAGGCAGTGTGGACCCGGTCATGCTCCGCGATCCATATCTGGTTGTAGTCGGATGACCCATCCATAAATGATAGGGTCTCATGGATAGTTGTAGCATCAACCATGACTTCTGTTATTGGTACCGAAAAGTCATCCTTAGGACAAGCTTTATTTAGGTCCCGGAAGTCAACACATATCCGGATCTGTCCATTCTTCTTCTTCACGGGCACAATATTAGCCAGCCACATGGTATATTAGTTTTCTTCGACAAAACCCACATCAATGAGCTTATCTACTTCCTTGTAGATCTGGGTGATGAGCTCTAGCCTCATGCGCCGCGGTGGTTGCTTCACTGGCTCAGCTTCAGGACTTATTGCTAGCTCATGTTGTGAGACTGCGGGGCTTAGCCCTGACATCTCCTTGTAGGTCCAGGCAAAGCAATCCTGGTATTCTTGCAGCAGCTGGATGTACAGCTTCTATTCTTTAGCAGATAGCTGGGCACTAAGGAAGGTCAGCCTAGGGTCGAGCTCATTTCCCAGATTGACTTCTATCAGCTAGTTGACTGTAGCTTGGCCTCCATCTTCTATTTTCGGCGGCGCTGGCTGAAGGTCGACAAAATCTGGAATGTCATCTTCAAGGTTGAGAAACTCGATCTTTTCATGTGGTTTCATTTGGACTTTAGCAGGGCTCTTTGTCTCGGCCAGTAGTGGCTGTGTGAATTGCTCTGCCAGCAAATCCGCTGCCGTTGTAGTTTCGAGGAGTGAGTCAACAGCTACATCCCCCACAGATAGGCTTGCAGTCATGGCAGACTGGTGGTCACATATTGCTGGGCTGAAACAGCATTGCAGCTTTGTAGCAGAAGGTGAGGAGTTCTCACCCTCTTGGATCACCATGTCCTTGGTTGAGGTGGCCTTTTCCTTCCTGGCAGCATTTATCTCTTGATCGGGGTCGGCGGAGGCCTCCCTGAATTGTATGAGAGGTGTTGAGTCCATTATCAATGGAGGTCCCTTAGAGTGAGAAGTCCATGTTTCCTCAATATCTTCGTCTTTGCTACAGCTAGCCGTGTCAAATCTGGCTTGCAGGACCACTTCTTCAGGATAGACCTGTTCCCAGCATTGGCAAGGAGTCATGATCTCTACTTCTTGGTCTCTTGGTCGAGCCGGTTTAGTATATTCAATTTCTACTGGGTATTCATCAAAGGTTGCCCCCAGCGGGGCGTCCTCAGCAGGATAGAAAGTGGATATGATGTCCACCTCATAACGCCCACTGTAATAATATTCTTCAAGGGTGAAGCCCAACCCTGGGTGCTGAGAGATGCGTCTCAGTTCTTTGTCCAGACTCACAGGATACCACATCTTCTGGAATGCTTCTTTGTCCCTGCACTACTGGTCAGAGGGGATGTATTGCTTCTGGAACATCCTGGCCATCCGATTTGTCGTGAACGCCAGACCTTGGATGGGAACTGATGGGTTCTCTATATCTTCGGGCAGATGACAATCTGTGTCTTCCTCGGTAGGGTGCTCTTCAGTTGTATAGAACAAGTTGTTGGGGCCATCCACCTGTGCTACCTCCCAAGCTTTGAAAGGCTCGACATTGGGATTATCGAGGCTAGGAATTGACTTAGTGAGGTCTTCTGGAACCCCTATGTGGTCGTGCTGCTAATCGACCTTGACTTCATTGGCTTCGAGGTATATCGCGGGAGGTGCTATCCTGCCCACGTCTCCGGTGACGGTAATATGAGAGACCACCTTGGGCTTGATATATCCGTACGGCGGTGGTGGGGACCAGCTGTCATTGGATGTGCTTTTCGACGCCCCTGCAGGGGTCTTGGCTTTAGAGGTCCTTTGAGATCGTTCTGCATATAGATGAACGTCTGCCAGGTGACACTTGGACACTTCAAATGGATGGAGGTCAGCAAATATAATCTCCTCTTTTCCTTCGAGGCTATATTTGATGCACTGGTGGAGCGTGGAGGGCACCACCATGTTTTCATGTAGCCAAGGGCGACCGAGCAGTGCCTTGTACAAGGTGCGGGAGTCAATGACATGGAACTGCACCCTCGTAGTAAAATCTGCCAGAGTGAGTGTGAATTCTGCTATTCCCAGTGATACTTCACACTTTTGGTTGAAGCCGGCGATATGCATATCTCTGACTTTATCAAGGTGCACGTCGAAGTGGTGTCTCTCATATATTCTGTAGGGTAAAATGTTGACAGCCACGTCGAGATCGATCAGAATCCTATGGTTTTCCTACTGAATTCTTCCAGGTTTCTTGGAGTATTATTGGTAAGAATGTGTTATTTGCTATAAGGCACTTTTTCTCCACTAACAGCCTTTTAAAGCAATTCAACTGCACTTTTATATCTCTCATTCCTAAGACTAATGGAAGCTGACTCTTTTGAGCAATTTAGGCCCATATCTCTTTGTAACTTTGTTTACAAAATCATCTCTAAAGTCATCTCTAACAGAGTTAAGGTTGTTCTTCCGAAGCTCATCAGCAGGAACCAGTCTGCATTTATTAAGGGAAGAAGTATTCACCACAATGTTCTCCTTGCCAATGATATAGTTAGAGATCTACATTCTAAGTCTAAAGGAAAGCTTATTTGTCTGAAGGTTGATCTCAAGAAAGCTTTTGACTCTGTAAATAGAAGGTATCTCTATTATCTGATGAGTAGAATGGGTTTTCCTCCAGCTTGTATCAATTGGATTTCAACTTGCTTAGAAGGGCCGGCCTTTTCTATCTTGCTAAATGGTTCTCCTCATGGATTCTTCAATAGCACTAATGGGATTAGGCAAGGAGACCCTTTATCTCCTTACTTATTTACCATTGTTATGGAAGGACTCACTTCCATGTTGGAAGACAAGGTTTCAAATGGAGATATTAAATGCCCCAGTGCAGGGAACTTGAAGATTTCTCATGTCCTCTTTGCTGATGACCTGATTCTATTTTTGAAGAATGACACTCAGACAATTAACCAAGTGGGTCCTCTACTTCATCAATTTGCCAAGATGTCAGGGCTTAACCTGAATTCTGATAAAAGCAAGGCATATTTAGGGGCATGTGTTCAAAATCATCATGCTGTTATCAGCCAATTGGGAGTCAGTTAGAGTGCCCTTCCTGTTCCTTACCTTGGATTACCTTTAATCTCCAAATCCATCAACAAGAACAATTGTCTCCCTATTATTGAGAAGATCAAGAGAAGGATTGACTCCTGGAAAATAGATTGCTCTCAAGAGCAGGTAGGCTGGAATTGGTGAAATCTGTCCTCTCCTCATATTCAATTTACTGGGCAGTAGCTTTCTCTCTGCCAGCTGGGTTAACTGATGAGATTGATAAATTACTAAGGAACTTCTACTGGACGGGACATTCTTCTAAATCACCCTCACGTATGGTCTCTTGGAATCAAATCTGCAAATCTAAATCTGAGGGGGGACTGGGTCTAAAAAATCTGAAAGAATGGAATAGAGCTAGCTCTTGCATGTTGTTGTGGGAGATTCTCCAGAATAAAGACTCTCTCTAGTTCGAATGGGTTAAGAGCAAGTATCTACATAAGAAAAATATTTGGTATTTTCAAATGAAGTCTTATTATTCCTCAGCTTGGAAGGGGATTAATGGATGCAGTATCATCCAACTTTATGGTGATTATATCAGAGAAGACCTTGACCTACCCAAAGATGCTAAAGTGGAGAGTCTTATCTCTGAAAATAAATGGTGTCTTCCTGCTGCTATGTCCAGTGAAATGCTGGAACTGTGGGACAGAATTGAATCCATCCCAATCCATAATAGTGCCCGAGATGTTATCAAATGGACTCATACTGTGCATGTTCTCAAAACCAGCAACATATGGGAAGTAATTAGGGAAAAGGGCCCAACTATGCCGATTCATGAGTGGATTTGGAAGAACCCCACTGCCCAGATGGTTTCACATTGCACTTGGCAAGCTGGTCTCCATAAGTTGCCAATTGTAGATATTCTTCAGTCCAAGGGTCTTTTTCTGCCCAGCATATGTGTCCTTTGTAGGAATGCAAGTGAAACACAAGAACATCTTTTCTTTGAATGCCCTTATTCAAATTGGATCTGGACAAACATTCTTCTTCGGTTTGATCTCCACAGAGATCCTCTAATAGGTTTTCATCAGGAAATTGAGAAGTTGCAGCAGGAATTCAAAGGACTTACTCCTTTGGTCAAGCTTATTAGGGTCCTTCTTCGATTCACCATTTGGAAGATTTGGAGGGAAAGATGCTTAAGAATTTTTGAAGACAGAGCTACCACTTCAAGAATAAAGCTGTTCTTAGAAATAATTGAGGATTCGAGAAGCTGTTGGTGCGGACACCTGCGCGATTGAGAAGCATGATACGCCGAGCCATCGGTACCGTACACGAAGCACCACGCGAGTCACGACAGCTTCCATTTGACTCGGAGACAGCCTGGAGACTCCCCCTTGAGTCTTCACATTTATCATATTTATTGGGATTTTATTTGTGTGCAATGTCCTGGGGGGGGCTAAATGCTCCCGCTATTTAATGGCCCATGGGCCTGCCAGATATGGCATTTGGAAAGAAAGCGGGCCATCGTCAATTTTCTCTACATCAGTAACAGGCGCGGTGTTTAAGGTTGAATCTGCCTGAGCTGGCAGGCTTGCCTTTGTATCAGTAGACGCTGGAAGCAGAGCCTTCCCAATTCAAGCCAACGAGCCTCCCAGTTCATTTAGATTTCCTAGTGCATAGCTAGCAACTTCAGCAAGTACCCGCTGTGTCACGTGCATATACCTGGGTCCCTTTGATCTCCCCGTAAACACCAAATTTCTGACGGAGATCATCATTTGAAACAGAAGAATCAAGACTGAATGTCACCATTGTACCCTGGTTCATATCTTTCTCTGAGGGATTGTCCCTTGGAATTGAGAAGTATATGTCAAGGTTCCTCCATCTTAAAGGCTTGTTTTGAAGTGCTCTCATTGCATTGCATGCTGGACTTATGTCATAGTATGATATCCCAGCAAACCCACGATGCTTGCAGGATTTATGTCATAGCTCAGAATCTTCAATATTGCTGTTCACATTCCTTATAGAAGGTGTTCCAGACGGATGTTTACCATATTGATTGTTCTTCAAATTTTCTTTCCATTTTGCTTCATATACCTCTTGAAATGTATCCTTGAACCTGCCATCATATTTCTTCAGGATTGGGTTTTAGTGCCCAAGTAAATAGGCCATCTTTCTGAAAATGCCAGACTCCGGTGCAGCGTATCCCACCTGGCACAGTGGTGTGCCGGGTGTAGCGGCAATGTGCCGTGGAGGGGCCTGCCGAGTGCAGTGGCTGGTCCGATGCGACAGTGTGCCGGGTGTAGCGGGAGAGTGCTGTGGAGGCTGGCCCAGTGGCGGCCACGGTGATGGAAGTCGAGGGAGTAAACTGGAGGCCAAGGGGAGGCACAGCAGCCGCTGAAACTCCGCTTGCATAGAAGTTTTGGTTGAAGAACCTTTAGGACTTCTGAAAAGCGAAATCCTCCAATCTACAAAAAAAACCTATCTGCAGATGTTTCCCACATGCCCGACATCAGATAGAAGACATCCGCTTTTGCAGCAAGTGCTTTCATTCTGAAAAGTGCATCATAGTGGTTCAAGCTACTTTCTACTAGTGTTCGGAGTTCTATGTCCGAGGCATGTGCCTGTAGGGCAGCTCGTAATTCACAAATCCGCTTATTTTGCTCTTCCATGCAGTGTCCATATTCCATCTCAAATGTTGCAACACCTGCAAACACAACTGTGTTGATGGTTGATGGCATGCCAAGCACAGAATCCCCGGAACTTCCACCTATATAAACACCCTGCTGCCTGGACCTTTCAAGTTCATGTTCTACTTGTGCCAGCTTCATACGACTTGACTCTAGTTGTTGAATGTATGCTTTTTTCCTAAGACGACTCTTCCTAGCAGCTTCTTGGTTTTGTGCAAGACGCCTCGATATCTTCTCATCAGGTTTGTTAGCTTCTTGATAAAATTCTTTTGCGGGTCCCGACAATTCTTGAGAATCTTCTAACGTATGATCAATTTTTGCATCTGCTTCCACAATTGTAGATACACCAGTGTTCCGACTACTGTCAACCTTAAAAGAGTCTCTCCACAAGCCCAGATGTTCGTTTAGTTCATAGAAGCCCATCCTTGTAGAGGTAAGAAACTGAGCTGACAGAGAGTTCATACCACCAGGACTTTGACGACGCAGCACCACCGCCATCAGCACCCAGCGGTGGTGGGGCAAGCGCAGTGAGCCGGCCACACCAGCAGCCCTAACCACGAGCTCCAACCCCACCTCTGCCACCCCTCGCAGGCCCAATCCCCATGCCCAGCATCCCCTGCCCGTGGGCGGAGGAGGGTCTGCCACAAGAAGCAATGGCGTAAAAAAAATAGACTTGAGGGAGAAGGGGGGCAGGTAGGTGGAGTGGGCGTTATCCGGCACATGCGGAGGTGTGCCATCCGGCATAACTTTTTGGGTGTTATCCGGCACACAATAGGTGTACCGGGCAGAGGTGGCGTGAGTGCACCGGATGGGGGGGTGTTGCCCGGTGCAGTGGGCGCGTGCCGCGGGAGAGGTGGTCATCCGGCACAGTGGTGTGCCGGGTGGAGTGGGGGTGTTGCCCGGCACAGTGGGTGGTCATCCGGGTGAGATGTGTGCCGCGGGAGAGGGTCTTCCGGCGCGGGGGGAGTGTGCCGCGGGGTGAGTGACGGGAGTGTGCCGTGGGAGGTGTGATAAGACTCAAATAAAATATGAAAATTACACGACTCGACTCAGAAAAATATGACGGACACAATGGAGCCATGCTGACAAGCAACCGGGGTCTTGAAAAATATGAAGGGCGAGAGATGCCCCCATCACCTTGTGCTTGGACCCGCGATGCTCGAAAGATCCATCCCAAGCAAGCTGCTTGCCCTTGTCCCAGGCACAGGAAGAACTCCCAGACGCATGAAGTCTGTCGGGAGCAGGCATCTCCTCCTTAGCAAGGATCACCACCTCAGCCGGTGATGTCTCTTCATTAGCCACTCGCCTCGAATCTAAGTCAAGAAGGATGGACCGTCAGTAAGAGGTTTACTAAGGCAACCCAACATCAACAAGGAGCCCTGAAGCCCTTACCTGGTGGCCCCACCATCCGAGAGGGATACTCCTCAATGTTGGCCTCAGTCATCAACTCGACGGTGGATCGGCGATTCTCCTGAAGAAGGGCATCCTTCTTCTCCACCTCCAGGGAAATCACAGTTGGCTTTGGAGGAATGTTGGGGTGAAAATTGGGCACCAATGGGAAGTTCTAGGACCCGCTGTCCAAGGCTACGCCCACCCAGAAATACTAGGTCTTCCACCCCTTGTGGGAAGAATCTCTAGGAGAAAGGGTCACGCAGCTCCTTCCCCTCTTCGCCTGGAGATAGAAGAAGCCCTTACCCACGTGGGTATGCTCCTTCAACTCAAAAAACACATGGAAGAGGTCCAGCGAAGGCTCGATCCCACACGAACGACAAAGGAAGATGAAGGAAAATATGAAGGTGTAAGAATTAGAGACCAATTGAACTGGAGCCAGTTGGTAGAACCGAAGTAATTCGGCAGCAAAGTAATGAAGAGGAAGGCAGAACCCGCACTTCCAGGCCAGAAGGAAGGAACAGAAGAGACCAGAGCGAGTGTCCAGACTGGACTCATGGGGCTCTGCGGGAGAAAAATGATACTTCCAAGGCAGCCCATATCGACTCTCCAGTCGCTTCACCTCATCCTCAGTCAGCTCACTGTGCAGAGGTTTCACCAGCACCGTAAAAGCCCAAGGAGCCCGCTTAACTTCTTGCACCTCGACCCCGAGATGTTGGTCTGCCATGGAGCAACTAGGAGAGCTAGAAGAGGAAGAAGAGGGCACTGTGCTGGATGACTCGGGGGGAAGCAAAAGTTGGCGTATCGCCACCACCGTATCCTCTGCAAGTTCTACGAAGGCCGCTGCAACTCTCCGCACCTCTGGGTTGCCCTCGCGGTGCATGAGCCTCTGACAAAAACAAAGATAGTGGAAGGAAAAGCCCTAAGCGATGGAAGTTAGGAACAACAGCACGCGCTACGCTTATGAACCCCCCAGGGGAAGCAGCGAGATGTTCCAGTCTTCAAAAAGGGGGCTCCACGCATCAATTCATAATAATTATCATTATGATAGGCATATTGCCAGGATAGCCGCATCAAGTGGCCCCTATCAGAGAAAATCCCCACTCAGCTCGAACCACATCCACCTGCCCCAAATGCTACTCGACCGAGCCTAACCTTGGCTCGGGAGTAGGAGGGGGACAAGTGGAGAGGGAGAATTTTACCGCCTGAAAAGGAACGGCCAAATGAGGTCCCGCCACACCAAACGAGGCTCAGCTCCTATGAGCGATAGCCCTTTCGGGGCCCACTAAGCCCAATAACTCACTCGGATTAAGCACTTCCTAGGTGACCTTTGGGTTTGGAAGTCCGAGCGTCAGGTCGATGGGAGGTCCCTTTGAGCGCCTACGCATCCCACCTGAGCCTTGCGCCGGTCGCTCGGGGAAACCCCCTAAAGCCAGCACCTTATGCTCGGACCAACTAATGAAGGCTTATCCAAGCAGCCAT